>CAWUCO010000219.1:0-1200000 GCA_963920705.1 Odiellus spinosus | reverse complement strand
CCAAGTAAAGATACAAAAATTTCCCAAGTATACATCCAAAAATTTCCCAAGTATAGATCGAAAAATTTCCCAAGTATAGATCAAAAAATTTCCCAAGTATAGATCGAAAAATTTCCCAAGTATAGATCGAAAAATTTTCCAAGTATAGATCGAAAAATTTCCCAAGTATAGATCGAAAAATTTCCCAAGTATAGTACGAAAAATTTCCCAAGTATAAATCCAAAAATTTCCCATGAATAGATCCAAAAATTTCCCAAGTATAGATCCAAAAATTTCCCAAGTATAGATCCAAAAATTTCCCAAGTATAGATCCAAAAATTTCACAAGTATACATCCAAAAATTTCCCAAGTATAGATCCAAAAATTTCCCAAGCATAGATCGAAAAATTTCCCAAGTATAGATCCAAAATTTCCCAAGTATAGACCCAAAAATTCCCAAGCATAGATCGAAAAATTTTCCAAGTATAGATCGAAAAATTTCCCAAGTATAGATCCAAAATTTTCCAAGTATAGATCGAAAAATTTCCCAAGTATAGATCCAAAATTTCCCAAGATCCAAAAATTTTCCAATTATACATCGAAAAATTTTCCAAGTATAGATCGAAAAATTTCCCAAGTATAGATCCAAAATTTTCCAAGTATAGATCGAAAAAATTCCGAAGTATAGATCCAAAATTTCCCAAGATCCAAAAATTTTCCAAGTATAGATCGAAAAATTTCCCAAGTATAGATCCAAAAATTTCCCAAGTATAGATCCAAAAATTTCCCAAGTATAGATCGAAAAATTTCCCAAGTATAGATCCAAAATTTTCCCAAGTATAGGTCCAAAAATTTCCCAAGTATAGATTCAAAAATTTCCCAAGTATAGATCCAAAAATTTCCCAAGTATAGATCCAAAAATTTCACAAGTATACATCCAAAAATTTCCCAAGTGTAGATCCAAAAATTTCCCAAGCATAGATCGAAAAATTTCCCAAGTATAGATCCAAAAATTTCCCAAGTATAGATCGAAAAATTTCCCAAGTATAGATCGAAAATTTCCCAAGTATATATCGAAAAATTTCCCAAGTATAGATCCAAAAATTTTCCAAGTATAGATCGAAAAATTTCCCAAGTATAGTAAGAAAAATTTCCCAAGTATAAATCCAAAAATTTCCCATGAATAGATCCAAAAATTTCCCAAGTATACATCCAAAAATTTCACAAGTATACATCCAAAAATTTCCCAAGTATAGATCCAAAAATTTCCCAAGCATAGATCGAAAGATTTTCCAAGTATAGATCGAAAAATTTCACAAGTATAGATCCAAAATTTTCCCAAGTATAGATCCAAAAATTTCCCAAGCATAGATCGAAAAATTTCCCAAGTATAGATCCAAAATTTCCCAAGTATAGACCCAAAAATTCCCAAGCATAGATCGAAAAATTTCCCAAGTATAAATCCAAAAATTTCCCATGAATAGATCCAAAAATTTCCCAAGTATAGATCCAAAAATTTCCCAAGTATAGATCCAAAAATTTCCCAAGTATAGATCCAAAAATTTCACAAGTATACATCCAAAAATTTCCCAAGTATAGATCCAAAAATTTCCCAAGCATAGATCGAAAAATTTCCCAAGTATAGATCCAAAATTTCCCAAGTATAGACCCAAAAATTCCCAAGCATAGATCGAAAAATTTTCCAAGTATAGATCGAAAAATTTCCCAAGTATAGATCCAAAATTTTCCAAGTATAGATCGAAAAATTTCCCAAGTATAGATCCAAAATTTCCCAAGATCCAAAAATTTTCCAATTATAGATCGAAAAATTTTCCAAGTATAGATCGAAAAATTTCCCAAGTATAGATCCAAAATTTTCCAAGTATAGATCGAAAAAATTCCGAAGTATAGATCCAAAATTTCCCAAGATCCAAAAATTTTCCAAGTATAGATCGAAAAATTTCCCAAGTATAGATCCAAAAATTTCCCAAGTATAGATCCAAAAATTTCCCAAGTATAGATCGAAAAATTTCCCAAGTATAGATCCAAAATTTTCCCAAGTATAGGTCCAAAAATTTCCCAAGTATAGATTCAAAAATTTCCCAAGTATAGATCCAAAAATTTCCCAAGTATAGATCCAAAAATTTCACAAGTATACATCCAAAAATTTCCCAAGTGTAGATCCAAAAATTTCCCAAGCATAGATCGAAAAATTTCCCAAGTATAGATCCAAAAATTTCCCAAGTATAGATCGAAAAATTTCCCAAGTATAGATCGAAAATTTCCCAAGTATATATCGAAAAATTTCCCAAGTATAGATCCAAAAATTTTCCAAGTATAGATCGAAAAATTTCCCAAGTATAGTAAGAAAAATTTCCCAAGTATAAATCCAAAAATTTCCCATGAATAGATCCAAAAATTTCCCAAGTATACATCCAAAAATTTCACAAGTATACATCCAAAAATTTCCCAAGTATAGATCCAAAAATTTCCCAAGCATAGATCGAAAGATTTTCCAAGTATAGATCGAAAAATTTCACAAGTATAGATCCAAAATTTTCCCAAGTATAGATCCAAAAATTTCCCAAGCATAGATCGAAAAATTTCCCAAGTATAGATCCAAAATTTCCCAAGTATAGACCCAAAAATTCCCAAGCATAGATCGAAAAATTTTCCAAGTATAGATCGAAAAATTTCCCAAGTATAGATCCAAAATTTTCCAAGTATAGATCGAAAAATTTCCCAAGTATAGATCCAAAATTTCCCAAGATCCAAAAATTTTCCAAGTATAGATCGAAAAATTTCCCAAGTATAGATCCAAAAATTTCCCAAGTATAGATCCAAAAATTTCCCAAGTATAGATCCAAAAATTTTCCAAGTATAGATCGAAAAATTTCCCAAGTATAGATCGAAAAATTTCCCAAGTATAGTAAGAAAAATTTCCCAAGTATAAATCCAAAAATTTCCCATGAATAGATCCAAAAATTTCCCAAGTATACATCCAAAAATTTCACAAGTATACATCCAAAAATTTCCCAAGTATAGATCCAAAAATTTCCCAAGCATAGATCGAAAGATTTTCCAAGTATAGATCGAAAAATTTCACAAGTATAGATCCAAAATTTTCCCAAGTATAGATCCAAAAATTTCCCAAGCATAGATCGAAAAATTTCCCAAGTATAGATCCAAAATTTCCCAAGTATAGACCCAAAAATTCCCAAGCATAGATCGAAAAATTTTCCAAGTATAGATCGAAAAATTTCCCAAGTATAGATCCAAAATTTTCCAAGTATAGATCGAAAAATTTCCCAAGTATAGATCCAAAATTTCCCAAGATCCAAAAATTTTCCAAGTATAGATCGAAAAATTTCCCAAGTATAGATCCAAAAATTTCCCAAGTATAGATCCAAAAATTTCCCAAGTATAGATCCAAAAATTTCCCAAGTATAGATCGAAAAATTTTCCAAGTATAGATCGAAAAATTTCCCAAGTATAGATCCAAAATTTTCCAAGTATAGATCGAAAAAATTCCGAAGTATAGATCCAAAATTTCCCAAGATCCAAAAATTTTCCAAGTATAGATCGAAAAATTTCCCAAGTATAGATCCAAAAATTTCCCAAGTATAGATCCAAAATTTTCCCAAGTATAGATCCAAAAATTTCCCAAGCATAGATCGAAAAATTTCCCAAGTATAGATCCAAAATTTCCCAAGTATAGACCCAAAAATTCCCAAGCATAGATCGAAAAATTTTCCAAGTATAGATCGAAAAATTTCCCAAGTATAGATCCAAAATTTTCCAAGTATAGATCGAAAAATTTCCCAAGTATAGATCCAAAATTTCCCAAGATCCAAAAATTTTCCAAGTATAGATCGAAAAATTTCCCAAGTATAGATCCAAAAATTTCCCAAGTATAGATCCAAAAATTTCCCAAGTATAGATCCAAAAATTTCCCAAGTATAGATCCAAAAATTTTCCAAGTATAGATCGAAAAATTTCCCAAGTATAGATCCAAAATTTTCCAAGTATAGATCGAAAAAATTCCGAAGTATAGATCCAAAATTTCCCAAGATCCAAAAATTTTCCAAGTATAGATCGAAAAATTTCCCAAGTATAGATCCAAAAATTTCCCAAGTATAGATCCAAAAATTTCCCAAGTATAGATCGAAAAATTTCCCAAGTATAGATCCAAAATTTTCCCAAGTATAGGTCCAAAAATTTCCCAAGTATAGATTCAAAAATTTCCCAAGTATAGATCCAAAAATTTCCCAAGTATAGATCCAAAAATTTCACAAGTATACATCCAAAAATTTCCCAAGTATAGATCCAAAAATTTCCCAAGCATAGATCGAAAAATTTTCCAAGTATAGATCGAAAAATTTCCCAAGTATAGATCCAAAAATTTCCCAAGTATAGATCCAAAAATTTCACAAGTATACATCCAAAAATTTCCCAAGTGTAGATCCAAAAATTTCCCAAGCATAGATCGAAAAATTTCCCAAGTATAGATCCAAAAATTTCCCAAGATCCAAAAATTTTCCAAGTATAGATCGAAAAATTTCCCAAGTATAGATCCAAAAATTTCCCAAGTATAGATCCAAAAATTTCCCAAGTATAGATCCAAAAATTTCCCAAGTATAGATCGAAAAATTTTCCAAGTATAGATCGAAAAATTTCCCAAGTATAGATCCAAAATTTTCCAAGTATAGATCGAAAAAATTCCGAAGTATAGATCCAAAATTTCCCAAGATCCAAAAATTTTCCAAGTATAGATCGAAAAATTTCCCAAGTATAGATCCAAAAATTTCCCAAGTATAGATCCAAAATTTTCCCAAGTATAGATCCAAAAATTTCCCAAGCATAGATCGAAAAATTTCCCAAGTATAGATCCAAAATTTCCCAAGTATAGACCCAAAAATTCCCAAGCATAGATCGAAAAATTTTCCAAGTATAGATCGAAAAATTTCCCAAGTATAGATCCAAAATTTTCCAAGTATAGATCGAAAAATTTCCCAAGTATAGATCCAAAATTTCCCAAGATCCAAAAATTTTCCAAGTATAGATCGAAAAATTTCCCAAGTATAGATCCAAAAATTTCCCAAGTATAGATCCAAAAATTTCCCAAGTATAGATCCAAAAATTTCCCAAGTATAGATCCAAAAATTTTCCAAGTATAGATCGAAAAATTTCCCAAGTATAGATCCAAAATTTTCCAAGTATAGATCGAAAAAATTCCGAAGTATAGATCCAAAATTTCCCAAGATCCAAAAATTTTCCAAGTATAGATCGAAAAATTTCCCAAGTATAGATCCAAAAATTTCCCAAGTATAGATCCAAAAATTTCCCAAGTATAGATCGAAAAATTTCCCAAGTATAGATCCAAAATTTTCCCAAGTATAGGTCCAAAAATTTCCCAAGTATAGATTCAAAAATTTCCCAAGTATAGATCCAAAAATTTCCCAAGTATAGATCCAAAAATTTCACAAGTATACATCCAAAAATTTCCCAAGTATAGATCCAAAAATTTCCCAAGCATAGATCGAAAAATTTTCCAAGTATAGATCGAAAAATTTCCCAAGTATAGATCCAAAAATTTCCCAAGTATAGATCCAAAAATTTCACAAGTATACATCCAAAAATTTCCCAAGTGTAGATCCAAAAATTTCCCAAGCATAGATCGAAAAATTTCCCAAGTATAGATCCAAAAATTTCCCAAGTATAGATCGAAAAATTTCCCAAGTATAGATCGAAAATTTCCCAAGTATATATCGAAAAATTTCCCAAGTATAGATCCAAAAATTTTCCAAGTATAGATCGAAAAATTTCCCAAGTATAGATCGAAAAATTTCCCAAGTATAGTAAGAAAAATTTCCCAAGTATAAATCCAAAAATTTCCCATGAATAGATCCAAAAATTTCCCAAGTATACATCCAAAAATTTCACAAGTATACATCCAAAAATTTCCCAAGTATAGATCCAAAAATTTCCCAAGCATAGATCGAAAGATTTTCCAAGTATAGATCGAAAAATTTCACAAGTATAGATCCAAAATTTTCCCAAGTATAGGTCCAAAAATTTCCCAAGTATAGATTCAAAAATTTCCCAAGTATAGATCCAAAAATTTCCCAAGTATAGATCCAAAAATTACCCAAGTATAGATCCAAAAATTTCCCAAGCATAGATCGAAAAATTTTCCAAGTATAGATCGAAAAATTTCCCAAGTATAGATCCAAAATTTCCCAAGTATAGATCGAAAAATTTCCCAAGTATAGATCCAAAAATTTCCCAAGTATAGATCCAAAAATTTCCCAAGTATAGATTCAAAAATTTCCCAAGTATAGATCCAAAAATTTTCCAAGTATACATCGAAAAATTTCCCAAGTATAGTAAGAAAAATTTCCCAAGTATAAATCCAAAAATTTCCCATGAATAGATCCAAAAATTTCCCAAGTATAGATCCAAAAATTTCACAAGTATACATCCAAAAATTTCCCAAGTATAGATCCAAAAATTTCCCAAGCATAGATCGAAAAATTTTCAAAGTATAGATCGAAAAATTTCACAAGTATAGATCCAAAATTTTCCCAAGTATAGGTCCAAAAATTTCCCAAGTATAGATTCAAAAATTTCCCAAGTATAGATCCAAAAATTTCCCAAGTATAGATCCAAAAATTACACAAGTATACATCCAAAAATTTCCCAAGTATAGATCCAAAAATTTCCCAAGCATAGATCGAAAAATTTTCCAAGTATAGATCGAAAAATTTCCCAAGTATAGATCCAAAATTTCCCAAGTATAGATCCAAAAATTTCCCAAGTATAGATCCAAAAATTTCCCAAGTATAGATCCAAAAATTTCCCAAGTATAGATTCAAAAATTTCCCAAGTATAGATCCAAAAATTTTCCAAGTATACATCCAAAAATTTCCCAAGTATAGATCCAAAAATTTCCCAAGTATAGATCCAAAAATTTCCCAAGTATAGATCCAAAAATTTCCCAAGTATAGACCCAAAAATTTCTCAAGTATAGATTCAAAAATTTCCCAAGCATAGATCCAAAAATTTACCATGTATAGTCCAAAAATTTCCCAAGTAGAGATTCAAAAATTTCACAAGTAGAGATTCAAAAATTTCCCAAGTATAGATCGAAAAATTTCCCAAGCATAGATCGAAAAATTTCCCAAGTATAGATCGAAAAATTTCCCAAGTATAGATCCAAAAATTTCCCAAGTATAGGTCGAAAAATTTCCCAAGTATAGATTCAAAAATTTCCCAAGTAAAGATCCAAAAATTTCCCAAGTATAGATCGAAAAATTTCCCAAGTATAGATCGAAAAATTTCCCAAGTATAGATCCAAAAATTTCCCAAGTATAGATCCAAAAATTTCCCAAGTAAAGATACAAAAATTTCCCAAGTATACATCCAAAAATTTACCAAGTATAGATCGAAAAATTTCCCAAGTATAGATCAAAAAATTTCCCAAGTATAGATCGAAAAATTTCCCAAGTATAGATCGAAAAATTTTCCAAGTATAGATCGAAAAATTTCCCAAGTATAGATCGAAAAATTTCCCAAGTATAGTACGAAAAATTTCCCAAGTATAAATCCAAAAATTTCCCATGAATAGATCCAAAAATTTCCCAAGTATAGATCCAAAAATTTCCCAAGTATAGATCCAAAAATTTCCCAAGTAGAGATCCAAAAATTTCACAAGTATACATCCAAAAATTTCCCAAGTATAGATCCAAAAATTTCCCAAGCATAGATCGAAAAATTTCCCAAGTATAGATCCAAAATTTCCCAAGTATAGACCCAAAAATTCCCAAGCATAGATCGAAAAATTTTCCAAGTATAGATCGAAAAATTTCCCAAGTATAGATCCAAAATTTTCCAAGTATAGATCGAAAAATTTCCCAAGTATAGATCCAAAATTTCCCAAGATCCAAAAATTTTCCAAGTATAGATCGAAAAATTTCCCAAGTATAGATCCAAAAACTTCCCAAGTATAGATCCAAAAATTTCCCAAGTATAGATCCAAAAATTTCCCAAGTATAGATCGAAAAATTTCCCAAGTATAGATCCAAAAATTTCCCAAGTATAGATCCAAAAATTTCCCAAGTATAGATCGAAAAATTTCCCAAGTATAGATCGAAAAATTTCCCTAGTATAGATCGAAAAATTTTCCATGTATAGATCCAAAAATTTCCCAAGTATAGATCCAAAAATGTCCCAAGAATAGATCCAAAAATTTCCCAAGTATAGATCAAAAAATTTCCCAAGTATAGATCCAAAAATTTCCCAAGTATAGATCCAAATATTTCCCAAGTATAGATCGAAAAATTTCCCAAGTATAGTACGAAAAATTTCCCAAGTATAAATCCAAAAATTTCCCATGAATAGATCCAAAAATTTCCCAAGTATAGATCCAAAAATTTCACAGGTATACATCCAAAAATTTCCCAAGTATAGATCCAAAAATTTCCCAAGCATAGATCGAAAAATTTTCCAAGTATAGATCGAAAAATTTCACAAGTATAGATCCAAAATTTCCCAAGTATAGATCCAAAAATTTCCTAAGTATAGATCCAAAAATTTCCCAAGTATAGATCCAAAAATTTCCCAAGTATAGATCGAAAAATTTCCCAAGTATAGATCGAAAAATTTCCCAAGTATAGTAAGAAAAATTTCCCAAGTATAAATCCAAAAATTTCCCATGAATAGATCCAAAAATTTCCCAAGTATACATCCAAAAATTTCACAAGTATACATCCAAAAATTTCCCAAGTATAGATCCAAAAATTTCCCAAGCATAGATCGAAAGATTTTCCAAGTATAGATCGAAAAATTTCACAAGTATAGATCCAAAATTTTCCCAAGTATAGGTCCAAAAATTTCCCAAGTATAGATTCAAAAATTTCCCAAGTATAGATCCAAAAATTTCCCAAGTATAGATCCAAAAATTACACAAGTATACATCCAAAAATTTCCCAAGTATAGATCCAAAAATTTCCCAAGCATAGATCGAAAAATTTTCCAAGTATAGATCGAAAAATTTCCCAAGTATAGATCCAAAATTTCCCAAGTATAGATCGAAAAATTTCCCAAGTATAGATCCAAAAATTTCCCAAGTATAGATCCAAAAATTTCCCAAGTATAGATTCAAAAATTTCCCAAGTATAGATCCAAAAATTTTCCAAGTATACATCGAAAAATTTCCCAAGTATAGTAAGAAAAATTTCCCAAGTATAAATCCAAAAATTTCCCATGAATAGATCCAAAAATTTCCCAAGTATAGATCCAAAAATTTCACAAGTATACATCCAAAAATTTCCCAAGTATAGATCCAAAAATTTCCCAAGCATAGATCGAAAAATTTTCCAAGTATAGATCGAAAAATTTCACAAGTATAGATCCAAAATTTTCCCAAGTATAGGTCCAAAAATTTCCCAAGTATAGATTCAAAAATTTCCCAAGTATAGATCCAAAAATTTCCCAAGTATACATCCAAAAATTTCCCAAGTATAGATCCAAAAATTTCCCAAGCATAGATCGAAAAATTTTCCAAGTATAGATCGAAAAATTTCCCAAGTATAGATCCAAAATTTCCCAAGTATAGATCCAAAAATTTCCCAAGTATAGATCCAAAAATTTCCCAAGTATAGATCCAAAAATTTCCCAAGTATAGATTCAAAAATTTCCCAAGTATAGATCCAAAAATTTTCCAAGTATACATCCAAAAATTTCCCAAGTATAGATCCAAAAATTTCCCAAGTATAGATCCAAAAATTTCCCAAGTATAGAACCAAAAATTTCTCAAGTATAGATTCAAAAATTTCCCAAGCATAGATCCAAAAATTTCCCATGTATAGTCCAAAAATTTCCCAAGTAGAGATTCAAAAATTTCACAAGTAGAGATTCAAAAATTTCCCAAGTATAGATCGAAAAATTTCCCAAGCATAGATCGAAAAATTTCCCAAGTATAGATCGAAAAATTTCCCAAGTATAGATCCAAAAATTTCCCAAGTATAGATTCAAAAATTTCCCAAGTAAAGATCCAAAAATTTCCCAAGTATAGATCGAAAAATTTCCCAAGTATAGATCGAAAAATTTCCCAAGTATAGATCCAAAAATTTCCCAAGTATAGATCCAAAAATTTCCCAAGTAAAGATACAAAAATTTCCCAAGTATACATCCAAAAATTTCCCAAGTATAGATCGAAAAATTTCCCAAGTATAGATCAAAAAATTTCCCAAGTATAGATCGAAAAATTTTCCAAGTATAGATCGAAAAATTTCCCAAGTATAGATCGAAAAATTTCCCAAGTATAGTACGAAAAATTTCCCAAGTATAAATCCAAAAATATCCCATGAATAGATCCAAAAATTTCCCAAGTATAGATCCAAAAATTTCCCAAGTATAGATCCAAAAATTTCCCAAGTATAGATCCAAAAATATCCCATGAATAGATCAAAAACTTTCCCAAGTATAAATCCAAAAATATCCCATGAATAGATCCAAAAATTTCCCAAGTATAGATCCAAAAATTTCACAAGTATACATCCAAAAATTTCCCAAGTATAGATTCAAAAATTTCCCAAGTATAGATCCAAAAATTTTCCAAGTATACATCGAAAAATTTCCCAAGTATAGTAAGAAAAATTTCCCAAGTATAAATCCAAAAATTTCCCATGAATAGATCCAAAAATTTCCCAAGTATAGATCCAAAAATTTCACAAGTATACATCCAAAAATTTCCCAAGTATAGATCCAAAAATTTCCCAAGCATAGATCGAAAAATTTTCCAAGTATAGATCGAAAAATTTCACAAGTATAGATCCAAAATTTTCCCAAGTATAGGTCCAAAAATTTCCCAAGTATAGATTCAAAAATTTCCCAAGTATAGATCCAAAAATTTCCCAAGTATACATCCAAAAATTTCCCAAGTATAGATCCAAAAATTTCCCAAGCATAGATCGAAAAATTTTCCAAGTATAGATCGAAAAATTTCCCAAGTATAGATCCAAAATTTCCCAAGTATAGATCCAAAAATTTCCCAAGTATAGATCCAAAAATTTCCCAAGTATAGATCCAAAAATTTCCCAAGTATAGATTCAAAAATTTCCCAAGTATAGATCCAAAAATTTTCCAAGTATACATCCAAAAATTTCCCAAGTATAGATCCAAAAATTTCCCAAGTATAGATCCAAAAATTTCCCAAGTATAGAACCAAAAATTTCTCAAGTATAGATTCAAAAATTTCCCAAGCATAGATCCAAAAATTTCCCATGTATAGTCCAAAAATTTCCCAAGTAGAGATTCAAAAATTTCACAAGTAGAGATTCAAAAATTTCCCAAGTATAGATCGAAAAATTTCCCAAGCATAGATCGAAAAATTTCCCAAGTATAGATCGAAAAATTTCCCAAGTATAGATCCAAAAATTTCCCAAGTATAGATTCAAAAATTTCCCAAGTAAAGATCCAAAAATTTCCCAAGTATAGATCGAAAAATTTCCCAAGTATAGATCGAAAAATTTCCCAAGTATAGATCCAAAAATTTCCCAAGTATAGATCCAAAAATTTCCCAAGTAAAGATACAAAAATTTCCCAAGTATACATCCAAAAATTTCCCAAGTATAGATCGAAAAATTTCCCAAGTATAGATCAAAAAATTTCCCAAGTATAGATCGAAAAATTTTCCAAGTATAGATCGAAAAATTTCCCAAGTATAGATCGAAAAATTTCCCAAGTATAGTACGAAAAATTTCCCAAGTATAAATCCAAAAATATCCCATGAATAGATCCAAAAATTTCCCAAGTATAGATCCAAAAATTTCCCAAGTATAGATCCAAAAATTTCCCAAGTATAGATCCAAAAATATCCCATGAATAGATCAAAAACTTTCCCAAGTATAAATCCAAAAATATCCCATGAATAGATCCAAAAATTTCCCAAGTATAGATCCAAAAATTTCCCAAGTATAGATCCAAAAATTTCCCAAGTATAGATCCAAAAATTTCACAAGTATACATCCAAAAATTTCCCAAGTATAGATCCAAAAATTTCCCAAGCATAGATCGAAAAATTTCCCAAGTATAGATCCAAAATTTCCCAAGTGTAGACCCAAAAATTCCCAAGCATAGATCGAAAAATTTTCCAAGTATAGATCGAAAAATTTCCCAAGTATAGATCCAAAATTTTCCAAGTATAGATCGAAAAATTTCCCAAGTATAGATCCAAAATTTCCCAAGATCCAAAAATTTTCCAAGTATAGATCGAAAAATTTCCCAAGTATAGATCCAAAAATTTCCCAAGTATAGATCCAAAAATTTCCCAAGTATAGATCCAAAAATTTCCCAAGTATAGATCGAAAAATTTCCCAAGTATAGATCCAAAAATTTCCCAAGTATAGATCCAAAAATTTCCCAAGTATAGATCGAAAAATTTCCCAAGTATAGATCGAAAAATTTCCCTAGTATAGATCGAAAAATTTTCCATGTATAGATCCAAAAATTTCCCAAGTATAGATCCAAAAATGTCCCAAGAATAGATCCAAAAATTTCCCAAGTATAGATCAAAAAATTTCCCAAGTATAGATCCAAAAATTTCCCAAGTATAGATCCAAATATTTCCCAAGTATAGATCGAAAAATTTCCCAAGTATAGTACGAAAAATTTCCCAAGTATAAATCCAAAAATTTCCCAAGTATAGATCCAAAAATTTCACAGGTATACATCCAAAAAATTCCCAAGTATAGATCCAAAAATTTCCCAAGCATAGATCGAAAAATTTTCCAAGTATAGATCGAAAAATTTCACAAGTATAGATCCAAAATTTCCCAAGTATAGTACGAAAAATTTCCCAAGTATAAACCCAAAAATTTCCCATGAATAGATCCAAAAATTTCCCAAGTATAGATCCAAAAATTTCCCAAGTATAGATCCAAAAATTTCCCAAGTATAGTACGAAAAATTTCCCAAGTATAAATCCAAAAATTTCCCATGAATAGATCCAAAAATTTCCCAAGTATAGATCCAAAAATTTCCCAAGTATAGATCCAAAAATTTCCCAAGTAAAGATCCAAAAATTTCATAAGTATAGATCGAAAAATTTCCCAAGTATAGATCAAAAAATTTCCCAAGTATAGATCGAAAAATTTCACAGGTATACATCCAAAAAATTCCCAAGTATAGATCCAAAAATTTCCCAAGTATAGTACGAAAAATTTCCCAAGAATAAATCCAAAAATTTCCCATGAATAGATCCAAAAATTTCCCAAGTATAGATCCAAAAATTTCCCAAGTATAGATCCAAAAATTTCCCAAGTATAGATCCAAAAATTTCCCAAGTATAGATCGAAAAATTTCCCAAGTATAGATCAAAAAATTTCCCAAGTATAGATCGAAAAATTTCCCAAGCATAGATCGAAAAATTTCCCAAGTATAGATCGAAAAATTTCCCAAGTATAGATCCAAAAATTTCCCAAGTATAGGTCGAAAAATTTCCCAAGTATAGATTCAAAAATTTCCCAAGTAAAGATCCAAAAATTTCCCAAGTATAGATCGAAAAATTTCCCAAGTATAGATCGAAAAATTTCCCAAGTATAGATCCAAAAATTTCCCAAGTATAGATCCAAAAATTTCCCAAGTAAAGATACAAAAATTTCCCAAGTATACATCCAAAAATTTCCCAAGTATAGATCGAAAAATTTCCCAAGTATAGATCAAAAAATTTCCCAAGTATAGATCGAAAAATTTTCCAAGTATAGATCGAAAAATTTCCCAAGTATAGATCGAAAAATTTCCCAAGTATAGTACGAAAAATTTCCCAAGTATAAATCCAAAAATATCCCATGAATAGATCCAAAAATTTCCCAAGTATAGATCCAAAAATTTCCCAAGTATAGATCCAAAAATTTCCCAAGTATAGATCCAAAAATATCCCATGAATAGATCCAAAAATTTCCCAAGTATAAATCCAAAAATATCCCATGAATAGATCCAAAAATTTCCCAAGTATAGATCCAAAAATTTCCCAAGTATAGATCCAAAAATTTCCCAAGTATAGATCCAAAAATTTCACAAGTATACATCCAAAAATTTCCCAAGTATAGATCCAAAAATTTCCCAAGCATAGATCGAAAAATTTCCCAAGTATAGATCCAAAATTTCCCAAGTATAGACCCAAAAATTCCCAAGCATAGATCGAAAAATTTTCCAAGTATAGATCGAAAAATTTCCCAAGTATAGATCCAAAATTTTCCAAGTATAGATCGAAAAATTTCCCAAGTATAGATCCAAAATTTCCCAAGATCCAAAAATTTTCCAAGTATAGATCGAAAAATTTCCCAAGTATAGATCCAAAAATTTCCCAAGTATAGATCCAAAAATTTCCCAAGTATAGATCCAAAAATTTCCCAAGTATAGATCGAAAAATTTCCCAAGTATAGATCGAAAAATTTCCCAAGTATAGATCCAAAAATTTCCCAAGTATAGATCCAAAAATTTCCCAAGTATAGATCGAAAAATTTCCCTAGTATAGATCGAAAAATTTCCCTAGTATAGCTCGAAAAATTTTCCATGTATAGATCCAAAAATTTCCCAAGTATAGATCCAAAAATGTCCCAAGAATAGATCCAAAAATTTCCCAAGTATAGATCAAAAAATTTCCCAAGTATAGATCCAAAAATTTCCCAAGTATAGATCCAAATATTTCCCAAGCAGAGATCGAAAAATTTCCCAAGTATAGTACGAAAAATTTCCCAAGTATAAATCCAAAAATTTCCCATGAATAGATCCAAAAATTTCCCAAGTATAGATCCAAAAATTTCACAGGTATACATCCAAAAAATTCCCAAGTATAGATCCAAAAATTTCCCAAGCATAGATCGAAAAATTTTCCAAGTATAGATCGAAAAATTTCACAAGTATAGATCCAAAATTTCCCAAGTATAGATCCAAAAATTTCCCAAGTATAGATCCAAAAATTTCCCAAGTATAGATCCAAAAATTTCCCAAGTATAGATCCAAAAATTACACAAGTATACATCCAAAAATTTCCCAAGTATAGATCCAAAAATTTCCCAAGCATAGATCGAAAAATTTTCCAAGTATAGATCGAAAAATTTTACAAGTATAGATCCAAAATTTCCCAAGTATAGATCCAAAAATTTCCCAAGTATAGATCCAAAAATTTCCCAAGTATAGATCCAAAAATTTCCCAAGTATAGATTCAAAAATTTCCCAAGTATAGATCCAAAAATTTTCCAAGTATACATCCAAAAATTTCCCAAGTATAGATCCAAAAATTTCCCAAGTATAGATCCAAAAATTTCCCAAGTATAGATCCAAAAATTTCTCAAGTATAGATTCAAAAATTTCCCAAGCATAGATCCAAAAATTTCCCATGTATAGTCCAAAAATTTCCCAAGTAGAGATTCAAAAATTTCACAAGTAGAGATTCAAAAATTTCCCAAGTATAGATCGAAAAATTTCCCAAGCATAGATCGAAAAATTTCCCAAGTATAGATCGAAAAATTTCCCAAGTATAGATCCAAAAATTTCCCAAGTATAGGTCGAAAAATTTCCCAAGTATAGATTCAAAAATTTCCCAAGTAAAGATCCAAAAATTTCCCAAGTATAGATCGAAAAATTTCCCAAGTATAGATCGAAAAATTTCCCAAGTATAGATCCAAAAATTTCCCAAGTATAGATCCAAAAATTTCCCAAGTATAGATCCAAAAATTTCACAAGTATACATCCAAAAATTTCCCAAGTATAGATCCAAAAATTTCCCAAGTATAGATCCAAAAATTTCCCAAGTATAGATCCAAAAATTTCCCAAGTATAGATCGAAAAATTTCCCAAGTATAGATCCAAAAATTTCCCAAGTATAGATCCAAAAATTTCCCAAGTATAGATCCAAAAATATCCCATGAATAGATCCAAAAATTTCCCAAGTATAAATCCAAAAATATCCCATGAATAGATCCAAAAATTTCCCAAGTATAGATCCAAAAATTTCCCAAGTATAGATCCAAAAATTTCCCAAGTATAGATCCAAAAATTTCACAAGTATACATCCAAAAATTTCCCAAGTATAGATCCAAAAATTTCCCAAGCATAGATCGAAAAATTTCCCAAGTATAGATCCAAAATTTCCCAAGTATAGACCCAAAAATTCCCAAGCATAGATCGAAAAATTTTCCAAGTATAGATCGAAAAATTTCCCAAGTATAGATCCAAAATTTTCCAAGTATAGATCGAAAAATTTCCCAAGTATAGATCCAAAATTTCCCAAGATCCAAAAATTTTCCAAGTATAGATCGAAAAATTTCCCAAGTATAGATCCAAAAATTTCCCAAGTATAGATCCAAAAATTTCCCAAGTATAGATCCAAAAATTTCCCAAGTATAGATCGAAAAATTTCCCAAGTATAGATCCAAAAATTTCCCAAGTATAGATCCAAAAATTTCCCAAGTATAGATCGAAAAATTTCCCAAGTATAGATCGAAAAATTTCCCTAGTATAGCTCGAAAAATTTTCCATGTATAGATCCAAAAATTTCCCAAGTATAGATCCAAAAATGTCCCAAGAATAGATCCAAAAATTTCCCAAGTATAGATCAAAAAATTTCCCAAGTATAGATCCAAAAATTTCCCAAGTATAGATCCAAATATTTCCCAAGTATAGATCGAAAAATTTCCCAAGTATAGTACGAAAAATTTCCCAAGTATAAATCCAAAAATTTCCCATGAATAGATCCAAAAATTTCCCAAGTATAGATCCAAAAATTTCCCAAGTATAGATCCAAAAATTTCCCAAGTATAGATTCAAAAATTTCCCAAGTATAGATCCAAAAATTTTCCAAGTATACATCCAAAAATTTCCCAAGTATAGATCCAAAAATTTCCCAAGTATAGATCCAAAAATTTCCCAAGTATAGATCCAAAAATTTCTCAAGTATAGATTCAAAAATTTCCCAAGCATAGATCCAAAAATTTCCCATGTATAGTCCAAAAATTTCCCAAGTAGAGATTCAAAAATTTCACAAGTAGAGATTCAAAAATTTCCCAAGTATAGATCGAAAAATTTCCCAAGCATAGATCGAAAAATTTCCCAAGTATAGATCGAAAAATTTCCCAAGTATAGATCCAAAAATTTCCCAAGTATAGGTCGAAAAATTTCCCAAGTATAGATTCAAAAATTTCCCAAGTAAAGATCCAAAAATTTCCCAAGTATAGATCGAAAAATTTCCCAAGTATAGATCGAAAAATTTCCCAAGTATAGATCCAAAAATTTCCCAAGTATAGATCCAAAAATTTCCCAAGTATAGATCCAAAAATTTCACAAGTATACATCCAAAAATTTCCCAAGTATAGATCCAAAAATTTCCCAAGTATAGATCCAAAAATTTCCCAAGTATAGATCCAAAAATTTCCCAAGTATAGATCGAAAAATTTCCCAAGTATAGATCCAAAAATTTCCCAAGTATAGATCCAAAAATTTCCCAAGTATAGATCCAAAAATATCCCATGAATAGATCCAAAAATTTCCCAAGTATAAATCCAAAAATATCCCATGAATAGATCCAAAAATTTCCCAAGTATAGATCCAAAAATTTCCCAAGTATAGATCCAAAAATTTCCCAAGTATAGATCCAAAAATTTCACAAGTATACATCCAAAAATTTCCCAAGTATAGATCCAAAAATTTCCCAAGCATAGATCGAAAAATTTCCCAAGTATAGATCCAAAATTTCCCAAGTATAGACCCAAAAATTCCCAAGCATAGATCGAAAAATTTTCCAAGTATAGATCGAAAAATTTCCCAAGTATAGATCCAAAATTTTCCAAGTATAGATCGAAAAATTTCCCAAGTATAGATCCAAAATTTCCCAAGATCCAAAAATTTTCCAAGTATAGATCGAAAAATTTCCCAAGTATAGATCCAAAAATTTCCCAAGTATAGATCCAAAAATTTCCCAAGTATAGATCCAAAAATTTCCCAAGTATAGATCGAAAAATTTCCCAAGTATAGATCCAAAAATTTCCCAAGTATAGATCCAAAAATTTCCCAAGTATAGATCGAAAAATTTCCCAAGTATAGATCGAAAAATTTCCCTAGTATAGCTCGAAAAATTTTCCATGTATAGATCCAAAAATTTCCCAAGTATAGATCCAAAAATGTCCCAAGAATAGATCCAAAAATTTCCCAAGTATAGATCAAAAAATTTCCCAAGTATAGATCCAAAAATTTCCCAAGTATAGATCCAAATATTTCCCAAGTATAGATCGAAAAATTTCCCAAGTATAGTACGAAAAATTTCCCAAGTATAAATCCAAAAATTTCCCATGAATAGATCCAAAAATTTCCCAAGTATAGATCCAAAAATTTCACAGGTATACATCCAAAAAATTCCCAAGTATAGATCCAAAAATTTCCCAAGCATAGATCGAAAAATTTTCCAAGTATAGATCGAAAAATTTCACAAGTATAGATCCAAAATTTCCCAAGTATAGATCCAAAAATTTCCCAAGTATAGATCCAAAAATTTCCCAAGTATAGATCCAAAAATTTCCCAAGTATAGATCCAAAAATTACACAAGTATACATCCAAAAATTTCCCAAGTATAGATCCAAAAATTTCCCAAGCATAGATCGAAAAATTTTCCAAGTATAGATCGAAAAATTTCCCAAGTATAGATCCAAAATTTCCCAAGTATAGATCCAAAAATTTCCCAAGTATAGATCCAAAAATTTCCCAAGTATAGATCCAAAAATTTCCCAAGTATAGATTCAAAAATTTCCCAAGTATAGATCCAAAAATTTTCCAAGTATAGATCCAAAAATTTCCCAAGTATAGATACAAAAATTTCCCAAGTATAGATCCAAAAATTTCTCAAGTATAGATTCAAAAATTTCCCAAGCATAGATCCAAAAATTTCCCATGTATAGTCCAAAAATTTCCCAAGTAGAGATTCAAAAATTTCACAAGTAGAGATTCAAAAATTTCCCAAGTATAGATCGAAAAATTTCCCAAGCATAGATCGAAAAATTTCCCAAGTATAGATCGAAAAATTTCCCAAGTATAGATCCAAAAATTTCCCAAGTATAGGTCGAAAAATTTCCCAAGTATAGATTCAAAAATTTCCCAAGTAAAGATCCAAAAATTTCCCAAGTATAGATCGAAAAATTTCCCAAGTATAGATCCAAAAATTTCCCAAGTATAGATCCAAAAATTTCCCAAGTATAGATCCAAAAATTTCCCAAGTAAAGATACAAAAATTTCCCAAGTATACATCCAAAAATTTCCCAAGTATAGATCGAAAAATTTCCCAAGTATAGATCAAAAAATTTCCCAAGTATAGATCGAAAAATTTCCCAAGTATAGATCGAAAAATTTTCCAAGTATAGATCGAAAAATTTCCCAAGTATAGATCGAAAAATTTCCCAAGTATAGTACGAAAAATTTCCCAAGTATAAATCCAAAAATTTCCCATGAATAGATCCAAAAATTTCCCAAGTATAGATCCAAAAATTTCCCAAGTATAGATCCAAAAATTTCCCAAGTATAGATCCAAAAATTTCACAAGTATACATCCAAAAATTTCCCAAGTATAGATCCAAGAATTTCCCAAGCATAGATCGAAAAATTTCCCAAGTATAGATCCAAAATTTCCCAAGTATAGACCCAAAAATTCCCAAGCATAGATCGAAAAATTTTCCAAGTATAGATCGAAAAATTTCCCAAGTATAGATCCAAAATTTTCCAAGTATAGATCGAAAAATTTCCCAAGTATAGATCCAAAATTTCCCAAGATCCAAAAATTTTCCAAGTATAGATCGAAAAATTTCCCAAGTATAGATCCAAAAATTTACCAAGTATAGATCCAAAAATTGCCCAAGTATAGATCCAAAAATTTCCCAAGTATAGATCGAAAAATTTCCCAAGTATAGATCCAAAAATTTCCCAAGTATAGATCCAAAAATTTCCCAAGTATAGATCGAAAAATTTCCCAAGTATAGATCGAAAAATTTCCCTAGTATAGATCGAAAAATTTTCCATGTATAGATCCAAAAATTTCCCAAGTATAGATCCAAAAATGTCCCAAGAATAGATCCAAAAATTTCCCAAGTATAGATCAAAAAATTTCCCAAGTATAGATCCAAAAATTTCCCAAGTATAGATCCAAATATTTCCCAAGTATAGATCGAAAAATTTCCCAAGTATAGTACGAAAAATTTCCCAAGTATAAATCCAAAAATTTCCCATGAATAGATCCAAAAATTTCCCAAGTATAGATCCAAAAATTTCACAGGTATACATCCAAAAATTTCCCAAGTATAGAT
Organism: Odiellus spinosus; assembly: GCA_963920705.1. Classification (NCBI taxonomy): domain Eukaryota; kingdom Metazoa; phylum Arthropoda; class Arachnida; order Opiliones; family Phalangiidae; genus Odiellus; species Odiellus spinosus. The sequence goes on along the minus strand of CAWUCO010000219.1, from coordinate 1,179,672 downwards.
CCAAAAATTTCCCAAGCATAGATCGAAAAATTTTCCAAGTATAGATCGAAAAATTTCACAAGTATAGATCCAAAATTTCCCAAGTATAGATCCAAAAATTTCCCAAGTATAGATCCAAAAATTTCCCAAGTATAGATCCAAAAATTTCCCAAGTATAGATCCAAAAATTTCCCAAGTATAGATCCAAAAATTACACAAGTATACATCCAAAAATTTCCCAAGTATAGATCCAAAAATTTCCCAAGCATAGATCGAAAAATTTTCCAAGTATAGATCGAAAAATTTCCCAAGTATAGATCCAAAATTTCCCAAGTATAGATCCAAAAATTTCCCAAGTATAGATCCAAAAATTTCCCAAGTATAGATCCAAAAATTTCCCAAGTATAGATTCAAAAATTTCCCAAGTATAGATCCAAAAATTTTCCAAGTATACATCCAAAAATTTCCCAAGTATAGATCCAAAAATTTCCCAAGTATAGATCCAAAAATTTCCCAAGTATAGATCCAAAAATTTCTCAAGTATAGATTCAAAAATTTCCCAAGCATAGATCCAAAAATTTCCCATGTATGGTCCAAAAATTTCCCAAGTAGAGATTCAAAAATTTCCAAAGTAGAGATTCAAAAATTTCCCAAGAAGAGATTCAAAAATTTCCCAAGTAGAGATTCAAAAATTTCCCAAGTAGAGATTCAAAAATTTCCCAAGTAGAGATTCAAAAATTTCCCAAGTATAGATCGAAAAATTTCCCAAGTATAGATCGAAAAATTTCCCAAGTATAGATCGAAAAATTTTCCAAGTATAGATCGAAAAATTTCCCAAGTACAGATCGAAAAATTTCCCAAGTACAGATCGAAAAATTGCCCAAGTATAGATCGAAAAATTTCCCAAGAATAGATCGAAAAATTTCCCAAGTATAGATAGAAAAATTTCCCAAGTATAGATTGAAAAATTTCCCAAGTATAGATCGTAAAATTTCCCAAGTAGAGATTCAAAAATTTCCAAAGTAGAGATTCAAAAATTTCCCAAGAAGAGATTCAAAAATTTCCCAAGTAGAGATTCAAAAATTTCCCAAGTAGAGATTCAAAAATTTCCCAAGTAGAGATTCAAAAATTTCCCAAGTATAGATCGAAAAATTTCCCAAGTATAGATCGAAAAATTTCCCAAGTATAGATCGAAAAATTTTCCAAGTATAGATCGAAAAGTTTCCCAAGTACAGATCGAAAAATTTCCCAAGTACAGATCGAAAAATTGCCCAAGTATAGATCGAAAAATTTCCCAAGTATAGATCGAAAAATTTCCCAAGAATAGATCGAAAAATTTCCCAAGTATAGATCGAAAAATTTCCCAAGTATAGATCGAAAAATTTCCCAAGTATAGATCGAAAAATTTCCCAAGAATAGATCGTAAAATTTCCCAAGTATAGATCGAAAAATTTCCCAAGTATAGATCGAAAAATGTTCCAAGTATAGATCGAAAATTTCCCAAGTACAGATCGAAAAATTTCCCAAGTACAGATCGAAAAATTGCCCAAGTATAGATCAAAAAATTTCCCAAGTATAGATCGAAAAATTTCCCAAGTATAGATCGAAAAATTTCCCAAGAATAGATCGAAAAATTTCCCAAGTATAGATCGAAAAATTTCCCAAGTATATATCGAGAAATTTCCCAAGTACAGATCGAAAAATTTCGCAAGTATAGATCGAAAAATTTCCTAAGTATAGATCGAAAAATTTCCCAAGTATAGATCGAAAAATTTCCCAAGTATAGATCGAAAAATTTCCCAAGTTTAGATCGAAAAATTTCCCAAGTATAGATCGTAAAATTTCCCAAGTAGAAATTCAAAAATTTTCCAAGTAGAGATTCAAAAATTTCCCAAGTAGAGATTCAAAAATTTCCCAAGTATAGATCGAAAAATTTCCCAAGTATAGATCGAAAAATTTTACAAGAATAGATCGAAAAATTTCCCAAGTACAGATCGAAAAATTTCCCAAGTACTGATCGAAAAATTGCCCAAGTATAGATCGAAAAATTTCCCAAGTATAGATCGAAAAATTTCCCAAGAAGAGATTCAAAAATTTCCCAAGTAGAGATTCAAAAATTTCCCAAGTAGAGATTCAAAAATTTCCCAAGTAGAGATTCAAAAATTTCCCAAGTATAGATCGAAAAATTTCCCAAGTATAGATCGAAAAATTTCCCAAGTATAGATCGAAAAATTTTCCAAGTATAGATCGAAAAATTTCCCAAGTACAGATCGAAAAATTTCCCAAGTACAGATCGAAAAATTGCCCAAGTATAGATCGAAAAATTTCCCAAGTATAGATCGAAAAATTTCCCAAGAATAGATCGAAAAATTTCCCAAGTATAGATAGAAAAATTTCCCAAGTATAGATTGAAAAATTTCCCAAGTATAGATCGTAAAATTTCCCAAGTAGAGATTCAAAAGTTTCCAAAGTAGAGATTCAAAAATTTCCCAAGAAGAGATTCAAAAATTTCCCAAGTAGAGATTCAAAAATTTCCCAAGTAGAGATTCAAAAATTTCCCAAGTAGAGATTCAAAAATTTCCCAAGTATAGATCGAAAAATTTCCCAAGTATAGATCGAAAAATTTCCCAAGTATAGATCGAAAAATTTTCCAAGTATAGATCGAAAAATTTCCCAAGTACAGATCGAAAAATTTCCCAAGTACAGATCGAAAAATTGCCCAAGTATAGATCGAAAAATTTCCCAAGTATAGATCGAAAAATTTCCCAAGAATAGATCGAAAAATTTCCCAAGTATAGATAGAAAAATTTCCCAAGTATAGATTGAAAAATTTCCCAAGTATAGATCGTAAAATTTCTCAAGTAGAGATTCAAAAATTTCCAAAGTAGAGATTCAAAAATTTCCCAAGAAGAGATTCAAAAATTTCCCAAGTAGAGATTCAAAAATTTCCCAAGTAGAGATTCAAAAATTTCCCAAGTAGAGATTCAAAAATTTCCCAAGTATAGATCGAAAAATTTCCCAAGTATAGATCGAAAAATTTCCCAAGTATAGATCGAAAAATTTTCCAAGTATAGATCGAAAAATTTCCCAAGTACAGATCGAAAAATTTCCCAAGTACAGATCGAAAAATTGCCCAAGTATAGATCGAAAAATTTCCCAAGTATAGATCGAAAAATTTCCCAAGAATAGATCGAAAAATTTCCCAAGTATAGATCGAAAAATTTCCCAAGTATAGATCGAAAAATTTCCCAAGTATAGATCGAAAAATTTCCCAAGAATAGATCGTAAAATTTCCCAAGTATAGATCGAAAAATTTCCCAAGTATAGATCGAAAAATGTTCCAAGTATAGATCGAAAATTTCCCAAGTACAGATCGAAAAATTTCCCAAGTACAGATCGAAAAATTGCCCAAGTATAGATCAAAAAATTTCCCAAGTATAGATCGAAAAATTTCCCAAGTATAGATCGAAAAATTTCCCAAGAATAGATCGAAAAATTTCCCAAGTATAGATCGAAAAATTTCCCAAGTATATATCGAGAAATTTCCCAAGTACAGATCGAAAAATTTCGCAAGTATAGATCGAAAAATTTCCTAAGTATAGATCGAAAAATTTCCCAAGTATAGATCGAAAAATTTCCCAAGTATAGATCGAAAAATTTCCCAAGTTTAGATCGAAAAATTTCCCAAGTATAGATCGTAAAATTTCCCAAGTAGAAATTCAAAAATTTTCCAAGTAGAGATTCAAAAATTTCCCAAGTAAAGATTCAAAAATTTCCCAAGTATAGATCGAAAAATTTCCCAAGTATAGATCGAAAAATTTTCCAAGAATAGATCGAAAAATTTCCCAAGTACAGATCGAAAAATTTCCCAAGTACTGATCGAAAAATTGCCCAAGTATAGATCGAAAAATTTCCCAAGTATAGATCGTAAAATTTCTCAAGTAGAGATTCAAAAATTTCCAAAGTAGAGATTCAAAAATTTCCCAAGAAGAGATTCAAAAATTTCCCAAGTAGAGATTCAAAAATTTCCCAAGTAGAGATTCAAAAATTTCCCAAGTAGAGATTCAAAAATTTCCCAAGTATAGATCGAAAAATTTCCCAAGTATAGATCGAAAAATTTCCCAAGTATAGATCGAAAAATTTTCCAAGTATAGATCGAAAAATTTCCCAAGTACAGATCGAAAAATTTCCCAAGTACAGATCGAAAAATTGCCCAAGTATAGATCGAAAAATTTCCCAAGTATAGATCGAAAAATTTCCCAAGAATAGATCGAAAAATTTCCCAAGTATAGATCGAAAAATTTCCCAAGTATAGATCGAAAAATTTCCCAAGTATAGATCGAAAAATTTCCCAAGAATAGATCGTAAAATTTCCCAAGTATAGATCGAAAAATTTCCCAAGTATAGATCGAAAAATGTTCCAAGTATAGATCGAAAATTTCCCAAGTACAGATCGAAAAATTTCCCAAGTACAGATCGAAAAATTGCCCAAGTATAGATCAAAAAATTTCCCAAGTATAGATCGAAAAATTTCCCAAGTATAGATCGAAAAATTTCCCAAGAATAGATCGAAAAATTTCCCAAGTATAGATCGAAAAATTTCCCAAGTATATATCGAGAAATTTCCCAAGTACAGATCGAAAAATTTCGCAAGTATAGATCGAAAAATTTCCTAAGTATAGATCGAAAAATTTCCCAAGTATAGATCGAAAAATTTCCCAAGTATAGATCGAAAAATTTCCCAAGTTTAGATCGAAAAATTTCCCAAGTATAGATCGTAAAATTTCCCAAGTAGAAATTCAAAAATTTTCCAAGTAGAGATTCAAAAATTTCCCAAGTAAAGATTCAAAAATTTCCCAAGTATAGATCGAAAAATTTCCCAAGTATAGATCGAAAAATTTTCCAAGAATAGATCGAAAAATTTCCCAAGTACAGATCGAAAAATTTCCCAAGTACTGATCGAAAAATTGCCCAAGTATAGATCGAAAAATTTCCCAAGTATAGATCGAAAAATTTCCCAAGAATAGATCGAAAAATTTCCCAAGTATAGATCGAAAAATTTCCCAAGTATAGATCGAAAAATTTCCCAAGAATAGATCGAAAAATTTCCCAAGTATAGATCGAAAAATTTCCCAAGTATAGATCGAAAAATTTCAGAAGTATAGATCGAAAAATTTCCCAAGAATAGATCGTAAAATTTCCCAAGTATAGATCGAAAAATTTCCCAAGTATAGATCGAAAAATGTTCCAAGTATAGATCGAAAATTTCCCAAGTACAGATCGAAAAATTTCCCAAGTACAGATCGAAAAATTGCCCAAGTATAGATCAAAAAATTTCCCAAGTATAGATCGAAAAATTTCCCAAGTATAGATCGAAAAATTTCCCAAGAATAGATCGAAAAATTTCCCAAGTATAGATCGAAAAATTTCCCAAGTATATATCGAGAAATTTCCCAAGTACAGATCGAAAAATTTCGCAAGTATAGATCGAAAAATTTCCTAAGTATAGATCGAAAAATTTCCCAAGTATAGATCGAAAAATTTCCCAAGTATAGATCGAAAAATTTCCCAAGTTTAGATCGAAAAATTTCCCAAGTATAGATCGTAAAATTTCCCAAGTAGAAATTCAAAAATTTTCCAAGTAGAGATTCAAAAATTTCCCAAGTAAAGATTCAAAAATTTCCCAAGTATAGATCGAAAAATTTCCCAAGTATAGATCGAAAAATTTTCCAAGAATAGATCGAAAAATTTCCCAAGTACAGATCGAAAAATTTCCCAAGTACTGATCGAAAAATTGCCCAAGTATAGATCGAAAAATTTCCCAAGTATAGATCGAAAAATTTCCCAAGAATAGATCGAAAAATTTCCCAAGTATAGATCGAAAAATTTCCCAAGTATAGATCGAAAAATTTCCCAAGAATAGATCGAAAAATTTCCCAAGTATAGATCGAAAAATTTCCCAAGTATAGATCGAAAAATTTCCCAAGTATAGATCGAAAAATTTCCCAAGAATAGATCGTAAAATTTCCCAAGTATAGATCGAAAAATTTCCCAAGTATAGATCGAAAAATGTTCCAAGTATAGATCGAAAATTTCCCAAGTACAGATCGAAAAATTTCCCAAGTACAGATCGAAAAATTGCCCAAGTATAGATCAAAAAATTTCCCAAGTATAGATCGAAAAATTTCCCAAGTATAGATCGAAAAATTTCCCAAGAATAGATCGAAAAATTTCCCAAGTATAGATCGAAAAATTTCCCAAGTATATATCGAGAAATTTCCCAAGTACAGATCGAAAAATTTCGCAAGTATAGATCGAAAAATTTCCTAAGTATAGATCGAAAAATTTCCCAAGTATAGATCGAAAAATTTCCCAAGTATAGATCGAAAAATTTCCCAAGTTTAGATCGAAAAATTTCCCAAGTATAGATCGTAAAATTTCCCAAGTAGAAATTCAAAAATTTTCCAAGTAGAGATTCAAAAATTTCCCAAGTAGAGATTCAAAAATTTCCCAAGTATAGATCGAAAAATTTCCCAAGTATAGATCGAAAAATTTTCCAAGAATAGATCGAAAAATTTCCCAAGTACAGATCGAAAAATTTCCCAAGTACTGATCGAAAAATTGCCCAAGTATAGATCGAAAAATTTCCCAAGTATAGATCGAAAAATTTCCCAAGAATAGATCGAAAAATTTCCCAAGTATAGATCGAAAAATTTCCCAAGTATAGATCGAAAAATTTCCCAAGTATAGATCGAAAAATTTCCCAAGTATAGATCGAAAAATTTCCCAAGTATAGATCGAAAAATTTCCCAAGTATAGATCGTAAAATTTCCCAAGTAGAAATTCAAAAATTTCCCAAGAAGAGATTCAAAAATTTCCCAAGTAGAGATTCAAAAATTTTCCAAGTAGAGATTCAAAAATTTCCCAAGTAGAGATTCAAAAATTTCCCAAGTAGAGATTCAAAAATTTCCCAAGTATAGATCGAAAAATTTCCCAAGTATAGATCAAAAAATTTCCCAAGTATAGATCGAAAAATTTCCCAAGTATAGATCGAAAAATTTCCCAAGAATAGATCGAAAAATTTCCCAAGTATAGATCGAAAAATTTCCCAAGTATATATCGAGAAATTTCCCAAGTACAGAACGAAAAATTTCGCAAGTATAGATCGAAAAATTTCCTAAGTATAGATCGAAAAATTTCCCAAGTATAGATCGAAAAATTTCCCAAGTATAGATCGAAAAATTTCCCAAGTTTAGATCGAAAAATTTCCCAAGTATAGATCGTAAAATTTCCCAAGTAGAAATTCAAAAATTTTCCAAGTAGAGATTCAAAAATTTCCCAAGTAGAGATTCAAAAATTTCCCAAGTATAGATCGAAAAATTTCCCAAGTATAGATCGAAAAATTTTCCAAGAATAGATCGAAAAATTTCTCAAGTACAGATCGAAAAATTTCCCAAGTACTGATCGAAAAATTGCCCAAGTATAGATCGAAAAATTTCCCAAGTATAGATCGAAAAATTTCCCAAGAATAGATCGAAAAATTTCCCAAGTATAGATCGAAAAATTTCCCAAGTATAGATCGAAAAATTTCACAAGTATAGATCGAAAAATTTCCCAAGTATAGATCGAAAAATTTCCCAAGTATAGATCGAAAAATTTCCCAAGTATAGATCGTAAAATTTCCCAAGTAGAAATTCAAAAATTTCCCAAGAAGAGATTCAAAAATTTCCCAAGTAGAGATTCAAAAATTTTCCAAGTAGAGATTCAAAAATTTCCCAAGTAGAGATTCAAAAATTTCCCAAGTAGAGATTCAAAAATTTCCCAAGTATAGATCGAAAAATTTCCCAAGTATAGATCGAAAAATTTTCCAAGAATAGATCCAAAAATTTCCCAAGTACAGATCGAAAAATTTCCCAAGTACTGATCGAAAAATTGCCCAAGTATAGATCGAAAAATTTCCCAAGTATAGATCGAAAAATTTCCCAAGAATAGATCGAAAAATTTCCCAAGTATAGATCGAAAAATTTCCCAAGTATAGATCGAAAAATTTCCCAAGTATAGATCGAAAAATTTCCCAAGTATAGATCGAAAAATTTCCCAAGTATAGATCGAAAAATTTCCCAAGTATAGATCGTAAAATTTCCCAAGTAGAAATTCAAAAATTTCCCAAGAAGAGATTCAAAAATTTCCCAAGTAGAGATTCAAAAATTTTCCAAGTAGAGATTCAAAAATTTCCCAAGTAGAGATTCAAAAATTTCCCAAGTATAGATCGAAAAATTTCCCAAGTATAGATCGAAAAATTTTCCAAGAATAGATCGAAAAATTTCCCAAGTACAGATCGAAAAATTTCCCAAGTACTGATCGAAAAATTGCCCAAGTATAGATCGAAAAATTTCCCAAGTATAGATCGAAAAATTTCCCTGGTAGAAATTCAAAAATTTCCAAAGTAGAGATTCAAAAATTTCCCAAGAAGAGATTCAAAAATTTCCCAAGTAGAGATTCAAAAATTTCCCAAGTAGAGATTCAAAAATTTCCCAAGTAGAGATTCAAAAATTTCCCAAGTATAGATCCAAAAATTTCCCAAGTATAGATCGAAAAATTTCCCAAGTATAGATCGAAAAATTTTCCAAGTATAGATCGAAAAATTTCCCAAGTACAGATCGAAAAATTTCCCAAGTACAGATCGAAAAATTGCCCAAGTATAGATCGATAAATTTCCCAAGTATAGATCGAAAAATTTCCCAAGAATAGATCGAAAAATTTCCCAAGTATAGATCGAAAAATTTCCCAAGTATAGATCGAAAAATTTCCCAAGTATAGATCGAAAAATTTCCCAAGAATAGATCGAAAAATTTCCCAAGTATAGATCGAAAAATTTCCCAAGTATAGATCGAAAAATGTTCCAAGTATAGATCGAAAATTTCCCAAGTACAGATCGAAAAATTTCCCAAGTACAGATCGAAAAATTGCCCAAGTATAGATCAAAAAATTTCCCAAGTATAGATCGAAAAATTTCCCAAGTATAGATCGAAAAATTACCCAAGTATAGATCGAAAAATTTCCCAAGTATAGATCGAAAAATTTCCCAAGAATAGATCGAAAAATTTCCCAAGAATAGATCGAAAAATTTCCCAAGTATAGATCGAAAAATTTCCCAAGTATAGATCGAAAAATGTTCCAAGTATAGATCGAAAATTTCCCAAGTACAGATCGAAAAATTTCCCAAGTACAGATCGAAAAATTGCCCAAGTATAGATCAAAAAATTTCCCAAGTATAGATCGAAAAATTTCCCAAGTATAGATCGAAAAATTTCCCAAGTATAGATCGAAAAATTTCCCAAGTATAGATCGAAAAATTTCCCAAGAATAGATCGAAAAATTTCCCAAGTATAGATCGAGAAATTTCCCAAGTACAGATCGAAAAATTTCGCAAGTATAGATCGAAAAATTTCCTAAGTATAGATCGAAAAATTTCCCAAGTATAGATCGAAAAATTTCCCAAGTATAGATCGAAAAATTTTCCAAGTTTAGATCGAAAAATTTCCCAAGTATAGATCGTAAAATTTCCCAAGTAGAAATTCAAAAATTTTCCAAGTAGAGATTCAAAAATTTCCCAAGTAGAGATTCAAAAATTTCCCAAGTATAGATCGAAAAATTTCCCAAGTATAGATCGAAAAATTTTCCAAGAATAGATCGAAAAATTTCCCAAGTACAGATCGAAAAATTTCCCAAGTACTGATCGAAAAATTGCCCAAGTATAGATCGAAAAATTTCCCAAGTATAGATCGAAAAATTTCCCAAGTATAGATCCAAAAATTTCCCAAGTATAGATCGAAAAATTTCCCAAGTATAGATCGAAAAATTTTCCAAGTATAGATCGAAAAATTTCCCAAGTACAGATCGAAAAATTTCCCAAGTACAGATCGAAAAATTGCCCAAGTATAGATCGAAAAATTTCCCAAGTATAGATCGAAAAATTTCCCAAGAATAGATCGAAAAATTTCCCAAGTATAGATCGAAAAATTTCCCAAGTATAGATCGAAAAATTTCCCAAGTATAGATCGAAAAATTTCCCAAGAATAGATCGAAAAATTTCCCAAGTATAGATCGAAAAATTTCCCAAGTATAGATCGAAAAATGTTCCAAGTATAGATCGAAAATTTCCCAAGTACAGATCGAAAAATTTCCCAAGTACAGATCGAAAAATTGCCCAAGTATAGATCAAAAAATTTCCCAAGTATAGATCGAAAAATTTCCCAAGTATAGATCGAAAAATTACCCAAGTATAGATCGAAAAATTTCCCAAGTATAGATCGAAATATTTCCCAAGAATAGATCGAAAAATTTCCCAAGAATAGATCGAAAAATTTCCCAAGTATAGATCGAAAAATTTCCCAAGTATAGATCGAAAATTTCCCAAGTACAGATCGAAAAATTTCCCAAGTACAGATCGAAAAATTGCCCAAGTATAGATCAAAAAATTTCCCAAGTATAGATCGAAAAATTTCCCAAGTATAGATCGAAAAATTTCCCAAGTATAGATCGAAAAATTTCCCAAGTATAGATCGAAAAATTTCCCAAGAATAGATCGAAAAATTTCCCAAGTATAGATCGAAAAATTTCCCAAGTATATATCGAGAAATTTCCCAAGTACAGATCGAAAAATTTCGCAAGTATAGATCGAAAAATTTCCTAAGTATAGATCGAAAAATTTCCCAAGTATAGATCGAAAAATTTCCCAAGTATAGATCGAAAAATTTTCCAAGTTTAGATCGAAAAATTTCCCAAGTATAGATCGTAAAATTTCCCAAGTAGAAATTCAAAAATTTTCCAAGTAGAGATTCAAAAATTTCCCAAGTAGAGATTCAAAAATTTCCCAAGTATAGATCGAAAAATTTCCCAAGTATAGATCGAAAAATTTTCCAAGAATAGATCGAAAAATTTCCCAAGTACAGATCGAAAAATTTCCCAAGTACTGATCGAAAAATTGCCCAAGTATAGATCGAAAAATTTCCCAAGTATAGATCGAAAAATTTCCCAAGTATAGATCGAAAAATTTCCCAAGTATAGATCGAAAAATTTCCCAAGTATAGATCGAAAAATTTCCCAAGTATAGATCGTAAAATTTCCCAAGTAGAAATTCAAAAATTTCCCAAGAAGAGATTCAAAAATTTCCCAAGTAGAGATTCAAAAATTTTCCAAGTAGAGATTCAAAAATTTCCCAAGTAGAGATTCAAAAATTTCCCAAGTATAGATCGAAAAATTTCCCAAGTATAGATCGAAAAATTTCCCAAGTATAGATCGAAAAATTTCCCAAGAATAGATCGAAAAATTTCCCAAGTATAGATCGAAAAATTTCCCAAGTATAGATCGAAAAATTTCCCAAGTATAGATCGAAAAATTTCCCAAGTATAGATCGAAAAATTTCCCAAGTATAGATCGAAAAATTTCCCAAGTAGAAATTCAAAAATTTCGCAAGAAGAGATTCAAAAATTTCCCAAGTAGAGATTCAAAAATTTTCCAAGTAGAGATTCAAAAATTTTCCAAGTAGAGATTCAAAAATTTCCCAATTAGAGATTCAAAAATTTCCCAAGTATAGATCGAAAAATTTCCCAAGTATAGATCGAAAAATTTCCCAAGAATAGATCGAAAAATTTCCCAAGTATAGATCGAAAAATTTCCCAAGTATAGATCGAAAAATTTCCCAAGTATAGATCGAAAAATTTCCCAAGTATAGATCGAAAAATTTCCCAAGTTTAGATCGAAAAATTTCCCAAGTATAGATCGTAAAATTTCCCAAGTAGAAATTCAAAAATTTTCCAAGTAGAGATTCAAAAATTTCCCAAGTAGAGATTCAAAAATTTCCCAAGTATAGATCGAAAAATTTCCCAAGTATAGATCGAAAAATTTTCCTAGAATAGATCGAAAAATTTCCCAAGTACAGATCGAAAAATTTCCCAAGTACTGATCGAAAAATTCCCCAAGAATAGATCGAAAAATTTCCCAAGTACAGATCGAAAAATTTCCCAAGTACTGATCGAAAAATTGCCCAAGTATAGTTCGAAAAATTTCCCAAGAATAGATCGAAAAATTTCCCAAGTATAGATCGAAAAATTTCCCAAGTATAGATCGAAAAATTTCCCAAGTATAGATCGAAAAATTTCCCAAGTATAGATCGAAAAATTTCCCAAGTATAGATCGAAAAATTTCCCAAGTATAGATCGAAAAATTTCCCAAGTATAGATCGTAAAATTTCCCAAGTAGAAATTCAAAAATTTCCCAAGAAGAGATTCAAAAATTTCCCAAGTAGAGATTCAAAAATTTTCCAAGTAGAGATTCAAAAATTTCCCAAGTAGAGATTCAAAAATTTCCCAAGTATAGATCGAAAAATTTCCCAAGTATAGATCGAAAAATTTTCCAAGAATAGATCGAAAAATTTCCCAAGTACAGATCGAAAAATTTCCCAAGTACTGATCGAAAAATTGCCCAAGTATAGATCGAAAAATTTCCCAAGTATAGATCGAAAAATTTCCCAAGAATAGATCGAAAAATTTCCCAAGTATAGATCGAAAAATTTCCCAAGTATAGATCGAAAAATTTCCCAAGTATAGATCGAAAAATTTCCCAAGTATAGATCGAAAAATTTCCCAAGTATAGATCGAAAAATTTCCCAAGTATAGATCGTAAAATTTCCCAAGTAGAAATTCAAAAATTTCCCAAGAAGAGATTCAAAAATTTCCCAAGTAGAGATTCAAAAATTTTCCAAGTAGAGATTCAAAAATTTCCCAAGTAGAGATTCAAAAATTTCCCAAGTATAGATCGTAAAATTTCCCAAGTAGAAATTCAAAAATTTTCCAAGTAGAGATTCAAAAATTTCCCAAGTAGAGATTCAAAAATTTCCCAAGTATAGATCGAAAAATTTCCCAAGTATAGATCGAAAAATTTTCCAAGAATAGATCGAAAAATTTCCCAAGTACAGATCGAAAAATTTCCCAAGTACTGATCGAAAAATTGCCCAAGTATAGATCGAAAAATTTCCCAAATATAGATCGAAAAATTTCCCAAGAATAGATCGAAAAATTTCCCAAGTATAGATCGAAAAATTTCCCAAGTATAGATCGAAAAATTTCCCAAGTATAGATCGAAAAATTTCCCAAGTATAGATCGAAAAATTTCCCAAGTATAGATCGAAAAATTTCCCAAGTATAGATCGTAAAATTTCCCAAGTAGAAATTCAAAAATTTCCCAAGAAGAGATTCAAAAATTTCCCAAGTAGAGATTCAAAAATTTTCCAAGTAGAGATTCAAAAATTTCCCAAGTAGAGATTCAAAAATTTACCAAGTATAGATCGAAAAATTTCCCAAGTATAGATCGAAAAATTTTCCAAGAATAGATCGAAAAATTTCCCAAGTACAGATCGAAAAATTTCCCAAGTACTGATCGAAAAATTGCCCAAGTATAGATCGAAAAATTTCCCAAGTATAGATCGAAAAATTTCCCAAGAATAGATCGAAAAATTTCCCAAGTATAGATCGAAAAATTTCCCAAGTATAGATCGAAAAATTTCCCAAGTATAGATCGAAAAATTTCCCAAGTATAGATCGAAAAATTTCCCAAGTATAGATCGAAAAATTTCCCAAGTATAGATCGTAAAATTTCCCAAGTAGAAATTCAAAAATTTCCCAAGAAGAGATTCAAAAATTTCCCAAGAAGAGATTCAAAAATTTTCCAAGTAGAGATTCAAAAATTTCCCAAGTAGAGATTCAAAAATTTCCCAAGTATAGAACGAAAAATTTCCCAAGTATAGATCGAAAAATTTTCCAAGAATAGATCGAAAAATTTCCCAAGTACAGATCGAAAAATTTCCCAAGTACTGATCGAAAAATTGCCCAAGTATAGATCGAAAAATTTCCCAAGTATAGATCGAAAAATTTCCCAAGAATAGATCGAAAAATTTCCCAAGTATAGATCGAAAAATTTCCCAAGTATAGATCGAAAAATTTCCCAAGTATAGATCGAAAAATTTCCCAAGTATAGATAGAAAAATTTCCCAAGTATAGATCGAAAAATTTCCCAAGTATAGATCGTAAAATTTCCCAAGTAGAAATTCAAAAATTTCCCAAGAAGAGATTCAAAAATTTCCCAAGTAGAGATTCAAAAATTTTCCAAGTAGAGATTCAAAAATTTCCCAAGTAGAGATTCAAAAATTTCCCAAGTAGAGATTCAAAAATTTCCCAAGTATAGATCGAAAAATTTCCCAAGTATAGATCGAAAAATTTTCCAAGAATAGATCGAAAAATTTCCCAAGTACAGATCGAAAAATTTAACAAGAATAGATCGAAAAATTTCCCAAGTACAGATCGAAAAATTTCCCAAGTACTGATCGAAAAATTGCCCAAGTATAGATCTAAAAATTTCCCAAGTATAGATCGAAAAATTTCCCAAGTAGAAATTCAAAAATTTCCAAAGTAGAGATTCAAAAATTTCCCAAGTAGAAATTCAAAAATTTCCCAAGTAGAGATTCAAAAATTTCCCAAGTATAGATCGAAAAATTTCCCAAGTATAGATCGAAAAATTTTCCAAGAATAGATCGAAAAATTTCCCAAGTACAGATCGAAAAATTTCCCAAGTACTGATCGAAAAATTGCCCAAGTATAGATCGAAAAATTTCCCAAGTATAGATCGAAAAATTTCCCAAGAATAGATCGAAAAATTTCCCAAGTATAGATCGAAAAATTTCCCAAGTATAGATCGAAAAATTTCCCAAGTATAGATCGAAAAATTTCCCAAGTATAGATCGAAAAATTTCCCAAGTATAGATCGAAAAATTTCCCAAGTATAGATCGTAAAATTTCCCAAGTAGAAATTCAAAAATTTCCCAAGAAGAGATTCAAAAATTTCCCAAGTAGAGATTCAAAAATTTTCCAAGTAGAGATTCAAAAATTTCCCAAGTAGAGATTCAAAAATTTCCCAAGTATAGATCGAAAAATTTCCCAAGTATAGATCGAAAAATTTTCCAAGAATAGATCGAAAAATTTCCCAAGTACAGATAGAAAAATTTCCCAAGTACTGATCGAAAAATTGCCCAAGTATAGATCGAAAAATTTCCCAAGTATAGATCGAAAAATTTCCCAAGTAGAAATTCAAAAATTTCCAAAGTAGAGATTCAAAAATTTCCCAAGAAGAGATTCAAAAATTTCCCAAGTAGAGATTCAAAAATTTCCCAAGTAGAGATTCAAAAATTTCCCAAGTAGAGATTCAAAAATTTCCCAAGTATAGATCCAAAAATTTCCCAAGTATAGATCGAAAAATTTCCCAAGTATAGATCGAAAAATTTTCCAAGTATAGATCGAAAAATTTCCCAAGTACAGATCGAAAAATTTCCCAAGTACAGATCGAAAAATTTCCCAAGTATAGATCGAAAAATTTCCCAAGTATAGATCGAAAAATTTCCCAAGAATAGATCGAAAAATTTCCCAAGTATAGATCGAAAAATTTCCCAAGTATAGATCGAAAAATTTCCCAAGTATAGATCGAAAAATTTCCCAAGAATAGATCGAAAAATTTCCCAAGTATAGATCGAAAAATTTCCCAAGTATATATCGAGAAATTTCCCAAGTACAGATCGAAAAATTTCGCAAGTATAGATCGAAAAATTTCCTAAGTATAGATCGAAAAATTTCCCAAGTATAGATCGAAAAATTTCCCAAGTATAGATCGAAAAATTTCCCAAGTTTAGATCGAAAAATTTCCCAAGTATAGATCGTAAAATTTCAAAAGTAGAAATTCAAAAATTTTCCAAGTAGAGATTCAAAAATTTCCCAAGTAGAGATTCAAAAATTTCCCAAGTATAGATCGAAAAATTTCCCAAGTATAGATCGAAAAATTTTCCAAGAATAGATCGAAAAATTTCCCAAGTACAGATCGAAAAATTTCCCAAGTGCTGATCGAAAAATTGCCCAAGTATAGATCGAAAAATTTCCCAAGTATAGATCGAAAAATTTCCCAAGTATAGATCGAAAAATTTCCCAAGTATAGATCGAAAAATTTCCCAAGTATAGATCGAAAAATTTCCCAAGTATAGATCGAAAAATTTCCCAAGTAGAAATTCAAAAATTTCCCAAGAAGAGATTCAAAAATTTCCCAAGTAGAGATTCAAAAATTTTCCAAGTAGAGATTCAAAAATTTCCCAAGTAGAGATTCAAAAATTTCCCAAGTATAGATCGAAAAATTTCCCAAGTATAGATCGAAAAATTTTCCAAGAATAGATCGAAAAATTTCCCAAGTACAGATCGAAAAATTTCCCAAGTACTGATCGAAAAATTGCCCAAGTATAGATCGAAAAATTTCCCAAGTATAGATCGAAAAATTTCCCAAGAATAGATCGAAAAATTTCCCAAGTATAGATCGAAAAATTTCCCAAGTATAGATCGAAAAATTTACCAAGTATAGATCGAAAAATTTCCCAAGTATAGATCGAAAAATTTCCCAAGTATAGATCGAAAAATTTCCCAAGTATAGATCGTAAAATTTCCCAAGTAGAAATTCAAAAATTTCCCAAGAAGAGATTCAAAAATTTCCCAAGTAGAGATTCAAAAATTTTCCAAGTAGAGATTCAAAAATTTCCCAAGTAGAGATTCAAAAATTTCCCAAGTATAGATCGAAAAATTTCCCAAGTATAGATCGAAAAATTTCCCAAGTATAGATCGAAAAATTTCCCAAGTATTGATCGAAAAATTTCCCAAGTAGAAATTCAAAAATTTCCAAAGTAGAAATTCAAAAATTTCCCAAGAAGAGATTCAAAAATTTCCCAAGTAGAGATTCAAAAATTTCCAAAGTAGAGATTCAAAAATTCCCTAGTTTAGATCCAAAAATTTCCCAAGTATAGATCCAAAACTTTCCCAAGTATAGATCCAAAAATTTCCCAAGAATAGATCCAAAAATTTCCTAAGTATAGATCGAAAAATTTCGCAAGTATAGATCGAAAAATTTCCCAAGAATAGATCCAAAAATTTCCCGAGTATAGATCGAAAAATTTCCCAAGAATAGATCCAAAAATTTCCCGAGTATAGATCCAAAAATTTCCCAAGTATAGATCGAAAAATTTCCCAAGAATAGATCGAAAAATTTCCCAAGTAGAGATTCAAAAATTTCCCAAGTATAGATCGAAAAATTTCCCAAGTATAGATCGAAAAATTTTCCAAGTATAGATCGAAAAATTTCCCAAGTATAGATCGAAAAATTTCCCAAGTATAGATCGAAAAATTTCCCTAGTATAGATCGTAAAATTTCCCAAGTAGAAATTCAAAAATTTCCAAAGTAGAGATTCAAAAATTTCCCAAGTAGAGATTCAAAAATTTCCCAAGTATAGATCGAAAAATTTCCCAAGTATAGATCCAAAACTTTCCCAAGTATAGATCCAAAAATTTCCCAAGAATAGATCCAAAAATTTCCTAAGTATAGATCGAAAAATTTCGCAAGTATAGATCGAAAAATTTCCCAAGAATAGATCCAAAAATTTCCCGAGTATAGATCCAAAAATTTCCCAAGTATAGGTCGAAAAATTTCCCAAGAATAGATCGAAAAATTTCCCAAGTAGAGATTCAAAAATTTCCCAAGTATAGATCGAAAAATTTCCCAAGTATAGATCGAAAAATTTTCCAAGTATAGATCGAAAAATTTCCCAAGTACAGATCGAAAAATTGCCCAAGTATAGATCGAAAAATTTCCCAAGTATAGATCGAAAAATTTCCCAAGAATAGATCGAAAAATTTCCCAAGTATAGATCGAAAAATTTCCCAAGTATAGATCGAAAAATGTTCCAAGTATAGATCGAAAATTTCCCAAGTACAGATCGAAAAATTTCCCAAGTACAGATCGAAAAATTGCCCAAGTATAGATCAAAAAATTTCCCAAGTATAGATCGAAAAATTTCCCAAGTATAGATCGAAAAATTTCCCAAGTATAGATCGAAAAATTTCCCAAGTATTGATCGAAAAATTTCCCAAGTAGAAATTCAAAAATTTCCAAAGTAGAGACTCAAAAATTTCCCAAGAAGAGATTCAAAAATTTCCCAAGTAGAGATTCAAAAATTTCCAAAGTAGAGATTCAAAAATTCCCTAGTTTAGATCCAAAAATTTCCCAAGTATAGATCCAAAACTTTCCCAAGTATAGATCCAAAAATTTCCCAAGAATAGATCCAAAAATTTCCTAAGTATAGATCGAAAAATTTCGCAAGTATAGATCGAAAAATTTCCCAAGAATAGATCCAAAAATTTCCCGAGTATAGATCCAAAAATTTCCCAAGTATAGGTCGAAAAATTTCCCAAGAATAGATCGAAAAATTTCCCAAGTAGAGATTCAAAAATTTCCCAAGTATAGATCGAAAAATTTCCCAAGTATAGATCGAAAAATTTTCCAAGTATAGATCGAAAAATTTCCCAAGTATAGATCGAAAAATTTCCCAAGTATAGATCGAAAAATTTCCCAAGTATAGATCGTAAAATTTCCCAAGTAGAAATTCAAAAATTTCCAAAGTAGAGATTCAAAAATTTCACAAGAAGAGATTCAAAAATTTCCCAAGTAGAAATTCAAAAATTTCCCAAGAAGATATTCAAAAATTTCCCAAGTAGAGATTCAAAAATTTCCCAAGTAGAGATTCAAAAATTTCCCAAGTAGAGATTCAAAAATTTCCCAAGTATAGATCGAAAAATTTCCCAAGTATAGATCGAAAAATTTCCCAAGTATAGATCGAAAAATTTCCCAAGTATAGATCGAAAAATTTTCCAAGTATAGATCGAAAAATTTCCCAAGTACAGATCGAAAAATTGCCCAAGTTTAGATCGAAAAATTTCCCAAGTATAGATCGAAAAATTTCCCAAGAATAGATCGAAAAATTTCCCAAGTATAGATCGAAAAATTTCCCAAGTATAGATCGAAAAATTTTCCAAGAATAGATCGAAAAATTTCCCAAGTACAGATCGAAAAATTTCCCAAGTACTGATCGAAAAATTGCCCAAGTATAGATCGAAAAATTTCCCAAGTATAGATCGAAAAATTTCCCAAGAATAGATCGAAAAATTTCCCAAGTATAGATCGAAAAATTTCCCAAGTATAGATCGAAAAATTTCCCAAGTATAGATCCAAAAATTTCCCGAGTATAGATCCAAAAATTTCCCAAGTATAGATCGAAAAATTTCCCAAGAATAGATCGAAAAATTTCCCAAGTAGAGATTCAAAAATTTCCCAAGTATAGATCGAAAAATTTCCCAAGTATAGATCGAAAAATTTCCCAAGTATAGATCGAAAAATTTTCCAAGTATAGATCGAAAAATTTCCCAAGTATAGATCGAAAAATTTCCCAAGTATAGATCGAAAAATTTCCCTAGTATAGATCGTAAAATTTCCCAAGTAGAAATTCAAAAATTTCCAAAGTAGAGATTCAAAAATTTCCCAAGAAGAGATTCAAAAATTTCCCGAGTATAGATCCAAAAATTTCCCAAGTATAGGTCGAAAAATTTCCCAAGAATAGATCGAAAAATTTCCCAAGTAGAGATTCAAAAATTTCCCAAGTATAGATCGAAAAATTTCCCAAGTATAGATCGAAAAATTTTCCAAGTATAGATCGAAAAATTTCCCAAGTACAGATCGAAAAATTGCCCAAGTATAGATCGAAAAATTTCCCAAGTATAGATCGAAAAATTTCCCAAGAATAGATCGAAAAATTTCCCAAGTATAGATCGAAAAATTTCCCAAGTATAGATCGAAAAATGTTCCAAGTATAGATCGAAAATTTCCCAAGTACAGATCGAAAAATTTCCCAAGTACAGATCGAAAAATTGCCCAAGTATAGATCAAAAAATTTCCCAAGTATAGATCGAAAAATTTCCCAAGTATAGATCGAAAAATTTCCCAAGTATAGATCGAAAAATTTCCCAAGTATTGATCGAAAAATTTCCCAAGTAGAAATTCAAAAATTTCCAAAGTAGAGACTCAAAAATTTCCCAAGAAGAGATTCAAAAATTTCCCAAGTAGAGATTCAAAAATTTCCAAAGTAGAGATTCAAAAATTCCCTAGTTTAGATCCAAAAATTTCCCAAGTATAGATCCAAAACTTTACCAAGTATAGATCCAAAAATTTCCCAAGAATAGATCCAAAAATTTCCTAAGTATAGATCGAAAAATTTCGCAAGTATAGATCGAAAAATTTCCCAAGAATAGATCCAAAAATTTCCCGAGTATAGATCCAAAAATTTCCCAAGTATAGGTCGAAAAATTTCCCAAGAATAGATCGAAAAATTTCCCAAGTAGAGATTCAAAAATTTCCCAAGTATAGATCGAAAAATTTCCCAAGTATAGATCGAAAAATTTTCCAAGTATAGATCGAAAAATTTCCCAAGTATAGATCGAAAAATTTCCCAAGTATAGATCGAAAAATTTCCCAAGTATAGATCGTAAAATTTCCCAAGTAGAAATTCAAAAATTTCCAAAGTAGAGATTCAAAAATTTCACAAGAAGAGATTCAAAAATTTCCCAAGTAGAAATTCAAAAATTTCCCAAGAAGATATTCAAAAATTTCCCAAGTAGAGATTCAAAAATTTCCCAAGTAGAGATTCAAAAATTTCCCAAGTAGAGATTCAAAAATTTCCCAAGTATAGATCGAAAAATTTCCCAAGTATAGATCGAAAAATTTCCCAAGTATAGATCGAAAAATTTCCCAAGTATAGATCGAAAAATTTTCCAAGTATAGATCGAAAAATTTCCCAAGTACAGATCGAAAAATTGCCCAAGTTTAGATCGAAAAATTTCCCAAGTATAGATCGAAAAATTTCCCAAGAATAGATCGAAAAATTTCCCAAGTATAGATCGAAAAATTTCCCAAGTATAGATCGAAAAATTTTCCAAGAATAGATCGAAAAATTTCCCAAGTACAGATCGAAAAATTTCCCAAGTACTGATCGAAAAATTGCCCAAGTATAGATCGAAAAATTTCCCAAGTATAGATCGAAAAATTTCCCAAGAATAGATCGAAAAATTTCCCAAGTATAGATCGAAAAATTTCCCAAGTGTAGATCGAAAAATTTCCCAAGTATAGATCGAAAAATTTCCCAAGTATAGATCGAAAAATTTCCCAAGTATAGATCGAAAAATTTCCCAAGTATAGATCGAAAAATTTCCCAAGTATAGATCGTAAAATTTCCCAAGTAGAAATTCAAAAATTTCCCAAGAAGAGATTCAAAAATTTCCCAAGTAGAGATTCAAAAATTTTCCAAGTAGAGATTCAAAAATTTCCCAAGTAGAGATTCAAAAATTTCCCAAGTATAGATCGAAAAATTTCCCAAGTATAGATCGAAAAATTTCCCAAGTATAGATCGAAAAATTTCCCAAGTATTGATCGAAAAATTTCCCAAGTAGAAATTCAAAAATTTCCAAAGTAGAGATTCAAAAATTTCCCAAGAAGAGATTCAAAAATTTCCCAAGTAGAGATTCAAAAATTTCCAAAGTAGAGATTCAAAAATTCCCTAGTTTAGATCCAAAAATTTCCCAAGTATAGATCCAAAACTTTCCCAAGTATAGATCCAAAAATTTCCCAAGAATAGATCCAAAAATTTCCTAAGTATAGATCGAAAAATTTCGCAAGTATAGATCGAAAAATTTCCCAAGAATAGATCCAAAAATTTCCCGAGTATAGATCCAAAAATTTCCCAAGTATAGATCGAAAAATTTCCCAAGAATAGATCGAAAAATTTCCCAAGTAGAGATTCAAAAATTTCCCAAGTATAGATCGAAAAATTTCCCAAGTATAGATCGAAAAATTTTCCAAGTATAGATCGAAAAATTTCCCAAGTATAGATCGAAAAATTTCCCAAGTATAGATCGAAAAATTTCCCAAGTATAGATCGAAAAATTTCCCAAGTATAGATCGAAAAATTTCCCAAGTATAGATCGTAAAATTTCCCAAGTAGAAATTCAAAAATTTCCAAAGTAGAGATTCAAAAATTTCCCAAGAAGAGATTCAAAAATTTCCCAAGTAGAAATTCAAAAATTTCCCAAGAAGATATTCAAAAATTTCCCAAGTAGAGATTCAAAAATTTCCCAAGTAGAGATTCAAAAATTTCCCAAGTAGAGATTTAAAAATTTCCCAAGTATAGATCGAAAAATTTCCCAAGTATAGATCGAAAAATTTCCCAAGTATAGATCGAAAAATTTTCCAAGTATAGATCGAAAAATTTCCCAAGTACAGATCGAAAAATTTCCCAAGTACAGATCGAAAAATTTCCCAAGTACAGATCGAAAAATTGCCCAAGTATAGATCGAAAAATTTCCCAAGTATAGATCGAAAAATTTCCCAAGAATAGATCGAAAAATTTCCCAAGTATAGATCGAAAAATTTCCCAAGTATAAATCGAAAAATGTTCCAAGTATAGATCGAAAATTTCCCAAGTACAGATCGAAAAATTTCCAAGTACAGATCGAAAAATTGCCCAAGTATAGATCAAAAAATTTCCCAAGTATAGATCGAAAAATTTCCCAAGTATAGATCGAAAAATTTCCCAAGTATAGATCGAAAAATTTCCCAAGAATAGATCGAAAAATTTCCCAAGTATAGATCGAAAAATTTCCCAAGTATATATCGAGAAATTTCCCAATTAAAGATCGAAAAATTTCCCAAGTATAGATCGAAAAATTTCCCAAGTATAGATTGAAAAATTTCCCAAGTATAGATCGTAAAATTTCCCAAGTAGAGATTCAAAAATTTCCAAAGAAGAGATTCAAAAATTTCCCAAGAAGAGATTCAAAAATTTCCCAAGTAGAGATTCAAAAATTTCCCAAGTAGAGATTCAAAAATTTCCCAAGTAGAGATTCAAAAATTTCCCAAGTATAGATCCAAAAATTTCCCAAGTATAGATCAAAAATTTCCCAAGTATAGATCGAAAAATTTTCCAAGTATAAATCGAAAAATTTCCCAAGTACAGATCGAAAAATTTCCCAAGTACAGATCGAAAAATTGCCCAAGTATAGATCGAAAAATTTCCCAAGTATAGATCGAAAAATTTCCCAAGAATAGATCGAAAAATTTCCCAAGTATAGATCGAAAAATTTCCCAAGTATAGATCGAAAAATTTCCCAAGTATAGATCGAAAAATTTCCCAAGAATAGATCGAAAAATTTCCCAAGTATAGATCGAAAAATTTCCCAAGTATAGATCGAAAAATGTTCCAAGTATAGATCGAAAATTTCCCAAGTACAGATCGAAAAATTTCCCAAGTACAGATCGAAAAATTGCCCAAGTATAGATCAAAAAATTTCCCAAGTATAGATCGAAAAATTTCCCAAGTATAGATCGAAAAATTTCCCAAGTATAGATCGAAAAATTTCCCAAGAATAGATCGAAAAATTTCCCAAGTATCGATCGAAAAATTTCCCAAGTATATATCGAGAAATTTCCCAAGTACAGATCGAAAAATTTCGCAAGTATAGATCGAAAAATTTCCCAAGTATAGATCGAAAAATTTCCCAAGTATATATCGAGAAATTTCCCAAGTACAGATCGAAAAATTTCGCAAGTATAGATCGAAAAATTTCCTAAGTATAGATCGAAAAATTTCCCAAGTATAGATCGAAAAATTTCCCAAGTATAGATCGAAAAATTTCCCAAGTTTAGATCGAAAAATTTCCCAAGTATAGATCGTAAAATTTCCCAAGTAGAAATTCAAAAATTTTACAAGTAGAGATTCAAAAATTTCCCAAGTAGAGATTCAAAAATTTCCCAAGTGTAGATCGAAAAATTTCCAAAGTATAGATCGAAAAATTTTCCAAGAATAGATCGAAAAATTTCCCAAGTACAGATCGAAAAATTTCCCAAGTACTGATCGAAAAATTGCCCAAGTATAGATCGAAAAATTTCCCAAGAATAGATCGAAAAATTTCCCAAGAATAGATCGAAAAATTTCCCAAGTATAGATCGAAAAATTTCCCAAGTATAGATCGAAAAATTTCCCAAGTATAGATCGTAAAATTTCCCAAGTAGAAATTCAAAAATTTTCCAAGTAGAGATTCAAAAATTTCCCAAGTAGAGATTCAAAAATTTCCCAAGTGTAGATCGAAAAATTTCCAAAGTATAGATCGAAAAATTTTCCAAGAATAGATCGAAAAATTTCCCAAGTACTGATCGAAAAATTGCCCAAGTATAGATCGAAAAATTTCCCAAGTATAGATCGAAAAATTTCCCAAGAATAGATCGAAAAATTTCCCAAGTATAGATCGAAAAATTTCCCAAGTATAGATCGAAAAATTTCCCAAGTATAGATCGAAAAATTTCCCAAGTATAGATCGAAAAATTTCCCAAGTATAGAACGAAAAATTTCCCAAGTATAGATCGTAAAATTTCCAAAGTAGAAATTCAAAAATTTCCCAAGAAGAGATTCAAAAATTTCCCAAGTAGAGATTCAAAAATTTTCCAAGTAGAGATTCAAAAATTTCCCAAGTAGAGATTCAAAAATTTCCCAAGTAAAGATCGAAAAATTTCCCAAGTATAGATCGAAAAATTTTCCAAGAATAGATCGAAAAATTTCCCAAGTACAGATCGAAAAATTTCCCAAGTACTGATCGAAAAATTGCCCAAGTATAGATCGAAAAATTTCCCAAGTATAGATCGAAAAATTTCCCAAGTAGAAATTCAAAAATTTCCAAAGTAGAGATTCAAAAATTTCCCAAGAAGAGATTCAAAAATTTCCCAAGTAGAGATTCAAAAATTTCCCAAGTAGAGATTCAAAAATTTTCCAAGTAGAGATTCAAAAATTTCCCAAGTATAGATCGAAAAATTTCGCAAGTATAGATCGAAAAATTTCCCAAGTATAGATCGAAAAATTTCCCAAGTATAGATCGAAAAATTTCCCAAGTATAGATCGAAAAATTTCCCAAGTATAGATCGAAAAATTTCGCAAGTATAGATCGAAAAATTTCCCAAGTATAGATCGAAAAATTTCCCAAGTATAGATCGAAAAATTTCCCAAGTATAGATCGAAAAATTTCCCAAGTTTAGATCGAAAAATTTCCCAAGTATAGATCGTAAAATTTCCCAAGTAGAAATTCAAAAATTTCCCAAGAAGAGATTCAAAAATTTCTCAAGTAGAGATTCAAAAATTTTCCAAGTAGAGATTCAAAAATTTCCCAAGTATAGATCGAAAAATTTCCCAAGTATAGATCGAAAAATTTCCCAAGTATAGATCGAAAAATTTCCCAAGTATATATCGAAAAATTTCCCAAGTATAGATCGAAAAATTTCCCAAGAATAGATCGAAAAATTTCCCAAGTATAGATCGAAAAATTTCCCAAGTATATATCGAGAAATTTCCCAAGTACAGATCGAAAAATTTCGCAAGTATAGATCGAAAAATTTCCTAAGTATAGATCGAAAAATTTCCCAAGAATAGATCGAAAAATTTCCCAAGTACAGATCGAAAAATTTCCCAAGTACTGATCGAAAAATTGCCCAAGTATAGATCGAAAAATTTCCCAAGTATAGATCGAAAAATTTCCCAAGTATAGTACGAAAAATTTCCCAAGTATAAATCCAAAAATATCCCATGAATAGATCCAAAAATTTCCCAAGTATAGATCCAAAAATTTCCCAAGTATAGATCCAAAAATTTCCCAAGTATAGATCCAAAAATATCCCATGAATAGATCCAAAAATTTCCCAAGTATAAATCCAAAAATATCCCATGAATAGATCCAAAAATTTCCCAAGTATAGATCCAAAAATTTCCCAAGTATAGATCCAAAAATTTCCCAAGTATAGATCCAAAAATTTCACAAGTATACATCCAAAAATTTCCCAAGTATAGATCCAAAAATTTCCCAAGCATAGATCGAAAAATTTCCCAAGTATAGATCCAAAATTTCCCAAGTATAGACCCAAAAATTCCCAAGCATAGATCGAAAAATTTTCCAAGTATATATCGAAAAATTTCCCAAGTATAGATCCAAAATTTTCCAAGTATAGATCGAAAAATTTCCCAAGTATAGATCCAAAATTTCCCAAGATCCAAAAATTTTCCAAGAATAGATCGAAAAATTTCCCAAGTATAGATCCAAAAATTTCCCAAGTATAGATCCAAAAATTTCCCAAGAATAGATCCAAAAATTTCCCAAGTATAGATCGAAAAATTTCCCAAGTATAGATCCAAAAATTTCCCAAGTATAGATCCAAAAATTTCCCAAGTATAGATCGAAAAATTTCCCAAGTATAGATCGAAAAATTTCCCTAGTATAGATCGAAAAATTTTCCATGTATAGATCCAAAAATTTCCCAAGTATAGATCCAAAAATGTCCCAAGAATAGATCCAAAAATTTCCCAAGTATAGATCAAAAAATTTCCCAAGTATAGATCCAAAATTTTCCCAAGTATAGATCCAAATATTTCCCAAGTATAGATCGAAAAATTTCCCAAGTATAGTACGAAAAATTTCCCAAGTATAAATCCAAAAATTTCCCATGAATAGATCCAAAAATTTCCCAAGTATAGATCCAAAAATTTCACAGGTATACATCCAAAAAATTCCCAAGTATAGATCCAAAAATTTCCCAAGCATAGATCGAAAAATTTTCCAAGTATAGATCAAAAAATTTCACAAGTATAGATCCAAAATTTCCCAAGTATAGATCCAAAAATTTCCCAAGTATAGATCCAAAAATTTCCCAAGTATAGATCCAAAAATTACACAAGTATACATCCAAAAATTTCCCAAGTATAGATCCAAAAATTTCCCAAGCATAGATCGAAAAATTTTCCAAGTATAGATCGAAAAATTTCCCAAGTATAGATCCAAAATTTCCCAAGTATAGATCCAAAAATTTCCCAAGTATAGATCCAAAAATTTCCCAAGTATAGATCCAAAAATTTCCCAAGTATAGATTCAAAAATTTCCCAAGTATAGATCCAAAAATTTTCCAAGTATACATCCAAAAATTTCCCAAGTATAGATCCAAAAATTTCCCAAGTATAGATCCAAAAATTTCCCAAGTATAGATCCAAAAATTTCTCAAGTATAGATTCAAAAATTTCCCAAGCATAGATCGAAAAATTTCCCAAGCATAGATCGAAAAATTTCCCAAGTATAGGTCGAAAAATTTCCCAAGTATAGATTCAAAAATTTCCCAAGTAAAGATCCAAAAATTTCCCAAGTATAGATCGAAAAATTTCCCAAGTATAGATCGAAAAATTTCCCAAGTATAGATCCAAAAATTTCCCAAGTATAGATCCAAAAATTTCCCAAGTATAAATCAAAAAATTTCCCATGAATAGATCCAAAAATTTCCCAAGTATAGATCCAAAAATTTCCCAAGTATAGATCCAAAAATTTCCCAAGTATAGATCCAAAAATTTCCCAAGCATAGATCGAAAAATTTCCCAAGTATAGATCCAAAATTTCCCAAGTATAGACCAAAAAATTCCCAAGCATAGATCGAAAAATTTTCCAAGTATAGATCGAAAAATTTCCCAAGTATAGATCCAAAATTTTCCAAGTATAGATCGAAAAATTTCCCAAGTATAGATCCAAAATTTCCCAAGATCCAAAAATTTTCCAAGTATAGATCGAAAAATTTCCCAAGTATAGATCCAAAAATTTCCCAAGTATAGATCCAAAAATTTCCCAAGTATAGATCCAAAAATTTTCCAAGTATACATCCAAAAATTTCCCAAGTATAGATCCAAAAATTTCCCAAGTATAGATCCAAAAATTTCCCAAGTATAGATCCAAAAATTTCTCAAGTATAGATTCAAAAATTTCCCAAGCATAGATCCAAAAATTTCCCATGTATAGTCCAAAAATTTCCCAAGTAGAGATTCAAAAATTTCACAAGTAGAGATTCAAAAATTTCCCAAGTATAGATCGAAAAATTTCCCAAGCATAGATCGAAAAATTTCCCAAGTATAGATCGAAAAATTTCCCAAGTATAGATCCAAAAATTTCCCAAGTATAGGTCGAAAAATTTCCCAAGTATAGATTCAAAAATTTCCCAAGTAAAGATCCAAAAATTTCCCAAGTATAGATCGAAAAATTTCCCAAGTATAGATCGAAAAATTTCCCAAGCATAGATCCAAAAATTTCCCAAGTATAGATCCAAAAATTTCCCAAGTAAAGATACAAAAATTTCCCAAGTATACATCCAAAAATTTCAAAAGTATAGATCGAAAAATTTCCCAAGTATAGATCAAAAAATTTCCCAAGTATAGATCGAAAAATTTCCCAAGTATAGATCGAAAAATTTTCCAAGTATAGATCGAAAAATTTCCCAAGTATAGATCGAAAAATTTCCCAAGTATAGTACGAAAAATTTCCCAAGTATAAATCCAAAAATTTCCCATGAATAGATCCAAAAATTTCCCAAGTATAGATCCAAAAATTTCCCAAGTATAGATCCAAAAATTTCCCAAGTATAGATCCAAAAATTTCACAAGTATACATCCAAAAATTTCCCAAGTATAGATCCAAAAATTTCCCAATCATAGATCGAAAAATTTCCCAAGTATAGATCCAAAATTTCCCAAGTATAGACCCAAAAATTCCCAAGCATAGATCGAAAAATTTTCCAAGTATAGATCGAAAAATTTCCCAAGTATAGATCCAAAATTTTCCAAGTATAGATCGAAAAATTTCCCAAGTATAGATCCAAAATTTCCCAAGATCCAAAAATTTTTCCAAGTATAGATCGAAAAATTTCCCAAGTATAGATCCAAAAATTTCCCAAGTATAGATCCAAAAATTTCCCAAGTATAGATCCAAAAATTTCCCAAGTATAGATCGAAAAATTTCCCAAGTATAGATCCAAAAATTTCCCAAGTATAGATCCAAAAATTTCCCAAGTATAGATCGAAAAATTTCCCAAGTATAGATCGAAAAATTTCCCTAGTATAGATCGAAAAATTTTCCATGTATAGATCCAAAAATTTCCCAAGTATAGATCCAAAAATGTCCCAAGAATAGATCCAAAAATTTCCCAAGTATAGATCAAAAAATTTCCCAAGTATAGATCCAAAAATTTCCCAAGTATAGATCCAAATATTTCCCAAGTATAGATCGAAAAATTTCCCAAGTATAGTACGAAAAATTTCCCAAGTATAAATCCAAAAATTTCCCATGAATAGATCCAAAAATTTCCCAAGTATAGATCCAAAAATTTCCCAAGTATAGATCGAAAAATTTCCCAAGTATAGATCAAAAAATTTCACAAGTATAGATCGAAAAATTTCCCAAGTATAGATCGAAAAATTTTCCAAGTATAGATCGAAAAATTTCCCAAGTATAGATCGAAAAATTTCCCAAGTATAGTACGAAAAATTTCCCAAGTATAAATCCAAAAATTTCCCATGAATAGATCCAAAAATTTCCCAAGTATAGATCCAAAAATTTCCCAAGTATAGATCCAAAAATTTCCCAAGAATAGATCCAAAAATTTCACAAGTATACATCCAAAAATTTCCCAAGTATAGATCCAAAAATTTCCCAAGTATAGTACGAAAAATTTCCCAAGTATAAATCCAAAAATTTCCCATGAATAGATCCAAAAATTTCCCAAGTATAGATCTAAAAATTTCACAGGTATACATCCAAAAATTTCCCAAGTATAGATCCAAAAATTTCCCAAGCATAGATCGAAAAATTTTCCAAGTATAGATCGAAACATTTCCCAAGTATAGATCGAAAAATTTCCAAGTATAGATCCAAAAATTTCCCAAGTATAGGTCGAAAAATTTCCCAAGTATAGATTCAAAAATTTCCCAAGTAAAGATCCAAAAATTTCCCAAGTATAGATCGAAAAATTTCCCAAGTATAGATCGAAAAATTTCCCAAGTATAGATCCAAAAATTTCCCAAGTATAGATCCAAACATTTCC
This sequence comes from Odiellus spinosus, assembly GCA_963920705.1. Classification (NCBI taxonomy): domain Eukaryota; kingdom Metazoa; phylum Arthropoda; class Arachnida; order Opiliones; family Phalangiidae; genus Odiellus; species Odiellus spinosus. The sequence goes on along the minus strand of CAWUCO010000219.1, from coordinate 1,149,789 downwards.
CAAGTAAAGATACAAAAATTTCCCAAGTATACATCCAAAAATTTCCCAAGTATAGATCGAAAAATTTCCCAAGTATAGATCAAAAAATTTCACAAGTATAGATCCAAAAATTTCCCAAGTATAGATCCAAAAATTTCCCAAGTATAGATCCAAAAATTTCCCAAGTATAGATCCAAAAATTTCACAAGTATACATCCAAAAATTTCCCAAGTATAGATCCAAAAATTTCCCAAGCATAGATCGAAAAATTTCCCAAGTATAGATCCAAAAATTTCCCAAGTATAGATCCAAAAATTTCCCAAGCATAGATCGAAAAATTTCCCAAGTATAGATCCAAAATTTCCCAAGTATATATCCAAAATTTCCAAGCATAGATCGAAAAATTTTCCAAGTATAGATCGAAAAATTTCCCAAGTATAGATCCAAAATTTTCCAAGTATAGATCGAAAAATTTCCGAAGTATAGATCCAAAATTTCCCAAGTATAGATCGAAAAATTTCCGAAGTATAGATCCAAAATTTCCCAAGATCCAAAAATTTTCCAAGTATAGATCGAAAAATTTCCCAAGTATAGATCCAAAAATTTCCCAAGTATAGATCCAAAAATTTCCCAAGTATAGATCGAAAAATTTCCCAAGTATAGATCGAAAAATTTCACAAGTATAGATCCAAAATTTTCCCAAGTATAGGTCCAAAAATTTCCCAAGTATAGATTCAAAAATTTCCCAAGTATAGATCCAAAAATTTCCCAAGTATAGATCCAAAAATCTCACAAGTATACATCCAAAAATTTCCCAAGTATAGATCCAAAAATTTCCCAAGCATAGATCGAAAAATTTTCCAAGTATAGATCGAAAAATTTCCCGAGTATAGATCCAAAAATTTCCCAAGTATAGATCCAAAAATTTCCCAAGTATACATCCAAAAATTTCCCAAGTGTAGATCCAAAAATTTCCCAAGCATAGATCGAAAAATTTCCCAAGTATAGATCCAAAAATTTCCCAAGTATAGATCGAAACATTTCCCAAGTATAGATCGAAAAATTTCCAAGTATAGATCCAAAAATTTCACAAGTATACATCCAAAAATTTCCCAAGTATAGATTCAAAAATTTCCCAAGTAAAGATCCAAAAATTTCCCAAGTATAGATCGAAAAATTTCCCTAGTATAGATCGAAAAATTTCCCAAGTATAGATCCAAAAATTTCCCAAGTATAGATCCAAAAATTTCCCAAGTAAAGATACAAAAATTTCCCAAGTATACATCCAAAAATTTCCCAAGTATAGATCGAAAAATTTCCCAAGTATAGATCAAAAAATTTCACAAGTATAGATCGAAAAATTTCCCAAGTATAGATCGAAAAATTTTCCAAGTATAGATCGAAAAATTTCCCAAGTATAGTACGAAAAATTTCCCAAGTATAAATCCAAAAATTTCCCATGAATAGATCCAAAAATTTCCCAAGTATAGATCCAAAAATTTCCCAAGTATAGATCCAAAAATTTCCCAAGAATAGATCCAAAAATTTCACAAGTATACATCCAAAAATTTCCCAAGTATAGATCCAAAAATTTCCCAAGTATAGTACGAAAAATTTCCCAAGTATAAATCCAAAAATTTCCCATGAATAGATCCAAAAATTTCCCAAGTATAGATCTAAAAATTTCACAGGTATACATCCAAAAATTTCCCAAGTATAGATCCAAAAATTTCCCAAGCATAGATCGAAAAATTTTCCAAGTATAGATCGAAACATTTCCCAAGTATAGATCGAAAAATTTCCAAGTATAGATCCAAAAATTTCCCAAGTATAGGTCGAAAAATTTCCCAAGTATAGATTCAAAAATTTCCCAAGTAAAGATCCAAAAATTTCCCAAGTATAGATCGAAAAATTTCCCAAGTATAGATCCAAAAATTTCCCAAGTATAGATCCAAAAATTTCCCAACTAAAGATACAAAAATTTCCCAAGTATACATCCAAAAATTTCCCAAGTATAGATCGAAAAATTTCCCAAGTATAGATCAAAAAATTTCACAAGTATAGATCCAAAAATTTCCCAAGTATAGATCCAAAAATTTCCCAAGTATAGATCCAAAAATTTCCCAAGTATAGATCCAAAAATTTCACAAGTATACATCCAAAAATTTCCCAAGTATAGATCCAAAAATTTCCCAAGCATAGATCGAAAAATTTCCCAAGTATAGATCCAAAAATTTCCCAAGCATAGATCGAAAAATTTCCCAAGTATAGATCCAAAATTTCCCAAGTATATATCCAAAATTTCCAAGCATAGATCGAAAAATTTTCCAAGTATAGATCGAAAAATTTCCCAAGTATAGATCCAAAATTTTCCAAGTATAGATCGAAAAATTTCCGAAGTATAGATCCAAAATTTCCCAAGATCCAAAAATTTTCCAAGTATAGATCGAAAAATTTCCCAAGTATAGATCCAAAAATTTCCCAAGTATAGATCCAAAAATTTCCCAAGTATAGATCCAAAAATTTCCCAAGTATAGATCGAAAAATTTCCCAAGTATAGATCGAAAAATTTCACAAGTATAGATCCAAAATCTTCCCAAGTATAGGTCCAAAAATTTCCCAAGTATAGATTCAAAAATTTCCCAAGTATAGATCCAAAAATTTCCCAAGTATAGATCCAAAAATCTCACAAGTATACATCCAAAAATTTCCCAAGTATAGATCCAAAAATTTCCCAAGCATAGATCGAAAAATTTTCCAAGTATAGATCGAAAAATTTCCCAAGTATAGATCCAAAAATTTCCCAAGTATAGATCCAAAAATTTCCCAAGTATACATCCAAAAATTTCCCAAGTGTAGATCCAAAAATTTCCCAAGCATAGATCGAAAAATTTCCCAAGTATAGATCGAAAAATTTCCCAAGTATAGATCGAAAAATTTCCCAATTATAGATCGAAAAATTTCCCAAGTATAGATCGAAAAATTTCCCAAGTATAGATCGAAAAATTTCCCAAGTATAGATCCAAAAATTTTCCAAGTATAGATCGAAAAATTTCCCAAGTATAGATCGAAAAATTTCCCAAGTATAGTAAGAAAAATTTCCCAAGTATAAATCCAAAAATTTCCCATGAATAGATCCAAAAATTTCCCAAGTATACATCCAAATATTTCACAAGTATACATCCAAAAATTTCCCAAGTATAGATCCAAAAATTTCCCAAGCATAGATCGAAAAATTTTCCAAGTATAGATCGAAAAATTTCACAAGTATAGATCCAAAATTTTCCCAAGTATAGGTCCAAAAATTTCCCAAGTATAGATTCAAAAATTTCCCAAGTATAGATCCAAAAATTACACAAGTATACATCCAAAAATTTCCCAAGTATAGATCCAAAAATTTCCCAAGCATAGATCGAAAAATTTTCCAAGTATAGATCGAAAAATTTCCCAAGTATAGATCCAAAATTTCCCAAGTATAGATCCAAAAATTTCCCAAGTATAGATCCAAAAATTTCCCAAGTATAGATCCAAAAATTTCCCAAGTATAGATTCAAAAATTTCCCAAGTATAGATCCAAAAATTTTCCAAGTATACATCCAAAAATTTCCCAAGTATAGATCCAAAAATTTCCCAAGTATAGATCCAAAAATTTCCCAAGTATAGATCCAAAAATTTCTCAAGTATAGATTCAAAAATTTCCCAAGCATAGATCCAAAAATTTCCCATGTATAGTCCAAAAATTTCCCAAGTAGAGATTCAAAAATTTCACAAGTAGAGATTCAAAAATTTCCCAAGTATAGATCGAAAAATTTCCCAAGCATAGATCGAAAAATTTTCCAAGTATAGATCGAAAAATTTCCCAAGTATAGATCCAAAAATTTCACAAGTATACATCCAAAAATTTCCCTAGTATAGATCGAAAAATTTTCCAAGTATAGATCCAAAATTTTCCAAGTATAGATCGAAAAATTTCCCAAGTATAGATCCAAAAATTTCCCAAGCATAGATCGAAAAATTTCCCAAGTATAGATCCAAAAATTTCCCAAGTATAGATCGAAAAATTTCCCAAGTATAGATCGAAAAATTTCCCAAGTATAGATCGAAAAATTTCCCAAGTATAGATCCAAAAATTTTCCAAGTATAGATCGAAAAATTTCCCAAGTATAGATCGAAAAATTTCCCAAGTATAGTAAGAAAAATTTCCCAAGTATAAATCCAAAAATTTCCCATGAATAGATCCAAAAATTTCCCAAGTATAGATCCAAAAATTTCCCAAGTATAGATCCAAAAATTTCACAAGTATACATCCAAAAATTTCCCAAGTATAGATCCAAAAATTTCCCAAGCATAGATCGAAAAATTTTCCAAGTATAGATCGAAAAATTTCACAAGTATAGATCCAAAATTTTCCCAAGTATAGGTCCAAAAATTTCCCAAGTACAGATTCAAAAATTTCCCAAGTATAGATCCAAAAATTACACAAGTATACATCCAAAAATTTCCCAAGTATAGATCCAAAAATTTCCCAAGCATAGATCGAAAAATTTTCCAAGTATAGATCGAAAAATTTCCCAAGTATAGATCCAAAATTTCCCAAGTATAGATCCAAAAATTTCCCAAGTATAGATCCAAAAATTTCCCAAGTATAGATCCAAAAATTTCCCAAGTATAGATTCAAAAATTTCCCAAGTATAGATCCAAAAATTTTCCAAGTATACATACAAAAATTTCCCAAGTATAGATCCAAAAATTTCCCAAGTATAGATCCAAAAATTTCCCAAGTATAGATCCAAAAATTTCTCAAGTATAGATTCAAAAATTTCCCAAGCATAGATCCAAAAATTTCCCATGTATAGTCCAAAAATTTCCCAAGTAGAGATTCAAAAATTTCACAAGTAGAGATTCAAAAATTTCCCAAGTATAGATCGAAAAATTTCCCAAGCATAGATCGAAAAATTTTACAAGTATAGATCGAAAAATTTCCCAAGTATAGATCCAAAAATTTCACAAGTATACATCCAAAAATTTCCCTAGTATAGATCGAAAAATTTTCCAAGTATAGATCCAAAATTTTCCAAGTATAGATCGAAAAATTTCCCAAGTATAGATCCAAAATTTCCCAAGTATAGATCCAAAAATTTCCCAAGTATAGATTCAAATATTTCCCAAGTATAGATCCAAAAATTTCCCAAGTATAGATCGAAAAATTTCCCAAGTATAGATCGAAAAATTTCCCAAGTATAGATTCAAAAATTTCCCAAGTATAGGTCCAAAAATTTCCCAAGTATAGATTCAAAAATTTCCCAAGTATAGATTAAAAAATTTCCCAAGTATAGATCCAAAAATTTCCTAAGTATAGATCGAAAAATTTCCCAAGTATAGATCCAAAAATTTCCCAAGTATACATCCAAAAATTTCCCAAGTATAGATCCAAAAATTTCCCAAGTATAGATTCAAAAATTTCCCAAGTATAGATCCAAAAATTTTCCAAGTATAATCCAAAAATTTCTCAAGTATAGATTCAAAAATTTCCCAAGCATAGATCCAAAAATTTCCCAAGTATAGTCCAAAAATTTCCCAAGTAGAGATTCAAAAATTTCCCAAGTAGAGATTCAAAAATTTCCCAAGTATAGATCGAAAAATTTCCCAAGTATAGATCGAAAAATTTCCCAAGTATAGATCCAAAATTTCCCAAGTATAGATCCAAAAATTTCCCAAGTATAGATCGAAAAATTTCCCAAGTATAAATCCAAAAATTTTCCATGAATAGATCCAAAAATTTCCCAAGTATAGATCCAAAAATTTCACAGGTATACATCCAAAAATTTCCCAAGCATAGATCGAAAAATTTCCCAAGTATAGATCCAAAAATTTCCCAAGTATAGATCCAAAAATTTCACAAGTATACATCCAAAAATTTCCCAAGTATAGATCCAAAAATTTCCCAAGCATAGATCGAAAAATTTCCCAAGTATAGATCCAAAATTTCCCAAGTATAGATCCAAAAATTTCCCAAGTATAGATCCAAATATTTCCCAAGTATAGATCCAAAAATTTCCCAAGTATAGATCCAAAAATTTCCCAAGCATAGATCGAAAAATTTTCCAAGTATAGATCCAAAAATTTTCCAAGTATAGATCGAAAAATTTCCCAAGTATAGATCGAAAAATTTCCCAAGTATAGTAAGAAAAATTTCCCAAGTATAAATCCAAAAATTTCCCATGAATAGATCCAAAAATTTCCCAAGTATAGATCCAAAAATTTCCCAAGTATAGATCCAAAAATTTCCCAAGTATAGATCCAAAAATTTCCCAAGCATAGATCGAAAAATTTTCCAAGTATAGATCGAAAAATTTCCCAAGTATAGATCCAAAATTTCCCAAGTATAGATCCAAAAATTTCCCAAGTATAGATCCAAAAATTTCCCAAGTATAGATCCAAAAATTTCCCAAGTATAGATCGAAAAGTTTCCCAAGTATAGATCCAAAAATTTCCCAAGTATAGATCCAAAAATTTCCCAAGTATAGATCCCAAAATTTCCCAAGTATAGATCCAAAAATTTCACAAGTATGCATCCAAAAATTTCCCAAGTGTAGATCCAAAAATTTCCATAGCATAGATCGAAAAATTTTCCAAGTATAGATCGAAAAATTTCCCAAGTATAGATCCAAAATTTCCCAAGTATAGATCCAAAAATTTCAAAAGTATAGATCCAAAAATTTCACAAGTATACATCCAAATATTTCCCTAGTATAGATCGAAAAATTTCCCAAGTATAGATCCAAAATTTCCCAAGTATAGATCCAAAAATTTCCCAAGTATAGATCCAAATATTTCCCAAGTATAGATCCAAAAATTTCCCAAGTATAGATCCAAAAATTTCCCAAGTATAGATCCAAAAATTTCACAAGTATACATCCAAAAATTTCCCTAGTATAGATCGAAAAATTTTCCAAGTATAGATCCAAAATTTTCCAAGTATAGATCGAAAAATTTCCCAAGTATAGATCCAAAATTTCCCAAGTATAGATCCAAAAATTTCCCAAGTATAGATCCAAATATTTCCCAAGTATAGATCCAAAAATTTCCCAAGTATAGATCCAAAAATTTCCCAAGCATAGATCGAAAAATTTTCCAAGTATAGATCCAAAAATTTTCCAAGTATAGATCGAAAAATTTCCCAAGTATAGATCGAAAAATTTCCCAAGTATAGTAAGAAAAATTTCCCAAGTATAAATCCAAAAATTTCCCATGAATAGATCCAAAAATTTCCCAAGTATAGATCCAAAAATTTCCCAAGTATAGATCCAAAAATTTCCCAAGTATAGATCCAAAAATTTCCCAAGCATAGATCGAAAAATTTTCCAAGTATAGATCGAAAAATTTCCCAAGTATAGATCCAAAATTTCCCAAGTATAGATCCAAAAATTTCCCAAGTATAGATCCAAATATTTCCCAAGTATAGATCCAAAAATTTCCCAAGTATAGATCCAAAAATTTCCCAAGTATAGATCGAAAAATTTCCCAAGTATAGATCCAAAAATTTCCCAAGTATAGGTCCAAAAATTTCCCATGAATAGATCCAAAAATTTCCCAAGTATAGATCCAAAAATTTCACAGGTATACATCCAAAAATTTCCCAAGTATAGATCCAAAAATTTCCCAAGCATAGATCGAAAAATTTTCCAAGTATAGATCGAAACATTTCCCAAGTATAGATCGAAAAATTTCCAAGTATAGATCCAAAAATTTCACAAGTATACATCCAAAAATTTCCCAAGTATAGATCCAAAAACTTCCCAAGCATAGATCCAAAAATTTTCCAAGTATAGATCGAAAAATTTCCCAAGTATAGATCCAAAATGTTCCAAGTATAGATCCAAAATTTCCCAAGTATAGATCGAAAAATTTCCCAAGTATAGATCCAAAAATTTCCCAAGTATAGATCCAAAAATTTCCCAAGTATAGATCGAAAAATTTCCCAAGTATAGATCGAAAAATTTCCCAAGTATAGATCCAAAAATTTCCCAAGTATAGGTCCAAAAATTTCCCAAGTATAGATTCAAAAATTTCCCAAGTATAGATCCAAAAATTTCCCAAGTATAGATCCAAAAATTTCACAAGTATACATCCAAAAATTTCCCAAGTGTAGATCCAAAAATTTCCCAAGCATAGATCGAAAAATTTTCCCAGTATAGATCGAAAAATTCCCCAAGTATAGATCCAAAATTTACCAAGTATAGATCCAAAAATTTCACAAGTATACATCCAAAAATTTCCCTAGTATAGATCGAAAAATTTTCCAAGTATAGATCCAAAATTTTCCAAGTATAGATCGAAAAATTTCCCAAGTATAGATCCAAAATTTCCCAAGTATAGATCCAAAAATTTCCCAAGTATAGATCCAAAAATTTCCCAAGTATAGATCCAAAAATTTCCCAAGTATAGATCGAAAAATTTCCCAAGTATAGATCGAAAAATTTCCCAAGCATAGATTCAAAAATTTCCCAAGTATAGATTCAAAAATTTCCCAAGTATAGATCCAAAAATTTCCCAAGTATAGATCGAAAAATTTCCCAAGTATAGATCCAAAAATTTCCCAAGTATAGATCGAAAAATTTCCCAAGTATAGATCCAAAAATTTCCCAAGTATACATCCAAAAATTTCCCAAGTATAGATCCAAAAATTTCCCAAGTATAGATTCAAAAATTTCCCAAGTATAGATCCAAAAATTTTCCAAGTATACATCCAAAAATTTCCCAAGTATAGATCCAAAAATTTCCCAAGTATAGATCCAAAAATTTCCCAAGTATAGATCCAAAAATTTCCCAAGTATAGATTCAAAAATTTCCCTAGCATAGATCCAAAAATTTCCCAAGTATAGTCCAAAAATTTCCCAAGTAGAGATTCAAAAATTTCCCAAGTAGAGATTCAAAAATTTCCCAAGTATAGATCGAAAAATTTCCCAAGTATAGATCGAAAAATTTCCCAAGTATAGATCGAAAAATTTCCCAAGTATAGATCCAAAAATTTCCCAAGTATAGGTCCAAAAATTTCCCAAGTATAGATCCAAAAATTTCCCAAGTATAGATCCAAAAATTTCACAAGTATACATCCAAAAATTTCCCATGAATAGATCCAAAAATTTCCCAAGTATAGATCCAAAAATTTCCCAAGTATAGATCCAAAAATTTCACAAGTATACATCCAAAAATTTCCCAAGTATAGATCCAAAAATTTCCCAAGCATAGATCGAAAAATTTTCCAAGTATAGATCGAAAAATTTCCCAAGTATAGATCCAAAATTTCCCAAGTATAGATCCAAAAATTTCCCAAGTATAGATCGAAAAATTTCCCAAGTATAGATCCAAAAATTTCCCAAGTATAGGTCCAAAAATTTCCCAAGTATAGGTCCAAAAATTTCCCAAGTATAGATCCAAAAATTTCACAAGTATACATCCAAAAATTTCCCAAGTGTAGATCCAAAAATTTCCCAAGTATAGATCCAAATATCCCAAGTATAGATCCAAAAATTTCCCAAGTATAGATCCAAAAATTTCACAAGTATACATCCAAAAATTTCCCTAGTATAGATTCAAAAATTTCCCAAGTATAGATCCAAAAATTTCCCAAGTATAGATCGAAAAATTTCCCAAGTATAGATCCAAAAATTTCCCAAGTATAGATCGAAAAATTTCCCAAGTATAGATCCAAAAATTTCCCAAGTATACATCCAAAAATTTCCCAAGTATAGATCCAAAAATTTCCCAAGTATAGATTCAAAAATTTCCCAAGTATAGATCCAAAAATTTTCCAAGTATACATCCAAAAATTTCCCAAGTATAGATCCAAAAATTTCCCAAGTATAGATCCAAAAATTTCCCAAGTATAGATCCAAAAATTTCCCAAGTATAGATTCAAAAATTTCCCTAGCATAGATCCAAAAATTTCCCAAGTATAGTCCAAAAATTTCCCAAGTAGAGATTCAAAAATTTCCCAAGTAGAGATTCAAAAATTTCCCAAGTATAGATCGAAAAATTTCCCAAGTATAGATCGAAAAATTTCCCAAGTATAGATCGAAAAATTTCCCAAGTATAGATCCAAAAATTTTCCAAGTATAGATCGAAAAATTTCCCAAGTATAGATCGAAAAATTTCCAAAGTATAGTAAGAAAAATTTCCCAAGTATAAATCCAAAAATTTCCCATGAATAGATCCAAAAATTTCCCAAGTATAGATCCAAAAATTTCCCAAGTATAGATCCAAAAATTTCACAAGTATACATCCAAAAATTTCCCAAGTATAGATCCAAAAATTTCCCAAGCATAGATCGAAAAATTTTCCAAGTATAGATCGAAAAATTTCCCAAGTATAGATCCAAAATTTCCCAAGTATAGATCCAAAAATTTCCCAAGTATAGATCCAAAAATTTCCCAAGTATAGATCGAAAAATTTCCCAAGTATAGATCCAAAAATTTCCCAAGTATAGGTCCAAAAATTTCCCAAGTATAGATCCAAAAATTTCCCAAGTATAGATCCAAAAATTTCACAAGTATACATCCAAAAATTTCCCAAGTGTAGATCCAAAAATTTCCCAAGCATAGATCGAAAAATTTTCCAAGTATAGATCGAAAAATTTCCCAAGTATAGATCCAAAATTTCCCTAGTATAGATCCAAAAATTTCTCAAGTATAGATCCAAAAATTTCACAAGTATAGATCCAAAAATTTCCCTAGTATAGATCGAAAAATTTTCCAAGTATAGATCCAAAATTTTCCAAGTATAGATCGAAAAATTTCCCAAGTATAGATCCAAAAATTTCCCAAGTATAGATCCAAAAATTTCCCAAGTATACATCCAAAAATTTCCCAAGTGTAGATCCAAAAATTTCCCTAGCATAGATCCAAAAATTTCCCAAGTATAGTCCAAAAATTTCCCAAGTAGAGATTCAAAAATTTCCCAAGTAGAGATTCAAATATTTCCCAAGTATAGATCGAAAAATTTCCCAAGTATAGATCGAAAAATTTCCCAAGTATAGATCGAAAAATTTCCCAAGTATAGATCCAAAAATTTTCCAAGTATAGATCGAAAAATTTCCCAAGTATAGATCGAAAAATTTCCCAAGTATAGTAAGAAAAATTTCCCAAGTATAAATCCAAAAATTTCCCATGAATAGATCCAAAAATTTCCCAAGTATAGATCCAAAAATTTCCCAAGTATAGATCCAAAAATTTCACAAGTATACATCCAAAAATTTCCCAAGTATAGATCCAAAAATTTCCCAAGCATAGATCGAAAAATTTTCCAAGTATAGATCGAAAAATTTCCCAAGTATAGATCCAAAATTTCCCAAGTATAGATCCAAAAATTTCCCAAGTATAGATCCAAAAATTTCCCAAGTATAGATCCAAAAATTTCCCAAGTATAGATCGAAAAATTTCCCAAGTATAGATCCAAAAATTTCCCAAGTATAGGTCCAAAAATTTCCCAAGTATAGATCCAAAAATTTCCCAAGTATAGATCCAAAAATTTCCTTAGTATAGATCCAAAAATTTTCCAAGTATAGATCCAAAATTTTCCAAGTATAGATCGAAAAATTTCCCAAGTATAGATCCAAAATTTCCCAAGTATAGATCCAAAAATTTCCCAAGTATAGATCCAAATATTTCCCAAGTATAGATCCAAAAATTTCCCAAGTATAGATCCAAAAATTTCCCAAGTATAGATCCAAAAATTTCACAAGTATACATCCAAAAATTTCCCAAGTATAGATCCAAAAATTTCCCAAGCATAGATCGAAAAATTTTCCAAGTATAGATCGAAAAATTTCCCAAGTATAGATCCAAAATTTCCCAAGTATACATCCAAAAATTTCCCAAGTGTAGATCCAAAAATTTCCCAAGCATAGATCGAAAAATTTTCCAAGTATAGATCGAAAAATTTCCCAAGTATAGATCCAAAATTTCCCAAGTATAGATCCAAAAATTTCCCAAGTATAGATCCAAAAATTTCACAAGTATACATCCAAAAATTTCCCTAGTATAGATCGAAAAATTTTCCAAGTATAGATCCAAAATTTTCCAAGTATAGATCGAAAAATTTCCCAAGTATAGATCCAAAATTTCCCAAGTATAGATCCAAAAATTTCCCAAGTATAGATCCAAATATTTCCCAAGTATAGATCCAAAAATTTCCCAAGTATAGATCCAAAAATTTCCCAAGTATAGATCCAAAAATTTCCCAAGCATAGATCGAAAAATTTTCCAAATATAGATCCAAAAATTTTCCAAGTATAGATCGAAAAATTTCCCAAGTATAGATCGAAAAATTTCCCAAGTATAGTAAGAAAAATTTCCCAAGTATAAATCCAAAAATTTCCCATGAATAGATCCAAAAATTTCCCAAGTATAGATCCAAAAATTTCCCAAGTATAGATCCAAAAATTTCCCAAGTATAGATCCAAAAATTTCCCAAGCATAGATCGAAAAATTTTCCAAGTATAGATCGAAAAATTTCCCAAGTATAGATCCAAAATTTCCCAAGTATAGATCCAAAAATTTCCCAAGTATAGGTCCAAAAATTTCCCAAGTATAGATCCCAAAATTTCCCAAGTATAGATCCAAAAATTTCACAAGTATACATCCAAAAATTTCCCAAGTGTAGATCCAAAAATTTCCCAAGCATAGATCGAAAAATTTTCCAAGTATAGATCGAAAAATTTCCCAAGTATAGATCCAAAATTTCCCAAGTATAGATCCAAAAATTTCCCAAGTATAGATCCAAAAATTTCACAAGTATACATCCAAAAATTTCCCTAGTATAGATCGAAAAATTTTCCAAGCATAGATCGAAAAATTTTCCAAGTATAGATCGAAAAATTTCCCAAGTATAGATCCAAAATTTCCCAAGTATAGATCCAAAAATTTCCCAAGTATAGATCCAAAAATTTCCCAAGTATAGATCCAAAAATTTCCCAAGTATAGATCCAAAAATTTCACAAGTATACATCCAAAAATTTCCCAAGTATAGATCGAAAAATTTCCCAAGTATAGATCCAAAAATTTCCCAAGTATAGGTCCAAAAATTTCCCAAGTATAGATCCAAAAATTTCCCAAGTATAGATCCAAAAATTTCACAAGTATACATCCAAAAATTTCCCAAGTGTAGATCCAAAAATTTCCCAAGCATAGATCGAAAAATTTTCCAAGTATAGATCGAAAAATTTCCCAAGTATAGATCCAAAATTTCGCAAGTATAGATCCAAAAATTTCCCAAGTATAGATCCAAAAATTTCACAAGTATAGATCCAAAAATTTCACAAGTATAGATCCAAAAATTTCCCTAGTATAGATCGAAAAATTTTCCAAGTATAGATCCAAAATTTTCCAAGTATAGATCGAAAAATTTCCCAAGTATAGATCCAAAAATTTCCCAAGTATAGATCCAAAAATTTCCCAAGTATAGATCCAAAAATTTCCCAAGTATAGATTCAAAAATTTCCCTAGCATAGATCCAAAAATTTCCCAAGTATAGTCCAAAAATTTCCCAAGTAGAGATTCAAAAATTTCCCAAGTAGAGATTCAAATATTTCCCAAGTATAGATCGAAAAATTTCCCAAGTATAGATCGAAAAATTTCCCAAGTATAGATCGAAAAATTTCCCAAGTATAGATCCAAAAATTTTCCAAGTATAGATCGAAAAATTTCCCAAGTATAGATCGAAAAATTTCCCAAGTATAGTAAGAAAAATTTCCCAAGTATAAATCCAAAAATTTCCCATGAATAGATCCAAAAATTTCCCAAGTATAGATCCAAAAATTTCCCAAGTATAGATCCAAAAATTTCACAAGTATACATCCAAAAATTTCCCAAGTATAGATCCAAAAATTTCCCAAGCATAGATCGAAAAATTTTCCAAGTATAGATCGAAAAATTTCCCAAGTATAGATCCAAAATTTCCCAAGTATAGATCCAAAAATTTCCCAAGTATAGATCCAAAAATTTCCCAAGTATAGATCCAAAAATTTCCCAAGTATAGATCGAAAAATTTCCCAAGTATAGATCCAAAAATTTCCCAAGTATAGGTCCAAAAATTTCCCAAGTATAGATCCAAAAATTTCCCAAGTATAGATCCAAAAATTTCACAAGTATACATCCAAAAATTTCCCAAGTATAGATCGAAAAATTTCCCAAGTATAGATCCAAAAATTTCCCAAGTATAGGTCAAAAATTTCCCAAGTATAGATCCAAAAATTTCCCAAGTATAGATCCAAAAATTTCACAAGTATACATCCAAAAATTTCCCAAGTGTAGATCCAAAAATTTCCCAAGCATAGATCGAAAAATTTTCCAAGTATAGATCGAAAAATTTCCCAAGTATAGATCCAAAATTTCGCAAGTATAGATCCAAAAATTTCCCAAGTATAGATCCAAAAATTTCACAAGTATAGATCCAAAAATTTCACAAGTATAGATCCAAAAATTTCCCTAGTATAGATCGAAAAATTTTCCAAGTATAGATCCAAAATTTTCCAAGTATAGATCGAAAAATTTCCCAAGTATAGATCCAAAAATTTCCCAAGTATAGATCCAAAAATTTCCCAAGTATAGATCCAAAAATTTCCCAAGTATAGATTCAAAAATTTCCCTAGCATAGATCCAAAAATTTCCCAAGTATAGTCCAAAAATTTCCCAAGTAGAGATTCAAAAATTTCCCAAGTAGAGATTCAAATATTTCCCAAGTATAGATCGAAAAATTTCCCAAGTATAGATCGAAAAATTTCCCAAGTATAGATCGAAAAATTTCCCAAGTATAGATCCAAAAATTTTCCAAGTATAGATCGAAAAATTTCCCAAGTATAGATCGAAAAATTTCCCAAGTATAGTAAGAAAAATTTCCCAAGTATAAATCCAAAAATTTCCCATGAATAGATCCAAAAATTTCCCAAGTATAGATCCAAAAATTTCCCAAGTATAGATCCAAAAATTTCACAAGTATACATCCAAAAATTTCCCAAGTATAGATCCAAAAATTTCCCAAGCATAGATCGAAAAATTTTCCAAGTATAGATCGAAAAATTTCCCAAGTATAGATCCAAAATTTCCCAAGTATAGATCCAAAAATTTCCCAAGTATAGATCCAAAAATTTCCCAAGTATAGATCCAAAAATTTCCCAAGTATAGATCGAAAAATTTCCCAAGTATAGATCCAAAAATTTCCCAAGTATAGGTCCAAAAATTTCCCAAGTATAGATCCAAAAATTTCCCAAGTATAGATCCAAAAATTTCACAAGTATACATCCAAAAATTTCCCAAGTGTAGATCCAAAAATTTCCCAAGCATAGATCGAAAAATTTTCCAAGTATAGATCGAAAAATTTCCCAAGTATAGATCCAAAATTTCCCAAGTATAGATCCAAAAATTTCCCAAGTATAGATCCAAAAATTTCACAAGTATACATCCAAAAATTTCCCTAGTATAGATCGAAAAATTTTCCAAGTATAGATCCAAAATTTTCCAAGTATAGATCGAAAAATTTCCCAAGTATAGATCCAAAATTTCCCAAGTATAGATCCAAAAATTTCCCAAGTATAGATCCAAATATTTCCCAAGTATAGATCCAAAAATTTCCCAAGTATAGATCCAAAAATTTCCCAAGTATAGATCCAAAAATTTCCCAAGCATAGATCGAAAAATTTTCCAAATATAGATCCAAAAATTTTCCAAGTATAGATCGAAAAATTTCCCAAGTATAGATCGAAAAATTTCCCAAGTATAGTAAGAAAAATTTCCCAAGTATAAATCCAAAAATTTCCCATGAATAGATCCAAAAATTTCCCAAGTATAGATCCAAAAATTTCCCAAGTATAGATCCAAAAATTTCCCAAGTATAGATCCAAAAATTTCCCAAGCATAGATCGAAAAATTTTCCAAGTATAGATCGAAAAATTTCCCAAGTATAGATCCAAAATTTCCCAAGTATAGATCCAAAAATTTCCCAAGTATAGGTCCAAAAATTTCCCAAGTATAGATCCCAAAATTTCCCAAGTATAGATCCAAAAATTTCACAAGTATACATCCAAAAATTTCCCAAGTGTAGATCCAAAAATTTCCCAAGCATAGATCGAAAAATTTTCCAAGTATAGATCGAAAAATTTCCCAAGTATAGATCCAAAATTTCCCAAGTATAGATCCAAAAATTTCCCAAGTATAGATCCAAAAATTTCACAAGTATACATCCAAAAATTTCCCTAGTATAGATCGAAAAATTTTCCAAGCATAGATCGAAAAATTTTCCAAGTATAGATCGAAAAATTTCCCAAGTATAGATCCAAAATTTCCCAAGTATAGATCCAAAAATTTCCCAAGTATAGATCCAAAAATTTCCCAAGTATAGATCCAAAAATTTCACAAGTATACATCCAAAAATTTCCCAAGTATAGATCGAAAAATTTCCCAAGTATAGATCCAAAAATTTCCCAAGTATAGGTCCAAAAATTTCCCAAGTATAGATCCAAAAATTTCCCAAGTATAGATCCAAAAATTTCACAAGTATACATCCAAAAATTTCCCAAGTGTAGATCCAAAAATTTCCCAAGCATAGATCGAAAAATTTTCCAAGTATAGATCGAAAAATTTCCCAAGTATAGATCCAAAATTTCGCAAGTATAGATCCAAAAATTTCCCAAGTATAGATCCAAAAATTTCACAAGTATACATCCAAAAATTTCCCTAGTATAGATCGAAAAATTTTCCAAGTATAGATCCAAAATTTTCCAAGTATAGATCGAAAAATTTCCCAAGTATAGATCCAAAATTTCCCAAGTATAGATCCAAAAATTTCCAAAGTATAGATCCAAATATTTCCCAAGTATAGATCCAAAAATTTCCCAAGTATAGATCCAAAAATTTCCCAAGTATAGATCCAAAAATTTCCCAAGCATAGATCCAAAAATTTTCCAAGTATAGATCGAAAAATTTCCCAAGTATAGATCGAAAAATTTCCCAAGTATAGATCCAAAAATTTCCCAAGTATAGATCCAAAAATTTCACAAGTATACATCCAAAAATTTCCCTAGTATAGATCGAAAAATTTTCCAAGTATAGATCCAAAATTTTCCAAGTATAGATCGAAAAATTTCCCAAGTATAGATCCAAAATTTCCCAAGTATAGATCCAAAAATTTCCAAAGTATAGATCCAAATATTTCCCAAGTATAGATCCAAAAATTTCCCAAGTATAGATCCAAAAATTTCCCAAGTATAGATCCAAAAATTTCCCAAGCATAGATCGAAAAATTTTCCAAGTATAGATCCAAAAATTTTCCAAGTATAGATCGAAAAATTTCCCAAGTATAGATCGAAAAATTTCCCAAGTATAGTAAGAAAAATTTCCCAAGTATAAATCCAAAAATTTCCCATGAATAGATCCAAACATTTCCCAAGTATAGATCCAAAAATTTCCCAAGTATAGATCCAAAAAAATCCCAAGTATAGATCCAAAAATTTTCCAAGTATAGATCGAAAAATTTCCCAAGTATAGATCCAAAATTTCCCAAGTATAGATCCAAAAATTTCCCAAGTATAGATCCAAAAATTTCCCAAGTATAGATCCAAAAATTTCCCAAGTATAGATCGAAAAGTTTCCCAAGTATAGATCCAAAAATTTCCCAAGTATAGGTCCAAAAATTTCCCAAGTATAGATCCCAAAATTTCCCAAGTATAGATCCAAAAATTTCACAAGTATACATCCAAAAATTTCCCAAGTGTAGATCCAAAAATTTCCCAAGCATAGATCGAAAAATTTTCCAAGTATAGATCGAAAAATTTCCCAAGTATAGATCCAAAATTTCCCAAGTATAGATCTAAAAATTTCCCAAGTATAGATCCAAAAATTTCACAAGTATACATCCAAAAATTTCCCTAGTATAGATCGAAAAATTTTCCAAGTATAGATCCAAAATTTTCCAAGTATAGATCGAAAAATTTCCCAAGTATAGATCCAAAATTTCCCAAGCATAGATCCAAAAATTTCCCAAGTATAGATCCAAATATTTCCCAAGTATAGATCCAAAAATTTCCCAAGTATAGATCCAAAAATTTCCCAAGTATAGATCGAAAAATTTCCCAAGTATAGATCCAAAAATTTCCCAAGTATAGGTCCAAAAATTTCCCAAGTATAGATCCAAAAATTTCCCAAGTATAGATCCAAAAATTTCACAAGTATACATCCAAAAATTTCCCAAGTGTAGATCCAAAAATTCCCCAAGCATAGATCGAAAAATTTTCCAAGTATAGATCGAAAAATTTCCCAAGTATAGATCCAAAATTTCCCAAGTATAGATCCAAAAATTTCCCAAGTATAGATCCAAAAATTTCACAAGTATACATCCAAAAATTTCCCTAGTATAGATCGAAAAATTTTCCAAGTATAGATCCAAAATTTTCCAAGTATAGATCGAAAAATTTCCCAAGTATAGATCCAAAATTTCCCAAGTATAGATCCAAAAATTTCCCAAGTATAGATCCAAATATTTCCCAAGTATAGATCCAAAAATTTCCCAAGTATAGATCCAAAAATTTCCCAAGTATAGATCGAAAAATTTCCCAAGTATAGATCGAAAAATTTCCCAAGTATAGATTTAAAAATTTCCCAAGTATAGGTCCAAAAATTTCCCAAGTATAGATTCAAAAATTTCCCAAGTATAGATCCAAAAATTTCCCAAGTAGAGATTCAAAAATTTTCCAAGTAGAGATTCAAAAATTTCCCAAGTAGAGATTCAAAAATTTTCCAAGTATAGATCGAAAAATTTTCCAAGTATAGATCCAAAAATTTCCCAAGTATAGATCCAAAAATTTCCCAAGCATAGATCGAAAAATTTTCCAAGTATAGATCCAAAAATTTCCCAAGTATAGATCGAAAAATTTCCAAGTATAGATCCAAAAATTTCACAAGTATACATCCAAAAATTTCCCAAGTATAGATCCAAAAACTTCCCAAGCATAGATCCAAAAATTTTCCAAGTATAGATCGAAAAATTTCCCAAGTATAGATCCAAAATGTTCCAAGTATAGATCGAAAAATTTCCCAAGTATAGATCCAAAATTTCCCAAGTATAGATCCAAAAATTTCCCAAGTATAGTCCAAAAATTTCCCAAGCATAGATCCAAAAATTTCCCAAGTATAGTCCAAAAATTTCCCAAGTAGAGATTCAAAAATTTCCCAAGTAGAGATTCAAAAATTTCCCAAGTATAGATCGAAAAATTTCCCAAGTATAGATCGAAAAATTTCCCAAGTATAGATCGAAAAATTTTCCAAGTATAGATCGAAAAATTTCCCAAGTATAGATCCAAAATTTCCCAAGTATAGATCCAAAAATTTCCCAAGTATAGATCGAAAAATTTCCCAAGTATAAATCCAAAAATTTTCCATGAATAGATCCAAAAATTTCCCAAGTATAGATCCAAAAATTTCACAGGTATACATCCAAAAATTTCCCAAGTATAGATCCAAAAATTTCCCAAGCATAGATCGAAAAATTTCCCAAGTATAGATCCAAAAATTTCCCAAGTATAGATCCAAAAATTTCACAAGTATACATCCAAAAATTTCCCAAGTATAGATCCAAAAATTTCCCAAGCATAGATCGAAAAAATTTCCAAGTATAGATCGAAAAATTTCCCAAGTATAGATCCAAAATTTCCCAAGTATAGATCCAAAAATTTCCCAAGTATAGATCCAAAAATTTCACAAGTATACATCCAAAAATTTCCTTAGTATAGATCGAAAAATTTTCCAAGTATAGATCCAAAATTTTCCAAGTATAGATCGAAAAATTTCCCAAGTATAGATCCAAAATTTCCCAAGTATAGATCCAAAAATTTTCCAAGTATAGATCCAAATATTTCCCAAGTATAGATCCAAAAATTTCCCAAGTATAGATCCAAAAATTTCCCAAGCATAGATCGAAAAATTTTCCAAGTATAGATCCAAAAATTTTCCAAGTAGAGATCGAAAAATTTCCCAAGTATAGATCGAAAAATTCCCCAAGTATAGTAAGAAAAATTTCCCAAGTATAAATCCAAAAATTTCCCATGAATAGATCCAAAAATTTCCCAAGTATAGATCCAAAAATTTCCCAAGTATAGATCCAAAAATTTCCCAAGTATAGATCCAAAAATTTCCCAAGCATAGATCGAAAAATTTTCCAAGTATAGATCGAAAAATTTCCCAAGTATAGATCCAAAATTTCCCAAGTATAGATCCAAAAATTTCCCAAGTATAGATCGAAAAGTTTCCCAAGTATAGATCCAAAAATTTCCCAAGTATAAATCCAAAAATTTCCCAAGTATAGATCCAAAAATTTCACAAGTATACATCCAAAAATTTCCCAAGTGTAGATCCAAAAATTTCCCAAGCATAGATCGAAAAATTTTCCAAGTATAGATCGAAAAATTTCCCAAGTATAGATCCAAAATTTCCCAAGTATAGATCCAAAAATTTCAAAAGTATAGATCCAAAAATTTCACAAGTATACATCCAATTATTTCCCTAGTATAGATCGAAAAATTTTCCAAGTATAGATCCAAAATTTTCCAAGTATAGATCGAAAAGTTTCCCAGGTATAGATCCAAAATTTCCCAAGTATAGATCCAAAAATTTCCCAAGTATAGATCCAAATATTTCCCAAGTATAGATCCAAAAATTTCCCAAGTATAGATCCAAAAATTTCAAAAGTATAGATCCAAAAATTTCCCAAGTATAGATCGAAAAATTTCCCAAGTATAGATCCAAAAATTTCCCAAGTATAGGTCCAAAAATTTCCCATGAATAGATCCAAAAATTTCCCAAGTATAGATCCAAAAATTTCACAGGTATACATCCAAAAATTTCCCAAGTATAGATCGAAAAATTTCCCAAGTATAGATCCAAAAATTTCCCAAGTATAGGTCCAAAAATTTCCCAAGTATAGATCCAAAAATTTCCCAAGTATAGATCCAAAAATTTCACAAGTATACATCCAAAAATTTCCCAAGTGTAGATCCAAAAATTCCCCAAGCATAGATCGAAAAATTTTCCAAGTATAGATCGAAAAATTTCCCAAGTATAGATCCAAAATTTCCCAAGTATAGATCCAAAAATTTCCCAAGTATAGATCCAAAAATTTCACAAGTATACATCCAAAAATTTCCCTAGTATAGATCGAAAAATTTTCCAAGTATAGATCCAAAATTTTCCAAGTATAGATCGAAAAATTTCCCAAGTATAGATCCAAAATTTCCCAAGTATAGATCCAAAAATTTCCAGAGTATAGATCCAAATATTTCCCAAGTATAGATCCAAAAATTTCCCAAGTATAGATCCAAAAATTTCCCAAGTATAGATCGAAAAATTTCCCAAGTATAGATCGAAAAATTTCCCAAGTATAGATTTAAAAATTTCCCAAGTATAGGTCCAAAAATTTCCCAAGTATAGATTCAAAAATTTCCCAAGTATAGATCCAAAAATTTCCCAAGTAGAGATTCAAAAATTTTCCAAGTAGAGATTCAAAAATTTCCCAAGTAGAGATTCAAAAATTTTCCAAGTATAGATCGAAAAATTTTCCAAGTATAGATCCAAAAATTTCCCAAGTATAGATCCAAAAATTTCCCAAGCATAGATCGAAAAATTTTCCAAGTATAGATCCAAAAATTTCCCAAGTATAGATCGAAAAATTTCCAAGTATAGATCCAAAAATTTCACAAGTATACATCCAAAAATTTCCCAAGTATAGATCCAAAAACTTCCCAAGCATAGATCCAAAAATTTTCCAAGTATAGATCGAAAAATTTCCCAAGTATAGATCCAAAATGTTCCAAGTATAGATCGAAAAATTTCCCAAGTATAGATCCAAAATTTCCCAAGTATAGATCCAAAAATTTCCCAAGTATAGTCCAAAAATTTCCCAAGCATAGATCCAAAAATTTCCCAAGTATAGTCCAAAAATTTCCCAAGTAGAGATTCAAAAATTTCCCAAGTAGAGATTCAAAAATTTCCCAAGTATAGATCGAAAAATTTCCCAAGTATAGATCGAAAAATTTCCCAAGTATAGATCGAAAAATTTTCCAAGTATAGATCGAAAAATTTCCCAAGTATAGATCCAAAATTTCCCAAGTATAGATCCAAAAATTTCCCAAGTATAGATCGAAAAATTTCCCAAGTATAAATCCAAAAATTTTCCATGAATAGATCCAAAAATTTCCCAAGTATAGATCCAAAAATTTCACAGGTATACATCCAAAAATTTCCCAAGTATAGATCCAAAAATTTCCCAAGCATAGATCGAAAAATTTCCCAAGTATAGATCCAAAAATTTCCCAAGTATAGATCCAAAAATTTCACAAGTATACATCCAAAAATTTCCCAAGTATAGATCCAAAAATTTCCCAAGCATAGATCGAAAAAATTTCCAAGTATAGATCGAAAAATTTCCCAAGTATAGATCCAAAATTTCCCAAGTATAGATCCAAAAATTTCCCAAGTATAGATCCAAAAATTTCACAAGTATACATCCAAAAATTTCCTTAGTATAGATCGAAAAATTTTCCAAGTATAGATCCAAAATTTTCCAAGTATAGATCGAAAAATTTCCCAAGTATAGATCCAAAATTTCCCAAGTATAGATCCAAAAATTTTCCAAGTATAGATCCAAATATTTCCCAAGTATAGATCCAAAAATTTCCCAAGTATAGATCCAAAAATTTCCCAAGCATAGATCGAAAAATTTTCCAAGTATAGATCCAAAAATTTTCCAAGTAGAGATCGAAAAATTTCCCAAGTATAGATCGAAAAATTCCCCAAGTATAGTAAGAAAAATTTCCCAAGTATAAATCCAAAAATTTCCCATGAATAGATCCAAAAATTTCCCAAGTATAGATCCAAAAATTTCCCAAGTATAGATCCAAAAATTTCCCAAGTATAGATCCAAAAATTTCCCAAGCATAGATCGAAAAATTTTCCAAGTATAGATCGAAAAATTTCCCAAGTATAGATCCAAAATTTCCCAAGTATAGATCCAAAAATTTCCCAAGTATAGATCGAAAAGTTTCCCAAGTATAGATCCAAAAATTTCCCAAGTATAGATCCAAAAATTTCCCAAGTATAGATCCAAAAATTTCACAAGTATACATCCAAAAATTTCCCAAGTGTAGATCCAAAAATTTCCCAAGCATAGATCGAAAAATTTTCCAAGTATAGATCGAAAAATTTCCCAAGTATAGATCCAAAATTTCCCAAGTATAGATCCAAAAATTTCAAAAGTATAGATCCAAAAATTTCACAAGTATACATCCAATTATTTCCCTAGTATAGATCGAAAAATTTTCCAAGTATAGATCCAAAATTTTCCAAGTATAGATCGAAAAGTTTCCCAGGTATAGATCCAAAATTTCCCAAGTATAGATCCAAAAATTTCCCAAGTATAGATCCAAAAATTTCAAAAGTATAGATCCAAAAATTTCCCAAGTATAGATCGAAAAATTTCCCAAGTATAGATCCAAAAATTTCCCAAGTATAGGTCCAAAAATTTCCCATGAATAGATCCAAAAATTTCCCAAGTATAGATCCAAAAATTTCACAGGTATACATCCAAAAATTTCCCAAGTATAGATCCAAAAATTTCCCAAGCATAGATCGAAAAATTTTCCAAGTATAGATCGAAACATTTCCCAAGTATAGATCGAAAAATTTCCAAGTATAGATCCAAAAATTTCACAAGTATACATCCAAAAATTTCCCAAGTATAGATCCAAAAACTTCCCAAGCATAGATCCAAAAATTTTCCAAGTATAGATCGAAAAATTTCCCAAGTATAGATCCAAAATGTTCCAAGTATAGATCGAAAAATTTCCCAAGTATAGATCGAAAAATTTCCCAAGTATAGATCCAAAAATTTCCCAAGTATAGATCGAAAAATTTCCAAGTATAGATCCAAAAATTTCACAAGTATACATCCAAAAATTTCCCAAGTATAGATCCAAAAACTTCCCAAGCATAGATCCAAAAATTTTCCAAGTATAGATCGAAAAATTTCCCAAGTATAGATCCAAAATTTCCCAAGTATAGATCGAAAAATTTCCCAAGTATAGATCCAAAAATTTCCCAAGTATAGATCCAAAAATTTCCCAAGTATAGATCGAAAAATTTCCCAAGTATAGATCCAAAAATTTCCCAAGTATAGATTCAAAAATTTCCCAAGTATAGATCCAAAAATTTCCCAAGTATAGATCCAAAAATTTCACAAGTATACATCCAAAAATTTCCCAAGTGTAGATCCAAAAATTTCCCAAGCATAGATCGAAAAATTTTCCAAGTATAGATCGAAAAATTTCCCAAGTATAGATCCAAAATTTACCAAGTATAGATCCAAAAATTTCACAAGTATACATCCAAAAATTTCCCTAGTATAGATCGAAAAATTTTCCAAGTATAGATCCAAAATTTTCCAAGTATAGATCGAAAAATTTCCCAAGTATAGATCCAAAATTTCCCAAGTATAGATCCAAAAATTTCCCAAGTATAGATCCAAAAATTTCCCAAGTATAGATCCAAAAATTTCACAAGTATACATCCAAAAATTTCCCAAGTGTAGATCCAAAAATTTCCCAAGCATAGATCGAAAAATTTTCCAAGTATAGATCGAAAAATTTCCCAAGTATAGATCCAAAATTTCCCAAGTATAGATCCAAAAATTTCAAAAGTATAGATCCAAAAATTTCACAAGTATACATCCAATTATTTCCCTAGTATAGATCGAAAAATTTTCCAAGTATAGATCCAAAATTTTCCAAGTATAGATCGAAAAGTTTCCCAGGTATAGATCCAAAATTTCCCAAGTATAGATCCAAAAATTTCCCAAGTATAGATCCAAATATTTCCCAAGTATAGATCCAAAAATTTCCCAAGTATAGATACAAAAATTTCAAAAGTATAGATCCAAAAATTTCCCAAGTATAGATCGAAAAATTTCCCAAGTATAGATCCAAAAATTTCCCAAGTATAGGTCCAAAAATTTCCCATGAATAGATCCAAAAATTTCCCAAGTATAGATCCAAAAATTTCACAGGTATACATCCAAAAATTTCCCAAGTATAGATCCAAAAATTTCCCAAGCATAGATCGAAAAATTTTCCAAGTATAGATCGAAACATTTCCCAAGTATAGATCGAAAAATTTCCAAGTATAGATCCAAAAATTTCACAAGTATACATCCAAAAATTTCCCAAGTATAGATCCAAAAACTTCCCAAGCATAGATCCAAAAATTTCCCAAGTATACATCCAAAAATTTCCCAAGTATAGATCCAAAAATTTCCCAAGTATAGATTCAAAAATTTCCCAAGTATAGATCCAAAAATTTTCCAAGTATACATCCAAAAATTTCCCAAGTATAGATCCAAAAATTTCACAAGTATAGATCCAAAAATTTCCCAAGTATAGATCCAAAAATTTCCCAAGTATAGATTCAAAAATTTCCCTAGCATAGATCCAAAAATTTCCCAAGTATAGTCCAAAAATTTCCCAAGTAGAGATTCAAAAATTTCCCAAGTAGAGATTCAAAAATTTCCCAAGTATAGATCGAAAAATTTCCCAAGTATAGATCGAAAAATTTCCCAAGTATAGATCCAAAAATTTTCCAAGTATAGATCGAAAAATTTCCCAAGTATAGATCGAAAAATTTCCCAAGTATAGTAAGAAAAATTTCCCAAGTATAAATCCAAAAATTTCCCATGAATAGATCCAAAAATTTCCCAAGTATAGATCCAAAAATTTCCCAAGTATAGATCCAAAAATTTCACAAGTATACATCCAAAAATTTCCCAAGTATAGATCCAAAAATTTCCCAAGCATAGATCGAAAAATTTTCCAAGTATAGATCGAAAAATTTCCCAAGTATAGATCCAAAATTTCCCAAGTATAGATCCAAAAATTTCCCAAGTATAGATCCAAAAATTTCCCAAGTATAGATCCAAAAATTTCCCAAGTATAGATCGAAAAATTTCCCAAGTATAGATCCAAAAATTTCCCAAGTATAGGTCCAAAAATTTCCCAAGTATAGGTCCAAAAATTTCCCAAGTATAGATCCAAAAATTTCACAAGTATACATCCAAAAATTTCCCAAGTGTAGATCCAAAAATTTCCCAAGCATAGATCGAAAAATTTTCCAAGTATAGATCGAAAAATTTCCCAAGTATAGATCCAAAATTTCCCAAGTATAGATCCAAAAATTTCCCAAGTATAGATCCAAAAATTTCACAAGTATACATCCAAAAATTTCCCTAGTATAGATTCAAAAATTTCCCAAGTATAGATCGAAAAATTTCCCAAGTATAGATCGAAAAATTTCCCAAGTATAGATCCAAAAATTTCCCAAGTATAGATCGAAAAATTTCCCAAGTATAGATCCAAAAATTTCCCAAGTATACATCCAAAAATTTCCCAAGTATAGATCCAAAAATTTCCCAAGTATAGATTCAAAAATTTCCCAAGTATAGATCCAAAAATTTCCAAGTATACATCCAAAAATTTCCCAAGTATAGATCCAAAAATTTCCCAAGTATAGATCCAAAAATTTCCCAAGTATAGATCCAAAAATTTCCCAAGTATAGATTCAAAAATTTCCCTAGCATAGATCCAAAAATTTCCCAAGTATAGTCCAAAAATTTCCCAAGTAGAGATTCAAAAATTTCCCAAGTAGAGATTCAAAAATTTCCCAAGTATAGATCGAAAAATTTCCCAAGTATAGATCCAAAAATTTCCCAAGTATAGATTCAAAAATTTCCCAAGTATAGATCCAAAAATTTCCCAAGTATAGATCCAAAAATTTCACAAGTATACATCCAAAAATTTCCCAAGTGTAGATCCAAAAATTTCCCAAGCATAGATCGAAAAATTTTCCAAGTATAGATCGAAAAATTTCCCAAGTATAGATCCAAAATTTACCAAGTATAGATCCAAAAATTTCACAAGTATACATCCAAAAATTTCCCTAGTATAGATCGAAAAATTTTCCAAGTATAGATCCAAAATTTTCCAAGTATAGATCGAAAAATTTCCCAAGTATAGATCCAAAATTTCCCAAGTATAGATCCAAAAATTTCCCAAGTATAGATCCAAAAATTTCCCAAGTATAGATCCAAAAATTTCACAAGTATACATCCAAAAATTTCCCAAGTGTAGATCCAAAAATTTCCCAAGCATAGATCGAAAAATTTTCCAAGTATAGATCGAAAAATTTCCCAAGTATAGATCCAAAATTTCCCAAGTATAGATCCAAAAATTTCAAAAGTATAGATCCAAAAATTTCACAAGTATACATCCAATTATTTCCCTAGTATAGATCGAAAAATTTTCCAAGTATAGATCCAAAATTTTCCAAGTATAGATCGAAAAGTTTCCCAGGTATAGATCCAAAATTTCCCAAGTATAGATCCAAAAATTTCCCAAGTATAGATCCAAATATTTCCCAAGTATAGATCCAAAAATTTCCCAAGTATAGATCCAAAAATTTCAAAAGTATAGATCCAAAAATTTCCCAAGTATAGATCGAAAAATTTCCCAAGTATAGATCCAAAAATTTCCCAAGTATAGGTCCAAAAATTTCCCATGAATAGATCCAAAAATTTCCCAAGTATAGATCCAAAAATTTCACAGGTATACATCCAAAAATTTCCCAAGTATAGATCCAAAAATTTCCCAAGCATAGATCGAAAAATTTTCCAAGTATAGATCGAAACATTTCCCAAGTATAGATCGAAAAATTTCCAAGTATAGATCCAAAAATTTCACAAGTATACATCCAAAAATTTCCCAAGTATAGATCCAAAAACTTCCCAAGCATAGATCCAAAAATTTCCCAAGTATACATCCAAAAATTTCCCAAGTATAGATCCAAAAATTTCCCAAGTATAGATTCAAAAATTTCCCAAGTATAGATCCAAAAATTTTCCAAGTATACATCCAAAAATTTCCCAAGTATAGATCCAAAAATTTCACAAGTATAGATCCAAAAATTTCCCAAGTATAGATCCAAAAATTTCCCAAGTATAGATTCAAAAATTTCCCTAGCATAGATCCAAAAATTTCCCAAGTATAGTCCAAAAATTTCCCAAGTAGAGATTCAAAAATTTCCCAAGTAGAGATTCAAAAATTTCCCAAGTATAGATCGAAAAATTTCCCAAGTATAGATCGAAAAATTTCCCAAGTATAGATCCAAAAATTTTCCAAGTATAGATCGAAAAATTTCCCAAGTATAGATCGAAAAATTTCCCAAGTATAGTAAGAAAAATTTCCCAAGTATAAATCCAAAAATTTCCCATGAATAGATCCAAAAATTTCCCAAGTATAGATCCAAAAATTTCCCAAGTATAGATCCAAAAATTTCACAAGTATACATCCAAAAATTTCCCAAGTATAGATCCAAAAATTTCCCAAGCATAGATCGAAAAATTTTCCAAGTATAGATCGAAAAATTTCCCAAGTATAGATCCAAAATTTCCCAAGTATAGATCCAAAAATTTCCCAAGTATAGATCCAAAAATTTCCCAAGTATAGATCCAAAAATTTCCCAAGTATAGATCGAAAAATTTCCCAAGTATAGATCCAAAAATTTCCCAAGTATAGGTCCAAAAATTTCCCAAGTATAGGTCCAAAAATTTCCCAAGTATAGATCCAAAAATTTCACAAGTATACATCCAAAAATTTCCCAAGTGTAGATCCAAAAATTTCCCAAGCATAGATCGAAAAATTTTCCAAGTATAGATCGAAAAATTTCCCAAGTATAGATCCAAAATTTCCCAAGTATAGATCCAAAAATTTCCCAAGTATAGATCCAAAAATTTCACAAGTATACATCCAAAAATTTCCCTAGTATAGATTCAAAAATTTCCCAAGTATAGATCGAAAAATTTCCCAAGTATAGATCGAAAAATTTCCCAAGTATAGATCCAAAAATTTCCCAAGTATAGATCGAAAAATTTCCCAAGTATAGATCCAAAAATTTCCCAAGTATACATCCAAAAATTTCCCAAGTATAGATCCAAAAATTTCCCAAGTATAGATCCAAAAATTTCCCAAGTATAGATCCAAAAATTTCCCAAGTATAGATTCAAAAATTTCCCTAGCATAGATCCAAAAATTTCCCAAGTATAGTCCAAAAATTTCCCAAGTAGAGATTCAAAAATTTCCCAAGTAGAGATTCAAAAATTTCCCAAGTATAGATCGAAAAATTTCCCAAGTATAGATCGAAAAATTTCCCAAGTATAGATCGAAAAATTTCCCAAGTATAGATCCAAAAATTTTCCAAGTATAGATCGAAAAATTTCCCAAGTATAGATCGAAAAATTTCCCAAGTATAGTAAGAAAAATTTCCCAAGTATAAATCCAAAAATTTCCCATGAATAGATCCAAAAATTTCCCAAGTATAGATCCAAAAATTTCCCAAGTATACATCCAAAAATTTCCCAAGTATAGATCCAAAAATTTCCCAAGCATAGATCGAAAAATTTTCCAAGTATAGATCGAAAAATTTCCCAAGTATAGATCCAAAATTTCCCAAGTATAGATCCAAAAATTTCCCAAGTATAGATCCAAAAATTTCCCAAGTATAGATCCAAAAATTTCCCAAGTATAGATCGAAAAATTTCCCAAGTATAGATCCAAAAATTTCCCAAGTATAGGTCCAAAAATTTCCCAAGTATAGATCCAAAAATTTCCCAAGTATAGATCCAAAAATTTCACAAGTATACATCCAAAAATTTCCCAAGTGTAGATCCAAAAATTTCCCAAGCATAGATCGAAAAATTTTCCAAGTATAGATCGAAAAATTTCCCAAGTATAGATCCAAAATTTCCCAAGTATAGATCCAAAAATTTCCCAAGTATAGATCCAAAAATTTCACAAGTATACATCCAAAAATTTCCCTAGTATAGATCGAAAAATTTTCCAAGTA
The DNA here is from genome assembly GCA_963920705.1 of Odiellus spinosus. NCBI lineage: Eukaryota > Metazoa > Arthropoda > Arachnida > Opiliones > Phalangiidae > Odiellus > Odiellus spinosus. The sequence goes on along the minus strand of CAWUCO010000219.1, from coordinate 1,119,826 downwards.
TAGATCCAAAATTTTCCAAGTATAGATCGAAAAATTTCCCAAGTATAGATCCAAAATTTCCCAAGTATAGATCCAAAAATTTCCCAAGTATAGATCCAAATATTTCCCAAGTATAGATCCAAAAATTTCCCAAGTATAGATCCAAAAATTTCCCAAGTATAGATCCAAAAATTTCCCAAGCATAGATCGAAAAATTTTCCAAGTATAGATCCAAAAATTTTCCAAGTATAGATCGAAAAATTTCCCAAGTATAGATCGAAAAATTTCCCAAGTATAGTAAGAAAAATTTCCCAAGTATAAATCGAAAAATTTCCCAAGTATAGATCCAAAAATTTCCCAAGTATAGATCCAAAAATTTCCCAAGTATAGATCGAAAAGTTTCCCAAGTATAGATCCAAAAATTTCCCTAGTATAGATCGAAAAATTTTCCAAGTATAGATCCAAAATTTTCCAAGTATAGATCGAAAAATTTCCCAAGTATAGATCCAAAATTTCCCAAGTATAGATCCAAAAATTTCCCAAGTATAGATCCAAAAATTTCACAAGTATACATCCAAAAATTTCCCAAGTATAGATAGAAAAATTTTCCAAGTATAGATCGAAAAATTTCCCAAGTACAGATCGAAAAATTTCCCAAGTACTGATCGAAAAATTGCCCAAGTATAGATCGAAAAATTTCCCAAGTATAGATCAAAAAATTTCCCAAGAATAGATCGAAAAATTTCCCAAGTATAGATCGAAAAATTTCCCAAGTAGAAATTCAAAAATTTCCCTAGTATAGATTCAAAAATTTCCCAAGTATAGATCGAAAAATTTCCCAAGTATAGATCGAAAAATTTCCCAAGTATAGATCCAAAAATTTCCCAAGTATAGATCGAAAAATTTCCCAAGTATAGATCCAAAAATTTCCCAAGTATACATCCAAAAATTTCACAAGTATAGATCCAAAAATTTCCCAAGTATAGATTCAAAAATTTCCCAAGTATAGATCCAAAAATTTTCCAAGTATACATCCAAAAATTTCCCAAGTATAGATCCAAAAATTTCCCAAGTATAGATCCAAAAATTTCCCAAGTATAGATCCAAAAATTTCCCAAGTATAGATTCAAAAATTTCCCTAGCATAGATCCAAAAATTTCCCAAGTATAGTCCAAAAATTTCCCAAGTAGAGATTCAAAAATTTCCCAAGTAGAGATTCAAAAATTTCCCAAGTATAGATCGAAAAATTTCCCAAGTATAGATCGAAAAATTTCCCAAGTATAGATCGAAAAATTTCCCAAGTATAGATCCAAAAATTTTCCAAGTATAGATCGAAAAATTTCCCAAGTATAGATCGAAAAATTTCCCAAGTATAGTAAGAAAAATTTCCCAAGTATAAATCCAAAAATTTCCCATGAATAGATCCAAAAATTTCCCAAGTATAGATCCAAAAATTTCCCAAGTATAGATCCAAAAATTTCACAAGTATACATCCAAAAATTTCCCAAGTATAGATCCAAAAATTTCCCAAGCATAGATCGAAAAATTTTCCAAGTATAGATCGAAAAATTTCCCAAGTATAGATCCAAAATTTCCCAAGTATAGATCCAAAAATTTCCCAAGTATAGATCCAAAAATTTCCCAAGTATAGATCCAAAAATTTCCCAAGTATAGATCGAAAAATTTCCCAAGTATAGATCCAAAAATTTCCCAAGTATAGGTCCAAAAATTTCCCAAGTATAGATCCAAAAATTTCCCAAGTATAGATCCAAAAATTTCACAAGTATACATCCAAAAATTTCCCAAGTGTAGATCCAAAAATTTCCCAAGCATAGATCGAAAAATTTTCCAAGTATAGATCGAAAAATTTCCCAAGTATAGATCCAAAATTTCCCAAGTATAGATCCAAAAATTTCCCAAGTATAGATCCAAAAATTTCACAAGTATACATCCAAAAATTTCCCTAGTATAGATCGAAAAATTTTCCAAGTATAGATCCAAAATTTTCCAAGTATAGATCGAAAAATTTCCCAAGTATAGATCCAAAATTTCCCAAGTATAGATCCAAAAATTTCCCAAGTATAGATCCAAATATTTCCCAAGTATAGATCCAAAAATTTCCCAAGTATAGATCCAAAAATTTCCCAAGTATAGATCCAAAAATTTCCCAAGCATAGATCGAAAAATTTTCCAAGTATAGATCCAAAAATTTTCCAAGTATAGATCCAAAAATTTCCCAAGTATAGATCGAAAAATTTCCCAAGTATAGTAAGAAAAATTTTCCAAGTATAAATCCAAAAATTTCCCATGAATAGATCCAAAAATTTCCCAAGTATAGATCCAAAAATTTCCCAAGTATAGATCCAAAAATTTCCCAAGTATAGATCCAAAAATTTCCCAAGCATAAATCGAAAAATTTTCCAAGTATAGATCGAAAAATTTCCCAAGTATAGATCCAAAATTTCCCAAGTATAGATCCAAAAATTTCCCAAGTATAGATCCAAAAATTTCCCAAGTATAGATCCAAAAATTTCCCAAGTATAGATCGAAAAGTTTCCCAAGTATAGATCCAAAAATTTCCCTAGTATAGATCGAAAAATTTTCCAAGTATAGATCCAAAATTTTCCAAGTATAGATCGAAAAATTTCCCAAGTATAGATCCAAAATTTCCCAAGTATAGATCCAAAAATTTCCCAAGTATAGATCCAAAAATTTCACAAGTATACATCCAAAAATTTCCCAAGTATAGATAGAAAAATTTTCCAAGTATAGATCGAAAAATTTCCCAAGTACAGATCGAAAAATTTCCCAAGTACTGATCGAAAAATTGCCCAAGTATAGATCGAAAAATTTCCCAAGTATAGATCAAAAAATTTCCCAAGTATAGATCGAAAAATTTCCCAAGTATAGATCGAAAAATTTCCCAAGTAGAAATTCAAAAATTTCCAAAGTAGAGATTCAAAAATTTCCCAAGAAGAGATTCAAAAATTTCCCAAGTAGAGATTCAAAAATTTCCAAAGTAGAGATTCAAAAATTTCCAAAGTAGAGATCAAAAATTCCCTAGTTTAGATCCAAAAATTTCCCAAGTATAGATCCAAAACTTTCCCAAGTATAGATCCAAAAATTTCCCAAGAATAGATCCAAAAATTTCGCAAGTATAGATCGAAAAATTTCCCAAGTATAGATCGAAAAATTTCCCAAGTATAGATCGAAAAATTTCCCAAGTTAGATCGAAAAATTTCCCAAGTTAGATCGAAAAATTTCCCAAGTATAGATCGAAAAATTTCCCAAGTATAGATCGAAAAATTTCCCAAGTATAGATCGAAAAATTTCCCAAGTATAGATCGAAAAATTTCCCAAGTATAGATCGTAAAATTTCCCAAGAAGAGATTCAAAAATTTCCCAAGTAGAGATTCAAAAATTTACCAAGTAGAGATTCAAAAATTTCCCAAGTAGAGATTCAAAAATTTTACAAGTATAGTTCGAAAAATTTCCCAAGTATAGATCGAAAATTTTCCAAGTATAGATCGAAAAATTTCCCAAGTACAGATCGAAAAATTTCCCAAGTACTGATCGAAAAATTGCCCAAGTATAGATCGAAAAATTTCCCAAGTATAGATCGAAAAATTTCCCAAGTAGAAATTCAAAAATTTCCATAGTAGAGATTCAAAAATTTCCCAAGAAGAGATTCAAAAATTTCCCAAGTAGAGATTCAAAAATTTCCCAAGTAGAGATTCAAAAATTTTCCAAGAAGAGATTCAAAAATTTCCCAAGTAGATATTCAAAAATTTCCCAAGTATAGCTCAAAAAATTTCGGAAGTATAGATCGAAAAATTTCCCAAGTATAGATCGAAAATTTCCCAAGTATAGATCGAAAAATTTCCCAAGTATAGATCGAAAATTTTTCCCAAGTATAGATCGAAAAATTTCCCAAGTATAGATCGAAAAATTTCCCAAGTATAGATCGAAAAATTTCCCAAGTATAGATCGAAAAATTTCCCAAGTATAGATCGAAAAATTTCCCAAGTAGAAATTCAAAAATATCCAAAGTAGAGATTCAAAAATTTCCCAAGAAGAGATTCAAAAATTTCCCAAGTAGAGATTCAAAAATTTCCCAAGTAGAGATTCAAAAATTTTCCAAGTAGAGATTCAAAAATTTCCCAAGCAGATATTCAAAAATTTCCCAAGTATAGATCAAAAAATTTCGCAAGTATAGATCGAAAAATTTCCCAAGTATAGATCGAAAAATTTCCCAAGAATAGATCGAAAAATTTCCCAAGTATAGATCGAAAAATTTCCCAAGTATAGATCGAAAAATTTCCCAAGTATAGATCGAAAAATTTCCCAAGTATAGATCGAAAAATTTTACAAGTATAGTTCGAAAAATTTCCCAAGTATAGATCGAAAAATTTTCCAAGTATAGATCGAAAAATTTCCCAAGTACAGATCGAAAAATTTCCCAAGTACTGATCGAAAAATTGCCCTAGTATAGATCGAAAAATTTCCCAAGTATAGATCGAAAAATTTCCCAAGTAGAAATTCAAAAATTTCCATAGTAGAGATTCAAAAATTTCCCAAGAAGAGATTCAAAAATTTCCCAAGTAGAGATTCAAAAATTTCCCAAGTAGAGATTCAAAAATTTTCCAAGAAGAGATTCAAAAATTTCCCAAGTAGATATTCAAAAATTTCCCAAGTATAGATCAAAAAATTTCGGAAGTATAGATCGAAAAATTTCCCAAGTATAGATCGAAAATTTCCCAAGTATAGATCGAAAAATTTCCCAAGTATAGATCGAAAATTTTTCCCAAGTATAGATCGAAAAATTTCCCAAGTATAGATCGAAAAATTTCCCAAGTATAGATCGAAAAATTTCCCAAGTATAGATCGAAAAATTTCCCAAGTATAGATCGAAAAATTTCCCAAGTAGAAATTCAAAAATTTCCAAAGTAGAGATTCAAAAATTTCCCAAGAAGAGATTCAAAAATTTCCCAAGTAGAGATTCAAAAATTTCCCAAGTAGAGATTCAAAAATTTTCCAAGTAGAGATTCAAAAATTTCCCAAGTAGATATTCAAAAATTTCCCAAGTATAGATCAAAAAATTTCGCAAGTATAGATCGAAAAATTTCCCAAGTATAGATCGAAAAATTTCCCAAGAATAGATCGAAAAATTTCCCAAGTATAGATCGAAAAATTTCCCAAGTATAGATCGAAAAATTTCCCAAGTATAGATCGAAAAATTTCCCAAGTATAGATCGAAAAATTTCCCAAGTATAGATCGTAAAATTTCCCAAGTAGAGATTCAAAAATTTCCAAAGTAGAGATTCAAAAATTTCCCAAGAAGAGATTCAAAAATTTCCCAAGTAGAGATTCAAAAATTTTCCAAGTAGCGATTCAAAAATTTCCCAAGTATAGATCGAAAAATTTCCCAAAAATGGATCGAAAAATTTTCCAAGTACAGATCGAGAAATTTCCCAAGTACAGATCGAAAAATTGCCCAAGTATAGATCGAAAAATTTCCCAAGTATAGATCGAAAAATTTCCCAAGAATAGATCGAAAAATTTCCCAAGTATTGATCGAAAAATTTCCCAAGTATAGATCGAAAAATTTCCCAAGTATAGATCGAAAAATTTCCCAAGTATAGATCGTAAAATTTCCCAAGTAGAGATTCAAAAATTTCCAAAGTAGAGATTCAAAAATTTCCCAAGAAGAGATTCAAAAATTTCCCAAGTAGAGATTCAAAAATTTTCCAAGTAGAGATTCAAAAATTTCCCAAGTAGAGATTCAAAAATTTCACAAGTATAGATCCAAAAATTTCCCAAGTATAGATCGAAAAATTTCCCAGGTATAGATCGAAAAATTTCCCAAGTATAGATCGAAAAATTTCCCAAGTATAGATCGAAAAATTTCGCAAGTATAGATCGAAAAATTTTCCAAGTATAGATCGAAAAATTTCCCAAGTATAGATCCAAAAATTTCCCAAGTATAGATCGAAAAATTTCCAAAGTAGAGATTCAAAAATTTCCCAAGTCGAGATTCAAAAATTTCCCAAGTAGAGATTCAAAAATTTCCCAAGTAGAGATTCAAAAATTTCCCAAGTAGAGATTCAAAAATTTTCCAAGTAGCGATTCAAAAATTTCCCAAGTATAGATCGAAAAATTTCCCAAAAATGGATCGAAAAATTTTCCAAGTACAGATCGAGAAATTTCCCAAGTACAGATCGAAAAATTGCCCAAGTATAGATCGAAAAATTTCCAAAGTAGAGATTCAAAAATTTCCCAAGTCGAGATTCAAAAATTTCCCAAGTAGAGATTCAAAAATTTTCCAAGTAGAGATTAAAAAATTTCCCAAGTAGAGATTCAAAAATTTCCCAAGTATAGATCGAAAAATTTCCAAAGTAGAGATTCAAAAATTTCCCAAGTAGAGATTCAAAAATTTTCCAAGTAGAGATTCAAAAATTTCCCAAGTAGAGATTCAAAAATTTCCCAAGTATAGATCGAAAAATTTCCCAAGTATAGATCGAAAAATTTTCCAAGTATAGATCGAAAAATTTCCCAAGTACAGATCGAAAAATTTCCCAAGTACAGATCGAAAAATTGCCCAAGTATAGATCGAAAAATTTCCCAAGTATACATCAAAAAATTTACCAAGAATAGATCGAAAAATTTCCCAAGTATAGATCGAAAAATTTTCCAAGTATAGATCGAAAAATTTCCCAAGTATAGATCGTAAAATTTCCCAAGTATAGATCGAAAAATTTCCCAAGTATAGATCGTAAAATTTCCCAAGTATAGATCGAAAAATTTCCCAAGTATAGATCGAAAAATTTCCCAAGTATAGATCGAAAAATTTCCCAAGTATAGATCGAAAAATTTCGCAAGTATAGATCGAAAAATTTCCCAAGTATAGATCGAAAAATTTCCCAAGTATAGATCCAAAATTTCCCAAGTATAGATCCAAAAATTTCCCAAGTATAGATCCAAAAATTTCACAAGTATACATCCAAAAATTTCCCAAGTATAGATAGAAAAATTTTCCAAGTATAGATCGAAAAATTTCCCAAGTACAGATCGAAAAATTTCCCAAGTACTGATCGAAAAATTGCCCAAGTATAGATCGAAAAATTTCCCAAGTATAGATCAAAAAATTTCCCAAGAATAGATCGAAAAATTTCCCAAGTATAGATCGAAAAATTTCCCAAGTAGAAATTCAAAAATTTCCCTAGTATAGATTCAAAAATTTCCCAAGTATAGATCGAAAAATTTCCCAAGTATAGATCGAAAAATTTCCCAAGTATAGATCCAAAAATTTCCCAAGTATAGATCGAAAAATTTCCCAAGTATAGATCCAAAAATTTCCCAAGTATACATCCAAAAATTTCACAAGTATAGATCCAAAAATTTCCCAAGTATAGATTCAAAAATTTCCCAAGTATAGATCCAAAAATTTTCCAAGTATACATCCAAAAATTTCCCAAGTATAGATCCAAAAATTTCCCAAGTATAGATCCAAAAATTTCCCAAGTATAGATCCAAAAATTTCCCAAGTATAGATTCAAAAATTTCCCTAGCATAGATCCAAAAATTTCCCAAGTATAGTCCAAAAATTTCCCAAGTAGAGATTCAAAAATTTCCCAAGTAGAGATTCAAAAATTTCCCAAGTATAGATCGAAAAATTTCCCAAGTATAGATCGAAAAATTTCCCAAGTATAGATCGAAAAATTTCCCAAGTATAGATCGAAAAATTTCCCAAGTATAGATCCAAAATTTCCCAAGTATAGATCCAAAAATTTCCCAAGTATAGATCCAAAAATTTCACAAGTATACATCCAAAAATTTCCCAAGTATAGATAGAAAAATTTTCCAAGTATAGATCGAAAAATTTCCCAAGTACAGATCGAAAAATTTCCCAAGTACTGATCGAAAAATTGCCCAAGTATAGATCGAAAAATTTCCCAAGTATAGATCAAAAAATTTCCCAAGAATAGATCGAAAAATTTCCCAAGTATAGATCGAAAAATTTCCCAAGTAGAAATTCAAAAATTTCCCTAGTATAGATTCAAAAATTTCCCAAGTATAGATCGAAAAATTTCCCAAGTATAGATCGAAAAATTTCCCAAGTATAGATCCAAAAATTTCCCAAGTATAGATCGAAAAATTTCCCAAGTATAGATCCAAAAATTTCCCAAGTATACATCCAAAAATTTCACAAGTATAGATCCAAAAATTTCCCAAGTATAGATTCAAAAATTTCCCAAGTATAGATCCAAAAATTTTCCAAGTATACATCCAAAAATTTCCCAAGTATAGATCCAAAAATTTCCCAAGTATAGATCCAAAAATTTCCCAAGTATAGATCCAAAAATTTCCCAAGTATAGATTCAAAAATTTCCCTAGCATAGATCCAAAAATTTCCCAAGTATAGTCCAAAAATTTCCCAAGTAGAGATTCAAAAATTTCCCAAGTAGAGATTCAAAAATTTCCCAAGTATAGATCGAAAAATTTCCCAAGTATAGATCGAAAAATTTCCCAAGTATAGATCGAAAAATTTCCCAAGTATAGATCCAAAAATTTTCCAAGTATAGATCGAAAAATTTCCCAAGTATAGATCGAAAAATTTCCCAAGTATAGTAAGAAAAATTTCCCAAGTATAAATCCAAAAATTTCCCATGAATAGATCCAAAAATTTCCCAAGTATAGATCCAAAAATTTCCCAAGTATAGATCCAAAAATTTCACAAGTATACATCCAAAAATTTCCCAAGTATAGATCCAAAAATTTCCCAAGCATAGATCGAAAAATTTTCCAAGTATAGATCGAAAAATTTCCCAAGTATAGATCCAAAATTTCCCAAGTATAGATCCAAAAATTTCCCAAGTATAGATCCAAAAATTTCCCAAGTATAGATCCAAAAATTTCCCAAGTATAGATCGAAAAATTTCCCAAGTATAGATCCAAAAATTTCCCAAGTATAGGTCCAAAAATTTCCCAAGTATAGATCCAAAAATTTCCCAAGTATAGATCCAAAAATTTCACAAGTATACATCCAAAAATTTCCCAAGTGTAGATCCAAAAATTTCCCAAGCATAGATCGAAAAATTTTCCAAGTATAGATCGAAAAATTTCCCAAGTATAGATCCAAAATTTCCCAAGTATAGATCCAAAAATTTCCCAAGTATAGATCCAAAAATTTCACAAGTATACATCCAAAAATTTCCCTAGTATAGATCGAAAAATTTTCCAAGTATAGATCCAAAATTTTCCAAGTATAGATCGAAAAATTTCCCAAGTATAGATCCAAAATTTCCCAAGTATAGATCCAAAAATTTTACAAGTATAGATCCAAATATTTCCCAAGTATAGATCCAAAAATTTCCCAAGTATAGATCCAAAAATTTCCCAAGTATAGATCCAAAAATTTCCCAAGCATAGATCGAAAAATTTTCCAAGTATAGATCCAAAAATTTTCCAAGTATAGATCCAAAAATTTCCCAAGTATAGATCGAAAAATTTCCCAAGTATAGTAAGAAAAATTTTCCAAGTATAAATCCAAAAATTTCCCATGAATAGATCCAAAAATTTCCCAAGTATAGATCCAAAAATTTCCCAAGTATAGATCCAAAAATTTCCCAAGTATAGATCCAAAAATTTCCCAAGCATAAATCGAAAAATTTTCCAAGTATAGATCGAAAAATTTCCCAAGTATAGATCCAAAATTTCCCAAGTATAGATCCAAAAATTTCCCAAGTATAGATCCAAAAATTTCCCAAGTATAGATCCAAAAATTTCCCAAGTATAGATCGAAAAGTTTCCCAAGTATAGATCCAAAAATTTCCCTAGTATAGATCGAAAAATTTTCCAAGTATAGATCCAAAATTTTCCAAGTATAGATCGAAAAATTTCCCAAGTATAGATCCAAAATTTCCCAAGTATAGATCCAAAAATTTCCCAAGTATAGATCCAAAAATTTCACAAGTATACATCCAAAAATTTCCCAAGTATAGATAGAAAAATTTTCCAAGTATAGATCGAAAAATTTCCCAAGTACAGATCGAAAAATTTCCCAAGTACTGATCGAAAAATTGCCCAAGTATAGATCGAAAAATTTCCCAAGTATAGATCAAAAAATTTCCCAAGTATAGATCGAAAAATTTCCCAAGTATAGATCGAAAAATTTCCCAAGTAGAAATTCAAAAATTTCCAAAGTAGAGATTCAAAAATTTCCCAAGAAGAGATTCAAAAATTTCCCAAGTAGAGATTCAAAAATTTCCAAAGTAGAGATTCAAAAATTTCCAAAGTAGAGATCAAAAATTCCCTAGTTTAGATCCAAAAATTTCCCAAGTATAGATCCAAAACTTTCCCAAGTATAGATCCAAAAATTTCCCAAGAATAGATCCAAAAATTTCGCAAGTATAGATCGAAAAATTTCCCAAGTATAGATCGAAAAATTTCCCAAGTATAGATCGAAAAATTTCCCAAGTTAGATCGAAAAATTTCCCAAGTTAGATCGAAAAATTTCCCAAGTATAGATCGAAAAATTTCCCAAGTATAGATCGAAAAATTTCCCAAGTATAGATCGAAAAATTTCCCAAGTATAGATCGAAAAATTTCCCAAGTATAGATCGTAAAATTTCCCAAGAAGAGATTCAAAAATTTCCCAAGTAGAGATTCAAAAATTTACCAAGTAGAGATTCAAAAATTTCCCAAGTAGAGATTCAAAAATTTTACAAGTATAGTTCGAAAAATTTCCCAAGTATAGATCGAAAAATTTTCCAAGTATAGATCGAAAAATTTCCCAAGTACAGATCGAAAAATTTCCCAAGTACTGATCGAAAAATTGCCCAAGTATAGATCGAAAAATTTCCCAAGTATAGATCGAAAAATTTCCCAAGTAGAAATTCAAAAATTTCCATAGTAGAGATTCAAAAATTTCCCAAGAAGAGATTCAAAAATTTCCCAAGTAGAGATTCAAAAATTTCCCAAGTAGAGATTCAAAAATTTTCCAAGAAGAGATTCAAAAATTTCCCAAGTAGATATTCAAAAATTTCCCAAGTATAGCTCAAAAAATTTCGGAAGTATAGATCGAAAAATTTCCCAAGTATAGATCGAAAATTTCCCAAGTATAGATCGAAAAATTTCCCAAGTATAGATCGAAAATTTTTCCCAAGTATAGATCGAAAAATTTCCCAAGTATAGATCGAAAAATTTCCCAAGTATAGATCGAAAAATTTCCCAAGTATAGATCGAAAAATTTCCCAAGTATAGATCGAAAAATTTCCCAAGTAGAAATTCAAAAATATCCAAAGTAGAGATTCAAAAATTTCCCAAGAAGAGATTCAAAAATTTCCCAAGTAGAGATTCAAAAATTTCCCAAGTAGAGATTCAAAAATTTTCCAAGTAGAGATTCAAAAATTTCCCAAGCAGATATTCAAAAATTTCCCAAGTATAGATCAAAAAATTTCGCAAGTATAGATCGAAAAATTTCCCAAGTATAGATCGAAAAATTTCCCAAGAATAGATCGAAAAATTTCCCAAGTATAGATCGAAAAATTTCCCAAGTATAGATCGAAAAATTTCCCAAGTATAGATCGAAAAATTTCCCAAGTATAGATCGAAAAATTTTACAAGTATAGTTCGAAAAATTTCCCAAGTATAGATCGAAAAATTTTCCAAGTATAGATCGAAAAATTTCCCAAGTACAGATCGAAAAATTTCCCAAGTACTGATCGAAAAATTGCCCTAGTATAGATCGAAAAATTTCCCAAGTATAGATCGAAAAATTTCCCAAGTAGAAATTCAAAAATTTCCATAGTAGAGATTCAAAAATTTCCCAAGAAGAGATTCAAAAATTTCCCAAGTAGAGATTCAAAAATTTCCCAAGTAGAGATTCAAAAATTTTCCAAGAAGAGATTCAAAAATTTCCCAAGTAGATATTCAAAAATTTCCCAAGTATAGATCAAAAAATTTCGGAAGTATAGATCGAAAAATTTCCCAAGTATAGATCGAAAATTTCCCAAGTATAGATCGAAAAATTTCCCAAGTATAGATCGAAAATTTTTCCCAAGTATAGATCGAAAAATTTCCCAAGTATAGATCGAAAAATTTCCCAAGTATAGATCGAAAAATTTCCCAAGTATAGATCGAAAAATTTCCCAAGTATAGATCGAAAAATTTCCCAAGTAGAAATTCAAAAATTTCCAAAGTAGAGATTCAAAAATTTCCCAAGAAGAGATTCAAAAATTTCCCAAGTAGAGATTCAAAAATTTCCCAAGTAGAGATTCAAAAATTTTCCAAGTAGAGATTCAAAAATTTCCCAAGTAGATATTCAAAAATTTCCCAAGTATAGATCAAAAAATTTCGCAAGTATAGATCGAAAAATTTCCCAAGTATAGATCGAAAAATTTCCCAAGAATAGATCGAAAAATTTCCCAAGTATAGATCGAAAAATTTCCCAAGTATAGATCGAAAAATTTCCCAAGTATAGATCGAAAAATTTCCCAAGTATAGATCGAAAAATTTCCCAAGTATAGATCGTAAAATTTCCCAAGTAGAGATTCAAAAATTTCCAAAGTAGAGATTCAAAAATTTCCCAAGAAGAGATTCAAAAATTTCCCAAGTAGAGATTCAAAAATTTTCCAAGTAGCGATTCAAAAATTTCCCAAGTATAGATCGAAAAATTTCCCAAAAATGGATCGAAAAATTTTCCAAGTACAGATCGAGAAATTTCCCAAGTACAGATCGAAAAATTGCCCAAGTATAGATCGAAAAATTTCCCAAGTATAGATCGAAAAATTTCCCAAGAATAGATCGAAAAATTTCCCAAGTATTGATCGAAAAATTTCCCAAGTATAGATCGAAAAATTTCCCAAGTATAGATCGAAAAATTTCCCAAGTATAGATCGTAAAATTTCCCAAGTAGAGATTCAAAAATTTCCAAAGTAGAGATTCAAAAATTTCCCAAGAAGAGATTCAAAAATTTCCCAAGTAGAGATTCAAAAATTTTCCAAGTAGAGATTCAAAAATTTCCCAAGTAGAGATTCAAAAATTTCACAAGTATAGATCCAAAAATTTCCCAAGTATAGATCGAAAAATTTCCCAGGTATAGATCGAAAAATTTCCCAAGTATAGATCGAAAAATTTCCCAAGTATAGATCGAAAAATTTCGCAAGTATAGATCGAAAAATTTTCCAAGTATAGATCGAAAAATTTCCCAAGTATAGATCCAAAAATTTCCCAAGTATAGATCGAAAAATTTCCAAAGTAGAGATTCAAAAATTTCCCAAGTCGAGATTCAAAAATTTCCCAAGTAGAGATTCAAAAATTTCCCAAGTAGAGATTCAAAAATTTCCCAAGTAGAGATTCAAAAATTTTCCAAGTAGCGATTCAAAAATTTCCCAAGTATAGATCGAAAAATTTCCCAAAAATGGATCGAAAAATTTTCCAAGTACAGATCGAGAAATTTCCCAAGTACAGATCGAAAAATTGCCCAAGTATAGATCGAAAAATTTCCAAAGTAGAGATTCAAAAATTTCCCAAGTCGAGATTCAAAAATTTCCCAAGTAGAGATTCAAAAATTTTCCAAGTAGAGATTAAAAAATTTCCCAAGTAGAGATTCAAAAATTTCCCAAGTATAGATCGAAAAATTTCCAAAGTAGAGATTCAAAAATTTCCCAAGTAGAGATTCAAAAATTTTCCAAGTAGAGATTCAAAAATTTCCCAAGTAGAGATTCAAAAATTTCCCAAGTATAGATCGAAAAATTTCCCAAGTATAGATCGAAAAATTTTCCAAGTATAGATCGAAAAATTTCCCAAGTACAGATCGAAAAATTTCCCAAGTACAGATCGAAAAATTGCCCAAGTATAGATCGAAAAATTTCCCAAGTATACATCAAAAAATTTACCAAGAATAGATCGAAAAATTTCCCAAGTATAGATCGAAAAATTTTCCAAGTATAGATCGAAAAATTTCCCAAGTATAGATCGTAAAATTTCCCAAGTATAGATCGAAAAATTTCCCAAGTATAGATCGTAAAATTTCCCAAGTATAGATCGAAAAATTTCCCAAGTATAGATCGAAAAATTTCCCAAGTATAGATCGAAAAATTTCCCAAGTATAGATCGAAAAATTTCGCAAGTATAGATCGAAAAATTTCCCAAGTATAGATCGAAAAATTTCCCAAGTATAGATCGAAAAATTTTCCAAGTATAGATCGAAGAATTTCGAGAGTATAGATCGAAAAATTTCGCAAGTATAGATCGAAAAATTTCCCAAGTATAGATCGTAAAATTTCCAAAGTAGAGATTCAAAAATTTCCAAAGTAGAGATTCAAAAATTTCCCAAGTATAGATCGAAAAATTTCCCAAGAATAGATCGAAAAATTTCCCAAGTATAGATCGAAAAATTTACCAAGTATAGATCGAAAAATTTCCCAAGTATAGATCGAAAAATTTCCCAAGTATAGATCGAAAAATTTCCCAAGTATAGATCGAAAAATTTCCCAAGTATAGATCGTAAAATTTCCCAAGTAGAGATTCAAAAATTTCCAAAGTAGAGATTCAAAAATTTCCCAAGAAGAGATTCAAAAATTTCCCAAGTAGAGGTTCAAAAATTTTCCAAGTAGCGATTCAAAAATTTCCCAAGTATAGATCGAAAAATTTCCCAAAAATGGATCGAAAAATTTTCCAAGTACAGATCGAGAAATTTCCCAAGTACAGATCGAAAAATTGCCCAAGTATAGATCGAAAAATTTCCCAAGTATAGATCGAAAAATTTCCCAAGAATAGATCGAAAAATTTCCCAAGTATAGATCGAAAAATTTCCCAAGTATAGATCGTAAAATTTCCCAAGTAGAGATTCAAAAATTTCCAAAGTAGAGATTCAAAAATTTCCCAAGAAGAGATTCAAAAATTTCCCAAGTAGAGATTCAAAAATTTTCCAAGTAGAGATTCAAAAATTTCACAAGTATAGATCCAAAAATTTCCCAAGTATAGATCGAAAAATTTCCCAGGTATAGATCGAAAAATTTCCCAGGTATAGATCGAAAAATTTCCCAAGTATAGATCGAAAAATTTCCCAAGTATAGATCGAAAAATTTCGCAAGTATAGATCGAAAAATTTTCCAAGTATAGATCGAAAAATTTCCCAAGTATAGATCCAAAAATTTCCCAAGTATAGATCGAAAAATTTCCCAAGTATAGATCGAAAAATTTCCCAAGTATAGATCGAAAAA
Organism: Odiellus spinosus; assembly: GCA_963920705.1. Lineage (NCBI taxonomy): Eukaryota > Metazoa > Arthropoda > Arachnida > Opiliones > Phalangiidae > Odiellus > Odiellus spinosus. Next base: position 1,104,620 of record CAWUCO010000219.1, on the reverse strand, counting down.
TTTCGCAAGTATAGATCGAAAAATTTTCCAAGTATAGATCGTAAAATTTCCCAAGTATAGATCGAAAAATTTCCCAAGTATAGATCGAAAAATTTCCCAAGTATAGATCGAAAAATTTCCCAAGTATAGATCGAAAAATTTCGCAAGTATAGATCGAAAAATTTCCCAAGTATAGATCGAAAAATTTCCCAAGTATAGATCGAAAAATTTTCCAAGTATAGATCGAAGAATTTCGAGAGTATAGATCGAAAAATTTCGCAAGTATAGATCGAAAAATTTCCCAAGTATAGATCGTAAAATTTCCAAAGTAGAGATTCAAAAATTTCCAAAGTAGAGATTCAAAAATTTCCCAAGAAGAGATTCAAAAATTTCCCAAGTAGAGATTCAAAAATTTCCCAAGTAGAGATTCAAAAATTTTCCAAGTAGCGATTCAAAAATTTCCCAAGTATAGATCGAAAAATTTCCCAAAAATGGATCGAAAAATTTTCCAAGTACAGATCGAGAAATTTCCCAAGTACAGATCGAAAAATTGCCCAAGTATAGATCGAAAAATTTCCCAAGTATAGATCGAAAAATTTCCCAAGTACAGATCGAGAAATTTCCCAAGTACAGATCGAAAAATTGCCCAAGTATAGATCGAAAAATTTCCAAAGTAGAGATTCAAAAATTTCCCAAGTCGAGATTCAAAAATTTCCCAAGTAGAGATTCAAAAATTTTCCAAGTAGAGATTCAAAAATTTCCCAAGTAGAGATTCAAAAATTTCCCAAGTATAGATCGAAAAATTTCCAAAGTAGAGATTCAAAAATTTCCCAAGTAGAGATTCAAAAATTTTCCAAGTAGAGATTCAAAAATTTCCCAAGTAGAGATTCAAAAATTTCCCAAGTATAGATCGAAAAATTTCCCAAGTATAGATCGAAAAATTTTCCAAGTATAGATCGAAAAATTTCCCAAGTACAGATCGAAAAATTTCCCAAGTACAGATCGAAAAATTGCCCAAGTATAGATCGAAAAATTTCCCAAGTATACATCAAAAAATTTACCAAGAATAGATCGAAAAATTTCCCAAGTATAGATCGAAAAATTTTCCAAGTATAGATCGAAAAATTTCCCAAGTATAGATCGTAAAATTTCCCAAGTATAGATCGAAAAATTTCCCAAGTATAGATCGTAAAATTTCCCAAGTATAGATCGAAAAATTTCCCAAGTATAGATCGAAAAATTTCCCAAGTATAGATCGAAAAATTTCCCAAGTATAGATCGAAAAATTTCGCAAGTATAGATCGAAAAATTTCCCAAGTATAGATCGAAAAATTTCCCAAGTATAGATCGAAAAATTTTCCAAGTATAGATCGAAGAATTTCGAGAGTATAGATCGAAAAATTTCGCAAGTATAGATCGAAAAATTTCCCAAGTATAGATCGTAAAATTTCCAAAGTAGAGATTCAAAAATTTCCAAAGTAGAGATTCAAAAATTTCCCAAGAAGAGATTCAAAAATTTCCCAAGTAGAGATTCAAAAATTTCCCAAGTATAGATCAAAAAATTTCGGAAGTATAGATCGAAAAATTTCCCAAGTATTGATCGAAAATTTCCCAAGTATAGATCGAAAAATTTCCCAAGTATAGATCGAAAATTTTTCCCAAGTATAGATCGAAAAATTTCCCAAGTATAGATCGAAAAATTTCCCAAGTATAGATCGAAAAATTTCCCAAGTATAGATCGAAAAATTTCCCAAGTATAGATCGAAAAATTTCCCAAGTAGAAATTCAAAAATTTCCAAAGTAGAGATTCAAAAATTTCCCAAGAAGAGATTCAAAAATTTCCCAAGTAGAGATTCAAAAATTTCCCAAGTAGAGATTCAAAAATTTTCCAAGTAGAGATTCAAAAATTTCCCAAGTAGATATTCAAAAATTTCCCAAGTATAGATCAAAAAATTTCGCAAGTATAGATCGAAAAATTTCCCAAGTATAGATCGTAAAATTTCCCAAGTAGAGATTCAAAAATTTCCAAAGTAGAGATTCAAAAATTTCCCAAGAAGAGATTCAAAAATTTCCCAAGTAGAGATTCAAAAATTTTCCAAGTAGCGATTCAAAAATTTCCCAAGTATAGATCGAAAAATTTCCCAAAAATGGATCGAAAAATTTTCCAAGTACAGATCGAGAAATTTCCCAAGTACAGATCGAAAAATTGCCCAAGTATAGATCGAAAAATTTCCCAAGTATAGATCGAAAAATTTCCCAAGAATAGATCGAAAAATTTCCCAAGTATTGATCGAAAAATTTCCCAAGTATAGATCGAAAAATTTCCCAAGTATAGATCGAAAAATTTCCCAAGTATAGATCGTAAAATTTCCCAAGTAGAGATTCAAAAATTTCCAAAGTAGAGATTCAAAAATTTCCCAAGAAGAGATTCAAAAATTTCCCAAGTAGAGATTCAAAAATTTTCCAAGTAGAGATTCAAAAATTTCCCAAGTAGAGATTCAAAAATTTCACAAGTATAGATCCAAAAATTTCCCAAGTATAGATCGAAAAATTTCCCAGGTATAGATCGAAAAATTTCCCAAGTATAGATCGAAAAATTTCCCAAGTATAGATCGAAAAATTTGGCAAGTATAGATCGAAAAATTTTCCAAGTATGGATCGAAAAATTTCCCAAGTATAGATCCAAAAATTTCCCAAGTATAGATCGAAAAATTTCCAAAGTAGAGATTCAAAAATTTCCCAAGTCGAGATTCAAAAATTTCCCAAGTAGAGATTCAAAAATTTCCCAAGTAGAGATTCAAAAATTTCCCAAGTATAGATCGAAAAATTTCCAAAGTAGAGATTCAAAAATTTCCCAAGTAGAGATTCAAAAATTTTCCAAGTAGAGATTCAAAAATTTTCCAAGTACAGATTCAAAAATTTCCCAAGTATAGATCGAAAAATTTCCCAAGTATAGATCGAAAAATTTCCCAAGTATAGATCGAAAAATTTCCCAAGTATAGATCGAAAAATTTCCCAAGTATAGATCGAAAAATTTCCCAAGTAGAAATTCAAAAATTTCCAAAGTAGAGATTCAAAAATTTCCCAAGAAGAGATTCAAAAATTTCCCAAGTAGAGATTCAAAAATTTCCCAAGTAGAGATTCAAAAATTTTCCAAGTAGAGATTCAAAAATTTCCCAAGTAGATATTCAAAAATTTCCCAAGTATAGATCAAAAAATTTCGCAAGTATAGATCGAAAAATTTCCCAAGTATAGATCGAAAAATTTCCCAAGAATAGATCGAAAAATTTCCCAAGTATAGATCGAAAAATTTCCCAAGTATAGATCGAAAAATTTCCCAAGTATAGATCGAAAAATTTCCCAAGTATAGATCGAAAAATTTCCCAAGTATAGATCGAAAAATTTCCCAAGTATAGATCGTAGAATTTCCCAAGTAGAGATTCAAAAATTTCCAAAGTAGAGATTCAAAAATTTCCCAAGAAGAGATTCAAAAATTTCCCAAGTAGAGATTCAAAAATTTTCCAAGTAGCGATTCAAAAATTTCCCAAGTATAGATCGAAAAATTTCCCAAAAATGGATCGAAAAATTTTCCAAGTACAGATCGAGAAATTTCCCAAGTACAGATCGAAAAATTGCCCAAGTATAGATCGAAAAATTTCCCAAGTATAGATCGAAAAATTTCCCAAGAATAGATCGAAAAATTTCCCAAGTATTGATCGAAAAATTTCCCAAGTATAGATCGAAAAATTTCCCAAGTATAGATCGAAAAATTTCCCAAGTATAGATCGTAAAATTTCCCAAGTAGAGATTCAAAAATTTCCAAAGTAGAGATTCAAAAATTTCCCAAGAAGAGATTCAAAAATTTCCCAAGTAGAGATTCAAAAATTTTCCAAGTAGAGATTCAAAAATTTCCCAAGTAGAGATTCAAAAATTTCACAAGTATAGATCCAAAAATTTCCCAAGTATAGATCGAAAAATTTCCCAGGTATAGATCGAAAAATTTCCCAAGTATAGATCGAAAAATTTCCCAAGTATAGATCGAAAAATTTGGCAAGTATAGATCGAAAAATTTTCCAAGTATAGATCGAAAAATTTCCCAAGTATAGATCCAAAAATTTCCCAAGTATAGATCGAAAAATTTCCAAAGTAGAGATTCAAAAATTTCCCAAGTCGAGATTCAAAAATTTCCCAAGTAGAGATTCAAAAATTTCCCAAGTAGAGATTCAAAAATTTCCCAAGTATAGATCGAAAAATTTCCAAAGTAGAGATTCAAAAATTTCCCAAGTAGAGATTCAAAAATTTTCCAAGTAGAGATTCAAAAATTTTCCAAGTACAGATTCAAAAATTTCCCAAGTATAGATCGAAAAATTTCCCAAGTATAGATCGAAAAATTTTCCAAGTATAGATCGAAAAATTTCCCAAGTATAGATCCAAAAATTTCCCAAGTATAGATCGAAAAATTTCCAAAGTAGAGATTCAGAAATTTCCCAAGTAGAGATTCAAAAATTTCCAAAGTAGAGATTCAAAAATTTCCCAAGAAGAGATTCAAAAATTTCCCAAGAAGAGATTCAAAAATTTCCCAAGTAGAGATTCAAAAATTTCCCAAGTAGAGATCCAAAAATTTCCCAAGTATAGATCGAAAAATTTCCCAAGTATAGATCGAAAAATTTCCCAAGTACAGATCGAAAAATTTCCCAAGTACAGATCGAAAAATTGCCCAAGTATAGATCGAAAAATTTCCCAAGTATAGATCGAAAAATTTCCCAAGAATAGATCGAAAAATTTCCCAAGTATAGATCGAAAAATTTCCCAAGTATAGATCGAAAAATTTCGCAAGTATTGATCGAAAAATTTCCCAAGTATAGATCGAAAAATTTCCCAAGTATAGATCGAAAAATTTCCCAAGTATAGATCGAAAAATTTCCCAAGTATAGATCGTAAAATTTCCCAAGTAGAGATTCAAAAATTTCCAAAGTAGAAATTCAAAAATTTCCCAAGAAGAGATTCAAAAATTTCCCAAGAAGAGATTCAAAAATTTCCCAAGTAGAGATTCAAAAATTTTCCAAGTAGAGATTCAAAAATTTCCCAAGTAGAGATTCAAAAATTTTCCAAGTATAGATCGAAAAATTTCCCAAGTATAGATCGAAAAATTTTCCAAGTATACATCGAAAAATTTTCCAAGTATACATCGAAAAATTTCCCAAGTACAGATAGAAATATTTCCCAAGTACTGATCGAAAAATTGCCCAAGTATAGATCGAAAAATTTCCCAAGTAGAAATTCAAAAATTTCCAAAGTAGAGATTCAAAAATTTCCCAAGAAGAGATTCAAAAATTTCCCAAGTAGAGATTCAAAAATTTCCCAAGTAGAGATTCAAAAATTTTCCAAGTAGAGATTCAAAAATTTCCCAAGTAGATATTCAAAAATTTCCCAAGTATAGATCAAAAAATTTCGCAAGTATAGATCGAAAAATTTCCCAAGTATAGATCGAAAATTTCCCAAGTATAGATCGAAAAATTTCCCAAGTATAGATCGAAAACTTTTCCCAAGTATAGATCGAAAAATTTCCCAAGTATAGATCGAAAAATTTCCCAAGTATAGATCGAAAAATTTCCCAAGTATAGATCGAAAAATTTCCCAAGTAGAAATTCTAAAATTTCCAAAGTAGAGATTCAAAAATTTCCCAAGAAGAGATTCAAAAATTTCCCAAGTAGAGATTCAAAAATTTCCCAAGTAGAGATTCAAAAATTTTCCAAGTAGAGATTCAAAAATTTCCCAAGTATAGATCAAAAAATTTCGCAAGTATAGATCGAAAAATTTCCCAAGTATAGATCTAAAATTTCCCAAGTATAGATCGAAAAATTTCCCAAGTATAGATCGAAAATTTTTCCCAAGTATAGATCGAAAAATTTCCCAAGAATAGATCCAAAAATTTCCAAAGTATAGATTCAAAAATTCCCTAGTTTAGATCCAAAAAATTCCCAAGTATAGATCCAAAACTTTCCCAAGTATAGATCCAAAAATTTCCCAAGAATAGATCCAAAAATTTCCAAAGTATAGATTCAAAAATTACCCAAGTATAGATCGAAAAATTTCCCAAGTATAGATCGAAAAATTTCCCAAGTATAGATCGAAAAATTTCCCAAGTAGAAATTCTAAAATTTCCAAAGTAGAGATTCAAAAATTTCCCAAGAAGAGATTCAAAAATTTCCCAAGTAGAGATTCAAAAATTTCCCAAGTAGAGATTCAAAAATTTTCCAAGTAGAGATTCAAAAATTTTCCAAGTACAGATTCAAAAATTTCCCAAGTATAGATCGAAAAATTTCCCAAGTATAGATCGAAAAATTTCCCAAGTATAGATCGAAAAATTTCCCAAGTATAGATCGAAAAATTTCCCAAGTATAGATCGAAAAATTTCCCAAGTAGAAATTCAAAAATTTCCAAAGTAGAGATTCAAAAATTTCCCAAGAAGAGATTCAAAAATTTCCCAAGTAGAGATTCAAAAATTTCCCAAGTAGAGATTCAAAAATTTTCCAAGTAGAGATTCAAAAATTTCCCAAGTAGATATTCAAAAATTTCCCAAGTATAGATCAAAAAATTTCGCAAGTATAGATCGAAAAATTTCCCAAGTATAGATCGAAAAATTTCCCAAGAATAGATCGAAAAATTTCCCAAGTATAGATCGAAAAATTTCCCAAGTATAGATCGAAAAATTTCCCAAGTATAGATCGAAAAATTTCCCAAGTATAGATCGAAAAATTTCCCAAGTATAGATCGAAAAATTTCCCAAGTATAGATCGTAGAATTTCCCAAGTAGAGATTCAAAAATTTCCAAAGTAGAGATTCAAAAATTTCCCAAGAAGAGATTCAAAAATTTCCCAAGTAGAGATTCTAAAATTTTCCAAGTAGCGATTCAAAAATTTCCCAAGTATAGATCGAAAAATTTCCCAAAAATGGATCGAAAAATTTTCCAAGTACAGATCGAGAAATTTCCCAAGTACAGATCGAAAAATTGCCCAAGTATAGATCGAAAAATTTCCCAAGTATAGATCGAAAAATTTCCCAAGAATAGATCGAAAAATTTCCCAAGTATTGATCGAAAAATTTCCCAAGTATAGATCGAAAAATTTCCCAAGTATAGATCGAAAAATTTCCCAAGTATAGATCGTAAAATTTCCCAAGTAGAGATTCAAAAATTTCCAAAGTAGAGATTCAAAAATTTCCCAAGAAGAGATTCAAAAATTTCCCAAGTAGAGATTCAAAAATTTTCCAAGTAGAGATTCAAAAATTTCCCAAGTAGAGATTCAAAAATTTCACAAGTATAGATCCAAAAATTTCCCAAGTATAGATCGAAAAATTTCCCAGGTATAGATCGAAAAATTTCCCAAGTATAGATCGAAAAATTTCCCAAGTATAGATCGAAAAATTTGGCAAGTATAGATCGAAAAATTTTCCAAGTATAGATCGAAAAATTTCCCAAGTATAGATCCAAAAATTTCCCAAGTATAGATCGAAAAATTTCCAAAGTAGAGATTCAAAAATTTCCCAAGTCGAGATTCAAAAATTTCCCAAGTAGAGATTCAAAAATTTCCCAAGTAGAGATTCAAAAATTTCCCAAGTATAGATCGAAAAATTTCCAAAGTAGAGATTCAAAAATTTCCCAAGTAGAGATTCAAAAATTTTCCAAGTAGAGATTCAAAAATTTTCCAAGTACAGATTCAAAAATTTCCCAAGTATAGATCGAAAAATTTCCCAAGTATAGATCGAAAAATTTTCCAAGTATAGATCGAAAAATTTCCCAAGTATAGATCCAAAAATTTCCCAAGTATAGATCGAAAAATTTCCAAAGTAGACATTCAGAAATTTCCCAAGTAGAGATTCAAAAATTTCCAAAGTAGAGATTCAAAAATTTCCCAAGAAGAGATTCAAAAATTTCCCAAGAAGAGATTCAAAAATTTCCCAAGTAGAGATTCAAAAATTTCCCAAGTAGAGATCCAAAAATTTCCCAAGTATAGATCGAAAAATTTCCCAAGTATAGATCGAAAAATTTCCCAAGTACAGATCGAAAAATTTCCCAAGTACAGATCGAAAAATTGCCCAAGTATAGATCGAAAAATTTCCCAAGTATAGATCGAAAAATTTCCCAAGAATAGATCGAAAAATTTCCCAAGTATAGATCGAAAAATTTCCCAAGTATAGATCGAAAAATTTCGCAAGTATTGATCGAAAAATTTCCCAAGTATAGATCGAAAAATTTCCCAAGTATAGATCGAAAAATTTCCCAAGTATAGATCGAAAAATTTCCCAAGTATAGATCGTAAAATTTCCCAAGTAGAGATTCAAAAATTTCCAAAGTAGAAATTCAAAAATTTCCCAAGAAGAGATTCAAAAATTTCCCAAGAAGAGATTCAAAAATTTCCCAAGTAGAGATTCAAAAATTTTCCAAGTAGAGATTCAAAAATTTCCCAAGTAGAGATTCAAAAATTTTCCAAGTATAGATCGAAAAATTTCCCAAGTATAGATCGAAAAATTTTCCAAGTATACATCGAAAAATTTCCCAAGTACAGATAGAAATATTTCCCAAGTACTGATCGAAAAATTGCCCAAGTATAGATCGAAAAATTTCCCAAGTAGAAATTCAAAAATTTCCAAAGTAGAGATTCAAAAATTTCCCAAGAAGAGATTCAAAAATTTCCCAAGTAGAGATTCAAAAATTTCCCAAGTAGAGATTCAAAAATTTTCCAAGTAGAGATTCAAAAATTTCCCAAGTAGATATTCAAAAATTTCCCAAGTATAGATCAAAAAATTTCGCAAGTATAGATCGAAAAATTTCCCAAGTATAGATCGAAAATTTCCCAAGTATAGATCGAAAAATTTCCCAAGTATAGATCGAAAACTTTTCCCAAGTATAGATCGAAAAATTTCCCAAGTATAGATCGAAAAATTTCCCAAGTATAGATCGAAAAATTTCCCAAGTATAGATCGAAAAATTTCCCAAGTAGAAATTCTAAAATTTCCAAAGTAGAGATTCAAAAATTTCCCAAGAAGAGATTCAAAAATTTCCCAAGTAGAGATTCAAAAATTTCCCAAGTAGAGATTCAAAAATTTTCCAAGTAGAGATTCAAAAATTTCCCAAGTATAGATCAAAAAATTTCGCAAGTATAGATCGAAAAATTTCCCAAGTATAGATCTAAAATTTCCCAAGTATAGATCGAAAAATTTCCCAAGTATAGATCGAAAATTTTTCCCAAGTATAGATCGAAAAATTTCCCAAGAATAGATCCAAAAATTTCCAAAGTATAGATTCAAAAATTCCCTAGTTTAGATCCAAAAAATTCCCAAGTATAGATCCAAAACTTTCCCAAGTATAGATCCAAAAATTTCCCAAGAATAGATCCAAAAATTTCCAAAGTATAGATTCAAAAATTACCCAAGTATAGATCCAAAAATTTCCCAAGTATAGATCCAAAAATTTCCCATGTATAGATCCAAAAATTTTCCCAAGTATAGATCGAAAAATTTCGCAAGTATAGATCGAAAAATTTCCCAAGAATAGATCCAAAAATTTCCCGAGTATAGATCGTAAAATTTCCAAAGTAGAGATTCAAAAATTTCCAAAGTAGAGATTCAAAAATTTCCCAAGAAGAGATTCAAAAATTTCCCAAGTAGAGATTCAAAAATTTTCCAAGTATAGATCGAAAAATTTCCCAAAAATGGATCGAAAAATTTTCCAAGTACAGATCGAGAAATTTCCCAAGTACAGATCGAAAAATTGCCCAAGTATAGATCGAAAAATTTCCCAAGTATAGATCGAAAAATTTCCCAAGAATAGATCGAAAAATTTCCCAAGTATTGATCGAAAAATTTCCCAAGTATAGATCGAAAAATTTCCCAAGTATAGATCGAAAAATTTCCCAAGTATAGATCGTAAAATTTCCCAAGTAGAGATTCAAAAATTTCCAAAGTAGAGATTCAAAAATTTCCCAAGAAGAGATTCAAAAATTTCCCAAGTAGAGATTCAAAAATTTTCCAAGTAGAGATTCAAAAATTTCCCAAGTAGAGATTCAAAAATTTCACAAGTATAGATCCAAAAATTTCCCAAGTATAGATCGAAAAATTTCCCAGGTATAGATCGAAAATTTTCCCAAGTATAGATCGAAAAATTTCCCAAGTATAGATCGAAAAATTTGGCAAGTATAGATCGAAAAATTTTCCAAGTATAGATCGAAAAATTTCCCAAGTATAGATCCAAAAATTTCCCAAGTATAGATCGAAAAATTTCCAAAGTAGAGATTCAAAAATTTCCCAAGTCGAGATTCAAAAATTTCCCAAGTAGAGATTCAAAAATTTCCCAAGTAGAGATTCAAAAATTTCCCAAGTATAGATCGAAAAATTTCCAAAGTAGAGATTCAAAAATTTCCCAAGTAGAGATTCAAAAATTTTCCAAGTAGAGATTCAAAAATTTTCCAAGTACAGATTCAAAAATTTCCCAAGTATAGTTCGAAAAATTTCCCAAGTATAGATCGAAAAATTTCCCAAGTATAGATCGAAAAATTTCCCAAGTATAGATCGAAAAATTTCCCAAGTATAGATCGAAAAATTTCCCAAGTAGAAATTCAAAAATTTCCAAAGTAGAGATTCAAAAATTTCCCAAGAAGAGATTCAAAAATTTCCCAAGTAGAGATTCAAAAATTTCCCAAGTAGAGATTCAAAAATTTTCCAAGTAGAGATTCAAAAATTTCCCAAGTAGATATTCAAAAATTTCCCAAGTATAGATCAAAAAATTTCGCAAGTATAGATCGAAAAATTTCCCAAGTATAGATCGAAAAATTTCCCAAGAATAGATCGAAAAATTTCCCAAGTATAGATCGAAAAATTTCCCAAGTATAGATCGAAAAATTTCCCAAGTATAGATCGAAAAATTTCCCAAGTATAGATCGAAAAATTTCCCAAGTATAGATCGAAAAATTTCCCAAGTATAGATCGTAAAATTTCCCAAGTAGAGATTCAAAAATTTCCAAAGTAGAGATTCAAAAATTTCCCAAGAAGAGATTCAAAAATTTCCCAAGTAGAGATTCAAAAATTTTCCAAGTAGCGATTCAAAAATTTCCCAAGTATAGATCGAAAAATTTCTAAAAAATGGATCGAAAAATTTTCCAAGTACAGATCGAGAAATTTCCCAAGTACAGATCGAAAAATTGCCCAAGTATAGATCGAAAAATTTCCCAAGTATAGATCGAAAAATTTCCCAAGAATAGATCGAAAAATTTCCCAAGTATTGATCGAAAAATTTCCCAAGTATAGATCGAAAAATTTCCCAAGTATAGATCGAAAAATTTCCCAAGTATAGATCGTAAAATTTCCCAAGTAGAGATTCAAAAATTTCCAAAGTAGAGATTCAAAAATTTCCCAAGAAGAGATTCAAAAATTTCCCAAGTAGAGATTCAAAAATTTTCCAAGTAGAGATTCAAAAATTTCCCAAGTAGAGATTCAAAAATTTCACAAGTATAGATCCAAAAATTTCCCAAGTATAGATCGAAAAATTTCCCAGGTATAGATCGAAAAATTTCCCAAGTATAGATCGAAAAATTTCCCAAGTATAGATCGAAAAATTTGGCAAGTATAGATCGAAAAATTTTCCAAGTATAGATCGAAAAATTTCCCAAGTATAGATCCAAAAATTTCCCAAGTATAGATCGAAAAATTTCCAAAGTAGAGATTCAAAAATTTCCCAAGTCGAGATTCAAAAATTTCCCAAGTAGAGATTCAAAAATTTCCCAAGTAGAGATTCAAAAATTTCCCAAGTATAGATCGAAAAATTTCCAAAGTAGAGATTCAAAAATTTCCCAAGTAGAGATTCAAAAATTTTCCAAGTAGAGATTCAAAAATTTTCCAAGTACAGATTCAAAAATTTCCCAAGTATAGATCGAAAAATTTCCCAAGTATAGATCGAAAAATTTTCCAAGTATAGATCGAAAAATTTCCCAAGTATAGATCCAAAAATTTCCCAAGTATAGATCGAAAAATTTCCAAAGTAGAGATTCAGAAATTTCCCAAGTAGAGATTCAAAAATTTCCAAAGTAGAGATTCAAAAATTTCCCAAGAAGAGATTCAAAAATTTCCCAAGAAGAGATTCAAAAATTTCCCAAGTAGAGATTCAAAAATTTCCCAAGTAGAGATCCAAAAATTTCCCAAGTATAGATCGAAAAATTTCCCAAGTATAGATCGAAAAATTTCCCAAGTACAGATCGAAAAATTTCCCAAGTACAGATCGAAAAATTGCCCAAGTATAGATCGAAAAATTTCCCAAGTATAGATCGAAAAATTTCCCAAGAATAGATCGAAAAATTTCCCAAGTATAGATCGAAAAATTTCCCAAGTATAGATCGAAAAATTTCGCAAGTATAGATCGAAAAATTTCCCAAGTATAGATCGAAAAATTTCCCAAGTATAGATCGAAAAATTTCCCAAGTATAGATCGTAAAATTTCCCAAGTAGAGATTCAAAAATTTCCAAAGTAGAAATTCAAAAATTTCCCAAGAAGAGATTCAAAAATTTCCCAAGAAGAGATTCAAAAATTTCCCAAGTAGAGATTCAAAAATTTTCCAAGTAGAGATTCAAAAATTTCCCAAGTAGAGATTCAAAAATTTTCCAAGTATAGATCGAAAAATTTCCCAAGTATAGATCGAAAAATTTTCCAAGTATACATCGAAAAATTTCCCAAGTACAGATAGAAATATTTCCCAAGTACTGATCGAAAAATTGCCCAAGTATAGATCGAAAAATTTCCCAAGTAGAAATTCAAAAATTTCCAAAGTAGAGATTCAAAAATTTCCCAAGAAGAGATTCAAAAATTTCCCAAGTAGAGATTCAAAAATTTCCCAAGTAGAGATTCAAAAATTTTCCAAGTAGAGATTCAAAAATTTCCCAAGTAGATATTCAAAAATTTCCCAAGTATAGATCAAAAAATTTCGCAAGTATAGATCGAAAAATTTCCCAAGTATAGATCGAAAATTTCCCAAGTATAGATCGAAAAATTTCCCAAGTATAGATCGAAAACTTTTCCCAAGTATAGATCGAAAAATTTCCCAAGTATAGATCGAAAAATTTCCCAAGTATAGATCGAAAAATTTCCCAAGTATATATCGAAAAATTTCCCAAGTAGAAATTCTAAAATTTCCAAAGTAGAGATTCAAAAATTTCCCAAGAAGAGATTCAAAAATTTCCCAAGTAGAGATTCAAAAATTTCCCAAGTAGAGATTCAAAAATTTTCCAAGTAGAGATTCAAAAATTTCCCAAGTATAGATCAAAAAATTTCGCAAGTATAGATCGAAAAATTTCCCAAGTATAGATCTAAAATTTCCCAAGTATAGATCGAAAAATTTCCCAAGTATAGATCGAAAATTTTTCCCAAGTATAGATCGAAAAATTTCCCAAGAATAGATCCAAAAATTTCCAAAGTATAGATTCAAAAATTCCCTAGTTTAGATCCAAAAAATTCCCAAGTATAGATCCAAAACTTTCCCAAGTATAGATCCAAAAATTTCCCAAGAATAGATCCAAAAATTTCCAAAGTATAGATTCAAAAATTACCCAAGTATAGATCCAAAAATTTCCCAAGTATAGATCCAAAAATTTCCCATGTATAGATCCAAAAATTTTCCCAAGTATAGATCGAAAAATTTCGCAAGTATAGATCGAAAAATTTCCCAAGAATAGATCCAAAAATTTCCCGAGTATAGATCGTAAAATTTCCAAAGTAGAGATTCAAAAATTTCCAAAGTAGAGATTCAAAAATTTCCCAAGAAGAGATTCAAAAATTTCCCAAGTAGAGATTCAAAAATTTTCCAAGTATAGATCGAAAAATTTCCCAAAAATGGATCGAAAAATTTTCCAAGTACAGATCGAGAAATTTCCCAAGTACAGATCGAAAAATTGCCCAAGTATAGATCGAAAAATTTCCCAAGTATAGATCGAAAAATTTCCCAAGAATAGATCGAAAAATTTCCCAAGTATTGATCGAAAAATTTCCCAAGTATAGATCGAAAAATTTCCCAAGTATAGATCGAAAAATTTCCCAAGTATAGATCGTAAAATTTCCCAAGTAGAGATTCAAAAATTTCCAAAGTAGAGATTCAAAAATTTCCCAAGAAGAGATTCAAAAATTTCCCAAGTAGAGATTCAAAAATTTTCCAAGTAGAGATTCAAAAATTTCCCAAGTAGAGATTCAAAAATTTCACAAGTATAGATCCAAAAATTTCCCAAGTATAGATCGAAAAATTTCCCAGGTATAGATCGAAAATTTTCCCAAGTATAGATCGAAAAATTTCCCAAGTATAGATCGAAAAATTTCGCAAGTATAGATCGAAAAATTTTCCAAGTATAGATCGAAAAATTTCCCAAGTATAGATCCAAAAATTTCCCAAGTATAGATCGAAAAATTTCCAAAGTAGAGATTCAAAAATTTCCCAAGTCGAGATTCAAAAATTTCCCAAGTAGAGATTCAAAAATTTTCCAAGTAGAGATTCAAAAATTTCCCAAGTAGAGATTCAAAAATTTCCCAAGTATAGATCGAAAAATTTCCAAAGTAGAGATTCAAAAATTTCCCAAGTAGAGATTCAAAAATTTCCCAAGTAGAGATTCAAAAATTTCCCAAGTATAGATCCAAAAATTTCCCAAGTATAGATCGAAAAATTTCCCAAGTATAGATCGAAAAATTTCCCAAGTACAGATCGAAAAATATCCCAAGTACAGATCGAAAAATTGCCCAAGTATAGATCGAAAAATTTCCCAAGTATAGATCGAAAAATTTCCCAAGAATAGATCGAAAAATTTCCCAAGTATAGATCGAAAAATTTCCCAAGTATAGATCGAAAAATTTCGCAAGTATAGATCGAAAAATTTCCCAAGTATAGATCGTAAAATTTCCCAAGTAGAGATTCAAAAATTTCCAAAGTAGAAATTCAAAAATTTCCCAAGAAGAGATTCAAAAATTTCCCAAGAAGAGATTCAAAAATTTCCCAAGTAGAGATTCAAAAATTTTCCAAGTAGAGATTCAAAAATTTCCCAAGTAGAGATTCAAAAATTTTCCAAGTATAGATCGAAAAATTTCCCAAGTATAGATCGAAAAATTTTCCAAGTATACATCGAAAAATTTCCCAAGTACAGATAGAAATATTTCCCAAGTACTGATCGAAAAATTTCCCAAGTATAGTCCAAAAATTTCCCAAGTAGTGATTCAAAAATTTTCCAAGAAGAGATTCAAAAATTTCCCAAGTAGAGATTCAAAAATTTTCCAAGTAGAGATTCAAAAATTTCCCAAGTAGATATTCAAAAATTTCCCAAGTATAGATCAAAAAATTTCGCAAGTATAGATCGAAAAATTTCCCAAGTATAGATCGAAAATTTCCCAAGTATAGATCGAAAAATTTCCCAAGTATAGATCGAAAATTTTTCCCAAGTATAGATCGAAAAATTTCCCAAGTATAGATCGAAAAATTTCCCAAGTATAGATCGAAAAATTTCCCAAGTAGAAATTCTAAAATTTCCAAAGTAGAGATTCAAAAATTTCCCAAGTAGAGATTCAAAAATTTCCCAAGTAGAGATTCAAAAATTTCCCAAGTATAGATCAAAAAATTTCGCAAGTATAGATCGAAAAATTTCCCAAGTATAGATCTAAAATTTCCCAAGTATAGATCGAAAAATTTCCCAAGTATAGATCGAAAATTTTCCCAAGTATAGATCGAAAAATTTCCCAAGTATAGATCAAAAAATTTCTCAAGTATAGATCGAAAAATTTCCCAAGTATAGATCGAAAAATTTCCCAAGTATAGATCGAAAAATTTCCCAAGTATAGATCGTAAAATTTCCCAAGTAGAGATTCAAAAATTTCCAAAGTAGAGATCAAAAATTCCCTAGTTTAGATCCAAAAATTTCCCAAGTATAGATCCAAAACTTTCCCAAGTATAGATCCAAAAATTTCCCAAGAATAGATCCAAAAATTTCCAAAGTATGGATTCAAAAATTACCCAAGTATAGATCCAAAAATTTCCCAAGTATAGATCCAAAAATTTCCCAAGTATAGATCCAAAAATTTTCCCAAGTATAGATCGAAAAATTTCGCAAGTATAGATCGAAAAATTTCCCAAGAATAGATCCAAAAATTTCCCAAGTATAGATCCAAAAATTTCCTAAGTATAGATCGAAAAATTTCCCAAGTATGGATCGAAAAATTTCCCAAGAATAGATCGAAAAATTTCCCAAGTATAGATCGAAAAATTTCCCAAGTATAGATCCAAAACTTTCATAAGAATAGATCCAAAAATTTCCAAAGTATAGATTCAAAAATTACCCAAGTATAGATCCAAAAATTTCCCAAGTATAGATCCAAAAATTTCCCAAGTATAGATCCAAAAATTTTCCCAAGTATAGATCCAAAAATTTCCCGAGTATAGATCCAAAAATTTCCTAAGTATAGATCGAAAAATTTCCCAAGTATAGATCGAAAAATTTCCCAAGAATAGATCGAAAAATTTCCCAAGTATAGATCGAAAAATTTCCCAAGTAGAGATTCAAAAATTTCCAAAGTAGAGATTCAAAAATTTCCCAAGAAGAGATTCAAAAATTTCCCAAGTAGAGATTCAAAAATTTCCCAAGTAGAGATTCAAAAATTTCCCAAGTAGAGATTCAAAAATTTCCCAAGTAGAGATTCAAAAATTTCCCAAGTAGAGATTCAAAAATTTCCCAAGTATAGATCCAAAAATTTCCAAGTATAGATCGAAAAATTTCGCAAGTATAGATCGAAAAATTTCGCAAGTATAGATCGAAAAATTTCCCAAGTATAGATCGAAAAATTTCCCAAGTATAGATCGAAAAATTTCCCAAGTATAGATCGAAAAATTTCCCAAGTATAGATCGAAAAATTTCGCAAGTATAGATCGAAAAATTTCGCAAGTATAGATCGAAAAATTTCCCAAGTATAGATCGTAAAATTTCCCAAGTAGAGATTCAAAAATTTCCAAAGTAGAGATTCAAAAATTTCCCAAGAAGAGATTAAAAAATTTCCCAAGTAGAGATTCAAAAATTTCCCAAGTAGAGATTCAAAAATTTCCCAAGTTTAGATCGAAAAATTTCCCAAGTATAAATCGAAAAATTTCCCAAGTATAGATCGAAAAATTTTCCAAGTATAGATCGAAAAATTTCCCAAGTACAGATCGAAAAATTTCCCAAGTACAGATCGAACAATTGCCCAAGTAGAGATCGAAAAATTTCCCAAGTATAGATCGAAACATTTCCCAAGAATAGATCGAAAAATTTCCCAAGTATAGATCGAACAATTTCCCAAGTATAGATCGAAAAATTTCGCAAGTATAGATCGAAAAATTTCCCAAGTATAGATCGAAAAATTTCCCAAGTATAGATCGAAAAATTTCCCAAGTAGAAATTCAAAAATTTCCAAAGTAGAAATTCAAAAATTTCCAAAGTAGAGATTCAAAAATTTCCCAAGAAGAGATTCAAAAATTTCCAAAGTAGAGATTCAAAAATTTCCCAAGTAGAGATTCAAAAATTTTCCAAGTAGAGATTCAAAAATTTCCCAAGTAGATATTCAAAAATTTCGCAAGTATAGATCGAAAAATTTCCCAAGTATAGATCGAAAAATTTCCCAAGTTAGATCGAAAAATTTCCCAAGTATAGATCGAAAAATTTCCCAAGTATAGATCGAAAAATTTCCCAAGTATAGATCGTAAAATTTCCCAAGTAGAGATTCAAAAATTTCCAAAGTAGAGATTCAAAAATTCCCTAGTTTAGATCCAAAAATTTCCCAAGTATAGATCCAAAACTTTCCCAAGTATAGATCCAAAAATTTCCCAAGAATAGATCCAAAAATTTCCAAAGTATAGATTCAAAAATTATCCAAGTATAGATCCAAAAATTTTCCCAAGTATAGATCGAAAAATTTCCCAAGTATAGATCGAAAAATTTTCCAAGTATAGATCGAAAAATTTCCCAAGTACAGATCGAAAAATTTCCCAAGTACAGATCGAAAAATTGCCCAAGTAGAGATCGAAAAATTTCCCAAGAATAGATCGAAAAATTTCCCAAGTATAGATCGAAAAATTTCCCAAGTATAGATCGAAAAATTTCGCAAGTATAGATCGAAAAATTTCCCAAGTATAGATCGAAAAATTTCCCAAGTATAGATCGAAAAATTTCCCAAGTAGAAATTCAAAAATTTCCAAAGTAGAAATTCAAAAATTTCCAAAGTACAGATTCAAAAATTTCCCAAGAAGAGATTCAAAAATTTCCAAAGTAGAGATTCAAAAATTTCCCAAGTAGAGATTCAAAAATTTTCCAAGTAGAGATTCAAAAATTTCCCAAGTAGATATTCAAAAATTTCGCAAGTATAGATCGAAAAATTTCCCAAGTATAGATCGAAAAATTTCCCAAGTATAGATCGAAAAATTTCCCAAGTATAGATCGAAAAATTTCCCAAGTATAGATCGAAAAATTTCCCAAGTATAGATCGTAAAATTTCCCAAGTAGAGATTCAAAAATTTCCAAAGTAGAGATTCAAAAATTCCCTAGTTTAGATCCAAAAATTTCCCAAGTATAGATCCAAAACTTTCCCAAGTATAGATCCAAAAATTTCCCAAGAATAGATCCAAAAATTTCCAAAGTATAGATTCAAAAATTATCCAAGTATAGATCCAAAAATTTTCCCAAGTATAGATCGAAAAATTTCCCAAGTATAGATCGAAAAATTTTCCAAGTATAGATCGAAAAATTTCCCAAGTACAGATCGAAAAATTTCCCAAGTACAGATCGAAAAATTGCCCAAGTAGAGATCGAAAAATTTCCCAAGTATAGATCGAAAAATTTCCCAAGAATAGATCGAAAAATTTCCCAAGTATAGATCGAAAAATTTCCCAAGTATAGATCGAAAAATTTCGCAAGTATAGATCGAAAAATTTCCCAAGTATAGATCGAAAAATTTCCCAAGTATAGATCGAAAAATTTCCCAAGTAGAAATTCAAAAATTTCCAAAGTAGAAATTCAAAAATTTCCAAAGTAGAGATTCAAAAATTTCCAAAGTAGAGATTCAAAAATTTCCCAAGAAGAGATTCAAAAATTTCCAAAGTAGAGATTCAAAAATTTCCCAAGTAGAGATTCAAAAATTTTCCAAGTAGAGATTCAAAAATTTCCCAAGTAGATATTCAAAAATTTCGCAAGTATAGATCGAAAAATTTCCCAAGTATAGATCGAAAAATTTCCCAAGTATAGATCGAAAAATTTCCCAAGTATAGATCGAAAAATTTCCCAAGTATAGATCGAAAAATTTCCCAAGTATAGATCGAAAAATTTCCCAAGTTAGATCGAAAAATTTCCCAAGTATAGATCGAAAAATTTCCCAAGTATAGATCGAAAAATTTCCCAAGTATAGATCGTAAAATTTCCCAAGTAGAGATTCAAAAATTTCCAAAGTAGAGATTCAAAAATTTCCCAAGAAGAGATTCAAAAATTTCCCAAGTAGAGATTCAAAAATTTCCCAAGTATAGATCAAAAAATTTCGGAAGTATAGATCGAAAAATTTCCCAAGTATAGATCGAAAATTTCCCAAGTATAGATCGAAAAATTTCCCAAGTATAGATCGAAAATTTTTCCCAAGTATAGATCGAAAAATTTCCCAAGTATAGATCGAAAAATTTCCCAAGTATAGATCGAAAAATTTCCCAAGTATAGATCGAAAAATTTCCCAAGTATAGATCGAAAAATTTCCCAAGTAGAAATTCAAAAATTTCCAAAGTAGAGATTCAAAAATTTCCCAAGAAGAGATTCAAAAATTTCTCAAGTAGAGATTCAAAAATTTCCCAAGTAGAGATTCAAAAATTTCCCAAGTATAGATCCAAAAATTTTCCAAGTATAGATCGAAAAATTTCCCAAGTATAGATCGAAAATTTTCCCAAGTATAGTAAGAAAAATTTCCCAAGTATAGTAAGAAAAATTTCCCATGAATAGATCCAAAAATTTCCCAAGTATAGATCCAAAAATTTCCCAAGTATAGATCCAAAAATTTCACAAGTATACATCCAAAAATTTCCCAAGTATAGATCCAAAAATTTCCCAAGCATAGATCGAAAAATCTTCCAAGTATAGATCCAAAATTTCCCAAGTATAGATCCAAAAATTTCCCAAGTACAGATCCAAAAATTTCACAAGTATACATCCAAAAATTTCCCTAGAATAGATCGAAAAATTTTCCAAGTATAGATCCAAAAATTTCCCAAGTATAGATCCAAAAATTTCCCAAGTATAGATCCAAAAATTTCCCAAGTATAGATCCAAAAATTTCCCAAGTATAGATCCAAAAATTTCCCAAGTATAGATCCAAAAATTTCCCAAGCATAGATCGAAAAATTTCCCAAGAACAGATCCAAAAATTTCCCAAGTATAGATCCAAAAATTTCCCAAGTATAGATCCAAAAATTTCCCAAGTATAGATCCAAAAATTTCCCAAGCATAGATCGAAAAATTTTCCAAGTATAGATCGAAAAATTTCCCAAGTATAGATCCAAAATTTCCCAAGTATAGATCCAAAAATTTCCCAAGTATAGATCCAAAAATTTCACAAGTATACATCCAAAAATTTCCCTAGTATAGATCGAAAAATTTTCCAAGTATAGATCCAAAATTTTCCTAGTATAGATCGAAAAATTTCCCAAGTATAGATCCAAAATTTCCCAAGTATAGATCCAAAAATTTCCCAAGTATAGATCCAAATATTTCCCAAGTATAGATCCAAAAATTTCCCAAGTATAGATCCAAAAATTTCCCAAGTATAGTCCAAAAATTTCCCAAGTAGAGATTCAAAAATTTCCCAAGTAGAGATTCAAAAATTTCCCAAGTAGAGATTCAAAAATTTCCCAAGTATAGATCGAAAAATTTCCCAAGTATAGATCGAAAAATTTCCCAAGTATAGATCGAAAAATTTCCCAAGTATAGATCCAAAAATTTTCCAAGTATAGATCGAAAAATTTCCCAAGTATAGATCGAAAAATTTCCCAAGTATAGTAAGAAAAATTTCCCAAGTATAAATCCAAAAATTTCCCATGAATAGATCCAAAAATTTCCCAAGTATAGATCCAAAAATTTCCCAAGTATAGATCAAAAAATTTCACAAGTATACATCCAAAAATTTCCCAAGTATAGATCCAAAAATTTCCCAAGCATAGATCGAAAAATCTTCCAAGTATAGATCCAAAATTTCCCAAGTATAGATCCAAAAATTTCCCAAGTATAGATCCAAAAATTTCACAAGTATACATCCAAAAATTTCCCTAGTATAGATCGAAAAATTTTCCAAGTATAGATCCAAAAATTTCCCAAGTATAGATCCAAAAATTTCCCAAGTATAGATCCAAAAATTTCCCAAGTATAGATCCAAAAATTTCCCAAGTATAGATCCAAAAATTTCCCAAGCATAGATCGAAAAATTTCCCAAGTATAGATCCAAAAATTTCCCAAGTATAGATCCAAAAATTTCCCAAGTATAGATCCAAAAATTTCCCAAGTATAGATCCAAAAATTTCCCAAGCATAGATCGAAAAATTTCCCAAGTATAGATCCAAAATTTCCCAAGTATAGATCCAAAAATTTCCCAAGTATAGATCCAAAAATTTCACAAGTATACATCCAAAAATTTCCCTAGTATAGATCGAAAAATTTTCCAAGTATAGATCCAAAATTTTCCAAGTATAGATCGAAAAATTTCCCAAGTATAGATCCAAAATTTCCCAAGTATAGATCCAAAAATTTCCCAAGTATAGATCCAAATATTTCCCAAGTATAGATCCAAAAATTTCCCAAGTATAGATCCAAAAATTTCCCAAGTATAGATCCAAAAATTTCCCAAGCATAGATCGAAAAATTTTCCAAGTATAGATCCAAAAATTTTCCAAGTATAGATCGAAAAATTTCCCAAGTATAGATCGAAAAATTTCCCAAGTATAGTAAGAAAAATTTCCCAAGTATAAATCCAAAAATTTCCCATGGATAGATCCAAAAATTTCCCAAGTATAGATCCAAAAATTTCCCAAGTATAGATCCAAAAATTTCACAAGTATACATCCAAAAATTTCCCAAGTATAGATCCAAAAATTTCACAAGCATAGATCGAAAAATTTTCCAAGTATATCGAAAAATTTCCCAAGTATAGATCCAAAATTTCCCAAGTATAGATCCAAAAATTTCCCAAGTATAGATCCAAAAATTTCCCAAGTATAGATCCAAAAATTTCCCAAGTATAGATCCAAAAATTTCCCAAGTATAGATCGAAAAATTTCCCAAGTATAGATCCAAAAATTTCCCAAGTATAGGTCCAAAAATTTCCCAAGTATAGATCCAAAAATTTCCCAAGTATAGATCCAAAAATTTCACAAGTATACATCCAAAAATTTCCCAAGTGTAGATCCAAAAATTTCCCAAGTATAGATCGAAAAATTTCCCAAGTATAGATCCAAAAATTTTCCAAGTATAGATCGAAAAATTTCCCAAGTGTAGATCGAAAAATTTCCCAAGTATAGTAAGAAAAATTTCCCAAGTATAAATCCAAAAATTTCCCATGAATAGATCCAAAAATTTCCCAAGTATAGATCCAAAAATTTCCCAAGTATAGATCCAAAAATTTCACAAGTATACATCCAAAAATTTCCCAAGTATAGATCCAAAAATTTCCCAAGCATAGATCGAAAAATCTTCCAAGTATAGATCCAAAATTTCCCAAGTATAGATCCAAAAATTTCCCAAGTATAGATCCAAAAATTTCACAAGTATACATCCAAAAATTTCCCTAGTATAGATCGAAAAATTTTCCAAGTATAGATCCAAAAATTTCCCAAGTATAGATCCAAAAATTTCCCAAGTATAGATCCAAAAATTTCCCAAGTATAGATCCAAAAATTTCCCAAGTATAGATCCAAAAATTTCCCAAGCATAGATCGAAAAATTTCCCAAGTATAGATCCAAAAATTTCCCAAGTATAGATCCAAAAATTTCCCAAGTATAGATCCAAAAATTTCCCAAGTATAGATCCAAAAATTTCCCAAGCATAGATCGAAAAATTTTCCAAGTATAGATCGAAAAATTTCCCAAGTATAGATCCAAAATTTCCCAAGTATAGATCCAAAAATTTCCCAAGTATAGATCCAAAAATTTCACAAGTATACATCCAAAAATTTCCCTAGTATAGATCGAAAAATTTTCCAAGTATAGATCCAAAATTTTCCAAGTATAGATCGAAAAATTTCCCAAGTATAGATCCAAAATTTCCCAAGTATAGATCCAAAAATTTCCCAAGTATAGATCCAAATATTTCCCAAGTATAGATCCAAAAATTTCCCAAGTATAGATCCAAAAATTTCCCAAGTATAGATCCAAAAATTTCCCAAGCATAGATCGAAAAATTTTCCAAGTATAGATCCAAAAATTTTCCAAGTATAGATCGAAAAATTTCCCAAGTATAGATCGAAAAATTTCCCAAGTATAGTAAGAAAAATTTCCCAAGTATAAATCCAAAAATTTCCCATGGATAGATCCAAAAATTTCCCAAGTATAGATCCAAAAATTTCCCAAGTATAGATCCAAAAATTTCACAAGTATACATCCAAAAATTTCCCAAGTATAGATCCAAAAATTTCCCAAGCATAGATCGAAAAATCTTCCAAGTATAGATCCAAAATTTCCCAAGTATAGATCCAAAAATTTCCCAAGTACAGATCCAAAAATTTCACAAGTATACATCCAAAAATTTCCCTAGTATAGATCGAAAAATTTTCCAAGTATAGATCCAAAATTTTCCAAGTATAGATCGAAAAATTTCCCAAGTATAGATCCAAAATTTCCCAAGTATAGATCCAAAAATTTCCCAAGTATAGATCCAAATATTTCCCAAGTATAGATCCAAAAATTTCCCAAGTATAGATCCAAAAATTTCCCAAGTATAGATCCAAAAATTTCCCAAGCATAGATCGAAAAATTTTCCAAGTATAGATCCAAAAATTTTCCAAGTATAGATCGAAAAATTTCCCAAGTATAGATCGAAAAATTTCCCAAGTATAGTAAGAAAAATTTCCCAAGTATAAATCCAAAAATTTCCCATGGATAGATCCAAAAATTTCCCAAGTATAGATCCAAAAATTTCCCAAGTATAGATCCAAAAATTTCACAAGTATACATCCAAAAATTTCCCAAGTATAGATCCAAAAATTTCCCAAGCATAGATCGAAAAATCTTCCAAGTATAGATCCAAAATTTCCCAAGTATAGATCCAAAAATTTCCCAAGTACAGATCCAAAAATTTCACAAGTATACATCCAAAAATTTCCCTAGTATAGATCGAAAAATTTTCCAAGTATAGATCCAAAAATTTCCCAAGTATAGATCCAAAAATTTCCCAAGTATAGATCCAAAAATTTCCCAAGTATAGATCCAAAAATTTCCCAAGTATAGATCCAAAATTTCCCAAGTATAGATCCAAAAATTTCCCAAGTATAGATCCAAAAATTTCACAAGTATACATCCAAAAATTTCCCTAGTATAGATCGAAAAATTTTCCAAGTATAGATCCAAAAATTTCTAAAGTATAGATCCAAAAATTTCCCAAGTATAGATCCAAAAATTTCCCAAGTATAGATCCAAAAATTTCCCAAGTATAGATCCAAAAATTTCCCAAGCATAGATCGAAAAATTTCCCAAGTATAGATCCAAAAATTTCCCAAGTATAGATCCAAAAATTTCCCAAGTATAGATCCAAAAATTTCCCAAGTATAGATCCAAAAATTTCCCAAGCATAGATCGAAAAATTTTCCAAGTATAGATCGAAAAATTTCCCAAGTATAGATCCAAAATTTCTCAAGTATAGATCCAAAAATTTCCCAAGTATAGATCCAAAAATTTCACAAGTATACATCCAAAAATTTCCCTAGTATAGATCGAAAAATTTTCCAAGTATAGATCCAAAATTTTCCAAGTATAGATCGAAAAATTTCCCAAGTATAGATCCAAAATTTCCCAAGTATAGATCCAAAAATTTCCCAAGTATAGATCCAAATATTTCCCAAGTATAGATCCAAAAATTTCCCAAGTATAGATCCAAAAATTTCCCAAGTATAGATCCAAAAATTTCCCAAGCATAGATCGAAAAATTTTCCAAGTATAGATCCAAAAATTTTCCAAGTATAGATCGAAAAATTTCCCAAGTATAGATCGAAAAATTTCCCAAGTATAGTAAGAAAAATTTCCCAAGTATAAATCCAAAAATTTCCCATGGATAGATCCAAAAATTTCCCAAGTATAGATCCAAAAATTTCCCAAGTATAGATCCAAAAATTTCACAAGTATACATCCAAAAATTTCCCAAGTATAGATCCAAAAATTTCCCAAGCATAGATCGAAAAATCTTCCAAGTATAGATCCAAAATTTCCCAAGTATAGATCCAAAAATTTCCCAAGTACAGATCCAAAAATTTCACAAGTATACATCCAAAAATTTCCCTAGTATAGATCGAAAAATTTTCCAAGTATAGATCCAAAAATTTCCCAAGTATAGATCCAAAAATTTCCCAAGTATAGATCCAAAAATTTCCCAAGTATAGATCCAAAAATTTCCCAAGTATAGATCCAAAAATTTCCCAAGCATAGATCGAAAAATTTCCCAAGTATATATCCAAAAATTTCCCAAGTATAGATCCAAAAATTTCCCAAGTATAGATCCAAAAATTTCCCAAGTATAGATCCAAAAATTTCCCAAGCATAGATCGAAAAATTTTCCAAGTATAGATCGAAAAATTTCCCAAGTATAGATCCAAAATTTCCCAAGTATAGATCCAAAAATTTCCCAAGTATAGATCCAAAAATTTCACAAGTATACATCCAAAAATTTCCCTAGTATAGATCGAAAAATTTTCCAAGTATAGATCCAAAATTTTCCAAGTATAGATCGAAAAATTTCCCAAGTATAGATCCAAAATTTCCCAAGTATAGATCCAAAAATTTCCCAAGTATAGATCCAAATATTTCCCAAGTATAGATCCAAAAATTTCCCAAGTATAGATCCAAAAATTTCCCAAGTATAGATCCAAAAATTTCCCAAGCATAGATCGAAAAATTTTCCAAGTATAGATCCAAAAATTTTCCAAGTATAGATCGAAAAATTTCCCAAGTATAGATCGAAAAATTTCCCAAGTATAGTAAGAAAAATTTCCCAAGTATAAATCCAAAAATTTCCCATGGATAGTTCCAAAAATTTCCCAAGTATAGATCCAAAAATTTCCCAAGTATAGATCCAAAAATTTCACAAGTATACATCCAAAAATTTCCCAAGTATAGATCCAAAAATTTCCCAAGTATAGATCCAAAAATTTCCCAAGTATAGATCCAAAAATTTCACAAGTATACATCCAAAAATTTCCCAAGTATAGATCCAAAAATTTCCCAAGCATAGATCGAAAAATTTTCCAAGTATAGATCGAAAAATTTCCCAAGTATAGATCCAAAATTTCCCAAGTATAGATCCAAAAATTTCCCAAGTATAGATCCAAAAATTTCCCAAGTATAGATCCAAAAATTTCCCAAGTATAGATCCAAAAGTTTCCCAAGCATAGATCGAAAAATTTTCCAAGTATAGATCCAAAAATTTTCCAAGTATAGATCGAAAAATTTCCCAAGTATAGATCGAAAAATTTCCCAAGTATAGTAAGAAAAATTTCCCAAGTATAAATCCAAAAATTTCCCAAGTATAGATCCAAAAATTTCCCAAGTATAGATCCAAAAATTTCCCAAGTATAGATCCAAAAATTTCACAAGTATACATCCAAAAATTTCCCAAGTGTAGATCCAAAAATTTCCCAAGCATAGATCGAAAAATTTTCCAAGTATAGATCGAAAAATTTCCCAAGTATAGATCCAAAATTTCCCAAGTATAGATCCAAAAATTTCCCAAGTATAGATCCAAAAATTTCACAAGTACACATCCAAAAATTTCCCTAGTATAGATCGAAAAATTTTCCAAGTATAGATCCAAAATTTTCCAAGTATAGATCGAAAAATTTCCCAAGTATAGATCCAAAATTTCCCAAGTATAGATCCAAAAATTTCCCAAGTATAAATCCAAATATTTCCCAAGTATAGATCCAAAAATTTCCCAAGTATAGATCCAAAAATTTCCCAAGTATAGATCCAAAAATTTCCCAAGCATTGATCGAAAAATTTTCCAAGTATAGATCCAAAAATTTTCCAAGTATAGATCGAAAAATTTCCCAAGTATAGATCGAAAAATTTCCCAAGTATAGTAAGAAAAATTTCCCAAGTATAAATCCAAAAATTTCCCATGAATAGATCCAAAAATTTCCCAAGTATAGATCCAAAAATTTCCCAAGTATAGATCCAAAAATTTCCCAAGTATAGATCCAAAAATTTCCCAAACATAGATCGAAAAATTTTCCAAGTATAGATCGAAAAATTTCCCAAGCATAGATCCAAAATTTCCCAAGTATAGATCCAAAAATTTCCCAAGTATAGATCCAAAAATTTCCCAAGTATAGATCCAAAAATTTCCCAAGTATAGATCCAAAAATTTCCCAAGTATAGATCGAAAAGTTTCCCAAGTATAGATCCAAAAATTTCACAAGTATACATCCAAAAATTTCCCTAGTATAGATCGAAAAATTTTCCAAGTATAGATCCAAAATTTTCCAAGTATAGATCGAAAAATTTCCCAAGTATAGATCCAAAATTTCCCAAGTATAGATCCAAAAATTTCCCAAGTATAGATCCAAATATTTCCCAAGTATAGATCCAAAAATTTCCCAAGTATAGATCCAAAAATTTCCCAAGTATAGATCCAAAAGTTTCCCAAGCATAGATCGAAAAATTTTCCAAGTATAGATCCAAAAATTTTCCAAGTATAGATCGAAAAATTTCCCAAGTATAGATCGAAAAATTTCCCAAGTATAGTAAGAAAAATTTCCCAAGTATAAATCCAAAAATTTCCCAAGTATAGATCCAAAAATTTCCCAAGTATAGATCCAAAAATTTCACAAGTATACATCCAAAAATTTCCCAAGTATAGATCCAAAAATTTCCCAAGCATAGATCGAAAAATTTTCCAAGTATAGATCGAAAAATTTCCCAAGTATAGATCCAAAATTTCCCAAGTATAGATCCAAAAATTTCCCAAGTATAGATCCAAAAATTTCCCAAGTATAGATCCAAAAATTTCCCAAGTATAGATCCAAAAATTTCCCAAGTATAGATCGAAAAATTTCCCAAGTATAGATCCAAAAATTTCCCAAGTATAGGTCCAAAAATTTCCCAAGTATAGGTCCAAAAATTTCCCAAGTATAGATCCAAAAATTTCCCAAGTATAGATCCAAAAATTTCACAAGTATACATCCAAAAATTTCCCAAGTGTAGATCCAAAAATTTCCCAAGCATAGATCGAAAAATTTTCCAAGTATAGATCGAAAAATTTCCCAAGTATAGATCCAAAATTTCCCAAGTATAGATCCAAAAATTTCCCAAGTATAGATCCAAAAATTTCACAAGTACACATCCAAAAATTTCCCTAGTATAGATCGAAAAATTTTCCAAGTATAGATCCAAAATTTTCCAAGTATAGATCGAAAAATTTCCCAAGTATAGATCCAAAATTTCCCAAGTATAGATCCAAAAATTTCCCAAGTATAAATCCAAATATTTCCCAAGTATAGATCCAAAAATTTCCCAAGTATAGATCCAAAAATTTCCCAAGTATAGATCCAAAAATTTCCCAAGCATTGATCGAAAAATTTTCCAAGTATAGATCCAAAAATTTTCCAAGTATAGATCGAAAAATTTCCCAAGTATAGATCGAAAAATTTCCCAAGTATAGTAAGAAAAATTTCCCAAGTATAAATCCAAAAATTTCCCATGAATAGATCCAAAAATTTCCCAAGTATAGATCCAAAAATTTCCCAAGTATAGATCCAAAAATTTCCCAAGTATAGATCCAAAAATTTCCCAAACATAGATCGAAAAATTTTCCAAGTATAGATCGAAAAATTTCCCAAGCATAGATCCAAAATTTCCCAAGTATAGATCCAAAAATTTCCCAAGTATAGATCCAAAAATTTCCCAAGTATAGATCCAAAAATTTCCCAAGTATAGATCCAAAAATTTCCCAAGTATAGATCGAAAAGTTTCCCAAGTATAGATCCAAAAATTTCACAAGTATACATCCAAAAATTTCCCTAGTATAGATCGAAAAATTTTCCAAGTATAGATCCAAAATTTTCCAAGTATAGATCGAAAAATTTCCCAAGTATAGATCCAAAATTTCCCAAGTACAGATCGAAAAATTTCGCAAGTATAGATCGAAAAATTTCCTAAGTATAGATCGAAAAATTTCCCAAGTATAGATCGAAAAATTTCCCAAGTATAGATCCAAAAATTTCCCAAGTATAGGTCCAAAAATTTCCCAAGTATAGGTCCAAAAATTTCCCAAGTATAGATCCAAAAATTTCCCAAGTATAGATCCAAAAATTTCACAAGTATACATCCAAAAATTTCCCAAGTGTAGATCCAAAAATTTCCCAAGCATAGATCGAAAAATTTTCCAAGTATAGATCGAAAAATTTCCCAAGTATAGATCCAAAATTTCCCAAGTATAGATCCAAAAATTTCCCAAGTATAGATCCAAAAATTTCACAAGTACACATCCAAAAATTTCCCTAGTATAGATCGAAAAATTTTCCAAGTATAGATCCAAAATTTTCCAAGTATAGATCGAAAAATTTCCCAAGTATAGATCCAAAATTTCCCAAGTATAGATCCAAAAATTTCCCAAGTATAAATCCAAATATTTCCCAAGTATAGATCCAAAAATTTCCCAAGTATAGATCCAAAAATTTCCCAAGTATAGATCCAAAAATTTCCCAAGCATTGATCGAAAAATTTTCCAAGTATAGATCCAAAAATTTTCCAAGTATAGATCGAAAAATTTCCCAAGTATAGATCGAAAAATTTCCCAAGTATAGTAAGAAAAATTTCCCAAGTATAAATCCAAAAATTTCCCATGAATAGATCCAAAAATTTCCCAAGTATAGATCCAAAAATTTCCCAAGTATAGATCCAAAAATTTCCCAAGTATAGATCCAAAAATTTCCCAAACATAGATCGAAAAATTTTCCAAGTATAGATCGAAAAATTTCCCAAGCATAGATCCAAAATTTCCCAAGTATAGATCCAAAAATTTCCCAAGTATAGATCCAAAAATTTCCCAAGTATAGATCCAAAAATTTCCCAAGTATAGATCCAAAAATTTCCCAAGTATAGATCGAAAAGTTTCCCAAGTATAGATCCAAAAATTTCACAAGTATACATCCAAAAATTTCCCTAGTATAGATCGAAAAATTTTCCAAGTATAGATCCAAAATTTTCCAAGTATAGATCGAAAAATTTCCCAAGTATAGATCCAAAATTTCCCAAGTATAGATCCAAAAATTTCCCAAGTATAGATCCAAATATTTCCCAAGTATAGATCCAAAAATTTCCCAAGTATAGATCCAAAAATTTCCCAAGTATAGATCCAAAAGTTTCCCAAGCATAGATCGAAAAATTTTCCAAGTATAGATCCAAAAATTTTCCAAGTATAGATCGAAAAATTTCCCAAGTACAGATCGAAAAATTTCCCAAGTATAGTAAGAAAATTTTCCCAAGTATAAATCCAAAAATTTCCCATGAATAGATCCAAAAATTTCCCAAGTATAGATCCAAAAATTTCCCAAGTATAGATCCAAAAATTTCCCAAGTATAGATCCAAAAATTTCCCAAGCATAGATCGAAAAATTTTCCAAGTATAGATCGAAAAATTTCCCAAGTATAGATCCAAAATTTCCCAAGTATAGATCCAAAAATTTCCCAAGTATAGATCCAAAAATTTCCCAAGTATAGATCCAAAAATTTCCCAAGTATAGATCCAAAAATTTCCCAAGTATAGATCGAAAAGTTTCCCAAGTATAGATCCAAAAATTTCCCAAGTATAGGTCCAAAAATTTCCCAAGTATAGATCCCAAAATTTCCCAAGTATAGATCCAAAAATTTCACAAGTATACATCCAAAAATTTCCCAAGTGTAGATCCAAAAATTTCCCAAGCATAGATCGAAAAATTTTCCAAGTATAGATCGAAAAATTTCCCAAGTATAGATCCAAAATTTCCCAAGTATAGATCCAAAAATTTCCCAAGTTTAGATCCAAAAATTTCACAAGTATACATCCAAAAATTTCCCTAGTATAGATCGAAAAATTTTCCAAGTATAGATCCAAAATTTTCCAAGTATAGATCGAAAAATTTCCCAAGTATAGATCCAAAATTTCCCAAGTATAGATCCAAAAATTTCCCAAGTATAGATCCAAAAATTTCCCAAGTATAGATCCAAATATTTCCCAAGTATAGATCCAAAAATTTCCCAAGTATAGATCGAAAAATTTCCCAAGTATAGATCGAAAAATTTCCCAAGTATAGATTCAAAAATTTCCCAAGTATAGGTCCAAAAATTTCCCAAGTATAGATTCAAAAATTTCCCAAGTATAGATTCAAAAATTTCCCAAGTATAGATCCAAAAATTTCCCAAGTATAGATCGAAAAATTTCCCAAGTATAGATCCAAAAATTTCCCAAGTATACATCCAAAAATTTCCCAAGTATAGATCCAAAAATTTCCCAAGTATAGATTCAAAAATTTCCCAAGTATAGATCCAAAAATTTTCCAAATATAATCCAAAAATTTCTCAAGTATAGATTCAAAAATTTCCCAAGCATAGATCCAAAAATTTCCCAAGTATAGTCCAAAAATTTCCCAAGCATAGATCCAAAAATTTCCCAAGTATAGTCCAAAAATTTCCCAAGTAGAGATTCAAAAATTTCCCAAGTAGAGATTCAAAAATTTCCCAAGTATAGATCGAAAAATTTCCCAAGTATAGATCGAAAAATTTCCCAAGTATAGATCCAAAAATTTTCCAAGTATAGATCGAAAAATTTCCCAAGTATAGATCGAAAAATTTCCCAAGTATAGATCGAAAAATTTCCCAAGTATAGTAAGAAAAATTTCCCAAGTATAAATCCAAAAATTTCCCATGAATAGATCCAAAAATTTCCCAAGTATAGATCCAAAAATTTCCCAAGTATAGATCCAAAAATTTCACAAGTATACATCCAAAAATTTCCCAAGTATAGATCCAAAAATTTCCCAAGCATAGATCGAAAAATTTTCCAAGTATAGATCGAAAAATTTCACAAGTATAGATCCAAAATTTTCCCAAGTATAGGTCCAAAAATTTCCCAAGTATAGATTCAAAAATTTACCAAGTATAGATCCAAAAATTTCCCAAGTATAGATCCAAAAATTTCACAAGTATACATCCAAAAATTTCTCAAGTATAGATTCAAAAATTTCCCAAGCATAGATCCAAAAATTTCCCAAGTATAGTCCAAAAATTTCCCAAGCATAGATCCAAAAATTTCCCAAGTATAGTCCAAAAATTTCCCAAGTAGAGATTCAAAACTTTCCCAAGTAGAGATTCAAAAATTTCCCAAGTAGAGATTCAAAAATTTCCCAAGTAGAGATTCAAAAATTTCCCAAGTATAGATCGAAAAATTTCCCAAGTATAGATCGAAAAATTTCCCAAGTATAGATCCAAAAATTTTCCAAGTATAGATCGAAAAATTTCCCAAGTATAGATCGAAAAATTTCCCAAGTATAATAAGAAAAATTTCCCAAGTATAAATCCAAAAATTTCCCATGAATAGATCCAAAAATTTCCCAAGTATAGATCCAAAAATTTCCCAAGTATAGATCCAAAAATTTCACAAGTATACATCCAAAAATTTCCCAAGTATAGATCCAAAAATTTCCCAAGCATAGATCGAAAAATTTTCCAAGTATAGATCGAAAAATTTCACAAGTATAGATCCAAAATTTTCCCAAGTATAGGTCCAAAAATTTCCCAAGTATAGATCCAAAAATTTCCCAAGTATAGATCCAAAAATTTCACAAGTATACATCCAAAAATTTCCCAAGTATAGATCCAAAAATTTCCCAAGTATAGATCCAAAAATTTCCCAAGTA
This sequence comes from Odiellus spinosus, assembly GCA_963920705.1. Taxonomy (NCBI): domain Eukaryota; kingdom Metazoa; phylum Arthropoda; class Arachnida; order Opiliones; family Phalangiidae; genus Odiellus; species Odiellus spinosus. Next base: position 1,071,483 of record CAWUCO010000219.1, on the reverse strand, counting down.
TAGATCCAAAAATTTCCCAAGTATAGATCCAAAATTTCCCAAGTATAGATCCAAAAATTTCCCAAGTATAGATCCAAAAATTTCCCAAGTATAGATCCAAAAATTTCCCAAGTATAGATTCAAAAATTTCCCAAGTATAGATCCAAAAATTTTCCAAGTATACATCCAAAAATTTCCCAAGTATAGATTCAAAAATTTCCCAAGTATAGATCCAAAAATTTCCCAAGTATAGATCCAAAAATTTCTCAACTATAGATTCAAAAATTTCCCAAGCATAGATCCAAAAATTTCCCATGTATAGTCCAAAAATTTCCCAAGTAGAGATTCAAAAATTTCACAAGTAGAGATTCAAAAATTTCCCAAGTATAGATCGAAAAATTTCCCAAGCATAGATCGAAAAATTTTCCATGTATAGATCGAAAAATTTCCCAAGTATAGATCCAAAAATTTCACAAGTATACATCCAAAAATTTCCCAAGTATAGATCGAAAAATTTTCCAAGTATAGATCCAAAATTTTCCAAGTATAGATCGAAAAATTTCCCAAGTATAGATCCAAAATTTCCCAAGTATAGATCCAAAAAATTCCCAAGTATAGATCCAAAAATTTCCCAAGTATAGATTCAAAAATTTCCCAAGTATAGATTCAAAAATTTCCCAAGTATAGATCCAAAAATTTCCCAAGTATAGATCGAAAAATTTCCCAAGTATAGATCCAAAAATTTCCCAAGTATACATCCAAAAATTTCCCAAGTATAGATCCAAAAATTTCCCAAGTATAGATTCAAAAATTTCCCAAGTATAGATCCAAAAATTTTCCAAGTATACATCCAAAAATTTACCAAGTATAGATCCAAAAATTTCCCAAGTATAGATCCAAAAATTTCCCAAGTATAATCCAAAAATTTCTCAAGTATAGATTCAAAAATTTCCCAAGCATAGATCCAAAAATTTCCCAAGTATAGTCCAAAATTTCCCAAGTAGAGATTCAAAAATTTCCCAAGTAGAGATTCAAAAATTTCCCAAGTATAGATCGAAAAATTTCCCAAGTATAGATCGAAAAATTTCCCAAGTATAGATCGAAAAATTTCCCAAGTATAGATCCAAAAATTTTCCAAGTATAGATCGAAAAATTTCCCAAGTATAGATCGAAAAATTTCCCAAGTATAGTAAGAAAAATTTCCCAAGTATAAATCCAAAAATTTCCCATGAATAGATCCAAAAATTTCCCAAGTATAGATCCAAAAATTTCCCAAGTATAGATCCAAAAATTTCACAAGTATACATCCAAAAATTTCCCAAGTATAGATCCAAAAATTTCCCAAGCATAGATCGAAAAATTTTCCAAGTATAGATCGAAAAATTTCACAAGTATAGATCCAAAATTTTCCCAAGTATAGGTCCAAAAATTTCCCAAGTATAGATTCAAAAATTTCCCAAGTATAGATCCAAAAATTTCCCAAGTATAGATCCAAAAATTTCACAAGTATACATCCAAAAATTTCTCAAGTATAGATTCAAAAATTTCCTAAGCATAGATCCAAAAATTTCCCAAGTATAGTCCAAAAATTTCCCAAGCATAGATCCAAAAATTTCCCAAGTATAGTCCAAAAATTTCCCAAGTAGAGATTCAAAAATTTCCCAAGTAGAGATTCAAAAATTTCCCAAGTAGAGATTCAAAAATTTCCCAAGTAGAGATTCAAAAATTTCCCAAGTATAGATCGAAAAATTTCCCAAGTATAGATCCAAAAATTTCCCAAGTATAGATTCAAAAATTTCCCAAGTATAGATCCAAAAATTTCCCAAGTATAGATTCAAAAATTTCCCAAGTATAGATCCAAAAATTTCCCAAGTATAGATCCAAAAATTTCACAAGTATACATCCAAAAATTTCCCAAGTATAGATCCAAAAATTTCCCAAGTATAGATCCAAAAATTTCCCAAGTATAGATCCAAAAATTTTCCAAGTATACATCCAAAAATTTCCCAAGTATAGATCCAAAAATTTCCCAAGTATAGATCCAAAAATTTCCCAAGTATAGATCCAAAAATTTCTCAACTATAGATTCAAAAATTTCCCAAGCATAGATCCAAAAATTTCCCATGTATAGTCCAAAAATTTCCCAAGTAGAGATTCAAAAATTTCACAAGTAGAGATTCAAAAATTTCCCAAGTATAGATCGAAAAATTTCCCAAGCATAGATCGAAAAATTTTCCATGTATAGATCGAAAAATTTCCCAAGTATAGATCCAAAAATTTCACAAGTATACATCCAAAAATTTCCCAAGTATAGATCGAAAAATTTTCCAAGTATAGATCCAAAATTTTCCAAGTATAGATCGAAAAATTTCCCAAGTATAGATCCAAAATTTCCCAAGTATAGATCCAAAAAATTCCCAAGTATAGATCCAAAAATTTCCCAAGTATAGATCGAAAAATTTCCCAAGTATAGATCCAAAAATTTCCCAAGTATACATCCAAAAATTTCCCAAGTATAGATCCAAAAATTTCCCAAGTATAGATTCAAAAATTTCCCAAGTATAGATCCAAAAATTTTCCAAGTATACATCCAAAAATTTACCAAGTATAGATCCAAAAATTTCCCAAGTATAGATCCAAAAATTTAACAAGTATAATCCAAAAATTTCTCAAGTATAGATTCAAAAATTTCCCAAGCATAGATCCAAAAATTTCCCAAGTATAGTCCAAAATTTCCCAAGTAGAGATTCAAAAATTTCCCAAGTAGAGATTCAAAAATTTCCCAAGTATAGATCGAAAAATTTCCCAAGTATAGATCGAAAAATTTCCCAAGTATAGATCCAAAAATTTTCCAAGTATAGATCGAAAAATTTCCCAAGTATAGATCGAAAAATTTCCCAAGTATAGTAACAAAAATTTCCCAAGTATAGATCCAAAAATTTCCCAAGTATAATCCAAAAATTTCTCAAGTATAGATTCAAAAATTTCCCAAGCATAGATCCAAAAATTTCCCAAGTATAGTCCAAAATTTCCCAAGTAGAGATTCAAAAATTTCCCAAGTAGAGATTCAAAAATTTCCCAAGTATAGATCGAAAAATTTCCCAAGTATAGATCGAAAAATTTCCCAAGTATAGATCCAAAAATTTTCCAAGTATAGATCGAAAAATTTCCCAAGTATAGTAAGAAAAATTTCCCAAGTATAAATCCAAAAATTTCCCATGAATAGATCCAAAAATTTCCCAAGTATAGATCCAAAAATTTCCCAAGTATAGATCCAAAAATTTCCCAAGTATAGATCCAAAAATTTCACAAGTATACATCCAAAAATTTCCCAAGCATAGATCGAAAAATTTTCAAAGTATAGATCGAAAAATTTCACAAGTATAGATCCAAAATTTTCCCAAGTATAGGTCCAAAAATTTCCCAAGTATAGATCCAAAATTTTCCCAAGTATAGGTCCAAAAATTTCCCAAGTATAGATTCAAAAATTTCCCAAGAATAGATCCAAAAATTTCCCAAGTATAGATCCAAAAATTTTCCAAGTATAGATCGAAAAATTTCCCAAGTATAGTAAGAAAAATTTCCCAAGTATAAATCCAAAAATTTCCCATGAATAGATCCAAAAATTTCCCAAGTATAGATCCAAAAATTTCCCAAGTATAGATCCAAAAATTTCCCAAGTATAGATCCAAAAATTTCACAAGTATACATCCAAAAATTTCCCAAGCATAGATCGAAAAATTTTCAAAGTATAGATCGAAAAATTTCACAAGTATAGATCCAAAATTTTCCCAAGTATAGGTCCAAAAATTTCCCAAGTATAGATCCAAAATTTTCCCAAGTATAGGTCCAAAAATTTCCCAAGTATAGATTCAAAAATTTCCCAAGAATAGATCCAAAAATTTCCCAAGTATAGATCCAAAAATTTCACAAGTATACATCCAAAAATTTCTCAAGTATAGATTCAAAAATTTCCCAAGCATAGATCCAAAAATTTCCCAAGTATAGTCCAAAAATTTCCCAAGCATAGATCCAAAAATTTCCCAAGTATAGTCCAAAAATTTCCCAAGTAGAGATTCAAAAATTTCCCAAGTAGAGATTCAAAAATTTCCCAAGTAGAGATTCAAAAATTTCCCAAGTAGAGATTCAAAAATTTCCCAAGTATAGATCGAAAAATTTCCCAAGTATAGATCCAAAAATTTCCCAAGTATAGATCCAAAAATTTTCCAAGTATAGATCGAAAAATTTCCCAAGTATAGATCGAAAAATTTCCCAAGTATAATAAGAAAAATTTCCCAAGTATAAATCCAAAAATTTCCCATGAATAGATCCAAAAATTTCCCAAGTATAGATCCAAAAATTTCCCAAGTATAGATCCAAAAATTTCACAAGTATACATCCAAAAATTTCCCAAGTATAGATCCAAAAATTTCCCAAGCATAGATCGAAAAATTTTCCAAGTATAGATCGAAAAATTTCCCAAGTATAGATCCAAAAATTTCCCAAGTATAGATCCAAAAATTTCCCAAGTATAGATCCAAAAATTTCTCAACTATAGATTCAAAAATTTCCCAAGCATAGATCCAAAAATTTCCCATGTATAGTCCAAAAATTTCCCAAGTAGAGATTCAAAAATTTCACAAGTAGAGATTCAAAAATTTCCCAAGTATAGATCGAAAAATTTCCCAAGCATAGATCGAAAAATTTTCCATGTATAGATCGAAAAATTTCCCAAGTATAGATCCAAAAATTTCACAAGTATACATCCAAAAATTTCCCAAGTATAGATCGAAAAATTTTCCAAGTATAGATCCAAAATTTTCCAAGTATAGATCGAAAAATTTCCCAAGTATAGATCCAAAATTTAACAAGTATAGATCCAAAAAATTCCCAAGTATAGATCCAAAAATTTCCCAAGTATAGATTCAAAAATTTCCCAAGTATAGATTCCAAAATTTCCCAAGTATAGATCGAAAAATTTCCCAAGTATAGATCCAAAAATTTCCCAAGTATACATCCAAAAATTTCCCAAGTATAGATCCAAAAATTTCCCAAGTATAGATTCAAAAATTTCCCAAGTATAGATCCAAAAATTTTCCAAGTATACATCCAAAAATTTACCAAGTATAGATCCAAAAATTTCCCAAGTATAGATCCAAAAATTTCCCAAGTATAATCCAAAAATTTCTCAAGTATAGATTCAAAAATTTCCCAAGCATAGATCCAAAAATTTCCCAAGTATAGTCCAAAATTTCCCAAGTAGAGATTCAAAAATTTCCCAAGTAGAGATTCAAAAATTTCCCAAGTATAGATCGAAAAATTTCCGAAGTATAGATCGAAAAATTTCCCAAGTATAGATCGAAAAATTTCCCAAGTATAGATCCAAAAATTTTCCAAGTATAGATCGAAAAATTTCCCAAGTATAGATCGAAAAATTTCCCAAGTATAGTAAGAAAAATTTCCCAAGTATAAATCCAAAAATTTCCCATGAATAGATCCAAAAATTTCCCAAGTATAGATCCAAAAATTTCCCAAGTATAGATCCAAAAATTTCACAAGTATACATCCAAAAATTTCCCAAGTATAGATCCAAAAATTTCCCAAGTATAGATACAAAAATTTCCCAAGTATAGATCCAAAAATTTCCCAAGTATAGATCCAAAAATTTCCCAAGCATAGATCGAAAAATTTTCCAAGTATAGATCGAAAAATTTCCCAAGTATAGATCCAAAATTTCCCAAGTATAGATCCAAAAATTTCCCAAGTATAGATCCAAAAATTTCACAAGTATACATCCAAAAATTTCCCTAGTATAGATCGAAAAATTTTCCAAGTATAGATCCAAAATTTTCCAAGTATAGATCGAAAAATTTCCCAAGTATAGATCCAAAATTTCCCAAGTATAGATCCAAAAATTTCCCAAGTATAGATCCAAATATTTCCCAAGTATAGATCCAAAAATTTCCCAAGTATAGATCCAAAAATTTCCCAAGTATAGATCCAAAAATTTCCCAAGCATAGATCGAAAAATTTTCCAAGTATAGATCCAAAAATTTTCCAAGTATAGATCGAAAAATTTCCCAAGTATAGATCGAAAAATTTCCCAAGTATAGTAAGAAAAATTTCCCAAGTATAAATCCAAAAATTTCCCATGAATAGATCCAAAAATTTCCCAAGTATAGATCCAAAAATTTCCCAAGTATAGATCCAAAATTTCACAAGTATACATCCAAAAATTTCCCAAGTATAGATCCAAAAATTTCCCAAGCATAGATCGAAAAATTTTCCAAGTATAGATCGAAAAATTTCCCAAGTATAGATCCAAAATTTCCCAAGTATAGATCCAAAAATTTCCCAAGTATAGATCCAAAAATTTCCCAAGTATAGATCCAAAAATTTCCCAAGTATAGATCCAAAAATTTCCCAAGTATAGATCGAAAAATTTCCCAAGTATAGATCCAAAAATTTCCCAAGTATAGGTCCAAAAATTTCCCAAGTATAGATCCAAAAATTTCCCAAGTATAGATCCAAAAATTTCACAAGTATACATCCAAAAATTTCCCAAGTGTAGATCCAAAAATTTCCCAAGCATAGATCGAAAAATTTTCCAAGTATAGATCGAAAAATTTCCCAAGTATAGATCCAAAATTTCCCAAGTATAGATCCAAAAATTTCCCAAGTATAGATCCAAAAATTTCCCAAGTATAGATCCAAAAATTTCCCAAGTATAGATCGAAAAATTTCCCAAGTATAGATCCAAAAATTTCCCAAGTATAGGTCCAAAAATTTCCCAAGTATAGATCCAAAAATTTCCCAAGTATAGATCCAAAAATTTCACAAGTATACATCCAAAAATTTCCCAAGTGTAGATCCAAAAATTTCCCAAGCATAGATCGAAAAATTTTCCAAGTATAGATCGAAAAATTTCCCAAGTATAGATCCAAAATTTCCCAAGTATAGATCCAAAAATTTCCCAAGTATAGATCCAAAAATTTCACAAGTATACATCCAAAAATTTCCCTAGTATAGATCGAAAAATTTTCCTAGTATAGATCCAAAATTTTCCAAGTATAGATCGAAAAATTTCCCAAGTATAGATCCAAAAATTTCCCAAGTATAGGTCCAAAAATTTCCCAAGTATAGATCCAAAAATTTCCCAAGTATAGATCCAAAAATTTCACAAGTATACATCCAAAAATTTCCCAAGTGTAGATCCAAAAATTTCCCAAGCATAGATCGAAAAATTTTCCAAGTATAGATCGAAAAATTTCCCAAGTATAGATCCAAAATTTCCCAAGTATAGATCCAAAAATTTCCCAAGTATAGATCCAAAAATTTCCCAAGTATAGATCCAAAAATTTCCCAAGTATAGATCCAAAAATTTCCCAAGTATAGATCCAAAAATTTCCCAAGTATAGGTTCCAAAATTTCCCAAGTATAGATCCAAAAATTTCCCAAGTATAGATCCAAAAATTTCACAAGTATACATCCAAAAATTTCCCAAGTGTAGATCCAAAAATTTCCCAAGCATAGATCGAAAAATTTTCCAAGTATAGATCGAAAAATTTCCCAAGTATAGATCCAAAATTTCCCAAGTATAGATCCAAAAATTTCCCAAGTATAGATCCAAAAATTTCACAAGTATACATCCAAAAATTTCCCTAGTATAGATCGAAAAATTTTCCAAGTATAGATCCAAAATTTTCCAAGTATAGATCGAAAAATTTCCCAAGTTGAACGTGAACAGCGAGGTAAAAAATAACCGTAACTCAATTGTAATAAAGTAAAAACAATTTATTTAATCAAAGACTAATCGTCGTGAAAGCTGGTAGCGAACTAACTAAAATAATATAAAACATCCGATATATAAACATTCATAAAAATCTTGAATTAGAGATTTTTTATCTGGCCTATTTTTCGATCAATTAGATTTTTTTATATCCATCACTAAAATGAAACGCGTTTTAAATTACATGGATTGTAGTGGCCTTTTTTTCTTATTTATTTACAACTAAACATTCCGCCGACCTTGAAAACATAGTTTCAAATAATTATTCTAAGTCTCTAGAGGCAATTGGCACAATTTGGCTACCGGTCTTTTAACTTCTCTGTCAGCTGTTTTGATAGTTGCCACTCGAACATACTCATCGGCTCCTGGGTGAACTTGAACAATCCGACCCATCTTCCACTTTGTAGGAGGCATGGTTTCATCCTTTAAAAGAACCAAATCGCCAATTTTGAGATTAGGTTTAGGTGTAGCCCATTTTGGGCGTTGCTGAAGTCGTGCCAAATACTCGTTGCTCCAACGTTTCCAGAAATGTTGCAGCATATTTTGGCACACTTGCCATCGTGATAGACGAGTAATCTTTTCGGAGGTCAGGTCATGTTCTGGGATAGCCGTTAAGGGTCCACCTATTAAAAAATGTCCCGGAGTCAAGGCAGCCAAATCATTCGGATCAGAGCTCAGAGCCGTTAATGGTCGTGAATTAAGGCACGCTTCTATTTGACATAGCAAAGTCTGAAATTCTTCATACGTGACTCGCGTGGCTCCAATGACTCTCTTTAGATGGAATTTTACCGATTTGACTCCTGCTTCCCATAAGCCTCCAAAATGTGGAGCGGCCGGTGGATTAAAATGCCAAGTAATCCCTTCTTCTGTTGACCATTTTACCACTTTCGAGTTACTGGATGCCGTTGATGTGAATTTAAAAAAATCCTTCAGTTCCCTGTCCGCTCCGATAAAATTTGATCCGCAGTCGCTGTATATATTCGCGCATTTGCCCCGTCGTGCGACGAATCGTTTTAGTGCAGCTAAAAATGCTTCTGTAGACATATCGCTTACCACCTCTAAATGTAAAGCTCGGGTGGTAAAACAAGCAAAAAGTGCCACGTATGCCTTGAATGACTTCTGTCCACGACCTGTTCGAGTTTGGACAATGAAAGGACCAGCATAATCAACTCCACAATTTAGAAAGGGTCTTGCAGGGTTTACTCTTGATGCTGGCAGCGCACCCATTAACTGTTTTGCAGTAATAGCTTGTTGTCGGACGCATCGAACGCAACGTCTAACTTGAAATCGTACAGCATCTCGTTGACCTATGACCCAGTAACGTCTTTGCATGACAGTAATAAGAAGTTGCGTTCCGCCATGTAAATGCTTGACGTGTTCGTCAATAATTATCAGGTCTGTCAGTTTGTTTTTTCGAGGCAGCAACATTGGATGGATTTTGTCAGGTGATATGCGTGCATGTTGAAGGCGACCTCCAACACGGATTATACCCTGATGGTCCAGGAACGGATGCAATGGCAATAGTTGGCTTTTGGATGATAAATCCTTTTTCTGACTTAAACGAGTATATTCCTCAAAAAAAACTTCTTGCTGTACTTGTCGTACCAAATGCAAAAGCGCCGCTTCACGTTCCCTTGCAGTAAGACTTCCTATACGTCTCGAATCGTTATCCTTCTTAGGAGTTCGTACGTTGCAGATAAATCGAAGTATATAAGCTGTCACGTTTATTAGAGTCCGTAATGATGAATAATTTTCCAAAATGGAGTTATCCACTTGACAGTGATGAGTTATTACCTCGATAGTTTTTTTTTCTTCGATGCTGCATTCTTTTGGTTCCGCAATGGCGCTATTATCGTCTAGTTCTTCGTGCTTATTCAGCCATTTAGGGCCATGCCACCATAACTCGTGTTGGCGCAACTCGTTTGCATAAACTCCTCGAGAAGCACAGTCGGCTGGATTGGTTTCACCTGAAACATGATGCCAATGAGCGGTAGGCAAAGCTTCTTGGATTTCTGATGTTCGATTAGCCACAAAGGTTTTCCAACGTTGTGGTGGAGACATTATCCAAGCCAGGACAATCGTTGAATCTGTCCAACAATGGACCTCAGAGTATTGTTCGTTTATCGACCTCTGAACAAGTACAATTAATTTGGTCAATAAGACTGCTCCACATAATTCTAATCTAGGTAAAGATGTTTTCTTCAACGGGGCAACTCTTGTTTTTGCGACAATTAGCTGAGTGTAAACTTCACCATTTAGAGAGACTGTTTTCAAATATACCGCGGCTGCATAAGCCTTTTCTGAAGCGTCGCAAAATCCATGTAAAGTAGATTTTTGAGCGTTGACTTGTGATATATATCGAGGGGTTGTCAACTTCTGAATTTCAGGTAGATCATCTCGGAAGGTTTGCCATTTGCGAAGGATATTGGGTGGTAGTGGCTCGTCCCAGTCAATTTTCAATTGCCACATCTCTTGTAGTAATAATTTTGCCAAGATAGTTAAAGGTGCCAGGAGCCCAAGTGGATCGAACACCTTTGCTGTGTCAGATAAAATAGTTCTCTTCGTAATTATAGTTCTATCTTCCGGTGAAGTGACCGAAAAGGTAAAGTGATCTGCCTTGGGTGTCCAAAATAGACCCAAAGTTTTGATTGCTCCATCGTTGTCAATTCGTAAAGCTCCCTGATCCTCTAATAGTCCTGGTGGTAGTGCTTCTAGTATCGCAGGATCATTCGAAGCCCATTTTCTTAACTCAAATCCAGCCTCGGTGCTTGCCAACATTATCTCTTCCTGGAGTTTTAGTCCTTCCTTTCTTGATTTTACTCCTGTCATCATGTCATCTATATAAAAATCATTAGCCAAAGTTGCTGATGCTAAAGGCAATCTTTCCTTGACGTCTTGAGACAACTGTTGAAGGGTTTTTGTGGCGAGATATGGTGCGGATGCCGTCCCATAAGTTACTGTGAGCAGACGATATTCTTCCAATGATTTCGATGGGTCGCGTCGCCATACTATTCTTTGCCAATCGCTATCATCGGGGTGCATCAAAACTTGCCGATACATTTTCGCTATATCAGCTGTCATGACGATTGGAAAAGATCGAAAGCGTATTAAGAGATTTATAAGGTCATCTTGTAATTTCGGCCCCACTAGTAATGTATCGTTGAGGGATAGACCTGAAGTCGATTTTGCCGATGCGTCAAAGACCACTCTTAACTTCGTCGTGGTACTTGATTCCTTCATCACCGCATGATGTGGTAAGTAATAGGCATGCTTAGATTTTTGATTGGGTTTTACTAATTCCATATGTCCCATGTCAATATATTCATCCATGAATTTACGATACTGTACATATAGCTTTGGGTCGGCTTGCAGCCGTTTTTCCAGGTATGCAAATCTTCTAATTGCCATTTTTTTAGAATCTCCAAGTTCACGGGGATTGACTTTAAAAGGTAAACGGACCATAAATCTTCCATCGTTCTCTCGTGTATAGGTATCTTCGAATTTACGTTCGCATTCTTTTTCGTCAGATGTTAACAATTTCTTCTGGATTAATTCTTCTAATTCCCAGAACTTTGACAATTGTTCGTCCAAGGAGCAGGAATGTACTTGAATATTCGTGATCGGTAATCTTGATTCCTTGGGTTCCAATGGTCCTCCGATAGCCCAGCCGAATATAGTTTTAAATGCTGTTGGTAATCTTCCTTTACCCTTGCATTTACCTTCTTCAGTGAGCTCGAATAAGATATCTGCACCCAGGAGTACATCTACCCTGCTTGAGATGTAGAAGGCGGGATCTGCTAGTTTTAATCCTTTTAAATGTGATAACTCGTTCGGATTGAACGAATAACTTGGCAAGTTTGTCGTAATATCCTTGAGGATTAGTGCTTGTATTGTTATGAAGCTATCCACTCCTGTCTTGATGTTTAAAAATACGCTGCCACGTGACGTCCCAATACCACAGGCGCCAATGCCACCGATGGTGATATTATATCGAGTTCGCTGTAGATGAAGACGTTTCATGCCTGGTTCAGTGATAAACGTTGCTTGAGAAGCTGAATCCAATAGTGCACGCAAAGGTTTAAATTGACCGTTTTTGTCTTTGACTTCGATAACAGCTGTCGGTAAAAGGACTTGTGCTTGTGTTGACACACAAGATGATAGCGATGGCCCTCGTGTGATACATGAAGTTACATCCGATCTCAACGCCGACTGCTGCCGATGAAGTAACGTGTTATGCTTAGATTTGCAAAGTTTACAGGATCCAGCTCTGCAATCGCCTGTCTGATGATCTGGACGTAAACAGTTGAAACACAGCGAATGTTTCTTAACCATTGTCCATCGCTCGTCAACGGAAGCTCTCGTAAAGATTGGACACCTGTATATGACGTGCTCTTCGGTACAAATGCCACATTTTACTTTAGTCGCTCCATGATACGCAGTCATACATTTTCTTTGATGTACGTTATCTCTGGGTCTCGATGTAACTGTAATCGCTGGCGCTGCCGACAATGCTCTTGCTCGCTGCTCCAAAAAAGTAGTAAGTTCTTGATACTTTGGTCGGTTAGTTCCCTTTTGCGACAGCTCCCACTGGCGTCGTGACTCCGTATCTAGTTTTTCTTTTACAATGTAAATTAATATCGAGTCCCAATGTTGCACCGGTTCTTGGAGGACTTTCAATGATCTGATACTTTCTGAAGTTGTATCAACTAGGCGACGTAGAGCACCGGCGGATTCCTCTTTGATGGACGGTTGATTAAAAAGTCGCTTAACGTGGGCATCGATTATTTCTCTAGTATTATGAAATCTGTTCATAAGGATGTTCCATGCTTCTAAGTAGTTACCGTCAGTTAATTGTATTGATTGAATTAAAAGTGCTGCATCGCCGTATGTAGAATTCTTTAAATAGTGCAATTTCTGAGCTCCTGACAGTGATGAGTTATTGTGAACTGTGGCCAGGAACAAGTCGTGAAATGGGAACCATTCAATGTAGTTTCCTCCAAACTTTGGCAGGTCAATTGCTGGTAATTTGATGGTAGCCGTTGTTGTCGTAGCTGATACTTGACTTTTGGCGTTTTGAAGGAGAATGTCCAATGATTCTAGCCTAGTGATGAGTTGGTTGTATTCGGCTTCATGTATGTCGAATTCCTCTTTCGTGCATTTTGTGTTGATAATTTCTTGTAGTGCATCAAGATTATCGGTCAATTTTTGAACCTTCTCTATGTATATGATTACAGCAGCGTTGGATAATTCTTGTAATCCTTGTAGCGGTGGCTGATGACTGATCGTAGTCTCAATACGTGTGATTTGACCTTTAAGAGCTTTGCGCTTGGAAATCAATGACTCCATGACGATTGAAGTACGTGTTGAAATATTGTTGATCCACTAAAGTTAATGACTTGCCGGCTAGATAACCTCGACGCTTCCTCACGAAAATATATGCCGGTGATACACGGGATTAAGTTGTAAATTCAATCGCTTCGAATATCCGGCTCAACGGACCAAAATGAACGTGAACAGCGAGGTAAAAAATAACCGTAACTCAATTGTAATAAAGTAAAAACAATTTATTTAATCAAAGACTAATCGTCGTGAAAGCTGGTAGCGAACTAACTAAAATAACATAAAACATCCAATATATAAACATTCATAAAAATCTTGAATTAGAGATTTTTTATCTGGCCTATTTTTCGATCAATTAGATTTTTTTATATCCATCACTAAAATGAAACGCGTTTTAAATTACATGGATTGTAGTGGCCTTTTTTTCTTGTTTATTTACAACTAAACACAAGTATAGATCCAAAATTTCCCAAGTATAGATCCAAAAATTTCCCAAGTATAGATCCAAAAATTTCCCAAGTATAGATCCAAAAATTTCCCAAGTATAGATCCAAAAATTTCCCAAGCATAGATCCAAAAATTTCCCAAGTATAGATCGAAAAATTTCCCAAGTATAGATCGAAAAATTTCCCAAGTATAGTAAGAAAAATTTCCCAAGTATAAATCCAAAAATTTCCCATGAATAGATCCAAAAATTTCCCAAGTATAGATCCAAAAATTTCCCAAGTATAGATCCAAAAATTTCCCAAGTATAGATCCAAAAATTTCCCAAGCATAGATCGAAAAATTTTCCAAGTATAGATCGAAAAATTTCCCAAGTATAGATCCAAAAATTTCCCAAGTATAGATCCAAAAATTTCCCAAGTATAGATCCAAAAATTTCCCAAGTATAGATCGAAAAATTTCCCAAGTATAGATCGAAAAGTTTCCCAAGTATAGATCCAAAAATTTCCCAAGTATAGGTCCAAAAATTTCCCAAGTATAGATCCCAAAATTTCCCAAGTATAGATCCAAAAATTTCACAAGTATACATCCAAAAATTTCCCAAGTGTAGATCCAAAAATTTCCCAAGCATAGATCGAAAAATTTTCCAAGTATAGATCGAAAAATTTCCCAAGTATAGATCCAAAATTTCCCAAGTATAGATCCAAAAATTTCCCAAGTATAGATCCAAAAATTTCACAAGTATACATCCAAAAATTTCCCTAGTATAGATCGAAAAATTTTCCAAGTATAGATCCAAAATTTTCCAAGTATAGATCGAAAAATTTCCCAAGTATAGATCCAAAATTTCCCAAGTATAGATCCAAAATTTCCCAAGTATAGATCCAAAAATTTCCCAAGTATAGATCCAAATATTTCCCAAGTATAGATCCAAAAATTTCCCAAGTATAGATCCAAAAATTTCCCAAGTATAGATCCAAAAATTTCCCAAGTATAGGTCCAAAAATTTCCCAAGTATAGATCCAAAAATTTCCCAAGTATAGATCCAAAAATTTCACAAGTATACATCCAAAAATTTCCCAAGTGTAGATCCAAAAATTTCCCAAGTATAGATCCAAAAATTTCACAAGTATACATCCAAAAATTTCCCTAGTATAGATCGAAAAATTTTCCAAGTATAGATCCAAAATTTTCCAAGTATAGATCGAAAAATTTCCCAAGTATAGATCCAAAATTTCCCAAGTATAGATCCAAAAATTTCCCAAGCATAGATCGAAAAATTTTCCAAGTATAGATCCAAAAATTTTCCAAGTATAGATCGAAAAATTTCCCAAGTATAGATCGAAAAATTTCCGAAGTATAGTAAGAAAAATTTCCCAAGTATAAATCCAAAAATTTCCCATGAATAGATCCAAAAATTTCCCAAGTATAGATCCAAAAATTTCCCAAGTATAGATCCAAAAATTTCCCAAGCATAGATCGAAAAATTTTCCAAGTATAGATCGAAAAATTTCCCAAGTATAGATCCAAAATTTCCCAAGTATAGATCCAAAAATTTCCCAAGTATAGATCCAAAAATTTCACAAGTATACATCCAAAAATTTCCCAAGTGTAGATCCAAAAATTTCCCAAGCATAGATCGAAAAATTTTCCAAGTATAGATCGAAAAATTTCCCAAGTATAGATCCAAAATTTCCCAAGTATAGATCCAAAAATTTCCCAAGTATAGATCCAAAAATTTCACAAGTATACATCCAAAAATTTCCCTAGTATAGATCGAAAAATTTTCCAAGTATAGATCCAAAATTTTCCAAGTATAGATCGAAAAATTTCCCAAGTATAGATCCAAAATTTCCCAAGTATAGATCCAAAAATTTCCCAAGTATAGATCCAAATATTTCCCAAGTATAGATCCAAAAATTTCCCAAGTATAGATCCAAAAATTTCCCAAGTATAGATCGAAAAATTTCCCAAGTTTAGATCCAAAAATTTCCCAAGTATAGATCCAAAAATTTCACAAGTATACATCCAAAAATTTCCCAAGTGTAGATCCAAAAATTTCCCAAGCATAGATCGAAAAATTTTCCAAGTATAGATCGAAAAATTTCCCAAGTATAGATCCAAAATTTCCCAAGTATAGATCCAAAAATTTCCCAAGTATAGATCCAAAAATTTCACAAGTATACATCCAAAAATTTCCCTAGTATAGATCGAAAAATTTTCCAAGTATAGATCCAAAATTTTCCAAGTATAGATCGAAAAATTTCCCAAGTATAGATCCAAAATTTCCCAAGTATAGATCCAAAAATTTCCCAAGTATAGATCCAAATATTTCCCAAGTATAGATCCAAAAATTTCCCAAGTATAGATCGAAAAATTTCCCAAGTATAGATCGAAAAATTTCCCAAGTATAGATTCAAAAATTTCCCAAGTATAGGTCCAAAAATTTCCCAAGTATAGATTCAAAAATTTCCCAAGTATAGATCCAAAAATTTCCCAAGTATACATCCAAAAATTTCCCAAGTATAGATCCAAAAATTTCCCAAGTATAGATCGAAAAATTTCCCAAGTATAGATCCAAAAATTTCCCAAGTATACATCCAAAAATTTCCCAAGTATAGATCCAAAAATTTCCCAAGTATAGATTCAAAAATTTCCCAAGTATAGGTCCAAAAATTTCCCAAGTATAGATTCAAAAATTTCCCAAGTATAGATCCAAAAATTTCCCAAGTGTAGATTCAAAAATTTCCCAAGTATAGATCCAAAAATTTCCCAAGTATAGATCCAAATATTTCCCAAGTATAGATCCAAATATTTCCCAAGTATAGATCCAAAAATTTCCCAAGTATAGATTCAAAAATTTCCCAAGTATAGATCCAAAAATTTCCCAAGTATACATCCAAAAATTTCCCAAGTATAGATCCAAAAATTTCCCAAGTATAGATCCAAAAATTTCCCAAGTATAGATCCAAAAATTTCTCAAGTATAGATTCAAAAATTTCCCAAGCATAGATCCAAAAATTTCCCAAGTATAGTCCAAAAATTTCCCAAGTAGAGATTCAAAAATTTCCCAAGTAGAGATTCAAAAATTTCCCAAGTATAGATCCAAAAATTTCACAAGTATACATCCAAAAATTTCCCAAGTATAGATCCAAAAATTTTCCAAGTATACATCCAAAGATTTCCCAAGTATAGATCCAAAAATTTTCCAAGTATACATCCAAAGATTTCCCAAGTATAGATCGAAAAATTTCACAAGTATACATCCAAAAATTTCCCAAGTATAGATCCAAAAATTTCCCAAGCATAGATCGAAAAATTTTCCAAGTATAGATCGAAAAATTTCCCAAGTATAGATCCAAAATTTCCCAAGTATAGATCCAAAAATTTCCCAAGTATAGATCCAAAAATTTCCCAAGTATAGATTCAAAAATTTCCCAAGTATAGATCCAAAAATTTTCCAAGTATACATCCAAAGATTTCCCAAGTATAGATCCAAAAATTTCCCAAGTATAGATCCAAAAATTTCCCAAGTATAGATCCAAAAATTTCTCAAGTACAGATTCAAAAATTTCCCAAGCATAGATCCAAAAATTTCCCATGTATAGTCCAAAAATTTCCCAAGTAGAGATTCAAAAATTTCCCAAGTAGAGATTCAAAAATTTCCCAAGTATAGATCGAAAAATTTCCCAAGCATAGATCGAAAAATTTTCCAAGTATAGATCGAAAAATTTCCCAAGTATAGATCCAAAAATTTCACAAGTATACATCCAAAAATTTCCCTAGTATAGATCGAAAAATTTTCCAAGTATAGATCCAAAATTTCCCAAGTATAGATCCAAAAATTTCTCAAGTATAGATTCAAAAATTTCCCAAGTATGGGTCCATAAATTTCCCAAGTATAGATTCAAAAATTTCCCAAGTATAGATCCAAAAATTTCCCAAGTATAGATTCAAAAATTTCCCAAGTATAGGTCCAAAAATTTCCCAAGTATAGATTCAAAAATTTCCCAAGTATAGATCCAAAAATTTCCCAAGTGTAGATTCAAAAATTTCCCAAGTATAGATTCAAATATTTCCCAAGTATAGATCCAAATATTTCCCAAGTATAGATCGAAAAATTTCCCAAGTATAGATCCAAAAATTTCCCAAGTATACATCCAAAAATTTCTCAAGTATAGATCCAAAAATTTCCCAAGTATAGATTCAAAAATTTCCCAAGTATAGATCCAAAAATTTTCCAAGTATACATCCAAAAATTTCCCAAGTATAGATCCAAAAATTTCCCAAGTATAGATCCAAAAATTTCCCAAGTATAGATCCAAAAATTTCTCAAGTATAGATTCAAAAATTTCCCAAGCATAGATCCAAAAATTTCCCAAGTATAAACCAAAAATTTCCCAAGTAGAGATTCAAAAATTTCCCAAGTAGAGATTCAAAAATTTCCCAAGTATAGATCCAAAAATTTCACAAGTATACATCCAAAAATTTCCCAAGTATAGATCCAAAAATTTTCCAAGTATACATCCAAAGATTTCCCAAGTATAGATCCAAAAATTTTCCAAGTATACATCCAAAGATTTCCCAAGTATAGATCCAAAAATTTCACAAGTATACATCCAAAAATTTCCCAAGTATAGATCCAAAAATTTCCCAAGCATAGATCGAAAAATTTTCCAAGTATAGATCGAAAAATTTCCCAAGTATAGATCCAAAATTTCCCAAGTATAGATCCGAAAATTTCCCAAGTATAGATCCAAAAATTTCCCAAGTATAGATTCAAAAATTTCCCAAGTATAGATCCAAAAATTTTCCAAGTATACATCCAAAGATTTCCCAAGTATAGATCCAAAAATTTCCCAAGTATAGATCCAAAAATTTCCCAAGTATAGATCCAAAAATTTCTCAAGTACAGATTCAAAAATTTCCCAAGCATAGATCCAAAAATTTCCCATGTATAGTCCAAAAATTTCCCAAGTAGAGATTCAAAAATTTCCCAAGTAGAGATTCAAAAATTTCCCAATTATAGATCGAAAAATTTCCCAAGCATAGATCGAAAAATTTTCCAAGTATAGATCGAAAAATTTCCCAAGTATAGATCCAAAAATTTCACAAGTATACATCCAAAAATTTCCCTAGTATAGATCGAAAAATTTTCCAAGTATAGATCCAAAATTTCCCAAGTATAGATCCAAAAATTTCTCAAGTATAGATTCAAAAATTTCCCAAGTATGGGTCCATAAATTTCCCAAGTATAGATTCAAAAATTTCCCAAGTATAGATCCAAAAATTTCCCAAGTATAGATTCAAAAATTTCCCAAGTATAGATCGAAAAATTTCCCAAGTATAGATCGAAAAATTTCCCAAGTATAGATCCAAAAATTTCCCAAGTATACATCCAAAAATTTCCCAAGTATAGATCCAAAAATTTCCCAAGTATAGATTCAAAAATTTCCCAAGTATAGATCCAAAAATTTTCCAAGTATACATCCAAAAATTTCCCAAGTATAGATCCAAAAATTTCCCAAGTATAGATCCAAAAATTTCCCAAGTATAGATCCAAAAATTTCTCAAGTATAGATTCAAAAATTTCCCAAGCATAGATCCAAAAATTTCCCAAGTATAGTCCAAAAATTTCCCAAGTAGAGATTCAAAAATTTCCCAAGTAGAGATTCAAAAATTTCCCAAGTATAGATCGAAAAATTTCCCAAGTATAGATCGAAAAATTTCCCAAGTATAGATCGAAAAATTTCCCAAGTATAGATCCAAAAATTTTCCAAGTATAGATCGAAAAATTTCCCAAGTATAGATCCAAAAATTACCCAAGTATAGATCCAAAAATTTCCCAAGTATAGATCCAAAAATTTCTCAAGTATAGATTCAAAAATTTCCCAAGCATAGATCCAAAAATTTCCCAAGTATAGTCCAAAAATTTCCCAAGTAGAGATTCAAAAATTTCCCAAGTAGAGATTCAAAAATTTCCCAAGTATAGATCGAAAAATTTCCCAAGTATAGATCGAAAAATTTCCCAAGTATAGATCGAAAAATTTCCCAAGTATAGATCCAAAAATTTTCCAAGTATAGATCGAAAAATTTCCCAAGTATAGATCGAAAAATTTCCCAAGTATAGTAAGAAAAATTTCCCAAGTATAAATCAAAAAATTTCCCATGAATAGATCCAAAAATTTCCCAAGTATAGATCCAAAAATTTCCCAAGTATAGATCCAAAAATTTCACAAGTATAGATCCAAAATTTTCCCAAGTATAGGTCCAAAAATTTCCCAAGTATAGATTCAAAATTTCCCAAGTATAGATCCAAAAATTTCCCAAGTATAGATCCAAAAATTTCACAAGTATACATCCAAAAATTTCCCAAGTATAGATCCAAAAATTTCCCAAGCATAGATCGAAAAATTTTCCAAGTATAGATCGAAAAATTTCCCAAGTATAGATCCAAAATTTCCCAAGTATAGATCCAAAAATTTCCCAAGTATAGATCCAAAAATTTCCCAAGTATAGATCCAAAAATTTCCCAAGTATAGATTCAAAAATTTCCCAAGTATAGATCCAAAAATTTTCCAAGTATACATCCAAAGATTTCCCAAGTATAGATCCAAAAATTTTCCAAGTATACATCCAAAGATTTCCCAAGTATAGATCCAAAAATTTCACAAGTATACATCCAAAAATTTCCCAAGTATAGATCCAAAAATTTCCCAAGCATAGATCGAAAAATTTTCCAAGTATAGATCGAAAAATTTCCCAAGTATAGATCCAAAATTTCCCAAGTATAGATCCAAAAATTTCCCAAGTATAGATCCAAAAATTTCCCAAGTATAGATTCAAAAATTTCCCAAGTATAGATCCAAAAATTTTCCAAGTATACATCCAAAGATTTCCCAAGTATAGATCCAAAAATTTCCCAAGTATAGATCCAAAAATTTCCCAAGTATAGATCCAAAAATTTCTCAAGTACAGATTCAAAAATTTCCCAAGCATAGATCCAAAAATTTCCCATGTATAGTCCAAAAATTTCCCAAGTAGAGATTCAAAAATTTCCCAAGTAGAGATTCAAAAATTTCCCAAGTATAGATCGAAAAATTTCCCAAGCATAGATCGAAAAATTTTCCAAGTATAGATCGAAAAATTTCCCAAGTATAGATCCAAAAATTTCACAAGTATACATCCAAAAATTTCCCTAGTATAGATCGAAAAATTTTCCAAGTATAGATCCAAAATTTCCCAAGTATAGATCCAAAAATTTCTCAAGTATAGATTCAAAAATTTCCCAAGTATGGGTCCATAAATTTCCCAAGTATAGATTCAAAAATTTCCCAAGTATAGATCCAAAAATTTCCCAAGTATAGATGCAAAAATTTCCCAAGTATAGATCGAAAAATTTCCCAAGTATAGATCGAAAAATTTCCCAAGTATAGATCCAAAAATTTCCCAAGTATACATCCAAAAATTTCCCAAGTATAGATCCAAAAATTTCCCAAGTATAGATTCAAAAATTTCCCAAGTATAGATCCAAAAATTTTCCAAGTATACATCCAAAAATTTCCCAAGTATAGATCCAAAAATTTCCCAAGTATAGATCCAAAAATTTCCCAAGTATAGATCCAAAAATTTCTCAAGTATAGATCCAAAAATTTCCCAAGCATAGATCCAAAAATTTCCCAAGTATAGTCCAAAAATTTCCCAAGTAGAGATTCAAAAATTTCCCAAGTATAGATCCAAAAATTTCCCAAGTATAGATCCAAAAATTTCCCAAGTATAGATCCAAAATTTCCCAAGTATAGATCCAAAAATTTCCCAAGTATAGATCCAAAAATTTCCCAAGTATAGATCCAAAAATTTCCCAAGTATAGATTCAAAAATTTCCCAAGTATAGATCCAAAAATTTTCCAAGTATACATCCAAAGATTTCCCAAGTATAGATCCAAAAATTTCCCAAGTATAGATCCAAAAATTTCCCAAGTATAGATCCAAAAATTTCTCAAGTATAGATTCAAAAATTTCCCAAGCATAGATCCAAAAATTTCCCATGTATAGTCCAAAAATTTCCCAAGTAGAGATTCAAAAATTTCCCAAGTAGAGATTCAAAAATTTCCCAAGTATACATCCAAAAATTTCCCTAGTATAGATCGAAAAATTTTCCAAGTATAGATCCAAAATTTCCCAAGTATAGATCCAAAAATTTCTCAAGTATAGATTCAAAAATTTCCCAAGTATAGGTCCATAAATTTCCCAAGTATAGATTCAAATATTTCCCAAGTATAGATCCAAAAATTTCCCAAGTATAGATTCAAACATTTCCCAAGTATAGATCCAAAAATTTCCCAAGTATAGATCGAAAAATTTCCCAAGTATAGATCCAAAAATTTCCCAAGTATACATCCAAAAATTTCCCAAGTATAGATCCAAAAATTTCCCAAGTATAGATTCAAAAATTTCCCAAGTATAGATCCAAAAATTTTCCAAGTATACATCCAAAAATTTCCCAAGTATAGATCCAAAAATTTCCCAAGTATAGATCCAAAAATTTCCCAAGTATAGATCCAAAAATTTCTCAAGTATAGATTCAAAAATTTCCCAAGCATAGATCCAAAAATTTCCCAAGTATAGTCCAAAAATTTCCCAAGTAGAGATTCAAAAATTTCCCAAGTAGAGATTCAAAAATTTCCCAAGTATAGATCGAAAAATTTCCCAAGTATAGATCGAAAAATTTCCCAAGTATAGATCCAAAAATTTTCCAAGTATAGATCGAAAAATTTCCCAAGTATAGATCGAAAAATTTCCCAAGTATAGATCGAAAAATTTCCCAAGTATAGATCGAAAAATTTCCCAAGTATAGATCCAAAAATTTCACAAGTATACATCCAAAAATTTCCCAAGTGTAGATCCAAAAATTTCCCAAGCATAGATCGAAAAATTTTCCAAGTATAGATCGAAAAATTTCACAAGTATAGATCCAAAATTTTCCCAAGTATAGGTCCAAAAATTTCCCAAGTATAGATTCAAAAATTTCCCAAGTATAGATTCAAAAATTTCCCAAGTATGGATCCAAAAATTTCACAAGTATACATCCAAAAATTTCCCAAGTATAGATCCAAAAATTTCCCAAGCATAGATCGAAAAATTTTCCAAGTATAGATCGAAAAATTTCCCAAGTATAGATCCAAAATTTCCCAAGTATAGATCCAAAAATTTCCCAAGTATAGATCCAAAAATTTCCCAAGTATAGATTCAAAAATTTCCCAAGTATAGATCCAAAAATTTTCCAAGTATACATCCAAAAATTTCCCAAGTATAGATCCAAAAATTTCCCAAGTATAGATCCAAAAATTTCCCAAGTATAGATCCAAAAATTTCCCAAGTATAGATTCAAAAATTTCCCAAGTATAGATCCAAAAATTTTCCAAGTATACATCCAAAAATTTCCCAAGTATAGATCCAAAAATTTCCCAAGTATAGATCCAAAAATTTCCCAAGTATAGATCCAAAAATTTCTCAAGTATAGATTCAAAAATTTCCCAAGCATAGAATCAAAAATTTCCCAAGTATAGTCCAAAAATTTCCCAAGTAGAGATTCAAAAATTTCCCAAGTATAGATCGAAAAATTTCCCAAGTATAGATCGAAAAATTTCCCAAGTATAGATCGAAAAATTTCCCAAGTATAGATCCAAAAATTTTCCAAGTATAGATCGAAAAATTTCCCAAGTATAGATCGAAAAATTTCCCAAGTATAGTAAGAAAAATTTCCCAAAAATTTCCCATGAATAGATCCAAAAATTTCCCAAGTATAGATCCAAAAATTTCACAAGTATACATCCAAAAATTTCCCAAGTATAGATCCAAAAATTTCCCAAGCATAGATCGAAAAATTTTCCAAGTATAGATCGAAAAATTTCACAAGTATAGATCCAAAATTTTCCAAGTTTAGATCCAAAATTTTCCAAGTATAGATCGAAAAACTTCCGAAGTATAGATCGAAAAATTTCCCAAGTATAGATCGAAAAATTTCCCAAGTATAGATCCAAAAATTTCCCAAGTATACATCCAAAAATTTACCAAGTATAGATCCAAAAATTTACCAAGTATAGATTCAAAAATTTCCCAAGTATAGATCCAAAAATTTCCCAAGTATACATCCAAAAATTTCTCAAGTATAGATTCAAAAATTTCCCAAGCATAGATCCAAAAATTTCCCAAGTATAGTCCAAAAATTTCCCAAGTAGAGATTCAAAAATTTCCCAAGTAGAGATTCAAAAATTTCCCAAGTATAGATCGAAAAATTTCCCAAGTATAGATCGAAAAATTTCCCAAGTATAGATCGAAAAATTTCCCAAGTATAGATCCAAAAATTTTCCAAGTATAGATCGAAAAATTTCCCAAGTATAGATCGAAAAATTTCCCAAGTATAGATCGAAAAATTTCCCAAGTATAGATCGAAAAATTTCCCAAGTATAGTAAGAAAAATTTCCCAAAAATTTCCCATGAATAGATCCAAAAATTTCCCAAGTATAGATCCAAAAATTTCCCAAGTATAGATCCAAAAATTTCACAAGTATACATCCAAAAATTTCCCAAGTATAGATCCAAAAATTTCCCAAGCATAGATCGAAAAATTTTCCAAGTATAGATCGAAAAATTTCACAAGTATAGATCCAAAATTTTCCCAAGTATAGGTCCAAAAATTTCCCAAGTATAGATTCAAAAATTTCCCAAGTATAGATCCAAAAATTTCCCAAGTATAGATCCAAAAATTTCACAAGTATACATCCAAAAATTTCCCAAGTATAGATCCAAAAATTTCCCAAGCATAGATCGAAAAATTTTCCAAGAATAGATCGAAAAATTTCCCAAGTATAGATCCAAAATTTCCCAAGTATAGATCCAAAAATTTCCCAAGTATAGATCCAAAAATTTCCCAAGTATAGATCCAAAAATTTCCCAAGTATAGATTCAAAAATTTCCCAAGTATAGATCCAAAAATTTTACAAGTATACATCCAAAAATTTCCCAAGTATAGATCCAAAAATTTCCCAAGTATAGATCCAAAAATTTCCCAAGTATAGATCCAAAAATTTCCCAAGTATAGATTCAAAAATTTCCCAAGTATAGATCGAAAAATTTCCCAAGTATAGATCCAAAAATTTCCCAAGTATAGATCCAAAAATTTCCCAAGTATACATCCAAAAATTTCCCAAGTATAGATCCAAAAATTTCCCAAGTGTAGATTCAAAAATTTCCCAAGTATAGATCCAAAAATTTTCCAAGTATACATCCAAAAATTTCCCAAGTATAGATCCAAAAATTTCCCAAGTATAGATCCAAAAATTTCCCAAGTATAGATCCAAAAATTTCTCAAGTATAGATTCAAAAATTTCCCAAGCATAGAATCAAAAATTTCCCAAGTATAGTCCAAAAATTTCCCAAGTAGAGATTCAAAAATTTCCCAAGTAGAGATTCAAAAATTTCCCAAGTATAGATCGAAAAATTTCCCAAGTATAGATCGAAAAATTTCCCAAGTATAGATCGAAAAATTTCCCAAGTATAGATCCAAAAATTTTCCAAGTATAGATCGAAAAATTTCCCAAGTATAGTAAGAAAAATTTCCCAAGTATAGATCCAAAAATTTCCCAAGTATAGATTCAAAAATTTCCCAAGTATAGATCCAAAAATTTTACAAGTATACATCCAAAAATTTCCCAAGTATAGATCCAAAAATTTCCCAAGTATAGATCCAAAAATTTCCCAAGTATAGATCCAAAAATTTCCCAAGTATAGATTCAAAAATTTCCCAAGTATAGATCGAAAAATTTCCCAAGTATAGATCCAAAAATTTCCCAAGTATAGATCCAAAAATTTCCCAAGTATACATCCAAAAATTTCCCAAGTATAGATCCAAAAATTTCCCAAGTGTAGATTCAAAAATTTCCCAAGTATAGATCCAAAAATTTTCCAAGTATACATCCAAAAATTTCCCAAGTATAGATCCAAAAATTTCCCAAGTATAGATCCAAAAATTTCCCAAGTATAGATCCAAAAATTTCTCAAGTATAGATTCAAAAATTTCCCAAGCATAGAATCAAAAATTTCCCAAGTATAGTCCAAAAATTTCCCAAGTAGAGATTCAAAAATTTCCCAAGTAGAGATTCAAAAATTTCCCAAGTATAGATCGAAAAATTTCCCAAGTATAGATCGAAAAATTTCCCAAGTATAGATCGAAAAATTTCCCAAGTATAGATCCAAAAATTTTCCAAGTATAGATCGAAAAATTTCCCAAGTATAGATCGAAAAATTTCCCAAGTATAGATCGAAAAATTTCCCAAGTATAGTAAGAAAAATTTCCCAAAAATTTCCCATGAATAGATCCAAAAATTTCCCAAGTATAGATCCAAAAATTTCCCAAGTATAGATCCAAAAATTTCACAAGTATACATCCAAAAATTTCCCAAGTATAGATCCAAAAATTTCCCAAGCATAAATCGAAAAATTTTCCAAGTATAGATCGAAAAATTTCACAAGTATAGATCCAAAATTTTCCCAAGTATAGGTCCAAAAATTTCCCAAGTATAGATTCAAAAATTTCCCAAGTATAGATCCAAAAATTTCCCAAGTATAGATCCAAAAATTTCACAAGTATACATCCAAAAATTTCCCAAGTATAGATCCAAAAATTTCCCAAGCATAGATCGAAAAATTTTCCAAGAATAGATCGAAAAATTTCCCAAGTATAGATCCAAAATTTCCCAAGTATAGATCCAAAAATTTCCCAAGTATAGATCCAAAAATTTCCCAAGTATAGATCCAAAAATTTCCCAAGTATAGATTCAAAAATTTCCCAAGTATAGATCCAAAAATTTTACAAGTATACATCCAAAAATTTCCCAAGTATAGATCCAAAAATTTCCCAAGTATAGATCCAAAAATTTCCCAAGTATAGATCCAAAAATTTCCCAAGTATAGATTCAAAAATTTCCCAAGTATAGATCGAAAAATTTCCCAAGTATAGATCCAAAAATTTCCCAAGTATAGATCCAAAAATTTCCCAAGTATACATCCAAAAATTTCCCAAGTATAGATCCAAAAATTTCCCAAGTGTAGATTCAAAAATTTCCCAAGTATAGATCCAAAAATTTTCCAAGTATACATCCAAAAATTTCCCAAGTATAGATCCAAAAATTTCCCAAGTATAGATCCAAAAATTTCCCAAGTATAGATCCAAAAATTTCTCAAGTATAGATTCAAAAATTTCCCAAGCATAGAATCAAAAATTTCCCAAGTATAGTCCAAAAATTTCCCAAGTAGAGATTCAAAAATTTCCCAAGTAGAGATTCAAAAATTTCCCAAGTATAGATCGAAAAATTTCCCAAGTATAGATCGAAAAATTTCCCAAGTATAGATCGAAAAATTTCCCAAGTATAGATCCAAAAATTTTCCAAGTATAGATCGAAAAATTTCCCAAGTATAGTAAGAAAAATTTCCCAAAAATTTCCCATGAATAGATCCAAAAATTTCCCAAGTATAGATCCAAAAATTTCCCAAGTATAGATCCAAAAATTTCACAAGTATACATCCAAAAATTTCCCAAGTATAGATCCAAAAATTTCCCAAGCATAGATCGAAAAATTTTCCAAGTATAGATCGAAAAATTTCACAAGTATAGATCCAAAATTTTCCCAAGTATAGGTCCAAAAATTTCCCAAGTATAGATCCAAAAATTTCACAAGTATACATCCAAAAATTTCCCAAGTATAGATCCAAAAATTTCCCAAGCATAGATCGAAAAATTTTCCAAGTATAGATCGAAAAATTTCCCAAGTATAGATCCAAAATTTCCCAAGTATAGATCCAAAAATTTCCCAAGTATAGATCCAAAAATTTCCCAAGTATAGATCCAAAAATTTCCCAAGTATAGATTCAAAAATTTCCCAAGTATAGATCCAAAAATTTTCCAAGTATACATCCAAAAATTTCCCAAGTATAGATCCAAAAATTTCCCAAGTATAGATCCAAAAATTTCCCAAGTATAGATCCAAAAATTTCTCAAGTATAGATTCAAAAATTTCCCAAGCATAGATCCAAAAATTTCCCATGTATAGTCCAAAAATTTCCCAAGTAGAGATTCAAAAATTTCCCAAGTAGAGATTCAAAAATTTCCCAAGTATGGATCGAAAAATTTCCCAAGCATAGATCGAAAAATTTTCCAAGTATAGATCGAAAAATTTCCCAAGTATAGATCCAAAAATTTCACAAGTATACATCCAAAAATTTCCCTAGTATAGATCGAAAAATTTTCCAAGTATAGGTCCAAAATTTTCCAAGTATAGATCGAAAAATTTCCCAAGTATAGATCCAAAATTTCCCAAGTATAGATCCAAAAATTTCCCAAGTATAGATCCAAATATTTCCCAAGTATAGATCCAAAAATTTCCCAAGTATAGATCGAAAAATTTCCCAAGTATAGATCGAAAAATTTCCCAAGTATAGATCGAAAAATTTCCCAAGTATAGATTCAAAAATTTCCCAAGTATAGCTCCAAAAATTTCCCAAGTATAGATTCAAAAATTTCCCAAGTATAGATTCAAAAATTTCCCAAGTATAGATCCAAAAATTTCCCAAGTATAGATCGAAAAATTTCCCAAGTATAGATCCAAAAATTTCCCAAGTATACATCCAAAAATTTCCCAAGTATAGATCCAAAAATTTCCCAAGTATAGATTCAAAAATTTCCCAAGTATAGATCCAAAAATTTTCCAAGTATACATCCAAAAATTTCCCAAGTATAGATCCAAAAATTTCCCAAGTATAGATCCAAAAATTTCCCAAGTATAATCCAAAAATTTCTCAAGTATAGATTCAAAAATTTCCCAAGCATAGATCCAAAAATTTCCCAAGTATAGTCCAAAAATTTCCCAAGTAGAGATTCAAAAATTTCCCAAGTAGAGATTCAAAAATTTCCCAAGTATAGATCGAAAAATTTCCCAAGTATAGATCGAAAAATTTCCCAAGTATAGATCCAAAAATTTCCCAAGCATAGATCGAAAAATTTTCCAAGAATAGATCGAAAAATTTCCCAAGTATAGATCCAAAATTTCCCAAGTATAGATCCAAAAATTTCCCAAGTATAGATCCAAAAATTTCCCAAGTATAGATCCAAAAATTTCCCAAGTATAGATTCAAAAATTTCCCAAGTATAGATCCAAAAATTTTACAAGTATACATCCAAAAATTTCCCAAGTATAGATCCAAAAATTTCCCAAGTATAGATCCAAAAATTTCCCAAGTATAGATCCAAAAATTTCCCAAGTATAGATTCAAAAATTTCCCAAGTATAGATCGAAAAATTTCCCAAGTATAGATCCAAAAATTTCCCAAGTATAGATCCAAAAATTTCCCAAGTATACATCCAAAAATTTCCCAAGTATAGATCCAAAAATTTCCCAAGTGTAGATTCAAAAATTTCCCAAGTATAGATCCAAAAATTTTCCAAGTATACATCCAAAAATTTCCCAAGTATAGATCCAAAAATTTCCCAAGTATAGATCCAAAAATTTCCCAAGTATAGATCCAAAAATTTCTCAAGTATAGATTCAAAAATTTCCCAAGCATAGAATCAAAAATTTCCCAAGTATAGTCCAAAAATTTCCCAAGTAGAGATTCAAAAATTTCCCAAGTAGAGATTCAAAAATTTCCCAAGTATAGATCGAAAAATTTCCCAAGTATAGATCGAAAAATTTCCCAAGTATAGATCGAAAAATTTCCCAAGTATAGATCCAAAAATTTTCCAAGTATAGATCGAAAAATTTCCCAAGTATAGTAAGAAAAATTTCCCAAAAATTTCCCATGAATAGATCCAAAAATTTCCCAAGTATAGATCCAAAAATTTCCCAAGTATAGATCCAAAAATTTCACAAGTATACATCCAAAAATTTCCCAAGTATAGATCCAAAAATTTCCCAAGCATAGATCGAAAAATTTTCCAAGTATAGATCGAAAAATTTCACAAGTATAGATCCAAAATTTTCCCAAGTATAGGTCCAAAAATTTCCCAAGTATAGATCCAAAAATTTCACAAGTATACATCCAAAAATTTCCCAAGTATAGATCCAAAAATTTCCCAAGCATAGATCGAAAAATTTTCCAAGTATAGATCGAAAAATTTCCCAAGTATAGATCCAAAATTTCCCAAGTATAGATCCAAAAATTTCCCAAGTATAGATCCAAAAATTTCCCAAGTATAGATCCAAAAATTTCCCAAGTATAGATTCAAAAATTTCCCAAGTATAGATCCAAAAATTTTCCAAGTATACATCCAAAAATTTCCCAAGTATAGATCCAAAAATTTCCCAAGTATAGATCCAAAAATTTCCCAAGTATAGATCCAAAAATTTCTCAAGTATAGATTCAAAAATTTCCCAAGCATAGATCCAAAAATTTCCCATGTATAGTCCAAAAATTTCCCAAGTAGAGATTCAAAAATTTCCCAAGTAGAGATTCAAAAATTTCCCAAGTATGGATCGAAAAATTTCCCAAGCATAGATCGAAAAATTTTCCAAGTATAGATCGAAAAATTTCCCAAGTATAGATCCAAAAATTTCACAAGTATACATCCAAAAATTTCCCTAGTATAGATCGAAAAATTTTCCAAGTATAGGTCCAAAATTTTCCAAGTATAGATCGAAAAATTTCCCAAGTATAGATCCAAAATTTCCCAAGTATAGATCCAAAAATTTCCCAAGTATAGATCCAAATATTTCCCAAGTATAGATCCAAAAATTTCCCAAGTATAGATCGAAAAATTTCCCAAGTATAGATCGAAAAATTTCCCAAGTATAGATCGAAAAATTTCCCAAGTATAGATTCAAAAATTTCCCAAGTATAGCTCCAAAAATTTCCCAAGTATAGATTCAAAAATTTCCCAAGTATAGATTCAAAAATTTCCCAAGTATAGATCCAAAAATTTCCCAAGTATAGATCGAAAAATTTCCCAAGTATAGATCCAAAAATTTCCCAAGTATACATCCAAAAATTTCCCAAGTATAGATCCAAAAATTTCCCAAGTATAGATTCAAAAATTTCCCAAGTATAGATCCAAAAATTTTCCAAGTATACATCCAAAAATTTCCCAAGTATAGATCCAAAAATTTCCCAAGTATAATCCAAAAATTTCTCAAGTATAGATTCAAAAATTTCCCAAGCATAGATCCAAAAATTTCCCAAGTATAGTCCAAAAATTTCCCAAGTAGAGATTCAAAAATTTCCCAAGTAGAGATTCAAAAATTTCCCAAGTATAGATCGAAAAATTTCCCAAGTATAGATCGAAAAATTTCCCAAGTATAGATCGAAAAATTTCCCAAGTATAGATCCAAAAATTTTCCAAGTATAGATCGAAAAATTTCCCAAGTATAGATCGAAAAATTTCCCAAGTATAGTAAGAAAAATTTCCCAAGTATAAATCCAAAAATTTCCCATGAATAGATCCAAAAATTTCCCAAGTATAGATCCAAAAATTTCCCAAGTATAGATCCAAAAATTTCACAAGTATACATCCAAAAATTTCCCAAGTATAGATCCAAAAATTTCCCAAGCATAGATCCAAAAATTTTCCAAGTATAGATCGAAAAATTTCACAAGTATAGATCCAAAATTTTCCCAAGTATAGGTCCAAAAATTTCCCAAGTATAGATTCAAAAATTTCCCAAGTATAGATCCAAAAATTTCCCAAGTATAGATCCAAAAATTTCACAAGTATACATGTAAAAATTTCCCAAGTATAGATCCAAAAATTTCACAAGTATAAATCCAAAAATTTCCCAAGTATAGATCCAAAAATTTCCCAAGCATAGATCGAAAAATTTTCCAAGTATAGATCGAAAAATTTCCCAAGTATAGATCCAAAATTTCCCAAGTATAGATCCAAAAATTTCCCAAGTATAGATCCAAAAATTTCCCAAGTATAGATCCAAAAATTTCCCAAGTATAGATCCAAAAATTTCCCAAGTATAGATTCAAAAATTTCCCAAGTATAGATCCAAAAATTTTCCAAGTATACATCCAAAGATTTCCCAAGTATAGATCCAAAAATTTCCCAAGTATAGATCCAAAAATTTCCCAAGTATAGATCCAAAAATTTCTCAAGTATAGATCCAAAAATTTCCCAAGTATAATCCAAAAATTTCTCAAGTATAGATTCAAAAATTTCCCAAGCATAGATCCAAAAATTTCCCAAGTATAGTCCAAAAATTTCCCAAGTAGAGATTCAAAAATTTCCCAAGTAGAGATTCAAAAATTTCCCAAGTATAGATCGAAAAATTTCCCAAGTATAGATCGAAAAATTTCCCAAGTATAGATCGAAAAATTTCCCAAGTATAGATCCAAAAATTTTCCAAGTATAGATCGAAAAATTTCCCAAGTATAGATCGAAAAATTTCCCAAGTATAGTAAGAAAAATTTCCCAAGTATAAATCCAAAAATTTCCCATGAATAGATCCAAAAATTTCCCAAGTATAGATCCAAAAATTTCCCAAGTATAGATCCAAAAATTTCACAAGTATACATCCAAAAATTTCCCAAGTATAGATCCAAAAATTTCCCAAGCATAGATCCAAAAATTTTCCAAGTATAGATCGAAAAATTTCACAAGTATAGATCCAAAATTTTCCCAAGTATAGGTCCAAAAATTTCCCAAGTATAGATTCAAAAATTTCCCAAGTATAGATCCAAAAATTTCCCAAGTATAGATCCAAAAATTTCACAAGTATACATGTAAAAATTTCCCAAGTATAGATCCAAAAATTTCACAAGTATAAATCCAAAAATTTCCCAAGTATAGATCCAAAAATTTCCCAAGCATAGATCGAAAAATTTTCCAAGTATAGATCGAAAAATTTCCCAAGTATAGATCCAAAATTTCCCAAGTATAGATCCAAAAATTTCCCAAGTATAGATCCAAAAATTTCCCAAGTATAGATCCAAAAATTTCCCAAGTATAGATCCAAAAATTTCCCAAGTATAGATTCAAAAATTTCCCAAGTATAGATCCAAAAATTTTCCAAGTATACATCCAAAGATTTCCCAAGTATAGATCCAAAAATTTCCCAAGTATAGATCCAAAAATTTCCCAAGTATAGATCCAAAAATTTCTCAAGTACAGATTCAAAAATTTCCCAAGCATAGATCCAAAAATTTCCCATGTATAGTCCAAAAATTTCCCAAGTAGAGATTCAAAAATTTCCCAAGTAGAGATTCAAAAATTTCCCAAGTATAGATCGAAAAATTTCCCAAGCATAGATCGAAAAATTTTCCAAGTATAGATCGAAAAATTTCCCAAGTATAGATCCAAAAATTTCACAAGTATACATCCAAAAATTTCCCTAGTATAGATCGAAAAATTTTCCAAGTATAGATCCAAAATTTCCCAAGTATAGATCCAAAAATTTCTCAAGTATAGATTCAAAAATTTCCCAAGTATAGGTCCATAAATTTCCCAAGTTTAGATTCAAAAATTTCCCAAGTATAGATCCAAAAATTTCCCAAGTATAGATTCAAAAATTTCCCAAGTATAGATCCAAAAATTTCCCAAGTATAGATCGAAAAATTTCCCAAGTATAGATCCAAAAATTTCCCAAGTATACATCCAAAAATTTCCCAAGTATAGATCCAAAAATTTCCCAAGTATAGATTCAAAAATTTCCCAAGTATAGATCCAAAAATTTTCCAAGTATACATCCAAAAATTTCCCAAGTATAGATCCAAAAATTTCCCAAGTATAGATCCAAAAATTTCCCAAGTATAGATCCAAAAATTTCTCAAGTATAGATTCAAAAATTTCCCAAGCATAGATCCAAAAATTTCCCAAGTATAGTCCAAAAATTTCCCAAGTAGAGATTCAAAAATTTCCCAAGTAGAGATTCAAAAATTTCCCAAGTATAGATCGAAAAATTTCCCAAGTATAGATCGAAAAATTTCCCAAGTATAGATCGAAAAATTTCCCAAGTATAGATCCAAAAATTTTCCAAGTATAGATCGAAAAATTTCCCAAGTATAGATCCAAAAATTACCCAAGTATAGATCCAAAAATTTCCCAAGTATAGATCCAAAAATTTCTCAAGTATAGATTCAAAAATTTCCCAAGCATAGATCCAAAAATTTCCCAAGTATAGTCCAAAAATTTCCCAAGTAGAGATTCAAAAATTTCCCAAGTAGAGATTCAAAAATTTCCCAAGTATAGATCGAAAAATTTCCCAAGTATAGATCGAAAAATTTCCCAAGTATAGATCGAAAAATTTCCCAAGTATAGATCCAAAAATTTTCCAAGTATAGATCGAAAAATTTCCCAAGTATAGATCGAAAAATTTCCCAAGTATAGTAAGAAAAATTTCCCAAGTATAAATCAAAAAATTTCCCATGAATAGATCCAAAAATTTCCCAAGTATAGATCGAAAAATTTCCCAAGTATAGATCGAAAAATTTCCCAAGTATAGATCGAAAAATTTCCCAAGTATAGATCCAAAAATTTTCCAAGTATAGATCGAAAAATTTCCCAAGTATAGATCCAAAAATTACCCAAGTATAGATCCAAAAATTTCCCAAGTATAGATCCAAAAATTTCTCAAGTATAGATTCAAAAATTTCCCAAGCATAGATCCAAAAATTTCCCAAGTATAGTCCAAAAATTTCCCAAGTAGAGATTCAAAAATTTCCCAAGTAGAGATTCAAAAATTTCCCAAGTATAGATCGAAAAATTTCCCAAGTATAGATCGAAAAATTTCCCAAGTATAGATCGAAAAATTTCCCAAGTATAGAT
Organism: Odiellus spinosus; assembly: GCA_963920705.1. NCBI lineage: Eukaryota > Metazoa > Arthropoda > Arachnida > Opiliones > Phalangiidae > Odiellus > Odiellus spinosus. The sequence continues at coordinate 1,037,113 of CAWUCO010000219.1, read as the reverse complement.
CCAAAAATTTTCCAAGTATAGATCGAAAAATTTCCCAAGTATAGATCGAAAAATTTCCCAAGTATAGTAAGAAAAATTTCCCAAGTATAAATCAAAAAATTTCCCATGAATAGATCCAAAAATTTCCCAAGTATAGATCCAAAAATTTCCCAAGTATAGATCCAAAAATTTCACAAGTATAGATCCAAAATTTTCCCAAGTATAGGTTCAAAAATTTCCCAAGTATAGATTCAAAATTTCCCAAGTATAGATCCAAAAATTTCCCAAGTATAGATCCAAAAATTTCACAAGTATACATCCAAAAATTTCCCAAGTATAGATCCAAAAATTTCCCAAGCATAGATCGAAAAATTTTCCAAGTATAGATCGAAAAATTTCCCAAGTATAGATCCAAAATTTCCCAAGTATAGATCCAAAAATTTCCCAAGTATAGATCCAAAAATTTCCCAAGTATAGATTCAAAAATTTCCCAAGTATAGATCCAAAAATTTTCCAAGTATACATCCAAAGATTTCCCAAGTATAGATCCAAAAATTTCCCAAGTATAGATCCAAAAATTTCCCAAGTACAGATCCAAAAATTTCTCAAGTATAGATTCAAAAATTTCCCAAGCATAGATCCAAAAATTTCCCAAGTATAGATCGAAAAATTTCCCAAGTATAGATCCAAAAATTTCCCAAGTATACATCCAAAAATTTCCCAAGTATAGATCCAAAAATTTCCCAAGTATAGATTCAAAAATTTCCCAAGTATAGATCCAAAAATTTCCCAAGTATAGATCGAAAAATTTCCCAAGTATAGATCGAAAAATTTCCCAAGTATAGATTCAAAAATTTCCCAAGTATAGCTCCAAAAATTTCCCAAGTATAGATTCAAAAATTTCCCAAGTATAGATTCAAAAATTTCCCAAGTATAGATCCAAAAATTTCCCAAGTATAGATCGAAAAATTTCCCAAGTATAGATCCAAAAATTTCCCAAGTATACATCCAAAAATTTCCCAAGTATAGATCCAAAAATTTCCCAAGTATAGATTCAAAAATTTCCCAAGTATAGATCCAAAAATTTTCCAAGTATACATCCAAAAATTTCCCAAGTATAGATCCAAAAATTTCCCAAGTATAGATCCAAAAATTTCCCAAGTATAATCCAAAAATTTCTCAAGTATAGATTCAAAAATTTCCCAAGCATAGATCCAAAAATTTCCCAAGTATAGTCCAAAAATTTCCCAAGTAGAGATTCAAAAATTTCCCAAGTAGAGATTCAAAAATTTCCCAAGTATAGATCGAAAAATTTCCCAAGTATAGATCGAAAAATTTCCCAAGTATAGATCGAAAAATTTCCCAAGTATAGATCCAAAAATTTTCCAAGTATAGATCGAAAAATTTCCCAAGTATAGATCGAAAAATTTCCCAAGTATAAATCCAAAAATTTCCCATGAATAGATCCAAAAATTTCCCAAGTATAGATCCAAAAATTTCCCAAGTATAGATCCAAAAATTTCACAAGTATACATCCAAAAATTTCCCAAGTATAGATCCAAAAATTTCCCAAGCATAGATCCAAAAATTTTCCAAGTATAGATCGAAAAATTTCACAAGTATAGATCCAAAATTTTCCCAAGTATAGGTCCAAAAATTTCCCAAGTATAGATTCAAAAATTTCCCAAGTATAGATCCAAAAATTTCCCAAGTATAGATCCAAAAATTTCACAAGTATACATGTAAAAATTTCCCAAGTATAGATCCAAAAATTTCACAAGTATAAATCCAAAAATTTCCCAAGTATAGATCCAAAAATTTCCCAAGCATAGATCGAAAAATTTTCCAAGTATAGATCGAAAAATTTCCCAAGTATAGATCCAAAATTTCCCAAGTATAGATCCAAAAATTTCCCAAGTATAGATCCAAAAATTTCCCAAGTATAGATCCAAAAATTTCCCAAGTATAGATCCAAAAATTTCCCAAGTATAGATTCAAAAATTTCCCAAGTATAGATCCAAAAATTTTCCAAGTATACATCCAAAGATTTCCCAAGTATAGATCCAAAAATTTCCCAAGTATAGATCCAAAAATTTCCCAAGTATAGATCCAAAAATTTCTCAAGTATAGATCCAAAAATTTCCCAAGTATAATCCAAAAATTTCTCAAGTATAGATTCAAAAATTTCCCAAGCATAGATCCAAAAATTTCCCAAGTATAGTCCAAAAATTTCCCAAGTAGAGATTCAAAAATTTCCCAAGTAGAGATTCAAAAATTTCCCAAGTATAGATCGAAAAATTTCCCAAGTATAGATCGAAAAATTTCCCAAGTATAGATCGAAAAATTTCCCAAGTATAGATCCAAAAATTTTCCAAGTATAGATCGAAAAATTTCCCAAGTATAGATCGAAAAATTTCCCAAGTATAGTAAGAAAAATTTCCCAAGTATAAATCCAAAAATTTCCCATGAATAGATCCAAAAATTTCCCAAGTATAGATCCAAAAATTTCCCAAGTATAGATCCAAAAATTTCACAAGTATACATCCAAAAATTTCCCAAGTATAGATCCAAAAATTTCCCAAGCATAGATCCAAAAATTTTCCAAGTATAGATCGAAAAATTTCACAAGTATAGATCCAAAATTTTCCCAAGTATAGGTCCAAAAATTTCCCAAGTATAGATTCAAAAATTTCCCAAGTATAGATCCAAAAATTTCCCAAGTATAGATCCAAAAATTTCACAAGTATACATGTAAAAATTTCCCAAGTATAGATCCAAAAATTTCACAAGTATAAATCCAAAAATTTCCCAAGTATAGATCCAAAAATTTCCCAAGCATAGATCGAAAAATTTTCCAAGTATAGATCGAAAAATTTCCCAAGTATAGATCCAAAATTTCCCAAGTATAGATCCAAAAATTTCCCAAGTATAGATCCAAAAATTTCCCAAGTATAGATCCAAAAATTTCCCAAGTATAGATCCAAAAATTTCCCAAGTATAGATTCAAAAATTTCCCAAGTATAGATCCAAAAATTTTCCAAGTATACATCCAAAGATTTCCCAAGTATAGATCCAAAAATTTCCCAAGTATAGATCCAAAAATTTCCCAAGTATAGATCCAAAAATTTCTCAAGTACAGATTCAAAAATTTCCCAAGCATAGATCCAAAAATTTCCCATGTATAGTCCAAAAATTTCCCAAGTAGAGATTCAAAAATTTCCCAAGTAGAGATTCAAAAATTTCCCAAGTATAGATCGAAAAATTTCACAAGCATAGATCGAAAAATTTTCCAAGTATAGATCGAAAAATTTCCCAAGTATAGATCCAAAAATTTCACAAGTATACATCCAAAAATTTCCCTAGTATAGATCGAAAAATTTTCCAAGTATAGATCCAAAATTTCCCAAGTATAGATCCAAAAATTTCTCAAGTATAGATTCAAAAATTTCCCAAGTATAGGTCCATAAATTTCCCAAGTATAGATTCAAAAATTTCCCAAGTATAGATCCAAAAATTTCCCAAGTATAGATTCAAAAATTTCCCAAGTATAGATCCAAAAATTTCCCAAGTATAGATCGAAAAATTTCCCAAGTATAGATCCAAAAATTTCCCAAGTATACATCCAAAAATTTCCCAAGTATAGATCCAAAAATTTCCCAAGTATAGATTCAAAAATTTCCCAAGTATAGATCCAAAAATTTTCCAAGTATACATCCAAAAATTTCCCAAGTATAGATCCAAAAATTTCCCAAGTATAGATCCAAAAATTTCCCAAGTATAGATCCAAAAATTTCTCAAGTATAGATTCAAAAATTTCCCAAGCATAGATCCAAAAATTTCCCAAGTATAGTCCAAAAATTTCCCAAGTAGAGATTCAAAAATTTCCCAAGTAGAGATTCAAAAATTTCCCAAGTATAGATCGAAAAATTTCCCAAGTATAGATCGAAAAATTTCCCAAGTATAGATCGAAAAATTTCCCAAGTATAGATCCAAAAATTTTCCAAGTATAGATCGAAAAATTTCCCAAGTATAGATCCAAAAATTACCCAAGTATAGATCCAAAAATTTCCCAAGTATAGATCCAAAAATTTCTCAAGTATAGATTCAAAAATTTCCCAAGCATAGATCCAAAAATTTCCCAAGTATAGTCCAAAAATTTCCCAAGTAGAGATTCAAAAATTTCCCAAGTAGAGATTCAAAAATTTCCCAAGTATAGATCGAAAAATTTCCCAAGTATAGATCGAAAAATTTCCCAAGTATAGATCGAAAAATTTCCCAAGTATAGATCCAAAAATTTTCCAAGTATAGATCGAAAAATTTCCCAAGTATAGATCGAAAAATTTCCCAAGTATAGTAAGAAAAATTTCCCAAGTATAAATCAAAAAATTTCCCATGAATAGATCCAAAAATTTCCCAAGTATAGATCCAAAAATTTCCCAAGTATAGATCCAAAAATTTCACAAGTATAGATCCAAAATTTTCCCAAGTATAGGTTCAAAAATTTCCCAAGTATAGATTCAAAATTTCCCAAGTATAGATCCAAAAATTTCCCAAGTATAGATCCAAAAATTTCACAAGTATACATCCAAAAATTTCCCAAGTATAGATCCAAAAATTTCCCAAGCATAGATCGAAAAATTTTCCAAGTATAGATCGAAAAATTTCCCAAGTATAGATCCAAAATTTCCCAAGTATAGATCCAAAAATTTCCCAAGTATAGATCCAAAAATTTCCCAAGTATAGATTCAAAAATTTCCCAAGTATAGATCCAAAAATTTTCCAAGTATACATCCAAAGATTTCCCAAGTATAGATCCAAAAATTTCCCAAGTATAGATCCAAAAATTTCCCAAGTATAGATCCAAAAATTTCTCAAGTATAGATTCAAAAATTTCCCAAGCATAGATCCAAAAATTTCCCATGTATAGATCGAAAAATTTCCCAAGCATAGATCGAAAAATTTTCCAAGTATAGATCGAAAAATTTCCCAAGTATAGATCCAAAAATTTCACAAGTATACATCCAAAAATTTCCCTAGTATAGATCGAAAAAATTTCCAAGTATAGATCCAAAATTTCCCAAGTATAGATCCAAAAATTTCACAAGTATAGATCCAAAATTTTCCCAAGTATAGGTTCAAAAATTTCCCAAGTATAGATTCAAAATTTCCCAAGTATAGATCCAAAAATTTCCCAAGTATAGATCCAAAAATTTCACAAGTATACATCCAAAAATTTCCCAAGTATAGATCCAAAAATTTCCCAAGCATAGATCGAAAAATTTTCCAAGTATAGATCGAAAAATTTCCCAAGTATAGATCCAAAATTTCCCAAGTATAGATCCAAAAATTTCCCAAGTATAGATCCAAAAATTTCCCAAGTATAGATTCAAAAATTTCCCAAGTATAGATCCAAAAATTTTCCAAGTATACATCCAAAGATTTCCCAAGTATAGATCCAAAAATTTCCCAAGTATAGATCCAAAAATTTCCCAAGTATAGATCCAAAAATTTCTCAAGTATAGATTCAAAAATTTCCCAAGCATAGATCCAAAAATTTCCCATGTATAGATCGAAAAATTTCCCAAGCATAGATCGAAAAATTTTCCAAGTATAGATCGAAAAATTTCCCAAGTATAGATCCAAAAATTTCACAAGTATACATCCAAAAATTTCCCTAGTATAGATCGAAAAAATTTCCAAGTATAGATCCAAAATTTCCCAAGTATAGATCCAAAAATTTCTCAAGTATAGATTCAAAAATTTCCCAAGTATAGGTCCATAAATTTCCCAAGTATAGATTCAAAAATTTCCCAAGTATAGATCCAAAAATTTCCCAAGTATATATTCAAACATTTCCCAAGTATAGATCCAAAAATTTCCCAAGTATAGATCGAAAAATTTCCCAAGTATAGATCCAAAAATTTCCCAAGTATAGATCCAAAAATTTCCCAAGTATAGATCCAAAAATTTCCCAAGTATAGATTCAAAAATTTCCCAAGTATAGATCCAAAAATTTTCCAAGTATACATCCAAAAATTTCCCAAGCATAGATCCAAAAATTTCCCATGTATAGTCCAAAAATTTCCCAAGTAGAGATTCAAAAATTTCCCAAGTAGAGATTCAAAAATTTCCCAAGTATGGATCGAAAAATTTCCCAAGCATAGATCGAAAAATTTCCCAAGTATAGATCCAAAAATTTCCCAAGTATAGATCCAAAAATTTCCCAAGTATAGATCCAAAAATTTCCCAAGTATAGATTCAAAAATTTCCCAAGTATAGATCCAAAAATTTTCCAAGTATACATCCAAAGATTTCCCAAGTATAGATCCAAAAATTTCCCAAGTATAGATCCAAAAATTTCCCAAGTATAGATCCAAAAATTTCTCAAGTATAGATTCAAAAATTTCCCAAGCATAGATCCAAAAATTTCCCATGTATAGATCGAAAAATTTCCCAAGCATAGATCGAAAAATTTTCCAAGTATAGATCGAAAAATTTCCCAAGTATAGATCCAAAAATTTCACAAGTATACATCCAAAAATTTCCCTAGTATAGATCGAAAAAATTTCCAAGTATAGATCCAAAATTTCCCAAGTATAGATCCAAAAATTTCTCAAGTATAGATTCAAAAATTTCCCAAGTATAGGTCCATAAATTTCCCAAGTATAGATTCAAAAATTTCCCAAGTATAGATCCAAAAATTTCCCAAGTATATATTCAAACATTTCCCAAGTATAGATCCAAAAATTTCCCAAGTATAGATCGAAAAATTTCCCAAGTATAGATCCAAAAATTTCCCAAGTATAGATCCAAAAATTTCCCAAGTATAGATCCAAAAATTTCCCAAGTATAGATTCAAAAATTTCCCAAGTATAGATCCAAAAATTTTCCAAGTATACATCCAAAAATTTCCCAAGCATAGATCCAAAAATTTCCCATGTATAGTCCAAAAATTTCCCAAGTAGAGATTCAAAAATTTCCCAAGTAGAGATTCAAAAATTTCCCAAGTATGGATCGAAAAATTTCCCAAGCATAGATCGAAAAATTTTCCAAGTATAGATCGAAAAATTTTCCAAGTATAGGTCCAAAATTTTCCAAGTAGAGATTCAAAAATTTCCCAAGTATAGATCGAAAAATTTCCCAAGTATAGATCGAAAAATTTCCCAAGTATAGATCGAAAAATTTCCCAAGTATAGATCCAAAAATTTTCCAAGTATAGATCGAAAAATTTCCCAAGTATAGATCGAAAAATTTCCCAAGTATAGTAAGAAAAATTTCCCAAGTATAAATCAAAAAATTTCCCATGAATAGATCCAAAAATTTCCCAAGTATAGATCCAAAAATTTCCCAAGTATAGATCCAAAAATTTCACAAGTATAGATCCAAAATTTTCCCAAGTATAGGTTCAAAAATTTCCCAAGTATAGATTCAAAATTTCCCAAGTATAGATCCAAAAATTTCCCAAGTATAGATCCAAAAATTTCACAAGTATACATCCAAAAATTTCCCAAGTATAGATCCAAAAATTTCCCAAGCATAGATCGAAAAATTTTCCAAGTATAGATCGAAAAATTTCCCAAGTATAGATCCAAAATTTCCCAAGTATAGATCCAAAAATTTCCCAAGTATAGATCCAAAAATTTCCCAAGTATAGATTCAAAAATTTCCCAAGTATAGATCCAAAAATTTTCCAAGTATACATCCAAAGATTTCCCAAGTATAGATCCAAAAATTTCCCAAGTATAGATCCAAAAATTTCCCAAGTATAGATCCAAAAATTTCTCAAGTATAGATTCAAAAATTTCCCAAGCATAGATCCAAAAATTTCCCATGTATAGATCGAAAAATTTCCCAAGCATAGATCGAAAAATTTTCCAAGTATAGATCGAAAAATTTCCCAAGTATAGATCCAAAAATTTCACAAGTATACATCCAAAAATTTCCCTAGTATAGATCGAAAAAATTTCCAAGTATAGATCCAAAATTTCCCAAGTATAGATCCAAAAATTTCACAAGTATAGATCCAAAATTTTCCCAAGTATAGGTTCAAAAATTTCCCAAGTATAGATTCAAAATTTCCCAAGTATAGATCCAAAAATTTCCCAAGTATAGATCCAAAAATTTCACAAGTATACATCCAAAAATTTCCCAAGTATAGATCCAAAAATTTCCCAAGCATAGATCGAAAAATTTTCCAAGTATAGATCGAAAAATTTCCCAAGTATAGATCCAAAATTTCCCAAGTATAGATCCAAAAATTTCCCAAGTATAGATCCAAAAATTTCCCAAGTATAGATTCAAAAATTTCCCAAGTATAGATCCAAAAATTTTCCAAGTATACATCCAAAGATTTCCCAAGTATAGATCCAAAAATTTCCCAAGTATAGATCCAAAAATTTCCCAAGTATAGATCCAAAAATTTCTCAAGTATAGATTCAAAAATTTCCCAAGCATAGATCCAAAAATTTCCCATGTATAGATCGAAAAATTTCCCAAGCATAGATCGAAAAATTTTCCAAGTATAGATCGAAAAATTTCCCAAGTATAGATCCAAAAATTTCACAAGTATACATCCAAAAATTTCCCTAGTATAGATCGAAAAAATTTCCAAGTATAGATCCAAAATTTCCCAAGTATAGATTCAAAAATTTCCCAAGTATAGATCCAAAAATTTTCCAAGTATACATCCAAAGATTTCCCAAGTATAGATCCAAAAATTTCCCAAGTATAGATCCAAAAATTTCCCAAGTATAGATCCAAAAATTTCTCAAGTATAGATTCAAAAATTTCCCAAGCATAGATCCAAAAATTTCCCATGTATAGATCGAAAAATTTCCCAAGCATAGATCGAAAAATTTTCCAAGTATAGATCGAAAAATTTCCCAAGTATAGATCCAAAAATTTCACAAGTATACATCCAAAAATTTCCCTAGTATAGATCGAAAAAATTTCCAAGTATAGATCCAAAATTTCCCAAGTATAGATCCAAAAATTTCTCAAGTATAGATTCAAAAATTTCCCAAGTATAGGTCCATAAATTTCCCAAGTATAGATTCAAAAATTTCCCAAGTATAGATCCAAAAATTTCCCAAGTATATATTCAAACATTTCCCAAGTATAGATCCAAAAATTTCCCAAGTATAGATCGAAAAATTTCCCAAGTATAGATCCAAAAATTTCCCAAGTATAGATCCAAAAATTTCCCAAGTATAGATCCAAAAATTTCCCAAGTATAGATTCAAAAATTTCCCAAGTATAGATCCAAAAATTTTCCAAGTATACATCCAAAAATTTCCCAAGCATAGATCCAAAAATTTCCCATGTATAGTCCAAAAATTTCCCAAGTAGAGATTCAAAAATTTCCCAAGTAGAGATTCAAAAATTTCCCAAGTATGGATCGAAAAATTTCCCAAGCATAGATCGAAAAATTTCCCAAGTATAGATCCAAAAATTTCCCAAGTATAGATCCAAAAATTTCCCAAGTATAGATCCAAAAATTTCCCAAGTATAGATTCAAAAATTTCCCAAGTATAGATCCAAAAATTTTCCAAGTATACATCCAAAGATTTCCCAAGTATAGATCCAAAAATTTCCCAAGTATAGATCCAAAAATTTCCCAAGTATAGATCCAAAAATTTCTCAAGTATAGATTCAAAAATTTCCCAAGCATAGATCCAAAAATTTCCCATGTATAGATCGAAAAATTTCCCAAGCATAGATCGAAAAATTTTCCAAGTATAGATCGAAAAATTTCCCAAGTATAGATCCAAAAATTTCACAAGTATACATCCAAAAATTTCCCTAGTATAGATCGAAAAAATTTCCAAGTATAGATCCAAAATTTCCCAAGTATAGATCCAAAAATTTCTCAAGTATAGATTCAAAAATTTCCCAAGTATAGGTCCATAAATTTCCCAAGTATAGATTCAAAAATTTCCCAAGTATAGATCCAAAAATTTCCCAAGTATATATTCAAACATTTCCCAAGTATAGATCCAAAAATTTCCCAAGTATAGATCGAAAAATTTCCCAAGTATAGATCCAAAAATTTCCCAAGTATAGATCCAAAAATTTCCCAAGTATAGATCCAAAAATTTCCCAAGTATAGATTCAAAAATTTCCCAAGTATAGATCCAAAAATTTTCCAAGTATACATCCAAAAATTTCCCAAGCATAGATCCAAAAATTTCCCATGTATAGTCCAAAAATTTCCCAAGTAGAGATTCAAAAATTTCCCAAGTAGAGATTCAAAAATTTCCCAAGTATGGATCGAAAAATTTCCCAAGCATAGATCGAAAAATTTTCCAAGTATAGATCGAAAAATTTTCCAAGTATAGGTCCAAAATTTTCCAAGTAGAGATTCAAAAATTTCCCAAGTATAGATCCAAAAATTTTCCAAGTATACATCCAAAGATTTCCCAAGTATAGATCCAAAAATTTCCCAAGTATAGATCCAAAAATTTACCAAGTATAGATCCAAAAATTTCTCAAGTATAGATTCAAAAATTTCCCAAGCATAGATCCAAAAATTTCCCATGTATAGATCGAAAAATTTCCCAAGCATAGATCGAAAAATTTTCCAAGTATAGATCGAAAAATTTCCCAAGTATAGATCCAAAAATTTCACAAGTATACATCCAAAAATTTCCCTAGTATAGATCGAAAAAATTTCCAAGTATAGATCCAAAATTTCCCAAGTATAGATCCAAAAATTTCTCAAGTATAGATTCAAAAATTTCCCAAGTATAGGTCCATAAATTTCCCAAGTATAGATTCAAAAATTTCCCAAGTATAGATCCAAAAATTTCCCAAGTATATATTCAAACATTTCCCAAGTATAGATCCAAAAATTTCCCAAGTATAGATCGAAAAATTTCCCAAGTATAGATCCAAAAATTTCCCAAGTATAGATCCAAAAATTTCCCAAGTATAGATCCAAAAATTTCCCAAGTATAGATTCAAAAATTTCCCAAGTATAGATCCAAAAATTTTCCAAGTATACATCCAAAAATTTCCCAAGCATAGATCCAAAAATTTCCCATGTATAGTCCAAAAATTTCCCAAGTAGAGATTCAAAAATTTCCCAAGTAGAGATTCAAAAATTTCCCAAGTATGGATCGAAAAATTTCCCAAGCATAGATCGAAAAATTTCCCAAGTATAGATCCAAAAATTTCCCAAGTATAGATCCAAAAATTTCCCAAGTATAGATCCAAAAATTTCCCAAGTATAGATTCAAAAATTTCCCAAGTATAGATCCAAAAATTTTCCAAGTATACATCCAAAGATTTCCCAAGTATAGATCCAAAAATTTCCCAAGTATAGATCCAAAAATTTCCCAAGTATAGATCCAAAAATTTCTCAAGTATAGATTCAAAAATTTCCCAAGCATAGATCCAAAAATTTCCCATGTATAGATCGAAAAATTTCCCAAGCATAGATCGAAAAATTTTCCAAGTATAGATCGAAAAATTTCCCAAGTATAGATCCAAAAATTTCACAAGTATACATCCAAAAATTTCCCTAGTATAGATCGAAAAAATTTCCAAGTATAGATCCAAAATTTCCCAAGTATAGATCCAAAAATTTCTCAAGTATAGATTCAAAAATTTCCCAAGTATAGGTCCATAAATTTCCCAAGTATAGATTCAAAAATTTCCCAAGTATAGATCCAAAAATTTCCCAAGTATATATTCAAACATTTCCCAAGTATAGATCCAAAAATTTCCCAAGTATAGATCGAAAAATTTCCCAAGTATAGATCCAAAAATTTCCCAAGTATAGATCCAAAAATTTCCCAAGTATAGATCCAAAAATTTCCCAAGTATAGATCCAAAAATTTCCCAAGTATAGATTCAAAAATTTCCCAAGTATAGATCCAAAAATTTTCCAAGTATACATCCAAAAATTTCCCAAGCATAGATCCAAAAATTTCCCATGTATAGTCCAAAAATTTCCCAAGTAGAGATTCAAAAATTTCCCAAGTAGAGATTCAAAAATTTCCCAAGTATGGATCGAAAAATTTCCCAAGCATAGATCGAAAAATTTTCCAAGTATAGATCGAAAAATTTTCCAAGTATAGGTCCAAAATTTTCCAAGTATAGATCGAAAAATTTCCCAAGTATAGATCCAAAATTTCCCAAGTATAGATCCAAAAATTTCCCAAGTATAGATCCAAATATTTCCCAAGTATAGATCCAAAAATTTCCCAAGTATAGATCGAAAAATTTCCCAAGTATAGATCGAAAAATTTCCCAAGTATAGATCGAAAAATTTCCCAAGTATAGATTCAAAAATTTCCCAAGTATAGCTCCAAAAATTTCCCAAGTATAGATTCAAAAATTTCCCAAGTATAGATTCAAAAATTTCCCAAGTATAGATCCAAAAATTTCCCAAGTATAGATCGAAAAATTTCCCAAGTATAGATCCAAAAATTTCCCAAGTATACATCCAAAAATTTCCCAAGTATAGATCCAAAAATTTCCCAAGTATAGATTCAAAAATTTCCCAAGTATAGATCCAAAAATTTTCCAAGTATACATCCAAAAATTTCCCAAGTATAGATCCAAAAATTTCCCAAGTATAGATCCAAAAATTTCCCAAGTATAATCCAAAAATTTCTCAAGTATAGATTCAAAAATTTCCCAAGCATAGATCCAAAAATTTCCCAAGTATAGTCCAAAAATTTCCCAAGTAGAGATTCAAAAATTTCCCAAGTAGAGATTCAAAAATTTCCCAAGTATAGATCGAAAAATTTCCCAAGTATAGATCGAAAAATTTCCCAAGTATAGATCGAAAAATTTCCCAAGTATAGATCCAAAAATTTTCCAAGTATAGATCGAAAAATTTCCCAAGTATAGATCGAAAAATTTCCCAAGTATAGTAAGAAAAATTTCCCAAGTATAAATCCAAAAATTTCCCATGAATAGATCCAAAAATTTCCCAAGTATAGATCCAAAAATTTCCCAAGTATAGATCCAAAAATTTCACAAGTATACATCCAAAAATTTCCCAAGTATAGATCCAAAAATTTCCCAAGCTTAGATCCAAAAATTTTCCAAGTATAGATCGAAAAATTTCACAAGTATAGATCCAAAAATTTCCCAAGTATAGATTCAAAAATTTCCCAAGTATAGATCCAAAAATTTCCCAAGTATAGATCCAAAAATTTCACAAGTATACATGTAAAAATTTCCCAAGTATAGATCCAAAAATTTCACAAGTATAAATCCAAAAATTTCCCAAGTATAGATCCAAAAATTTCCCAAGCATAGATCGAAAAATTTTCCAAGTATAGATCGAAAAATTTCCCAAGTATAGATCCAAAATTTCCCAAGTATAGATCCAAAAATTTCCCAAGTATAGATCCAAAAATTTCCCAAGTATAGATCCAAAAATTTCCCAAGTATAGATCCAAAAATTTCCCAAGTATAGATTCAAAAATTTCCCAAGTATAGATCCAAAAATTTTCCAAGTATACATCCAAAGATTTCCCAAGTATAGATCCAAAAATTTCCCAAGTATAGATCCAAAAATTTCCCAAGTATAGATCCAAAAATTTCTCAAGTATAGATCCAAAAATTTCCCAAGTATAATCCAAAAATTTCTCAAGTAGAGATTCAAAAATTTCCCAAGTAGAGATTCAAAAATTTCCCAAGTATAGATCGAAAAATTTCCCAAGTATAGATCGAAAAATTTCCCAAGTATAGATCGAAAAATTTCCCAAGTATAGATCCAAAAATTTTCCAAGTATAGATCGAAAAATTTCCCAAGTATAGATCGAAAAATTTCCCAAGTATAGTAAGAAAAATTTCCCAAGTATAAATCCAAAAATTTCCCATGAATAGATCCAAAAATTTCCCAAGTATAGATCCAAAAATTTCCCAAGTATAGATCCAAAAATTTCACAAGTATACATCCAAAAATTTCCCAAGTATAGATCCAAAAATTTCCCAAGCATAGATCCAAAAATTTTCCAAGTATAGATCGAAAAATTTCACAAGTATAGATCCAAAATTTTCCCAAGTATAGGTCCAAAAATTTCCCAAGTATAGATTCAAAAATTTCCCAAGTATAGATCCAAAAATTTCCCAAGTATAGATCCAAAAATTTCACAAGTATACATGTAAAAATTTCCCAAGTATAGATCCAAAAATTTCACAAGTATAAATCCAAAAATTTCCCAAGTATAGATCCAAAAATTTCCCAAGCATAGATCGAAAAATTTTCCAAGTATAGATCGAAAAATTTCCCAAGTATAGATCCAAAATTTCCCAAGTATAGATCCAAAAATTTCCCAAGTATAGATCCAAAAATTTCCCAAGTATAGATCCAAAAATTTCCCAAGTATAGATCCAAAAATTTCCCAAGTATAGATTCAAAAATTTCCCAAGTATAGATCCAAAAATTTTCCAAGTATACATCCAAAGATTTCCCAAGTATAGATCCAAAAATTTCCCAAGTATAGATCCAAAAATTTCCCAAGTATAGATCCAAAAATTTCTCAAGTACAGATTCAAAAATTTCCCAAGCATAGATCCAAAAATTTCCCATGTATAGTCCAAAAATTTCACAAGTAGAGATTCAAAAATTTCCCAAGTAGAGATTCAAAAATTTCCCAAGTATAGATCGAAAAATTTCCCAAGCATAGATCGAAAAATTTTCCAAGTATAGATCGAAAAATTTCCCAAGTATAGATCCAAAAATTTCACAAGTATACATCCAAAAATTTCCCTAGTATAGATCGAAAAATTTTCCAAGTATAGATCCAAAATTTCCCAAGTATAGATCCAAAAATTTCTCAAGTATAGATTCAAAAATTTCCCAAGTATAGGTCCATAAATTTCCCAAGTATAGATTCAAAAATTTCCCAAGTATAGATCCAAAAATTTCCCAAGTATAGATTCAAAAATTTCCCAAGTATAGATCCAAAAATTTCCCAAGTATAGATCGAAAAATTTCCCAAGTATAGATCCAAAAATTTCCCAAGTATACATCCAAAAATTTCCCAAGTATAGATCCAAAAATTTCCCAAGTATAGATTCAAAAATTTCCCAAGTATAGATCCAAAAATTTTCCAAGTATACATCCAAAAATTTCCCAAGTATAGATCCAAAAATTTCCCAAGTATAGATCCAAAAATTTCCCAAGTATAGATCCAAAAATTTCTCAAGTATAGATTCAAAAATTTCCCAAGCATAGATCCAAAAATTTCCCAAGTATAGTCCAAAAATTTCCCAAGTAGAGATTCAAAAATTTCCCAAGTAGAGATTCAAAAATTTCCCAAGTATGGATCGAAAAATTTCCCAAGCATAGATCGAAAAATTTCCCAAGTATAGATCCAAAAATTTCCCAAGTATAGATCCAAAAATTTCCCAAGTATAGATCCAAAAATTTCCCAAGTATAGATTCAAAAATTTCCCAAGTATAGATCCAAAAATTTTCCAAGTATACATCCAAAGATTTCCCAAGTATAGATCCAAAAATTTCCCAAGTATAGATCCAAAAATTTCCCAAGTATAGATCCAAAAATTTCTCAAGTATAGATTCAAAAATTTCCCAAGCATAGATCCAAAAATTTCCCATGTATAGATCGAAAAATTTCCCAAGCATAGATCGAAAAATTTTCCAAGTATAGATCGAAAAATTTCCCAAGTATAGATCCAAAAATTTCACAAGTATACATCCAAAAATTTCCCTAGTATAGATCGAAAAAATTTCCAAGTATAGATCCAAAATTTCCCAAGTATAGATCCAAAAATTTCTCAAGTATAGATTCAAAAATTTCCCAAGTATAGGTCCATAAATTTCCCAAGTATAGATTCAAAAATTTCCCAAGTATAGATCCAAAAATTTCCCAAGTATATATTCAAACATTTCCCAAGTATAGATCCAAAAATTTCCCAAGTATAGATCGAAAAATTTCCCAAGTATAGATCCAAAAATTTCCCAAGTATAGATCCAAAAATTTCCCAAGTATAGATCCAAAAATTTCCCAAGTATAGATTCAAAAATTTCCCAAGTATAGATCCAAAAATTTTCCAAGTATACATCCAAAAATTTCCCAAGCATAGATCCAAAAATTTCCCATGTATAGTCCAAAAATTTCCCAAGTAGAGATTCAAAAATTTCCCAAGTAGAGATTCAAAAATTTCCCAAGTATGGATCGAAAAATTTCCCAAGCATAGATCGAAAAATTTTCCAAGTATAGATCGAAAAATTTTCCAAGTATAGGTCCAAAATTTTCCAAGTATAGATCGAAAAATTTCCCAAGTATAGATCCAAAATTTCCCAAGTATAGATCCAAATATTTCCCAAGTATAGATCCAAATATTTCCCAAGTATAGATCCAAAAATTTCCCAAGTATAGATCGAAAAATTTCCCAAGTATAGATCGAAAAATTTCCCAAGTATAGATCGAAAAATTTCCCAAGTATAGATTCAAAAATTTCCCAAGTATAGCTCCAAAAATTTCCCAAGTATAGATTCAAAAATTTCCCAAGTATAGATTCAAAAATTTCCCAAGTATAGATCCAAAAATTTCCCAAGTATAGATCGAAAAATTTCCCAAGTATAGATCCAAAAATTTCCCAAGTATACATCCAAAAATTTCCCAAGTATAGATCCAAAAATTTCCCAAGTATAGATTCAAAAATTTCCCAAGTATAGATCCAAAAATTTTCCAAGTATACATCCAAAAATTTCCCAAGTATAGATCCAAAAATTTCCCAAGTATAGATCCAAAAATTTCCCAAGTATAATCCAAAAATTTCTCAAGTATAGATTCAAAAATTTCCCAAGCATAGATCCAAAAATTTCCCAAGTATAGTCCAAAAATTTCCCAAGTAGAGATTCAAAAATTTCCCAAGTAGAGATTCAAAAATTTCCCAAGTATAGATCGAAAAATTTCCCAAGTATAGATCGAAAAATTTCCCAAGTATAGATCGAAAAATTTCCCAAGTATAGATCCAAAAATTTTCCAAGTATAGATCGAAAAATTTCCCAAGTATAGATCGAAAAATTTCCCAAGTATAGTAAGAAAAATTTCCCAAGTATAAATCCAAAAATTTCCCATGAATAGATCCAAAAATTTCCCAAGTATAGATCCAAAAATTTCCCAAGTATAGATCCAAAAATTTCACAAGTATACATCCAAAAATTTCCCAAGTATAGATCCAAAAATTTCCCAAGCATAGATCCAAAAATTTTCCAAGTATAGATCGAAAAATTTCACAAGTATAGATCCAAAAATTTCCCAAGTATAGATTCAAAAATTTCCCAAGTATAGATCCAAAAATTTCCCAAGTATAGATCCAAAAATTTCACAAGTATACATGTAAAAATTTCCCAAGTATAGATCCAAAAATTTCACAAGTATAAATCCAAAAATTTCCCAAGTATAGATCCAAAAATTTCCCAAGCATAGATCGAAAAATTTTCCAAGTATAGATCGAAAAATTTCCCAAGTATAGATCCAAAATTTCCCAAGTATAGATCCAAAAATTTCCCAAGTATAGATCCAAAAATTTCCCAAGTATAGATCCAAAAATTTCCCAAGTATAGATCCAAAAATTTCCCAAGTATAGATTCAAAAATTTCCCAAGTATAGATCCAAAAATTTTCCAAGTATACATCCAAAGATTTCCCAAGTATAGATCCAAAAATTTCCCAAGTATAGATCCAAAAATTTCCCAAGTATAGATCCAAAAATTTCTCAAGTATAGATCCAAAAATTTCCCAAGTATAATCCAAAAATTTCTCAAGTATAGATTCAAAAATTTCCCAAGCATAGATCCAAAAATTTCCCAAGTATAGTCCAAAAATTTCCCAAGTAGAGATTCAAAAATTTCCCAAGTAGAGATTCAAAAATTTCCCAAGTATAGATCGAAAAATTTCCCAAGTATAGATCGAAAAATTTCCCAAGTATAGATCGAAAAATTTCCCAAGTATAGATCCAAAAATTTTCCAAGTATAGATCGAAAAATTTCCCAAGTATAGATCGAAAAATTTCCCAAGTATAGTAAGAAAAATTTCCCAAGTATAAATCCAAAAATTTCCCATGAATAGATCCAAAAATTTCCCAAGTATAGATCCAAAAATTTCCCAAGTATAGATCCAAAAATTTCACAAGTATACATCCAAAAATTTCCCAAGTATAGATCCAAAAATTTCCCAAGCATAGATCCAAAAATTTTCCAAGTATAGATCGAAAAATTTCACAAGTATAGATCCAAAATTTTCCCAAGTATAGGTCCAAAAATTTCCCAAGTATAGATTCAAAAATTTCCCAAGTATAGATCCAAAAATTTCCCAAGTATAGATCCAAAAATTTCACAAGTATACATGTAAAAATTTCCCAAGTATAGATCCAAAAATTTCACAAGTATAAATCCAAAAATTTCCCAAGTATAGATCCAAAAATTTCCCAAGCATAGATCGAAAAATTTTCCAAGTATAGATCGAAAAATTTCCCAAGTATAGATCCAAAATTTCCCAAGTATAGATCCAAAAATTTCCCAAGTATAGATCCAAAAATTTCCCAAGTATAGATCCAAAAATTTCCCAAGTATAGATCCAAAAATTTCCCAAGTATAGATTCAAAAATTTCCCAAGTATAGATCCAAAAATTTTCCAAGTATACATCCAAAGATTTCCCAAGTATAGATCCAAAAATTTCCCAAGTATAGATCCAAAAATTTCCCAAGTATAGATCCAAAAATTTCTCAAGTACAGATTCAAAAATTTCCCAAGCATAGATCCAAAAATTTCCCATGTATAGTCCAAAAATTTCCCAAGTAGAGATTCAAAAATTTCCCAAGTAGAGATTCAAAAATTTCCCAAGTATAGATCGAAAAATTTCCCAAGCATAGATCGAAAAATTTTCCAAGTATAGATCGAAAAATTTCCCAAGTATAGATCCAAAAATTTCACAAGTATACATCCAAAAATTTCCCTAGTATAGATCGAAAAATTTTCCAAGTATAGATCCAAAATTTCCCAAGTATAGATCCAAAAATTTCTCAAGTATAGATTCAAAAATTTCCCAAGTATAGGTCCATAAATTTCCCAAGTATAGATTCAAAAATTTCCCAAGTATAGATCCAAAAATTTCCCAAGTATAGATTCAAAAATTTCCCAAGTATAGATCCAAAAATTTCCCAAGTATAGATCGAAAAATTTCCCAAGTATAGATCCAAAAATTTCCCAAGTATACATCCAAAAATTTCCCAAGTATAGATCCAAAAATTTCCCAAGTATAGATTCAAAAATTTCCCAAGTATAGATCCAAAAATTTTCCAAGTATACATCCAAAAATTTCCCAAGTATAGATCCAAAAATTTCCCAAGTATAGATCCAAAAATTTCCCAAGTATAGATCCAAAAATTTCTCAAGTATAGATTCAAAAATTTCCCAAGCATAGATCCAAAAATTTCCCAAGTATAGTCCAAAAATTTCCCAAGTAGAGATTCAAAAATTTCCCAAGTAGAGATTCAAAAATTTCCCAAGTATAGATCGAAAAATTTCCCAAGTATAGATCGAAAAATTTCCCAAGTATAGATCGAAAAATTTCCCAAGTATAGATCCAAAAATTTTCCAAGTATAGATCGAAAAATTTCACAAGTATAGATCCAAAAATTTCCCAAGTATAGATTCAAAAATTTCCCAAGTATAGATCCAAAAATTTCCCAAGTATAGATCCAAAAATTTCACAAGTATACATGTAAAAATTTCCCAAGTATAGATCCAAAAATTTCACAAGTATAAATCCAAAAATTTCCCAAGTATAGATCCAAAAATTTCCCAAGCATAGATCCAAAAATTTTCCAAGTATAGATCGAAAAATTTCCCAAGTATAGATCCAAAATTTCCCAAGTATAGATCCAAAAATTTCCCAAGTATAGATCCAAAAATTTCCCAAGTATAGATCCAAAAATTTCCCAAGTATAGATCCAAAAATTTCCCAAGTATAGATCCAAAAATTTCCCAAGTATAATCCAAAAATTTCTCAAGTATAGATTCAAAAATTTCCCAAGCATAGATCCAAAAATTTCCCAAGTATAGTCCAAAAATTTCCCAAGTAGAGATTCAAAAATTTCCCAAGTAGAGATTCAAAAATTTCCCAAGTATAGATCGAAAAATTTCCCAAGTATAGATCGAAAAATTTCCCAAGTATAGATCGAAAAATTTCCCAAGTATAAATCCAAAAATTTTCCAAGTATAGATCGAAAAATTTCCCAAGTATAGATCGAAAAATTTCCCAAGTATAGTAAGAAAAATTTCCCAAGTATAAATCCAAAAATTTCCCATGAATAGATCCAAAAATTTCCCAAGTATAGATCCAAAAATTTCCCAAGTATAGATCCAAAAATTTCACAAGTATACATCCAAAAATTTCCCAAGTATAGATCCAAAAATTTCCCAAGCATAGATCCAAAAATTTTCCAAGTATAGATCGAAAAATTTCACAAGTATAGATCCAAAATTTTCCCAAGTATAGGTCCAAAAATTTCCCAAGTATAGATTCAAAAATTTCCCAAGTATAGATCCAAAAATTTCCCAAGTATAGATCCAAAAATTTCACAAGTATACATGTAAAAATTTCCCAAGTATAGATCCAAAAATTTCACAAGTATAAATCCAAAAATTTCCCAAGTATAGATCCAAAAATTTCCCAAGCATAGATCGAAAAATTTTCCAAGTATAGATCGAAAAATTTCCCAAGTATAGATCCAAAATTTCCCAAGTATAGATCCAAAAATTTCCCAAGTATAGATCCAAAAATTTCCCAAGTATAGATCCAAAAATTTCCCAAGTATAGATCCAAAAATTTCCCAAGTATAGATTCAAAAATTTCCCAAGTATAGATCCAAAAATTTTCCAAGTATACATCCAAAGATTTCCCAAGTATAGATCCAAAAATTTCCCAAGTATAGATCCAAAAATTTCCCAAGTATAGATCCAAAAATTTCTCAAGTACAGATTCAAAAATTTCCCAAGCATAGATCCAAAAATTTCCCATGTATAGTCCAAAAATTTCCCAAGTAGAGATTCAAAAATTTCCCAAGTAGAGATTCAAAAATTTCCCAAGTATAGATCGAAAAATTTCCCAAGCATAGATCGAAAAATTTTCCAAGTATAGATCGAAAAATTTCCCAAGTATAGATCCAAAAATTTCACAAGTATACATCCAAAAATTTCCCTAGTATAGATCGAAAAATTTTCCAAGTATAGATCCAAAATTTCCCAAGTATAGATCCAAAAATTTCTCAAGTATAGATTCAAAAATTTCCCAAGTATAGGTCCATAAATTTCCCAAGTATAGATTCAAAAATTTCCCAAGTATAGATCCAAAAATTTCCCAAGTATAGATTCAAAAATTTCCCAAGTATAGATCCAAAAATTTCCCAAGTATAGATCGAAAAATTTCCCAAGTATAGATCCAAAAATTTCCCAAGTATACATCCAAAAATTTCCCAAGTATAGATCCAAAAATTTCCCAAGTATAGATTCAAAAATTTCCCAAGTATAGATCCAAAAATTTTCCAAGTATACATCCAAAAATTTCCCAAGTATAGATCCAAAAATTTCCCAAGTATAGATCCAAAAATTTCCCAAGTATAGATCCAAAAATTTCTCAAGTATAGATTCAAAAATTTCCCAAGCATAGATCCAAAAATTTCCCAAGTATAGTCCAAAAATTTCCCAAGTAGAGATTCAAAAATTTCCCAAGTAGAGATTCAAAAATTTCCCAAGTATAGATCGAAAAATTTCCCAAGTATAGATCGAAAAATTTCCCAAGTATAGATCGAAAAATTTCCCAAGTATAGATCCAAAAATTTTCCAAGTATAGATCGAAAAATTTCCCAAGTATAGATCCAAAAATTACCCAAGTATAGATCCAAAAATTTCCCAAGTATAGATCCAAAAATTTCTCAAGTATAGATTCAAAAATTTCCCAAGCATAGATCCAAAAATTTCCCAAGTATAGTCCAAAAATTTCCCAAGTAGAGATTCAAAAATTTCCCAAGTAGAGATTCAAAAATTTCCCAAGTATAGATCGAAAAATTTCCCAAGTATAGATCGAAAAATTTCCCAAGTATAGATCGAAAAATTTCCCAAGTATAGATCCAAAAATTTTCCAAGTATAGATCGAAAAATTTCCCAAGTATAGATCGAAAAATTTCCCAAGTATAGTAAGAAAAATTTCCCAAGTATAAATCAAAAAATTTCCCATGAATAGATCCAAAAATTTCCCAAGTATAGATCCAAAAATTTCCCAAGTATAGATCCAAAAATTTCACAAGTATAGATCCAAAATTTTCCCAAGTATAGGTTCAAAAATTTCCCAAGTATAGATTCAAAATTTCCCAAGTATAGATCCAAAAATTTCCCAAGTATAGATCCAAAAATTTCACAAGTATACATCCAAAAATTTCCCAAGTATAGATCCAAAAATTTCCCAAGCATAGATCGAAAAATTTTCCAAGTATAGATCGAAAAATTTCCCAAGTATAGATCCAAAATTTCCCAAGTATAGATCCAAAAATTTCCCAAGTATAGATCCAAAAATTTCCCAAGTATAGATTCAAAAATTTCCCAAGTATAGATCCAAAAATTTTCCAAGTATACATCCAAAGATTTCCCAAGTATAGATCCAAAAATTTCCCAAGTATAGATCCAAAAATTTCCCAAGTATAGATCCAAAAATTTCTCAAGTATAGATTCAAAAATTTCCCAAGCATAGATCCAAAAATTTCCCATGTATAGATCGAAAAATTTCCCAAGCATAGATCGAAAAATTTTCCAAGTATAGATCGAAAAATTTCCCAAGTATAGATCCAAAAATTTCACAAGTATACATCCAAAAATTTCCCTAGTATAGATCGAAAAAATTTCCAAGTATAGATCCAAAATTTCCCAAGTATAGATCCAAAAATTTCTCAAGTATAGATTCAAAAATTTCCCAAGTATAGGTCCATAAATTTCCCAAGTATAGATCCAAAAATTTCCCAAGTATAGATTCAAAAATTTCCCAAGTATAGATCGAAAAATTTTCCAAGTATAGATCGAAAAATTTCCCAAGTATAGATCCAAAAATTTCACAAGTATACATCCAAAAATTTCCCTAGTATAGATCGAAAAATTTTCCAAGTATAGATCCAAAATTTCCCAAGTATAGATCCAAAAATTTCTCAAGTATAGATTCAAAAATTTCCCAAGTATAGATCCAAAAATTTCCCAAGTATATATTCAAACATTTCCCAAGTATAGATCCAAAAATTTCCCAAGTATAGATCGAAAAATTTCCCAAGTATAGATCCAAAAATTTCCCAAGTATAGATCCAAAAATTTCCCAAGTATAGATCCAAAAATTTCCCAAGTATAGATCGAAAAATTTCCCAAGCATAGATCGAAAAATTTTCCAAGTATAGATCGAAAAATTTCCCAAGTATAGATCCAAAAATTTCACAAGTATACATCCAAAAATTTCCCTAGTATAGATCGAAAAATTTTCCAAGTATAGATCCAAAATTTCCCAAGTATAGATCCAAAAATTTCTCAAGTATAGATTCAAAAATTTCCCAAGTATAGGTCCATAAATTTCCCAAGTATAGATTCAAAAATTTCCCAAGTATAGATCCAAAAATTTCCCAAGTATAGATTCAAAAATTTCCCAAGTATAGATCCAAAAATTTCCCAAGTATAGATCGAAAAATTTCCCAAGTATAGATCCAAAAATTTCCCAAGTATACATCCAAAAATTTCCCAAGTATAGATCCAAAAATTTCCCAAGTATAGATTCAAAAATTTCCCAAGTATAGATCCAAAAATTTTCCAAGTATACATCCAAAAATTTCCCAAGTATAGATCCAAAAATTTCCCAAGTATAGATCCAAAAATTTCCCAAGTATAGATCCAAAAATTTCTCAAGTATAGATTCAAAAATTTCCCAAGCATAGATCCAAAAATTTCCCAAGTATAGTCCAAAAATTTCCCAAGTAGAGATTCAAAAATTTCCCAAGTAGAGATTCAAAAATTTCCCAAGTATAGATCGAAAAATTTCCCAAGTATAGATCGAAAAATTTCCCAAGTATAGATCGAAAAATTTCCCAAGTATAGATCCAAAAATTTTCCAAGTATAGATCGAAAAATTTCCCAAGTATAGATCCAAAAATTACCCAAGTATAGATCCAAAAATTTCCCAAGTATAGATCCAAAAATTTCTCAAGTATAGATTCAAAAATTTCCCAAGCATAGATCCAAAAATTTCCCAAGTATAGTCCAAAAATTTCCCAAGTAGAGATTCAAAAATTTCCCAAGTAGAGATTCAAAAATTTCCCAAGTATAGATCGAAAAATTTCCCAAGTATAGATCGAAAAATTTCCCAAGTATAGATCGAAAAATTTCCCAAGTATAGATCCAAAAATTTTCCAAGTATAGATCGAAAAATTTCCCAAGTATAGATCGAAAAATTTCCCAAGTATAGTAAGAAAAATTTCCCAAGTATAAATCAAAAAATTTCCCATGAATAGATCCAAAAATTTCCCAAGTATAGATCCAAAAATTTCCCAAGTATAGATCCAAAAATTTCACAAGTATAGATCCAAAATTTTCCCAAGTATAGGTTCAAAAATTTCCCAAGTATAGATTCAAAATTTCCCAAGTATAGATCCAAAAATTTCCCAAGTATAGATCCAAAAATTTCACAAGTATACATCCAAAAATTTCCCAAGTATAGATCCAAAAATTTCCCAAGCATAGATCGAAAAATTTTCCAAGTATAGATCGAAAAATTTCCCAAGTATAGATCCAAAATTTCCCAAGTATAGATCCAAAAATTTCCCAAGTATAGATCCAAAAATTTCCCAAGTATAGATTCAAAAATTTCCCAAGTATAGATCCAAAAATTTTCCAAGTATACATCCAAAGATTTCCCAAGTATAGATCCAAAAATTTCCCAAGTATAGATCCAAAAATTTCCCAAGTATAGATCCAAAAATTTCTCAAGTATAGATTCAAAAATTTCCCAAGCATAGATCCAAAAATTTCCCATGTATAGATCGAAAAATTTCCCAAGCATAGATCGAAAAATTTTCCAAGTATAGATCGAAAAATTTCCCAAGTATAGATCCAAAAATTTCACAAGTATACATCCAAAAATTTCCCTAGTATAGATCGAAAAAATTTCCAAGTATAGATCCAAAATTTCCCAAGTATAGATCCAAAAATTTCTCAAGTATAGATTCAAAAATTTCCCAAGTATAGGTCCATAAATTTCCCAAGTATAGATTCAAAAATTTCCCAAGTATAGATCCAAAAATTTCCCAAGTATATATTCAAACATTTCCCAAGTATAGATCCAAAAATTTCCCAAGTATAGATCGAAAAATTTCCCAAGTATAGATCCAAAAATTTCCCAAGTATAGATCCAAAAATTTCCCAAGTATAGATCCAAAAATTTCCCAAGTATAGATTCAAAAATTTCCCAAGTATAGATCCAAAAATTTTCCAAGTATACATCCAAAAATTTCCCAAGTATAGATCCAAAAATTTCCCAAGTATAGATCCAAAAATTTCCCAAGTATAGATCCAAAAATTTCTCAAGTATAGATTCAAAAATTTCCCAAGCATAGATCCAAAAATTTCCCAAGTATAGTCCAAAAATTTCCCAAGTAGAGATTCAAAAATTTCCCAAGTAGAGATTCAAAAATTTCCCAAGTATAGATCGAAAAATTTCCCAAGTATAGATCGAAAAATTTCCCAAGTATAGATCGAAAAATTTCCCAAGTATAGATCCAAAAATTTTCCAAGTATAGATCGAAAAATTTCCCAAGTATAGATCGAAAAATTTCCCAAGTATAGTAAGAAAAATTTCCCAAAAATTTCCCATGAATAGATCCAAAAATTTCCCAAGTATAGATCCAAAAATTTCCCAAGTATAGATCCAAAAATTTCACAAGTATACATCCAAAAATTTCCCAAGTATAGATCCAAAAATTTCCCAAGCATAGATCGAAAAATTTTCCAAGTATAGATCGAAAAATTTCACAAGTATAGATCCAAAATTTTCCCAAGTATAGGTCCAAAAATTTCCCAAGTATAGATTCAAAAATTTCCCAAGTATAGATCCAAAAATTTCCCAAGTATAGATCCAAAAATTACACAAGTATACATCCAAAAATTTCCCAAGTATAGATCCAAAAATTTCCCAAGCATAGATCGAAAAATTTTCCAAGTATAGATCGAAAAATTTCCCAAGTATAGATCCAAAATTTCCCAAGTATAGATCCAAACATTTCCCAAGTATAGATCCAAAAATTTCCCAAGTATAGAACCAAAAATTTCCCAAGTATAGATTCAAAAATTTCCCAAGTATAGATCCAAAAATTTTCCAAGTATACATCCAAAAATTTCCCAAGTATAGATCCAAAAATTTCCCAAGTATAGATCCAAAAATTTCCCAAGTATAGATCCAAAAATTTCCCAAGTATAGATTCAAAAATTTCCCAAGTATAGATCCAAAAATTTCCCAAGTATAGATCCAAAAATTTCCCAAGTATAGATCCAAAAATTTCCCAAGTATACATCCAAAAATTTCCCAAGTATAGATCCAAAAATTTCCCAAGTATAGATTCAAAAATTTCCCAAGTATAGATCCAAAAATTTTCCAAGTATACATCCAAAAATTTCCCAAGTATAGATCCAAAAATTTTCCAAGTATAGGTCCAAAATATTCCAAGTATAGATCGAAAAATTTCCCAAGTATAGATCCAAAATTTCCCAAGTATAGATCCAAAAATTTCCCAAGTATAGATCCAAATATTTCCCAAGTATAGATCCAAAAATTTCCCAAGTATAGATCGAAAAATTTCCCAAGTATAGTAAGAAAAATTTCCCAAAAATTTCCCATGAATAGATCCAAAAATTTCCCAAGTATAGATCCAAAAATTTCCCAAGTATAGATCCAAAAATTTCACAAGTATACATCCAAAAATTTCCCAAGTATAGATCCAAAAATTTCCCAAGCATAGATCGAAAAATTTTCCAAGTATAGATCGAAAAATTTCACAAGTATAGATCCAAAATTTTCCCAAGTATAGGTCCAAAAATTTCCCAAGTATAGATTCAAAAATTTCCCAAGTATAGATCCAAAAATTTCCCAAGTATAGATCCAAAAATTACACAAGTATACATCCAAAAATTTCCCAAGTATAGATCCAAAAATTTCCCAAGCATAGATCGAAAAATTTTCCAAGTATAGATCGAAAAATTTCCCAAGTATAGATCCAAAATTTCCCAAGTATAGATCCAAAAATTTCCCAAGTATAGATCCAAAAATTTCCCAAGTATAGAACCAAAAATTTCCCAAGTATAGATTCAAAAATTTCCCAAGTATAGATCCAAAAATTTTCCAAGTATACATCCAAAAATTTCCCAAGTATAGATCCAAAAATTTCCCAAGTATAGATCCAAAAATTTCCCAAGTATAGATCCAAAAATTTCCCAAGTATAGATTCAAAAATTTCCCAAGTATAGATCCAAAAATTTCCCAAGTATAGATCCAAAAATTTCCCAAGTATAGATCCAAAAATTTCCCAAGTATACATCCAAAAATTTCCCAAGTATAGATCCAAAAATTTCCCAAGTATAGATTCAAAAATTTCCCAAGTATAGATCCAAAAATTTTCCAAGTATACATCCAAAAATTTCCCAAGTATAGATCCAAAAATTTTCCAAGTATAGGTCCAAAATATTCCAAGTATAGATCGAAAAATTTCCCAAGTATAGATCCAAAATTTCCCAAGTATAGATCCAAAAATTTCCCAAGTATAGATCCAAATATTTCCCAAGTATAGATCCAAAAATTTCCCAAGTATAGATCGAAAAATTTCCCAAGTATAGATCGAAAAATTTCCCAAGTATAGATCGAAAAATTTCCCAAGTATAGATTCAAAAATTTCCCAAGTATAGGTCCAAAAATTTCCCAAGTATAGATTCAAAAATTTCCCAAGTATAGATTCAAAAATTTCCCAAGTATAGATCCAAAAATTTCCCAAGTATAGATCGAAAAATTTCCCAAGTATAGATCCAAAAATTTCCCAAGTATACATCCAAAAATTTCCCAAGTATAGATCCAAAAATTTCCCAAGTATAGATTCAAAAATTTCCCAAGTATAGATCCAAAAATTTTCCAAGTATACATCCAAAAATTTCCCAAGTATAGATCCAAAAATTTCCCAAGTATAGATCCAAAAATTTCCCAAGTATAATCCAAAAATTTCTCAAGTATAGATTCAAAAATTTCCCAAGCATAGATCCAAAAATTTTCCAAGTATAGTCCAAAAATTTCCCAAGTAGAGATTCAAAAATTTCCCAAGTAGAGATTCAAAAATTTCCCAAGTATAGATCGAAAAATTTCCCAAGTATAGATCGAAAAATTTCCCAAGTATAGATCGAAAAATTTCCCAAGTATAGATCCAAAAATTTTCCAAGTATAGATCGAAAAATTTCCCAAGTATAGATCGAAAAATTTCCCAAGTATAGTAAGAAAAATTTCCCAAGTATAAATCCAAAAATTTCCCATGAATAGATCCAAAAATTTCCCAAGTATAGATCCAAAAATTTCCCAAGTATAGATCCAAAAATTTCACAAGTATACATCCAAAAATTTCCCAAGTATAGATCCAAAAATTTCCCAAGCATAGATCCAAAAATTTTCCAAGTATAGATCGAAAAATTTCACAAGTATAGATCCAAAATTTTCCCAAGTATAGGTCCAAAAATTTCCCAAGTATAGATTCAAAAATTTCCCAAGTATAGATCCAAAAATTTCCCAAGTATAGATCCAAAAATTTCACAAGTATACATGTAAAAATTTCCCAAGTATAGATCCAAAAATTTCACAAGTATAAATCCAAAAATTTCCCAAGTATAGATCCAAAAATTTCCCAAGCATAGATCGAAAAATTTTCCAAGTATAGATCGAAAAATTTCCCAAGTATAGATCCAAAATTTCCCAAGTATAGATCCAAAAATTTCCCAAGTATAGATCCAAAAATTTCCCAAGTATAGATCCAAAAATTTCCCAAGTATAGATCCAAAAATTACCCAAGTATAGATCCAAAAATTTCCCAAGTATAAATCCAAAAATTTCTCAAGTATAGATTCAAAAATTTCCCAAGCATAGATCCAAAAATTTCCCAAGTATAGTCCAAAAATTTCCCAAGTAGAGATTCAAAAATTTCCCAAGTAGAGATTCAAAAATTTCCCAAGTATAGATCGAAAAATTTCCCAAGTATAGATCGAAAAATTTCCCAAGTATAGATCGAAAAATTTCCCAAGTATAGATCCAAAAATTTTCCAAGTATAGATCGAAAAATTTCCCAAGTATAGATCGAAAAATTTCCCAAGTATAGTAAGAAAAATTTCCCAAGTATAAATCCAAAAATTTCCCATGAATAGATCCAAAAATTTCCCAAGTATAGATCCAAAAATTTCCCAAGTATAGATCCAAAAATTTCCCAAGTAGAGATCGAAAAATTTCCCAAGTATAGATCGAAAAATTTCCCAAGTATAGATCGAAAAATTTCCCAAGTATAGATTCAAAAATTTCCCAAGTATAGGTCCAAAAATTTCCCAAGTATAGATTCAAAAATTTCCCAAGTATAGATTCAAAAATTTCCCAAGTATAGATCCAAAAATTTCCCAAGTATAGATCGAAAAATTTCCCAAGTATAGATCCAAAAATTTCCCAAGTATACATCCAAAAATTTCCCAAGTATAGATCCAAAAATTTCCCAAGTATAGATTCAAAAATTTCCCAATTATAGATCCAAAAATTTTCCAAGTATACATCCAAAAATTTCCCAAGTATAGATCCAAAAATTTCCCAAGTATAGATCCAAAAATTTCCCAAGTATAATCCAAAAATTTCTCAAGTATAGATTCAAAAATTTCCCAAGCATAGATCCAAAAATTTCCCAAGTATAGTCCAAAAATTTCCCAAGTAGAGATTCAAAAATTTCCCAAGTAGAGATTCAAAAATTTCCCAAGTATAGATCGAAAAATTTCCCAAGTATAGATCCAAAAATTTCCCAAGTATAGATCCAAAAATTTTCCAAGTATAGATCGAAAAATTTCCCAAGTATAGATCGAAAAATTTACCAAGTATAGTAAGAAAAATTTCCCAAGTATAAATCCAAAAATTTCCCATGAATAGATCCAAAAATTTCCCAAGTATAGATCCAAAAATTTCCCAAGTATAGATCCAAAAATTTCACAAGTATACATCCAAAAATTTCCCAAGTATAGATCCAAAAATTTCCCAAGCATAGATCCAAAAATTTTCCAAGTATAGATCGAAAAATTTCACAAGTATAGATCCAAAATTTTCCCAAGTATAGGTCCAAAAATTTCCCAAGTATAGATTCAAAAATTTCCCAAGTATAGATCCAAAAATTTCCCAAGTATAGATCCAAAAATTTCACAAGTATACATGTAAAAATTTCCCAAGTATAGATCCAAAAATTTCACAAGTATAAATCCAAAAATTTACCAAGTATAGATCCAAAAATTTCCCAAGCATAGATCCAAAAATTTCCCAAGTATAGATCCAAAAATTTCCCAAGTATAGATTCAAAAATTTCCCAAGTATAGATCCAAAAATTTTCCAAGTATAGATCCAAAAATTTCCCAAGTATAGATTCAAAAATTTCCCAAGTATAGATCCAAAAATTTTCCAAGTATACATCCAAAGATTTCCCAAGTATAGATCCAAAAATTTCCCAAGTATAGATCCAAAAATTTCCCAAGTATAGATCCAAAAATTTCTCAAGTACAGATTCAAAAATTTCCCAAGCATAGATCCAAAAATTTCCCATGTATAGTCCAAAAATTTCCCAAGTAGAGATTCAAAAATTTCCCAAGTAGAGATTCAAAAATTTCCCAAGTATAGATCGAAAAATTTCCCAAGCATAGATCGAAAAATTTTCCAAGTATAGATCGAAAAATTTCCCAAGTATAGATCCAAAAATTTCACAAGTATACATCCAAAAATTTCCCTAGTATAGATCGAAAAATTTTCCAAGTATAGATCCAAAATTTCCCAAGTATAGATCCAAAAATTTCTCAAGTATAGATTCAAAAATTTCCCAAGTATAGGTCCATAAATTTCCCAAGTATAGATTCAAAAATTTCCCAAGTATAGATCCAAAAATTTCCCAAGTATAGATTCAAAAATTTCCCAAGTATAGATCCAAAAATTTCCCAAGTATAGATCGAAAAATTTCCCAAGTATAGATCCAAAAATTTCCCAAGTATACATCCAAAAATTTCCCAAGTATAGATCCAAAAATTTCCCAAGTATAGATTCAAAAATTTCCCAAGTATAGATCCAAAAATTTTCCAAGTATACATCCAAAAATTTCCCAAGTATAGATAAAAAATTTCCCAAGTATAGATCCAAAAATTTCCCAAGTATAGATCCAAAAATTTCCCAAGCATAGATCCAAAAATTTTCCAAGTATAGATCGAAAAATTTCACAAGTATAGATCCAAAATTTTCAGAAGTATAGGTCCAAAAATTTCCCAAGTATAGATTCAAAAATTTCCTAAGTATAGATCCAAAAATTTCCCAAGTATAGATCCAAAAATTTCACAAGTATACATGTAAAAATTTCCCAAGTATAGATCCAAAAATTTCACAAGTATAAATCCAAAAATTTACCAAGTATAGATCCAAAAATTTCCCAAGCATAGATCCAAAAATTTCCCAAGTATAGATCCAAAAATTTCCCAAGTATAGATTCAAAAATTTCCCAAGTATAGATCCAAAAATTTTCCAAGTATAGATCCAAAAATTTCCCAAGTATAGATTCAAAAATTTCCCAAGTATAGATCCAAAAATTTTCCAAGTATACATCCAAAGATTTCCCAAGTATAGATCCAAAAATTTCCCAAGTATAGATCCAAAAATTTCCCAAGTATAGATCCAAAAATTTCTCAAGTACAGATTCAAAAATTTCCCAAGCATAGATCCAAAAATTTCCCATGTATAGTCCAAAAATTTCCCAAGTAGAGATTCAAAAATTTCCCAAGTAGAGATTCAAAAATTTCCCAAGTATAGATCGAAAAATTTCCCAAGCATAGATCGAAAAATTTTCCAAGTATAGATCGAAAAATTTCCCAAGTATAGATCCAAAAATTTCACAAGTATACATCCAAAAATTTCCCTAGTATAGATCGAAAAATTTTCCAAGTATAGATCCAAAATTTCCCAAGTATAGATCCAAAAATTTCTCAAGTATAGATTCAAAAATTTCCCAAGTATAGGTCCATAAATTTCCCAAGTATAGATTCAAAAATTTCCCAAGTATAGATCCAAAAATTTCCCAAGTATAGATTCAAAAATTTCCCAAGTATAGATCCAAAAATTTCCCAAGTATAGATCGAAAAATTTCCCAAGTATAGATCCAAAAATTTCCCAAGTATACATCCAAAAATTTCCCAAGTATAGATCCAAAAATTTCCCAAGTATAGATTCAAAAATTTCCCAAGTATAGATCCAAAAATTTTCCAAGTATACATCCAAAAATTTCCCAAGTATAGATAAAAAATTTCCCAAGTATAGATCCAAAAATTTCCCAAGTATAGATCCAAAAATTTCTCAAGTATAGATTCAAAAATTTCCCAAACATAGATCCAAAAATTTCCCAAGTATAGTCCAAAAATTTCCCAAGTAGAGATTCAAAAATTTCCCAAGTAGAGATTCAAAAATTTCCCAAGTATAGATCGAAAAATTTCCCAAGTATAGATCGAAAAATTTCCCAAGTATAGATCGAAAAATTTCCCAAGTATAGATCCAAAAATTTTCCAAGTATAGATCGAAAAATTTCCCAAGTATAGATCCAAAAATTACCCAAGTATAGATCCAAAAATTTCCCAAGTATAGATCCAAAAATTTCTCAAGTATAGATTCAAAAATTTCCCAAGCATAGATCCAAAAATTTCCCAAGTATAGTCCAAAAATTTCCCAAGTAGAGATTCAAAAATTTCCCAAGTAGAGATTCAAAAATTTCCCAAGTATAGATCGAAAAATTTCCCAAGTATAGATCGAAAAATTTCCCAAGTATAGATCGAAAAATTTTCCAAGTATAGATCCAAAAATTTTCCAAGTATAGATCGAAAAATTTCCCAAGTATAGATCGAAAAATTTCCCAAGTATAGTAAGAAAAATTTCCCAAGTATAAATCCAAAAATTTCCCATGAATAGATCCAAAAATTTCCCAAGTATAGATCCAAAAATTTCCCAAGTATAGATCCAAAAATTTCACAAGTATACATCCAAAAATTTCCAAAGTATAGATCCAAAAATTTCCCAAGCATAGATCGAAAAATTTCCCAAGTATAGATCCAAAAATTTCCCAAGTATAGATCCAAAAATTTCCCAAGTATAGATTCAAAAATTTCCCAAGTATAGATCCAAAAATTTTCCAAGTATACATCCAAAGATTTCCCAAGTATAGTTCCAAAAATTTCCCAAGTATAGATCCAAAAATTTCCCAAGTATAGATCCAAAAATTTCTCAAGTACAGATTCAAAAATTTCCCAAGCATAGATCCAAAAATTTCCCATGTATAGTCCAAAAATTTCCCAAGTAGAGATTCAAAAATTTCCCAAGTAGAGATTCAAAAATTTCCCAAGTATAGATCGAAAAATTTCCCAAGCATAGATCGAAAAATTTTCCAAGTATAGATCGAAAAATTTCCCAAGTATAGATCCAAAAATTTCACAAGTATACATCCAAAAATTTCCCTAGTATAGATCGAAAAATTTTCCAAGTATAGATCCAAAAATTTCTCAAGTATAGATTCAAAAATTTCCCAAGTATAGGTCCATAAATTTCCCAAGTATAGATTCAAAAATTTCCCAAGTATAGATCCAAAAATTTCCCAAGTATAGATTCAAAAATTTCCCAAGTATAGATCCAAAAATTTCCCAAGTATAGATCGAAAAATTTCCCAAGTATTGATCCAAAAATTTCCCAAGTATACATCCAAAAATTTCCCAAGTATAGATCCAAAAATTTCCCAAGTATAGATTCAAAAATTTCCCAAGTATAGATCCAAAAATTTTCCAAGTATACATCCAAAAATTTCCCAAGTATAGATAAAAAATTTCCCAAGTATAGATCCAAAAATTTCCCAAGTATAGATCCAAAAATTTCTCAAGTATAGATTCAAAAATTTCCCAAGCATAGATCCAAAAATTTCCCAAGTATAGTCCAAAAATTTCCCAAGTAGAGATTCAAAAATTTCCCAAGTAGAGATTCAAAAATTTCCCAAGTATAGATCGAAAAATTTCCAAAGTATAGATCGAAAAATTTCCCAAGTATAGATCGAAAAATTTCCCAAGTATAGATCCAAAAATTTTCCAAGTATAGATCGAAAAATTTCCCAAGTATAGATCCAAAAATTACCCAAGTATAGATCCAAAAATTTCCCAAGTATAGATCCAAAAATTTCTCAAGTATAGATTCAAAAATTTCCCAAGCATAGATCCAAAAATTTCCCAAGTATAGTCCAAAAATTTCCCAAGTAGAGATTCAAAAATTTCCCAAGTATACATCCAAAAATTTCCCAAGTATAGATCCAAAAATTTCCCAAGTATAGATTCAAAAATTTCCCAAGTATAGATCCAAAAATTTTCCAAGTATACATCCAAAAATTTCCCAAGTATAGATAAAAAATTTCCCAAGTATAGATCCAAAAATTTCCCAAGTATAGATCCAAAAATTTCTCAAGTATAGATTCAAAAATTTCCCAAGCATAGATCCAAAAATTTCCCAAGTATAGTCCAAAAATTTCCCAAGTAGAGATTCAAAAATTTCCCAAGTAGAGATTCAAAAATTTCCCAAGTATAGATCGAAAAATTTCCAAAGTATAGATCGAAAAATTTCCCAAGTATAGATCGAAAAATTTCCCAAGTATAGATCCAAAAATTTTCCAAGTATAGATCGAAAAATTTCCCAAGTATAGATCCAAAAATTACCCAAGTATAGATCCAAAAATTTCCCAAGTATAGATCCAAAAATTTCTCAAGTATAGATTCAAAAATTTCCCAAGCATAGATCCAAAAATTTCCCAAGTATAGTCCAAAAATTTCCCAAGTAGAGATTCAAAAATTTCCCAAGTAGAGATTCAAAAATTTCCCAAGTATAGATCGAAAAATTTCCAAAGTATAGATCGAAAAATTTCCCAAGTATAGATCGAAAAATTTCCCAAGTATAGATCCAAAAATTTTCCAAGTATAGATCGAAAAATTTCCCAAGTATAGATCCAAAAATTACCCAAGTATAGATCCAAAAATTTCCCAAGTATAGATCCAAAAATTTCTCAAGTATAGATTCAAAAATTTCCCAAGCATAGATCCAAAAATTTCCCAAGTATAGTCCAAAAATTTCCCAAGTAGAGATTCAAAAATTTCCCAAGTATACATCCAAAAATTTCCCAAGTATAGATCCAAAAATTTCCCAAGTATAGATTCAAAAATTTCCCAAGTATAGATCCAAAAATTTTCCAAGTATACATCCAAAAATTTCCCAAGTATAGATAAAAAATTTCCCAAGTATAGATCCAAAAATTTCCCAAGTATAGATCCAAAAATTTCTCAAGTATAGATTCAAAAATTTCCCAAGCATAGATCCAAAAATTTCCCAAGTATAGTCCAAAAATTTCCCAAGTAGAGATTCAAAAATTTCCCAAGTAGAGATTCAAAAATTTCCCAAGTATAGATCGAAAAATTTCCAAAGTATAGATCGAAAAATTTCCCAAGTATAGATCGAAAAATTTCCCAAGTATAGATCCAAAAATTTTCCAAGTATAGATCGAAAAATTTCCCAAGTATAGATCCAAAAATTACCCAAGTATAGATCCAAAAATTTCCCAAGTATAGATCCAAAAATTTCTCAAGTATAGATTCAAAAATTTCCCAAGCATAGATCCAAAAATTTCCCAAGTATAGTCCAAAAATTTCCCAAGTAGAGATTCAAAAATTTCCCAAGTAGAGATTCAAAAATTTCCCAAGTATAGATCGAAAAATTTCCCAAGTATAGATCGAAAAATTTCCCAAGTATAGATCGAAAAATTTCCCAAGTATAGATCCAAAAATTTTCCAAGTATAGATCGAAAAATTTCCCAAGTATAGATCGAAAAATTTCCCAAGTATAGTAAGAAAAATTTCCCAAGTATAAATCCAAAAATTTCCCATGAATAGATCCAAAAATTTCCCAAGTATAGATCCAAAAATTTCCCAAGTATAGATCCAAAAATTTCACAAGTATACATCCAAAAATTTCCAAAGTATAGATCCAAAAATTTCCCAAGCATAGATCGAAAAATTTCCCAAGTATAGATCCAAAAATTTCCCAAGTATAGATCCAAAAATTTCCCAAGTATAGATTCAAAAATTTCCCAAGTATAGATCCAAAAATTTTCCAAGTATACATCCAAAGATTTCCCAAGTATAGATCCAAAAATTTCCCAAGTATAGATCCAAAAATTTCCCAAGTATAGATCCAAAAATTTCTCAAGTACAGATTCAAAAATTTCCCAAGCATAGATCCAAAAATTTCCCATGTATAGTCCAAAAATTTCCCAAGTAGAGATTCAAAAATTTCCCAAGTAGAGATTCAAAAATTTCCCAAGTATAGATCGAAAAATTTCCCAAGCATAGATCGAAAAATTTTCCAAGTATAGATCGAAAAATTTCCCAAGTATAGATCCAAAAATTTCACAAGTATACATCCAAAAATTTCCCTAGTATAGATCGAAAAATTTTCCAAGTATAGATCCAAAATTTCCCAAGTATAGATCCAAAAATTTCCCAAGTATAGATTCAAAAATTTCCCAAGTATAGATCCAAAAATTTTCCAAGTATACATCCAAAGATTTCCCAAGTATACATCCAAAAATTTCCAAAGTATAGATCCAAAAATTTCCCAAGCATAGATCGAAAAATTTTCCAAGTATAGATCGAAAAATTTCCCAAGTATAGATCCAAAATTTCCCAAGTATAGATCCAAAAATTTCCCAAGTATAGATCCAAAAATTTCCCAAGTATAGATCCAAAAATTTCCCAAGTATAGATTCAAAAATTTCCCAAGTATAGATCCAAAAATTTTCCAAGTATACATCCAAAGATTTCCCAAGTATAGATCCAAAAATTTCCCAAGTATAGATCCAAAAATTTCCCAAGTATAGATCCAAAAATTTCTCAAGTATAGATTCAAAAATTTCCCAAGCATAGATCCAAAAATTTCCCATGTATAGTCCAAAAATTTCCCAAGTAGAGATTCAAAAATTTCCCAAGTAGAGATTCAAAAATTTCCCAAGTATAGATCGAAAAATTTCCCAAGCATAGATCGAAAAATTTTCCAAGTATAGATCGAAAAATTTCCCAAGTATAGATCCAAAAATTTCACAAGTATACATCCAAAAATTTCCCTAGTATAGATCGAAAAATTTTCCAAGTATAGATCCAAAATTTCCCAAGTATAGGTCCATAAATTTCCCAAGTATAGATTCAAAAATTTCCCAAGTATAGATCCAAAAATTTCCCAAGTATAGATCCAAAAATTTCCCAAGTATAGATCGAAAAATTTCCCAAGTATAGATCCAAAAATTTCCCAAGTATACATCCAAAAATTTCCCAAGTATAGATCCAAAAATTTCCCAAGTATAGATTCAAAAATTTCCCAAGTATAGATCCAAAAATTTTCCAAGTATACATCCAAAAATTTCCCAAGTATAGATCCAAAAATTTCCCAAATATAGATCCAAAAATTTCACAAGTATACATCCAAAAATTTCCCAAGTATAGATCCAAAAATTTCCCAAGCATAGATCGAAAAATTTTCCAAGTATAGATCGAAAAATTTCACAAGTATAGATCCAAAATTTTCCCAAGTATAGGTCCAAAAATTTCCCAAGTATAGATTCAAAAATTTCCCAAGTATAGATTCAAAAATTTCCCAAGTATAGATCCAAAAATTTCCCAAGTATAGATCCAAAAATTTCACAAGTATACATCCAAAAATTTCCCAAGTATAGATCCAAAAATTTCCCAAGCATAGATCGAAAAATTTTCCAAGTATAGATCGAAAAATTTCCCAAGTATAGATCCAAAATTTCCCAAGTATAGATCCAAAAATTTTCCAAGTATAGATCCAAAAATTTCCCAAGTATAGATCCAAAAATTTCCCAATTATAGATTCAAAAATTTCCCAAGTATAGATTCAAAAATTTCCCAAGTATAGATCCAAAAATTTTCCAAGTATACATCCAAAGATTTCCCAAGTATAGATCCAAAAATTTCCCAAGTATAGATCCAAAAATTTCCCAAGTATAGATCCAAAAATTTCTCAAGTATAGATTCAAAAATTTCCCAAGCATAGATCCAAAAATTTCCCATGTATAGTCCAAAAATTTCCCAAGTAGAGATTCAAAAATTTCCCAAGTAGAGATTCAAAAATTTCCCAAGTATAGATCGAAAAATTTCCCAAGCATAGATCGAAAAATTTTCCAAGTATAGATCGAAAAATTTCCCAAGTATAGATCCAAAAATTTCACAAGTATACATCCAAAAATTTCCCTAGTATAGATCGAAAAATTTTCCAAGTATAGATCCAAAATTTCCCAAGTATAGGTCCATAAATTTCCCAAGTATAGATTCAAAAATTTCCCAAGTATAGATCCAAAAATTTCCCAAGTATAGATCCAAAAATTTCCCAAGTATAGATCGAAAAATTTCCCAAGTATAGATCCAAAAATTTCCCAAGTATACATCCAAAAATTTCCCAAGTATAGATCCAAAAATTTCCCAAGTATAGATTCAAAAATTTCCCAAGTATAGATCCAAAAATTTTCCAAGTATACATCCAAAAATTTCCCAAGTATAGATCCAAAAATTTCCCAAATATAGATCCAAAAATTTCACAAGTATACATCCAAAAATTTCCCAAGTATAGATCCAAAAATTTCCCAAGCATAGATCGAAAAATTTTCCAAGTATAGATCGAAAAATTTCACAAGTATAGATCCAAAATTTTCCCAAGTATAGGTCCAAAAATTTCCCAAGTATAGATTCAAAAATTTCCCAAGTATAGATTCAAAAATTTCCCAAGTATAGATCCAAAAATTTCCCAAGTATAGATCCAAAAATTTCACAAGTATACATCCAAAAATTTCCCAAGTATAGATCCAAAAATTTCCCAAGCATAGATCGAAAAATTTTCCAAGTATAGATCGAAAAATTTCCCAAGTATAGATCCAAAATTTCCCAAGTATAGATCCAAAAATTTTCCAAGTATAGATCCAAAAATTTCCCAAGTATAGATCCAAAAATTTCCCAATTATAGATTCAAAAATTTCCCAAGTATAGATCCAAAAATTTTCCAAGTATACATCCAAAGATTTCCCAAGTATAGATCAAAAATTTCCCAAGTATAGATCCAAAAATTTCCCAAGTATAGATCCAAAAATTTCTCAAGTATAGATTCAAAAATTTCCCAAGCATAGATCCAAAAATTTCCCATGTATAGTCCAAAAATTTCCCAAGTAGAGATTCAAAAATTTCCCAAGTAGAGATTCAAAAATTTCCCAAGTATAGATCGAAAAATTTCCCAAGCATAGATCGAAAAATTTTCCAAGTATAGATCGAAAAATTTCCCAAGTATAGATCCAAAAATTTCACAAGTATACATCCAAAAATTTCCCTAGTATAGATCGAAAAATTTTCCAAGTATAGATCCAAAATTTCCCAAGTATAGGTCCATAAATTTCCCAAGTATAGATTCAAAAATTTCCCAAGTATAGATCCAAAAATTTCCCAAGTATAGATCCAAAAATTTCCCAAGTATAGATCGAAAAATTTCCCAAGTATAGATCCAAAAATTTCCCAAGTATACATCCAAAAATTTCCCAAGTATAGATCCAAAAATTTCCCAAGTATAGATTCAAAAATTTCCCAAGTATAGATCCAAAAATTTTCCAAGTATACATCCAAAAATTTCCCAAGTATAGATCCAAAAATTTCCCAAATATAGATCCAAAAATTTCACAAGTATACATCCAAAAATTTCCCAAGTATAGATCCAAAAATTTCCCAAGCATAGATCGAAAAATTTTCCAAGTATAGATCGAAAAATTTCACAAGTATAGATCCAAAATTTTCCCAAGTATAGGTCCAAAAATTTCCCAAGTATAGATTCAAAAATTTCCCAAGTATAGATCCAAAAATTTCCCAAGTATAGATCCAAAAATTTCACAAGTATACATCCAAAAATTTCCCAAGTATAGATCCAAAAATTTCCCAAGCATAGATCGAAAAATTTTCCAAGTATAGATCGAAAAATTTCCCAAGTATAGATCCAAAATTTCCCAAGTATAGATCCAAAAATTTTCCAAGTATAGATCCAAAAATTTACCAAGTATAGATCCAAAAATTTCCCAAGTATAGATTCAAAAATTTAACAAGTATAGATCCAAAAATTTTCCAAGTATACATCCAAAAATTTCCCAAGTATAGATCCAAAAATTTCCCAAGTATAGATCCAAAAATTTCCCAAGTATAGATCCAAAAATTTCTCAAGTATAGATTCAAAAATTTCCCAAGCATAGATCCAAAAATTTCCCATGTATAGTCCAAAAATTTCCCAAGTAGAGATTCAAAAATTTCCCAAGTAGAGATTCAAAAATTTCCCAAGTATAGATCGAAAAATTTCCCAAGCAAAAATCGAAAAATTTTCCAAGTATAGATCGAAAAATTTCCCAAGTATAGATCCAAAAATTTCACAAGTATACATCCAAAAATTTCCCTAGTATAGATCGAAAAATTTTCCAAGTATAGGTCCAAAATTTTCCAAGTATAGATCGAAAAATTTCCCAAGTATAGATCCAAAATTTCCCAAGTATAGATCCAAAAATTTCCCAAGTATAGATCCAAATATTTCCCAAGTATAGATCCAAAAATTTCCCAAGTATAGATCCAAAAATTTCCCAAGTATAGATCGAAAAATTTCCCAAGTATAGATTCAAAAATTTCCCAAGTATAGATCCAAAAATTTCCCAAGTATAGATCGAAAAATTTCCCAAGTATAGATCCAAAAATTTCCCAAGTATACATCCAAAAATTTCCCAAGTATAGATCCAAAAATTTCCCAAGTATAGATTCAAAAATTTCCCAAGTATAGATCCAAAAATTTTCCAAGTATACATCCAAAAATTTCCCAAGTATAGATCCAAAAATTTCCCAAGTATAGATCCAAAAATTTCCCAAGTATAATCCAAAAATTTCTCAAGTATAGATTCAAAAATTTCCCAAGCATAGATCCAAAAATTTCCCAAGTATAGTCCAAAAATTTCCCAAGTAGAGATTCAAAAATTTCCCAAGTAGAGATTCAAAAATTTCCCAAGTATAGATCGAAAAATTTCCCAAGTATAGATCCAAAAATTTTCCAAGTATAGATCGAAAAATTTCCCAAGTATAGATCCAAAAATTTTCCAAGTATAGATCGAAAAATTTCCCAAGTATAGATCGAAAAATTTCCCAAGTATAGTAAGAAAAATTTCCCAAGTATAAATCCAAAAATTTCCCATGAATAGATCCAAAAATTTCCCAAGTATAGATCCAAAAATTTCCCAAGTATAGATCCAAAAATTTCACAAGTATACATCCAAAAATTTCCCAAGTATAGATCCAAAAATTTCCCAAGCATAGATCCAAAAATTTTCCAAGTATAGATCCAAAAATTTCACAAGTATAGATCCAAAATTTTCCCAAGTATAGGTCCAAAAATTTCCCAAGTATAGATTCAAAAATTTCCCAAGTATAGATCCAAAAATTTCCCAAGTATAGATCCAAAAATTTCACAAGTATACATGTAAAAATTTCCCAAGTATAGATCCAAAAATTTCCCAAGCATAGATCGAAAAATTTTCCAAGTATAGATCGAAAAATTTCCCAAGTATAGATCCAAAAATTTCCCAAGTATAGATCCAAAAATTTCCCAAGTATAGATCCAAAAATTTCCCAAGTATAGATCCAAAAATTTCCCAAGTATAGATCCAAAAATTTCCCAAGTATAGATCCAAAAATTTCACAAGTATACATGTAAAAATTTCCCAAGTATAGATCCAAAAATTTCCCATGTATAGTCCAAAAATTTCCCAAGTAGAGATTCAAAAATTTCCCAAGTAGAGATTCAAAAATTTCCCAAGTATAGATCGAAAAATTTCCCAAGCAAAAATCGAAAAATTTTCCAAGTATAGATCGAAAAATTTCCCAAGTATAGATCCAAAAATTTCACAAGTATACATCCAAAAATTTCCCTAGTATAGATCGAAAAATTTTCCAAGTATAGGTCCAAAATTTTCCAAGTATAGATCGAAAAATTTCCCAAGTATAGATCCAAAATTTCCCAAGTATAGATCCAAAAATTTCCCAAGTATAGATCCAAATATTTCCCAAGTATAGATCCAAAAATTTCCCAAGTATAGATCCAAAAATTTCCCAAGTATAGATCGAAAAATTTCCCAAGTATAGATTCAAAAATTTCCCAAGTTTAGATCCAAAAATTTCCCAAGTATAGATCGAAAAATTTCCCAAGTATAGATCCAAAAATTTCCCAAGTATACATCCAAAAATTTCCCAAGTATAGATCCAAAAATTTCCCAAGTATAGATTCAAAAATTTCCCAAGTATAGATCCAAAAATTTTCCAAGTATACATCCAAAAATTTCCCAAGTATAGATCCAAAAATTTCCCAAGTATAGATCCAAAAATTTCCCA
This sequence comes from Odiellus spinosus, assembly GCA_963920705.1. Classification (NCBI taxonomy): domain Eukaryota; kingdom Metazoa; phylum Arthropoda; class Arachnida; order Opiliones; family Phalangiidae; genus Odiellus; species Odiellus spinosus. The sequence goes on along the minus strand of CAWUCO010000219.1, from coordinate 994,290 downwards.
AGTATAATCCAAAAATTTCTCAAGTATAGATTCAAAAATTTCCCAAGCATAGATCCAAAAATTTCCCAAGTATAGTCCAAAAATTTCCCAAGTAGAGATTCAAAAATTTCCCAAGTAGAGATTCAAAAATTTCCCAAGTATAGATCGAAAAATTTCCCAAGTATAGATCCAAAAATTTTCCAAGTATAGATCGAAAAATTTCCCAAGTATAGATCCAAAAATTTTCCAAGTATAAATCGAAAAATTTCCCAAGTATAGATCGAAAAATTTCCCAAGTATAGTAAGAAAAATTTCCCAAGTATAAATCCAAAAATTTCCCATGAATAGATCCAAAAATTTCCCAAGTATAGATCCAAAAATTTCCCAAGTATAGATCCAAAAATTTCACAAGTATACATCCAAAAATTTCCCAAGTATAGATCCAAAAATTTCCCAAGCATAGATCCAAAAATTTTCCAAGTATAGATCGAAAAATTTCACAAGTATAGATCCAAAATTTTCCCAAGTATAGGTCCTAAAATTTCCCAAGTATAGATTCAAAAATTTCCCAAGTATAGATCCAAAAATTTCCCAAGTATAGATCCAAAAATTTCACAAGTATACATGTAAAAATTTCCCAAGTATAGATCCGAAAATTTCCCAATCATAGATCGAAAAATTTTCCAAGTATAGATCGAAAAATTTCCCAAGTATAGATCCAAAAATTTCCCAAGTATAGATCCAAAAATTTCCCAAGTATAGATCCAAAAATTTCCCAAGTATAGATCCAAAAATTTCCCAAGTATAGATCCAAAAATTTCCCAAGTAGAGATTCAAAAATTTCCCAAGTATAGATCCAAAAATTTCCCAAGTATAGATCCAAAAATTTCCCAAGTATAATCCAAAAATTTCTCAAGTATAGATTCAAAAATTTCCCAAGCATAGATCCAAAAATTTCCCAAGTATAGTCCAAAAATTTCCCAAGTAGAGATTCAAAAATTTCCCAAGTAGAGATTCAAAAATTTCCCAAGTATAGATCGAAAAATTTCCCAAGTATAGATCCAAAAATTTTCCAAGTATAGATCGAAAAATTTCCCAAGTATAGATCCAAAAATTTTCCAAGTATAGATCGAAAAATTTCCCAAGTATAGATCGAAAAATTTCCCAAGTATAGTAAGAAAAATTTCCCAAGTATAAATCCAAAAATTTCCCATGAATAGATCCAAAAATTTCCCAAGTATAGATCCAAAAATTTCCCAAGTATAGATCCAAAAATTTCACAAGTATACATCCAAAAATTTCCCAAGTATAGATCCAAAAATTTCCCAAGCATAGATCCAAAAATTTTCCAAGTATAGATCGAAAAATTTCACAAGTATAGATCCAAAATTTTCCCAAGTATAGGTCCTAAAATTTCCCAAGTATAGATTCAAAAATTTCCCAAGTATAGATCCAAAAATTTCCCAAGTATAGATCCAAAAATTTCACAAGTATACATGTAAAAATTTCCCAAGTATAGATCCAAAAATTTCCCAAGCATAGATCGAAAAATTTTCCAAGTATAGATCGAAAAATTTCCCAAGTATAGATCCAAAAATTTCCCAAGTATAGATCCAAAAATTTCCCAAGTATAGATCCAAAAATTTCCCAAGTATAGATCCAAAAATTTCCCAAGTATAGATCCAAAAATTTCCCAAGTAGAGATTCAAAAATTTCCCAAGTATAGATCGAAAAATTTCCCAAGTATAGATCCAAAAATTTTCCAAGTATAGATCGAAAAATTTCCCAAGTATAGATCCAAAAATTTTCCAAGTATAGATCGAAAAATTTCCCAAGTATAGATCGAAAAATTTCCCAAGTATAGTAAGAAAAATTTCCCAAGTATAAATCCAAAAATTTCCCATGAATAGATCCAAAAATTTCCCAAGTATAGATCCAAAAATTTCCCAAGTATAGATCCAAAAATTTCACAAGTATACATCCAAAAATTTCCCAAGTATAGATCCAAAAATTTCCCAAGCATAGATCCAAAAATTTTCCAAGTATAGATCGAAAAATTTCACAAGTATAGATCCAAAATTTTCCCAAGTATAGGTCCAAAAATTTCCCAAGTATAGATTCAAAAATTTCCCAAGTATAGATCCAAAAATTTCCCAAGTATAGATCCAAAAATTTCACAAGTATACATGTAAAAATTTCCCAAGTATAGATCCAAAAATTTCCCAAGCATAGATCGAAAAATTTTCCAAGTATAGATCGAAAAATTTCCCAAGTATAGATCCAAAAATTTCCCAAGTATAGATCCAAAAATTTCCCAAGTATAGATCCAAAAATTTCCCAAGTATAGATCCAAAAATTTCCCAAGTATAGATCCAAAAATTTCCCAAGTATAGATCCAAAAATTTCACAAGTATACATGTAAAAATTTCCCAAGTATAGATCCAAAAATTTCCCAAGCATAGATCGAAAAATTTTCCAAGTATAGATCGAAAAATTTCCCAAGTATAGATCCAAAAATTTCCCAAGTATAGATCCAAAAATTTCCCAAGTATAGATCCAAAAATTTCCCAAGTATAGATCCAAAAATTTCCCAAGTATAGATACAAAAATTTCCCAAGCATAGATCCAAAAATTTTCCAAGTATAGATCGAAAAATTTCACAAGTATAGATCCAAAATTTTCCCAAGTATAGGTCCAAAAATTTCCCAAGTATAGATTCAAAAATTTCCCAAGTATAGATCCAAAAATTTCCCAAGTATAGATCCAAAAATTTCACAAGTATACATGTAAAAATTTCCCAAGTATAGATCCAAAAATTTCCCAAGCATAGATCGAAAAATTTTCCAAGTATAGATCGAAAAATTTCCCAAGTATAGATCCAAAAATTTCCCAAGTATAGATCCAAAAATTTCCCAAGTATAGATCCAAAAATTTCCCAAGTATAGATCCAAAAATTTCCCAAGTATAGATCCAAAAATTTCCCAAGTATAGATCCAAAAATTTCACAAGTATACATGTAAAAATTTCCCAAGTATAGATCCAAAAATTTCCCATGTATAGTCCAAAAATTTCCCAAGTAGAGATTCAAAAATTTCCCAAGTAGAGATTCAAAAATTTCCCAAGTATAGATCGAAAAATTTCCCAAGCAAAAATCGAAAAATTTTCCAAGTATAGATCGAAAAATTTCCCAAGTATAGATCCAAAAATTTCACAAGTATACATCCAAAAATTTCCCTAGTATAGATCGAAAAATTTTCCAAGTATAGGTCCAAAATTTTCCAAGTATAGATCGAAAAATTTCCCAAGTATAGATCCAAAATTTCCCAAGTATAGATCCAAAAATTTCCCAAGTATAGATCCAAATATTTCCCAAGTATAGATCCAAAATTTCCCAAGTATAGATCCAAAAATTTCCCAAGTATAGATCCAAATATTTCCCAAGTATAGATCCAAAAATTTCCCAAGTATAGATCGAAAAATTTCCCAAGTATAGATTCAAAAATTTCCCAAGTTTAGATCCAAAAATTTCCCAAGTATAGATCGAAAAATTTCCCAAGTATAGATCCAAAAATTTCCCAAGTATACATCCAAAAATTTCCCAAGTATAGATCCAAAAATTTCCCAAGTATAGATTCAAAAATTTCCCAAGTATAGATCCAAAAATTTTCCAAGTATACATCCAAAAATTTCCCAAGTATAGATCCAAAAATTTCCCAAGTATAGATCCAAAAATTTCCCAAGTATAATCCAAAAATTTCTCAAGTATAGATTCAAAAATTTCCCAAGCATAGATCCAAAAATTTCCCAAGTATAGTCCAAAAATTTCCCAAGTAGAGATTCAAAAATTTCCCAAGTAGAGATTCAAAAATTTCCCAAGTATAGATCGAAAAATTTCCCAAGTATAGATCCAAAAATTTTCCAAGTATAGATCGAAAAATTTCCCAAGTATAGATCCAAAAATTTTCCAAGTATAGATCGAAAAATTTCCCAAGTATAGATCGAAAAATTTCCCAAGTATAGTAAGAAAAATTTCCCAAGTATAAATCCAAAAATTTCCCATGAATAGATCCAAAAATTTCCCAAGTATAGATCCAAAAATTTCCCAAGTATAGATCCAAAAATTTCACAAGTATACATCCAAAAATTTCCCAAGTATAGATCCAAAAATTTCCCAAGCATAGATCCAAAAATTTTCCAAGTATAGATCGAAAAATTTCACAAGTATAGATCCAAAATTTTCCCAAGTATAGGTCCAAAAATTTCCCAAGTATAGATTCAAAAATTTCCCAAGTATAGATCCAAAAATTTCCCAAGTATAGATCCAAAAATTTCACAAGTATACATGTAAAAATTTCCCAAGTATAGATCCAAAAATTTCCCAAGCATAGATCGAAAAATTTTCCAAGTATAGATCGAAAAATTTCCCAAGTATAGATCCAAAAATTTCCCAAGTATAGATCCAAAAATTTCCCAAGTATAGATCCAAAAATTTCCCAAGTATAGATCCAAAAATTTCCCAAGTATAGATCCAAAAATTTCCCAAGTAGAGATTCAAAAATTTCCCAAGTATAGATCGAAAAATTTCCCAAGTATAGATCCAAAAATTTTCCAAGTATAGATCGAAAAATTTCCCAAGTATAGATCCAAAAATTTTCCAAGTATAGATCGAAAAATTTCCCAAGTATAGATCGAAAAATTTCCCAAGTATAGTAAGAAAAATTTCCCAAGTATAAATCCAAAAATTTCCCATGAATAGATCCAAAAATTTCCCAAGTATAGATCCAAAAATTTCCCAAGTATAGATCCAAAAATTTCACAAGTATACATCCAAAAATTTCCCAAGTATAGATCCAAAAATTTCCCAAGCATAGATCCAAAAATTTTCCAAGTATAGATCGAAAAATTTCACAAGTATAGATCCAAAATTTTCCCAAGTATAGGTCCAAAAATTTCCCAAGTATAGATTCAAAAATTTCCCAAGTATAGATCCAAAAATTTCCCAAGAGTAGATCCAAAAATTTCACAAGTATACATGTAAAAATTTCCCAAGTATAGATCCAAAAATTTCCCAAGCATAGATCGAAAAATTTTCCAAGTATAGATCGAAAAATTTCCCAAGTATAGATCCAAAAATTTCCCAAGTATAGATCCAAAAATTTCCCAAGTATAGATCCAAAAATTTCCCAAGTATAGATCCAAAAATTTCCCAAGTATAGATCCAAAAATTTCCCAAGTATAGATCCAAAAATTTCACAAGTATACATGTAAAAATTTCCCAAGTATAGATCCAAAAATTTCCCAAGCATAGATCGAAAAATTTTCCAAGTATAGATCGAAAAATTTCCCAAGTATAGATCCAAAAATTTCCCAAGTATAGATCCAAAAATTTCCCAAGTATAGATCCAAAAATTTCCCAAGTATAGATCCAAAAATTTCCCAAGTATAGATACAAAAATTTCCCAAGTATAGATCCAAAAATTTCACAAGTATACATCCAAAAATTTCTCAAGTGTAGATCCAAAAATTTCCCAAGCATAGATCGAAAAATTTTCCAAGTATAGATCGAAAAATTTCCCAAGAATAGATCCAAAAATTTCCCAAGTATAGATCCAAAAATTTCCCAAGTATAGATCCAAAAATTTCCCAAGTATAGATCCAAAAATTTCCCAAGTATACATCCAAAAATTTCCCAAGTATAGATCCAAAAATTTCCCAAGTATAGATTCAAAAATTTCCCAAGTATAGATCCAAAAATTTTCCAAGTATACATCCATAAATTTCCCAAGTATAGATCCAAAAATTTCCCAAGTATAGATCCAAAAATTTCCCAAGTATAGATCCAAAAATTTCCCAAGTATAATCCAAAAATTTCTAAAGTATAGATTCAAAAATTTCCCAAGCATAGATCCAAAAATTTCCCAAGTATAGTCCAAAAATTTCCCAAGTAGAGATTCAAAAATTTCCCAAGTAGAGATTCAAAAATTTCCCAAGTATAGATCGAAAAATTTCCCAAGTATAGATCGAAAAATTTCCCAAGTATAGATCGAAAAATTTCCCAAGTATAGATCCAAAAATTTTCCAAGTATAGATCGAAAAATTTCCCAAGTATAGATCGAAAAATTTCCCAAGTATAGTAAGAAAAATTTCCCAAGTATAAATCCAAAAATTTCCCATGAATAGATCCAAAAATTTCCCAAGTATAGATCCAAAAATTTCCCAAGTATAGATCCAAAAATTTCACAAGTATACATCCAAAAATTTCCCAAGTATAGATCCAAAAATTTCCCAAGCATAGATCCAAAAATTTTCCAAGTATAGATCGAAAAATTTCACAAGTATAGATCCAAAATTTTCCCAAGTATAGGTCCAAAAATTTCCCAAGTATAGATTCAAAAATTTCCCAAGTATAGATCCAAATATTTCCCAAGTATAGATCCAAAAATTTCACAAGTATACATGTAAAAATTTCCCAAGTATAGATCCAAAAATTTCACAAGTATAGATCCAAAAATTTCCCAAGCATAGATCGAAAAATTTTCCAAGTATAGATCGAAAAATTTCCCAAGTATAGATCCAAAATTTCCCAAGTATAGATCCAAAAATTTCCCAAGTATAGATCCAAAAATTTCCCAAGTATAGATTCAAAAATTTCCCAAGTATAGATCCAAAAATTTTCCAAGTATACATCCAAAGATTTCCCAAGTATAGATCCAAAAATTTCCCAAGTATAGATCCAAAAATTTCCCAAGTATAGATCCAAAAATTTCTCAAGTACAGATTCAAAAATTTCCCAAGCATAGATCCAAAAATTTCCCATGTATAGTCCAAAAATTTCCCAAGTAGAGATTCAAAAATTTCCCAAGTAGAGATTCAAAAATTTCCCAAGTATAGATCGAAAAATTTCCCAAGCATAGATCGAAAAATTTTCCAAGTATAGATCGAAAAATTTCCCAAGTATAGATCCAAAAATTTCACAAGTATACATCCAAAAATATCCCTAGTATAGATCGAAAAATTTTCCAAGTATGGATCCAAAATTTCCCAAGTATAGATCCAAAAATTTCTCAAGTATAGATTCAAAAATTTCCCAAGTATAGGTCCATAAATTTCCCAAGTATAGATTCAAAAATTTCCCAAGTATAGATCCAAAAATTTCCCAAGTATAGATTCAAAAATTTCCCAAGTATAGATCCAAAAATTTCCCAAGTATAAATCGAAAAATTTCCCAAGTATAGATCCAAAAATTTCCCAAGTATACATCCAAAAATTTCCCAAGTATAGATCCAAAAATTTCCCAAGTATAGATTCAAAAATTTCCCAAGTATAGATCCAAAAATTTTCCAAGTATACATCCAAAAATTTCCCAAGTATAGATCCAAAAATTTCCCAAGTATAGATCCAAAAATTTCCCAAGTATAGATCCAAAAATTTCTCAAGTATAGATTCAAAAATTTCCCAAGCATAGATCCAAAAATTTCCCAAGTATAGTCCAAAAATTTCCCAAGTAGAGATTCAAAAATTTCCCAAGTAGAGATTCAAAAATTTCCCAAGTATAGATCGAAAAATTTCCCAAGTATAGATCGAAAAATTTCCCAAGTATAGATCGAAAAATTTCCCAAGTATAGATCCAAAAATTTTCCAAGTATAGATCGAAAAATTTCCCAAGTATAGATCGAAAAATTTCCCAAGTATAGTAAGAAAAATTTCCCAAGTATAAATCCAAAAATTTCCCATGAATAGATCCAAAAATTTCCCAAGTATAGATCCAAAAATTTCCCAAGTATAGATCCAAAAATTTCACAAGTATACATCCAAAAATTTCCAAAGTATAGATCCAAAAATTTCCCAAGCATAGATCGAAAAATTTTCCAAGTATAGATCGAAAAATTTCACAAGTATAGATCCAAAATTTTCCCAAGTATAGGTCCAAAAATTTCCCAAGTATAGATTCAAAATTTCCCAAGTATAGATCCAAAAATTTCACAAGTATACATCCAAAAATTTCCAAAGTATAGATCCAAAAATTTCCCAAGCATAGATCGAAAAATTTTCCAAGTATTGATCGAAAAATTTCCCAAGTATAGATCCAAAATTTCCCAAGTATAGATCCAAAAATTTCCCAAGTATAGATCCAAAAATTTCCCAAGTATAGATCCAAAAATTTCCCAAGTATAGATTCAAAAATTTCCCAAGTATAGATCCAAAAATTTTACAAGTATACATCCAAAGATTTCCCAAGTATAGATCCAAAAATTTCCCAAGTATAGATCCAAAAATTTCCCAAGTATAGATCCAAAAATTTCTCAAGTATAGATTCAAAAATTTCCCAAGCATAGATCCAAAAATTTCCCATGTATAGTCCAAAAATTTCCCAAGTAGAGATTCAAAAATTTCCCAAGTAGAGATTCAAAAATTTCCCAAGTATAGATCGAAAAATTTCCCAAGCATAGATCGAAAAATTTTCCAAGTATAGATCGAAAAATTTCCCAAGTATAGATCCAAAAATTTCACAAGTATACATCCAAAAATTTCCCTAGTATAGATCGAAAAATTTTCCAAGTATAGATCCAAAATTTCCCAAGTATAGATCCAAAAATTTCTCAAGTATAGATTCAAAAATTTCCCAAGTATAGGTCCATAAATTTCCCAAGTATAGATTCAAAAATTTCCCAAGTATAGATCCAAAAATTTCCCAAGTATAGATTCAAAAATTTCCCAAGTATAGATCCAAAAATTTCCCAAGTATAGATCGAAAAATTTCCCAAGTATAGATCCAAAAATTTCCCAAGTATACATCCAAAAATTTCCCAAGTATAGATCCAAAAATTTCCCAAGTATAGATTCAAAAATTTCCCAAGTATAGATCCAAAAATTTTCCAAGTATACATCCAAAAATTTCCCAAGTATAGATCCAAAAATTTCCCAAATATAGATCCAAAAATTTCACAAGTATACATCCAAAAATTTCCCAAGTATAGATCCAAAAATTTCCCAAGCATAGATCGAAAAATTTTCCAAGTATAGATCGAAAAATTTCACAAGTATAGATCCAAAATTTTCCCAAGTATAGGTCCAAAAATTTCCCAAGTATAGATTCAAAAATTTCCCAAGTATAGATCCAAAAATTTCCCAAGTATAGATCCAAAAATTTCACAAGTATACATGAAAAATTTCCCAAGTATAGATCCAAAAATTTCCCAAGCATAGATCGAAAAATTTTCCAAGTATAGATCGAAAAATTTCCCAAGTATAGATCCAAAAATTTCCCAAGTATAGATCCAAAAATTTCCCAAGTATAGATCCAAAAATTTCCCAAGTATAGATCCAAAAATTTCCCAAGTATAGATCCAAAAATTTCCCAAGTATAGATCCAAAAATTTCACAAGTATACATGTAAAAATTTCCCAAGTATAGATCCAAAAATTTCCCAAGCATAGATCGAAAAATTTTCCAAGTATAGATCGAAAAATTTCCCAAGTATAGATCCAAAAATTTCCCAAGTATAGATCCAAAAATTTCACAAGTATACATCCAAAAATTTCCCAACTATAGATCCAAAAATTTCCCAAGCATAGATCCAAAAATTTTCCAAGTATTGATCGAAAAATTTCCCAAGTATAGATCCAAAATTTCCCAAGTATAGATCCAAAAATTTCCCAAGTATAGATCCAAAAATTTCCCAAGTATAGATCCAAAAATTTCCCAAGTATAGATTCAAAAATTTCCCAAGTATAGATCCAAAAATTTTACAAGTATACATCCAAAGATTTCCCAAGTATAGATCCAAAAATTTCCCAAGTATAGATCCAAAAATTTCCCAAGTATAGATCCAAAAATTTCTCAAGTATAGATTCAAAAATTTCCCAAGCATAGATCCAAAAATTTCCCATGTATAGTCCAAAAATTTCCCAAGTAGAGATTCAAAAATTTCCCAAGTAGAGATTCAAAAATTTCCCAAGTATAGATCGAAAAATTTCCCAAGCATAGATCGAAAAATTTTCCAAGTATAGATCGAAAAATTTCCCAAGTATAGATCCAAAAATTTCACAAGTATACATCCAAAAATTTCCCTAGTATAGATCGAAAAATTTTCCAAGTATAGATCCAAAATTTCCCAAGTATAGATCCAAAAATTTCTCAAGTATAGATTCAAAAATTTCCCAAGTATAGGTCCATAAATTTCCCAAGTATAGATTCAAAAATTTCCCAAGTATAGATCCAAAAATTTCCCAAGTATAGATTCAAAAATTTCCCAAGTATAGATCCAAAAATTTCCCAAGTATAGATCGAAAAATTTCCCAAGTATAGATCCAAAAATTTCCCAAGTATACATCCAAAAATTTCCCAAGTATAGATCCAAAAATTTCCCAAGTATAGATTCAAAAATTTCCCAAGTATAGATCCAAAAATTTTCCAAGTATACATCCAAAAATTTCCCAAGTATAGATCCAAAAATTTCCCAAATATAGATCCAAAAATTTCACAAGTATACATCCAAAAATTTCCCAAGTATAGATCCAAAAATTTCCCAAGCATAGATCGAAAAATTTTCCAAGTATTGATCGAAAAATTTCCCAAGTATAGATCCAAAATTTCCCAAGTATAGATCCAAAAATTTCCCAAGTATAGATCCAAAAATTTCCCAAGTATAGATCCAAAAATTTCCCAAGTATAGATTCAAAAATTTCCCAAGTATAGATCCAAAAATTTTACAAGTATACATCCAAAGATTTCCCAAGTATAGATCCAAAAATTTCCCAAGTATAGATCCAAAAATTTCCCAAGTATAGATCCAAAAATTTCTCAAGTATAGATTCAAAAATTTCCCAAGCATAGATCCAAAAATTTCCCATGTATAGTCCAAAAATTTCCCAAGTAGAGATTCAAAAATTTCCCAAGTAGAGATTCAAAAATTTCCCAAGTATAGATCGAAAAATTTCCCAAGCATAGATCGAAAAATTTTCCAAGTATAGATCGAAAAATTTCCCAAGTATAGATCCAAAAATTTCACAAGTATACATCCAAAAATTTCCCTAGTATAGATCGAAAAATTTTCCAAGTATAGATCCAAAATTTCCCAAGTATAGATCCAAAAATTTCTCAAGTATAGATTCAAAAATTTCCCAAGTATAGGTCCATAAATTTCCCAAGTATAGATTCAAAAATTTCCCAAGTATAGATCCAAAAATTTCCCAAGTATAGATTCAAAAATTTCCCAAGTATAGATCCAAAAATTTTCCAAGTATACATCCAAAAATTTCCCAAGTATAGATCCAAAAATTTCCCAAATATAGATCCAAAAATTTCACAAGTATACATCCAAAAATTTCCCAAGTATAGATCCAAAAATTTCCCAAGCATAGATCGAAAAATTTTCCAAGTATAGATCGAAAAATTTCACAAGTATAGATCCAAAATTTTCCCAAGTATAGGTCCAAAAATTTCCCAAGTATAGATTCAAAAATTTCCCAAGTATAGATCCAAAAATTTCCCAAGTATAGATCCAAAAATTTCACAAGTATACATGAAAAATTTCCCAAGTATAGATCCAAAAATTTCCCAAGCATAGATCGAAAAATTTTCCAAGTATAGATCGAAAAATTTCCCAAGTATAGATCCAAAAATTTCCCAAGTATAGATCCAAAAATTTCCCAAGTATAGATCCAAAAATTTCCCAAGTATAGATCCAAAAATTTCCCAAGTATAGATCCAAAAATTTCCCAAGTATAGATCCAAAAATTTCACAAGTATACATGTAAAAATTTCCCAAGTATAGATCCAAAAATTTCCCAAGCATAGATCGAAAAATTTTCCAAGTATAGATCGAAAAATTTCCCAAGTATAGATCCAAAAATTTCCCAAGTATAGATCCAAAAATTTCACAAGTATACATCCAAAAATTTCCCAACTATAGATCCAAAAATTTCCCAAGCATAGATCCAAAAATTTTCCAAGTATAGATCGAAAAATTTCACAAGTATAGATCCAAAATTTTCCCAAGTATAGGTCCAAAAATTTCCCAAGTATAGATTCAAAAATTTCCCAAGTATAGATCCAAAAATTTCCCAAGTATAGATCCAAAAATTTCACAAGTATACATGTAAAAATTTCCCAAGTATAGATCCAAAAATTTCACAAGTATACATCCAAAAATTTCCCAAGTATAGATCCAAAAATTTCCCAAGCATAGATCGAAAAATTTTCCAAGTATAGATCGAAAAATTTCCCAAGTATAGATCCAAAATTTCCCAAGTATAGATCCAAAAATTTCCCAAGTATAGATCCAAAAATTTCCCAAGTATAGATCCAAAAATTTCCCAAGTATAGATTCAAAAATTTCCCAAGTATAGATCCAAAAATTTTCCAAGTATACATCCAAAGATTTCCCAAGTATAGATCCAAAAATTTCCCAAGTATAGATCCAAAAATTCCCCAAGTATAGATCCAAAAATTTCTCAAGTACAGATTCAAAAATTTCCCAAGCATAGATCCAAAAATTTCCCATGTATAGTCCAAAAATTTCCCAAGTAGAGATTCAAAAATTTCCCAAGTAGAGATTCAAAAATTTCCCAAGTATAGATCGAAAAATTTCCCAAGCATAGATCGAAAAATTTTCCAAGTATAGATCGAAAAATTTCCCAAGTATAGATCCAAAAATTTCACAAGTATACATCCAAAAATTTCCCTAGTATAGATCGAAAAATTTTCCAAGTATAGATCCAAAATTTCCCAAGTATAGATCCAAAAATTTCTCAAGTATAGATTCAAAAATTTCCCAAGTATAGGTCGATAAATTTCCCAAGTATAGATTCAAAAATTTCCCAAGTATAGATCCAAAAATTTCCCAAGTATAGATTCAAAAATTTCCCAAGTATAGATCCAAAAATTTCCCAAGTATAGATCGAAAAATTCCCAAGTATAGATCCAAAAATTTCCCAAGTATACATCCAAAAATTTCCCAAGTATAGATCCAAAAATTTCCCAAGTATAGATTCAAAAATTTCCCAAGTATAGATCCAAAAATTTTCCAAGTATACATCCAAAAATTTCCCAAGTATAGATCCAAAAATTTCCCAAGTATAGATCCAAAAATTTCCCAAGTATAGATCCAAAAATTTCCCAAGTATAGATCCAAAAATTTCTCAAGTATAGATTCAAAAATTTCCCAAGCATAGATCCAAAAATTTCCCAAGTATAGTCCAAAAATTTCCCAAGTAGAGATTCAAAAATTTCCCAAGTAGAGATTCAAAAATTTCCCAAGTATAGATCGAAAAATTTCCCAAGTATAAATCCAAAAATTTCCCATGAATAGATCCAAAAATTTCCCAAGTATAGATCCAAAAATTTCACAAGTATACATGAAAAATTTCCCAAGTATAGATCCAAAAATTTCCCAAGCATAGATCGAAAAATTTTCCAAGTATAGATCGAAAAATTTCCCAAGTATAGATCCAAAAATTTCCCAAGTATAGATCCAAAAATTTCCCATGAATAGATCCAAAAATTTCCCAAGTATAGATCCAAAAATTTCACAAGTATACATGAAAAATTTCCCAAGTATAGATCCAAAAATTTCCCAAGCATAGATCGAAAAATTTTCCAAGTATAGATCGAAAAATTTCCCAAGTATAGATCCAAAAATTTACCAAGTATAGATCCAAAAATTTCCCAAGTATAGATCCAAAAATTTCCCAAGTATAGATCCAAAAATTTCCCAAGTATAGATCCAAAAATTTCCCAAGTATAGATCCAAAAATTTCACAAGTATACATGTAAAAATTTCCCAAGTATAGATCCAAAAATTTCCCAAGCATAGATCGAAAAATTTTCCAAGTATAGATCGAAAAATTTCCCAAGTATAGATCCAAAAATTTCCCAAGTATAGATCCAAAAATTTCACAAGTATACATCCAAAAATTTCCCAACTATAGATCCAAAAATTTCCCAAGCATAGATCCAAAAATTTTCCAAGTATTGATCGAAAAATTTCCCAAGTATAGATCCAAAAATTTCCCAAGTATAGATCCAAAAATTTCCCAAGTATAGATTCAAAAATTTCCCAAGTATAGATCCAAAAATTTTACAAGTATACATCCAAAGATTTCCCAAGTATAGATCCAAAAATTTCCCAAGTATAGATCCAAAAATTTCCCAAGTATAGATCCAAAAATTTCTCAAGTATAGATTCAAAAATTTCCCAAGCATAGATCCAAAAATTTCCCATGTATAGTCCAAAAATTTCCCAAGTAGAGATTCAAAAATTTCCCAAGTAGAGATTCAAAAATTTCCCAAGTATAGATCGAAAAATTTCCCAAGCATAGATCGAAAAATTTTCCAAGTATAGATCGAAAAATTTCCCAAGTATAGATCCCAAAATTTCACAAGTATACATCCAAAAATTTCCCTAGTATAGATCGAAAAATTTTCCAAGTATAGATCCAAAATTTCCCAAGTATAGATCCAAAAATTTCTCAAGTATAGATTCAAAAATTTCCCAAGTATAGGTCCATAAATTTCCCAAGTATAGATTCAAAAATTTCCCAAGTATAGATCCAAAAATTTCCCAAGTATAGATTCAAAAATTTCCCAAGTATAGATCCAAAAATTTCCCAAGTATAGATCGAAAAATTTCCCAAGTATAGATCCAAAAATTTCCCAAGTATACATCCAAAAATTTCCCAAGTATAGATCCAAAAATTTCCCAAGTATAGATTCAAAAATTTCCCAAGTATAGATCCAAAAATTTTCCAAGTATACATCCAAAAATTTCCCAAGTATAGATCCAAAAATTTCCCAAATATAGATCCAAAAATTTCACAAGTATACATCCAAAAATTTCCCAAGTATAGATCCAAAAATTTCCCAAGCATAGATCGAAAAATTTTCCAAGTATTGATCGAAAAATTTCCCAAGTATAGATCCAAAATTTCCCAAGTATAGATCCAAAAATTTCCCAAGTATAGATCCAAAAATTTCCCAAGTATAGATCCAAAAATTTCCCAAGTATAGATTCAAAAATTTCCCAAGTATAGATCCAAAAATTTTACAAGTATACATCCAAAGATTTCCCAAGTATAGATCCAAAAATTTCCCAAGTATAGATCCAAAAATTTCCCAAGTATAGATCCAAAAATTTCTCAAGTATAGATTCAAAAATTTCCCAAGCATAGATCCAAAAATTTCCCATGTATAGTCCAAAAATTTCCCAAGTAGAGATTCAAAAATTTCCCAAGTAGAGATTCAAAAATTTCCCAAGTATAGATCGAAAAATTTCCCAAGCATAGATCGAAAAATTTTCCAAGTATAGATCGAAAAATTTCCCAAGTATAGATCCAAAAATTTCACAAGTATACATCCAAAAATTTCCCTAGTATAGATCGAAAAATTTTCCAAGTATAGATCCAAAATTTCCCAAGTATAGATCCAAAAATTTCTCAAGTATAGATTCAAAAATTTCCCAAGTATAGGTCCATAAATTTCCCAAGTATAGATTCAAAAATTTCCCAAGTATAGATCCAAAAATTTCCCAAGTATAGATTCAAAAATTTCCCAAGTATAGATCCAAAAATTTTCCAAGTATACATCCAAAAATTTCCCAAGTATAGATCCAAAAATTTCCCAAATATAGATCCAAAAATTTCACAAGTATCCATCCAAAAATTTCCCAAGTATAGATCAAAAAAATTCCCAAGCATAGATCGAAAAATTTTCCAAGTATAGATCGAAAAATTTCACAAGTATAGATCCAAAATTTTCCCAAGTATAGGTCCAAAAATTTCCCAAGTATAGATTCAAAAATTTCCCAAGTATAGATCCAAAAATTTCACAAGTATACATGAAAAATTTCCCAAGTATAGATCCAAAAATTTCCCAAGCATAGATCGAAAAATTTTCCAAGTATAGATCGAAAAATTTCCCAAGTATAGATCCAAAAATTTCCCAAGTATAGATCCAAAAATTTCCCAAGTATAGATCCAAAAATTTCCCAAGTATAGATCCAAAAATTTCCCAAGTATAGATCCAAAAATTTCCCAAGTATAGATCCAAAAATTTCACAAGTATACATGTAAAAATTTCCCAAGTATAGATCCAAAAATTTCCCAAGCATAGATCGAAAAATTTTCCAAGTATAGATCGAAAAATTTCCCAAGTATAGATCCAAAAATTTCCCAAGTATAGATCCAAAAATTTCACAAGTATACATCCAAAAATTTCCCAACTATAGATCCAAAAATTTCCCAAGCATAGATCCAAAAATTTTCCAAGTATAGATCGAAAAATTTCACAAGTATAGATCCAAAATTTTCCCAAGTATAGGTCCAAAAATTTCCCAAGTATAGATTCAAAAATTTCCCAAGTATAGATCCAAAAATTTCCCAAGTATAGATCCAAAAATTTCACAAGTATACATGTAAAAATTTCCCAAGTATAGATCCAAAAATTTCACAAGTATACATCCAAAAATTTCCCAAGTATAGATCCAAAAATTTCCCAAGCATAGATCGAAAAATTTTCCAAGTATAGATCGAAAAATTTCCCAAGTATAGATCCAATATTTCCCAAGTATAGATCCAAAAATTTCTCAAGTATAGATTCAAAAATTTCCCAAGTATAGGTCCATAAATTTCCCAAGTATAGATTCAAAAATTTCCCAAGTATAGATCCAAAAATTTCCCAAGTATAGATTCAAAAATTTCCCAAGTATAGATCCAAAAATTTCCCAAGTATAGATCGAAAAATTTCCCAAGTATAGATCCAAAAATTTCCCAAGTATACATCCAAAAATTTCCCAAGTATAGATCCAAAAATTTCCCAAGTATAGATTCAAAAATTTCCCAAGTATAGATCCAAAAATTTTCCAAATATACATCCAAAAATTTCCCAAGTATAGATCCAAAAATTTCCCAAATATAGATCCAAAAATTTCACAAGTATACATCCAAAAATTTCCCAAGTATAGATCCAAAAATTTCCCAAGCATAGATCGAAAAATTTTCCAAGTATTGATCGAAAAATTTCCCAAGTATAGATCCAAAATTTCCCAAGTATAGATCCAAAAATTTCCCAAGTATAGATCCAAAAATTTCCCAAGTATAGATCCAAAAATTTCCCAAGTATAGATTCAAAAATTTCCCAAGTATAGATCCAAAAATTTTACAAGTATACATCCAAAGATTTCCCAAGTATAGATCCAAAAATTTCCCAAGTATAGATCCAAAAATTCCCCAAGTATAGATCCAAAAATTTCTCAAGTACAGATTCAAAAATTTCCCAAGCATAGATCCAAAAATTTCCCATGTATAGTCCAAAAATTTCCCAAGTAGAGATTCAAAAATTTCCCAAGTAGAGATTCAAAAATTTCCCAAGTATAGATCGAAAAATTTCCCAAGCATAGATCGAAAAATTTTCCAAGTATAGATCGAAAAATTTCCCAAGTATAGATCCAAAAATTTCACAAGTATACATCCAAAAATTTCCCTAGTATAGATCGAAAAATTTTCCAAGTATAGATCCAAAATTTCCCAAGTATAGATCCAAAAATTTCTCAAGTATAGATTCAAAAATTTCCCAAGTATAGGTCCATAAATTTCCCAAGTATAGATTCAAAAATTTCCCAAGTATAGATCCAAAAATTTCCCAAGTATAGATTCAAAAATTTCCCAAGTATAGATCCAAAAATTTCCCAAGTATAGATCGAAAAATTTCCCAAGTATAGATCCAAAAATTTCCCAAGTATACATCCAAAAATTTCCCAAGTATAGATCCAAAAATTTCCCAAGTATAGATTCAAAAATTTCCCAAGTATAGATCCAAAAATTTTCCAAGTATACATCCAAAAATTTCCCAAGTATAGATCCAAAAATTTCCCAAGTATAGATCCAAAAATTTCCCAAGTATAGATCCAAAAATTTCCCAAGTATAGATCCAAAAATTTCTCAAGTATAGATTCAAAAATTTCCCAAGCATAGATCCAAAAATTTCCCAAGTATAGTCCAAAAATTTCCCAAGTAGAGATTCAAAAATTTCCCAAGTAGAGATTCAAAAATTTCCCAAGTATAGATCGAAAAATTTCCCAAGTATAAATCCAAAAATTTCCCATGAATAGATCCAAAAATTTCCCAAGTATAGATCCAAAAATTTCCCAAGTATAGATCCAAAAATTTCACAAGTATACATGTAAAAATTTCCCAAGTATAGATCCAAAAATTTCCCAAGCATAGATCGAAAAATTTTCCAAGTATAGATCGAAAAATTTCCCAAGTATAGATCCAAAAATTTCCCAAGTATAGATCCAAAAATTTCCCAAGTATAGATCCAAAAATTTCCCAAGTATAGATCCAAAAATTTCCCAAGTATAGATCCAAAAATTTCCCAAGTATAGATCCAAAAATTTCACAAGTATACATGTAAAAATTTCCCAAGTATAGATCCAAAAATTTCCCAAGCATAGATCCAAAAATTTTCCAAGTATAGATCGAAAAATTTCACAAGTATAGATCCAAAATTTTCCCAAGTATAGGTCCAAAAATTTCCCAAGTATAGATTCAAAAATTTCCCAAGTATAGATCCAAAAATTTCCCAAGTATAGATCCAAAAATTTCACAAGTATACATGTAAAAATTTCCCAAGTATAGATCCAAAAATTTCACAAGTATACATCCAAAAATTTCCCAAGTATAGATCCAAAAATTTCCCAAGCATAGATCGAAAATTTTTCCAAGTATAGATCGAAAAATTTCCCAAGTATAGATCCAAAATTTCCCAAGTATAGATCCAAAAATTTCCCAAGTATAGATCCAAAAATTTCCCAAGTATAGATTCAAAAATTTCCCAAGTATAGATCCAAAAATTTTCCAAGTATACATCCAAAGATTTCCCAAGTATAGATCCAAAAATTTCCCAAGTATAGATCCAAAAATTTCCCAAGTATAGATCCAAAAATTTCCCAAGTATAGATCCAAAAATTTCTCAAGTACAGATTCAAAAATTTCCCAAGCATAGATCCAAAAATTTCCCATGTATAGTCCAAAAATTTCCCAAGTAGAGATTCAAAAATTTCCCAAGTATAGATCGAAAAATTTCCCAAGCATAGATCGAAAAATTTTCCAAGTATAGATCGAAAAATTTCCCAAGTATAGATCCAAAAATTTCACAAGTATACATCCAAAAATTTCCCTAGTATAGATCGAAAAATTTTCCAAGTATAGATCCAAAATTTCCCAAGTATAGATCCAAAAATTTCTCAAGTATAGATTCAAAAATTTCCCAAGTATAGGTCCATAAATTTCCCAAGTATAGATTCAAAAATTTCCCAAGTATAGACCAAAAATTTCCCAAGTATAGATTCAAAAATTTCCCAAGTATAGATCCAAAAATTTCCCAAGTATAGATCGAAAAATTTCCCAAGTATAGATCCAAAAATTTCCCAAGTATACATCCAAAAATTTCCCAAGTATAGATCCAAAAATTTCCCAAGTATAGATTCAAAAATTTCCCAAGTATAGATCCAAAAATTTTCCAAGTATACATCCAAAAATTTCCCAAGTATAGATCCAAAAATTTCCCAAGTATAGATCCAAAAATTTCCCAAGTATAGATCCAAAAATTTCCCAAGTATAGATCCAAAAATTTCTCAAGTATAGATTCAAAAATTTCCCAAGCATAGATGCAAAAATTTCCCAAGTATAGTCCAAAAATTTCCCAAGTAGAGATTCAAAAATTTCCCAAGTAGAGATTCAAAAATTTCCCAAGTATAGATCGAAAAATTTCCCAAGTATAAATCCAAAAATTTCCCATGAATAGATCCAAAAATTTCCCAAGTATAGATCCAAAAATTTCCCAAGTATAGATCCAAAAATTTCACAAGTATACATCCAAAAATTTCCCAAGTATAGATCCAAAAATTTCCCAAGCATAGATCCAAAAATTTTCCAAGTATAGATCGAAAAATTTCACAAGTATAGATCCAAAATTTTCCCAAGTATAGGTCCAAAAATTTCCCAAGTATAGATTCAAAAATTTCCCAAGTATAGATCCAAAAATTTCCCAAGTATAGATCCAAAAATTTCACAAGTATACATGTAAAAATTTCCCAAGTATAGATCCAAAAATTTCCCAAGCATAGATCGAAAAATTTTCCAAGTATAGATCGAAAAATTTCCCAAGTATAGATCCAAAAATTTCCCAAGTATAGATCCAAAAATTTCCCAAGTATAGATCCAAAAATTTCCCAAGTATAGATCCAAAAATTTCCCAAGTATAGATCCAAAAATTTCCCAAGTATAGATCCAAAAATTTCACAAGTATACATGTAAAAATTTCCCAAGTATAGATCCAAAAATTTCCCAAGCATAGATCGAAAAATTTTCCAAGTATAGATCCAAAAATTTCCCAAGTATAGATCCAAAAATTTCACAAGTATACATCCAAAAATTTCCCAAGTATAGATCCAAAAATTTCCCAAGCATAGATCCAAAAATTTTCCAAGTATAGATCGAAAAATTTCACAAGTATAGATCCAAAATTTTCCCAAGTATAGGTCCAAAAATTTCCCAAGTATAGATTCAAAAATTTCCCAAGTATAGATCCAAAAATTTCCCAAGTATAGATCCAAAAATTTCACAAGTATACATGTAAAAATTTCCCAAGTATAGATCCAAAAATTTCACAAGTATACATCCAAAAATTTCCCAAGTATAGATCCAAAAATTTCCCAAGCATAGATCGAAAATTTTTCCAAGTATAGATCGAAAAATTTCCCAAGTATAGATCCAAAATTTCCCAAGTATAGATCCAAAAATTTCCCAAGTATAGATCCAAAAATTTCCCAAGTATAGATTCAAAAATTTCCCAAGTATAGATCCAAAAATTTTCCAAGTATACATCCAAAGATTTCCCAAGTATAGATCCAAAAATTTCCCAAGTATAGATCCAAAAATTTCCCAAGTATAGATCCAAAAATTTCCCAAGTATAGATCCAAAAATTTCTCAAGTACAGATTCAAAAATTTCCCAAGCATAGATCCAAAAATTTCCCATGTATAGTCCAAAAATTTCCCAAGTAGAGATTCAAAAATTTCCCAAGTATAGATCGAAAAATTTCCCAAGCATAGATCGAAAAATTTTCCAAGTATAGATCGAAAAATTTCCCAAGTATAGATCCAAAAATTTCACAAGTATACATCCAAAAATTTCCCTAGTATAGATCGAAAAATTTTCCAAGTATAGATCCAAAATTTCCCAAGTATAGATCCAAAAATTTCTCAAGTATAGATTCAAAAATTTCCCAAGTATAGGTCCATAAATTTCCCAAGTATAGATTCAAAAATTTCCCAAGTATAGACCAAAAATTTCCCAAGTATAGATTCAAAAATTTCCCAAGTATAGATCCAAAAATTTCCCAAGTATAGATCGAAAAATTTCCCAAGTATAGATCCAAAAATTTCCCAAGTATACATCCAAAAATTTCCCAAGTATAGATCCAAAAATTTCCCAAGTATAGATTCAAAAATTTCCCAAGTATAGATCCAAAAATTTTCCAAGTATACATCCAAAAATTTCCCAAGTATAGATCCAAAAATTTCCCAAGTATAGATCCAAAAATTTCCCAAGTATAGATCCAAAAATTTCCCAAGTATAGATCCAAAAATTTCTCAAGTATAGATTCAAAAATTTCCCAAGCATAGATGCAAAAATTTCCCAAGTATAGTCCAAAAATTTCCCAAGTAGAGATTCAAAAATTTCCCAAGTAGAGATTCAAAAATTTCCCAAGTATAGATCGAAAAATTTCCCAAGTATAAATCCAAAAATTTCCCATGAATAGATCCAAAAATTTCCCAAGTATAGATCCAAAAATTTCCCAAGTATAGATCCAAAAATTTCACAAGTATACATCCAAAAATTTCCCAAGTATAGATCCAAAAATTTCCCAAGCATAGATCCAAAAATTTTCCAAGTATAGATCGAAAAATTTCACAAGTATAGATCCAAAATTTTCCCAAGTATAGGTCCAAAAATTTCCCAAGTATAGATTCAAAAATTTCCCAAGTATAGATCCAAAAATTTCCCAAGTATAGATCCAAAAATTTCACAAGTATACATGTAAAAATTTCCCAAGTATAGATCCAAAAATTTCCCAAGCATAGATCGAAAAATTTTCCAAGTATAGATCGAAAAATTTCCCAAGTATAGATCCAAAAATTTCCCAAGTATAGATCCAAAAATTTCCCAAGTATAGATCCAAAAATTTCCCAAGTATAGATCCAAAAATTTCCCAAGTATAGATCCAAAAATTTCCCAAGTATAGATCCAAAAATTTCACAAGTATACATGTAAAAATTTCCCAAGTATAGATCCAAAAATTTCCCAAGCATAGATCGAAAAATTTTCCAAGTATAGATCCAAAAATTTCCCAAGTATAGATCCAAAAATTTCACAAGTATACATCCAAAAATTTCCCAAGTATAGATCCAAAAATTTCCCAAGCATAGATCCAAAAATTTTCCAAGTATAGATCGAAAAATTTCACAAGTATAGATCCAAAATTTTCCCAAGTATAGGTCCAAAAATTTCCCAAGTATAGATTCAAAAATTTCCCAAGTATAGATCCAAAAATTTCCCAAGTATAGATCCAAAAATTTCACAAGTATACATGTAAAAATTTCCCAAGTATAGATCCAAAAATTTCACAAGTATACATCCAAAAATTTCCCAAGTATAGATCCAAAAATTTCCCAAGCATAGATCGAAAAATTTTCCAAGTATAGATCGAAAAATATCCCAAGTATAGATCCAAAATTTCCCAAGTATAGATCCAAAAATTTTCCAAGTATACATCCAAAAATTTCCCAAGTATAGATCCAAAAATTTCCCAAATATAGATCCAAAAATTTCACAAGTATACATCCAAAAATTTCCCAAGTATAGATCCAAAAATTTCCCAAGCATAGATCGAAAAATTTTCCAAGTATAGATCGAAAAATTTCACAAGTATAGATCCAAAATTTTCCCAAGTATAGGTCCAAAAATTTCCCAAGTATAGATTCAAAAATTTCCCAAGTATAGATCCAAAAATTTCCCAAGTATAGATCCAAAAATTTCACAAGTATACATCCAAAAATTTCCCAAGTATAGATCCAAAAATTTCCCAAGCATAGATCGAAAAATTTTCCAAGTATAGATCGAAAAATTTCCCAAGTATAGATCCAAAATTTCCCAAGTATAGATCCAAAAATTTTCCAAGTATAGATCCAAAAATTTCCCAAGTATAGATCCAAAAATTTCCCAAGTATAGATTCAAAAATTTCCCAAGTATAGGTCCATAAATTTCCCAAGTATAGATTCAAAAATTTCCCAAGTATAGATCCAAAAATTTCCCAAGTATAGATTCAAAAATTTCCCAAGTATAGATCCAAAAATTTCCCAAGTATAGATCGAAAAATTTCCCAAGTATAGATCCAAAAATTTCCCAAGTATACATCCAAAAATTTCCCAAGTATAGATCCAAAAATTTCCCAAGTATAGATTCAAAAATTTCCCAAGTATAGATCCAAAAATTTTCCAAGTATACATCCAAAAATTTCCCAAGTATAGATCCAAAAATTTCCCAAGTATAGATCCAAAAATTTCCCAAGTATAGATCCAAAAATTTCTCAAGTATAGATTCAAAAATTTCCCAAGCATAGATCCAAAAATTTCCCAAGTATAGTCCAAAAATTTCCAAAGTAGAGATTCAAAAATTTCCCAAGTAGAGATTCAAAAATTTCCCAAGTATAGATCGAAAAATTTCCCAAGTATAGATCGAAAAATTTCCCAAGTATAGATCGAAAAATTTCCCAAGTATAGATCCAAAAATTTTCCAAGTATAGATCGAAAAATTTCCCAAGTATAGATCCAAAAATTACCCAAGTATAGATCCAAAAATTTCCCAAGTATAGATCCAAAAATTTCTCAAGTATAGATTCAAAAATTTCCCAAGCATAGATCCAAAAATTTCCCAAGTATAGTCCAAAAATTTCCCAAGTAGAGATTCAAAAATTTCCCAAGTAGAGATTCAAAAATTTCCCAAGTATAGATCGAAAAATTTCCCAAGTATAGATCGAAAAATTTCCCAAGTATAGATCGAAAAATTTCCCAAGTATAGATCCAAAAATTTTCCAAGTATAGATCGAAAAATTTCCCAAGTATAGATCGAAAAATTTCCCAAGTATAGTAAGAAAAATTTCCCAAGTATAAATCCAAAAATTTCCCATGAATAGATCCAAAAATTTCCCAAGTATAGATCCAAAAATTTCCCAAGTATAGATCCAAAAATTTCACAAGTATACATCCAAAAATTTCCAAAGTATAGATCCAAAAATTTCCCAAGCATAGATCCAAAAATTTCCCAAGTATAGATCGAAAAATTTCCCAAGTATAGATCCAAAAATTTCCCAAGTATACATCCAAAAATTTCCCAAGTATAGATCCAAAAATTTCCCAAGTATAGATTCAAAAATTTCCCAAGTATAGATCCAAAAATTTTCCAAGTATACATCCAAAAATTTCCCAAGTATAGATCCAAAAATTTCCCAAGTATAGATCCAAAAATTTCTCAAGTATAGATTCAAAAATTTCCCAAGCATAGATCCAAAAATTTCCCAAGTATAGTCCAAAAATTTCCCAAGTAGAGATTCAAAAATTTTCCAAGTAGAGATTCAAAAATTTCCCAAGTATAGATCGAAAAATTTCCCAAGTATAGATCGAAAAATTTCCCAAGTATAGATCGAAAAATTTCCCAAGTATAGATCCAAAAATTTTCCAAGTATAGATCGAAAAATTTCCCAAGTATAGATCCAAAAATTACCCAAGTATAGATCCAAAAATTTCCCAAGTATAGATCCAAAAATTTCTCAAGTATAGATTCAAAAATTTCCCAAGCATAGATCCAAAAATTTCCCAAGTATAGTCCAAAAATTTCCCAAGTAGAGATTCAAAAATTTCCCAAGTAGAGATTCAAAAATTTCCCAAGTATAGATCGAAAAATTTCCCAAGTATAGATCGAAAAATTTCCCAAGTATAGATCGTAAAATTTCCCAAGTATAGATCCAAAAATTTTCCAAGTATAGATCCAAAAATTTCCCAAGTATAGATCGAAAAATTTCCCAAGTATAGTAAGAAAAATTTCCCAAGTATAAATCCAAAAATTTCCCATGAATAGATCCAAAAATTTCCCAAGTATAGATCCAAAAATTTCCCAAGTATAGATCCAAAAATTTCACAAGTATACATCCAAAAATTTCCAAAGTATAGATCCAAAAATTTCCCAAGCATAGATCGAAAAATTTTCCAAGTATAGATCGAAAAATTTCACAAGTATAGATCCAAAATTTTCCCAAGTATAGGTCCAAAAATTTCCCAAGTATAGATTCAAAATTTCCCAAGTATAGCTCCAAAAATTTCCCAAGTATAGATCCAAAAATTTCACAAGTATACATCCAAAAATTTCCCAAGTATAGATCCAAAAATTTCCCAAGCATAGATCGAAAAATTTTCCAAGTATAGATCGAAAAATTTCCCAAGTATAGATCCAAAATTTCCCAAGTATAGATCCAAAAATTTCCCAAGTATAGATCCAAAAATTTCCCAAGTATAGATCCAAAAATTTCCCAAGTATAGATTCAAAAATTTCCCAAGTATAGATCCAAAAATTTTCCAAGTATACATCCAAAGATTTCCCGAGTATAGATCCAAAAATTTTCCAAGTATAGATCCAAAAATTTCCCAAGTATAGATCCAAAAATTTCTCAAGTATAGATTCAAAAATTTCCCAAGCATAGATCCAAAAATTTCCCATGTATAGTCCAAAAATTTCCCAAGTAGAGATTCAAAAATTTCCCAAGTAGAGATTCAAAAATTTCCCAAGTATAGATCGAAAAATTTCCCAAGCATAGATCGAAAAATTTTCCAAGTATAGATCGAAAAATTTCCCAAGTATAGATCCAAAAATTTCACAAGTATACATCCAAAAATTTCCCTAGTATAGATCGAAAAATTTTCCAAGTATAGATCCAAAATTTCCCAAGTATAGATCCAAAAATTTCTCAAGTATATATTCAAAAATTTCCCAAGTATAGGTCCATAAATTTCCCAAGTATAGATTCAAAAATTTCCCAAGTATAGATCCAAAAATTTCCCAAGTATAGATTCAAAAATTTCCCAAGTATATCCAAAAATTTCCCAAGTATAGATCGAAAAATTTCCCAAG
Source organism: Odiellus spinosus (assembly GCA_963920705.1). Classification (NCBI taxonomy): domain Eukaryota; kingdom Metazoa; phylum Arthropoda; class Arachnida; order Opiliones; family Phalangiidae; genus Odiellus; species Odiellus spinosus. The sequence goes on along the minus strand of CAWUCO010000219.1, from coordinate 968,067 downwards.
TATAGATCCAAAAATTTCCCAAGTATACATCCAAAAATTTCCCAAGTATAGATCCAAAAATTTCCCAAGTATAGATTCAAAAATTTCCCAAGTATAGATCCAAAAATTTTCCAAGTATACATCCAAAAATTTCCCAAGTATAGATCCAAAAATTTTCCAAATATAGATCCAAAAATTTCACAAGTATACATCCAAAAATTTCCCAAGTATAGATCCAAAAATTTCCCAAGCATAGATCGAAAAATTTTCCAAGTATAGATCGAAAAATTTCACAAGTATAGATCCAAAATTTTCCCAAGTATAGGTCCAAAAATTTCCCAAGTATAGATTCAAAAATTTCCCAAGTATAGATCCAAAAATTTCCCAAGTATAGATCCAAAAATTTCACAAGTATACATCCAAAAATTTCCCAAGTATAGATCCAAAAATTTCCCAAGCATAGATCGAAAAATTTTCCAAGTATAGATCGAAAAATTTCCCAAGTATAGATTCAAAATTTCCCAAGTATAGATCCAAAAATTTTCCAAGTATAGATCCAAAAATTTCCCAAGTATAGATCCAAAAATTTCCCAAGTATAGATTCAAAAATTTCCCAAGTATAGATCCAAAAATTTTCCAAGTATACATCCAAAATTTCCCAAGTATAGATCCAAAAATTTCCCAAGTATAGATCCAAAAATTTCCCAAGTATAGATCCAAAAATTTCTCAAGTATAGATTCAAAAATTTCCCAAGCATAGATCCAAAAATTTCCCATGTATAGTCCAAAAATTTCCCAAGTAGAGATTCAAAAATTTCCCAAGTAGAGATTCAAAAATTTCCCAAGTATAGATCGAAAAATTTCCCAAGCATAGATCGAAAAATTTTCCAAGTATAGATCGAAAAATTTCCCAAGTATAGATCCAAAAATTTCACAAGTATACATCCAAAAATTTCCCTAGTATAGATCGAAAAATTTTCCAAGTATAGGTCCAAAATTTTCCAAGTATAGATCGAAAAATTTCCCAAGTATAGATCCAAAATTTCCCAAGTATAGATCCAAAAATTTCCCAAGTATAGATCCAAATATTTCCCAAGTATAGATCCAAAAATTTCCCAAGTATAGATCGAAAAATTTCCCAAGTATAGATCGAAAAATTTCCCAAGTATAGATCGAAAAATTTCCCAAGTATAGATTCAAAAATTTCCCAAGTATAGGTCCAAAAATTTCCCAAGTATAGATTCAAAAATTTCCCAAGTATAGATTCAAAAATTTCCCAAGTATAGATCCAAAAATTTCCCAAGTATAGATCGAAAAATTTCCCAAGTATAGATCCAAAAATTTCCCAAGTATACATCCAAAAATTTCCCAAGTATAGATCCAAAAATTTCCCAAGTATAGATTCAAAAATTTCCTAAGTATAGATCCAAAAATTTTCCAAGTATACATCCAAAAATTTCCCAAGTATAGATCCAAAAATTTCCCAAGTATAGATCCAAAAATTTCCCAAGTATAATCCAAAAATTTCTCAAGTATAGATTCAAAAATTTCCCAAGCATAGATCCAAAAATTTCCCAAGTATAGTCCAAAAATTTCCCAAGTAGAGATTCAAAAATTTCCCAAGTAGAGATTCAAAAATTTCCCAAGTATAGATCGAAAAATTTCCCAAGTATAGATCCAAAAATTTTCCAAGTATAGATCGAAAAATTTCCCAAGTATAGATCCAAAAATTTTCCAAGTATAGATCCAAAAATTTCCCAAGTATAGATCGAAAAATTTCCCAAGTATAGTAAGAAAAATTTCCCAAGTATAAATCCAAAAATTTCCCATGAATAGATCCAAAAATTTCCCAAGTATAGATCCAAAAATTTCCCAAGTATAGATCCAAAAATTTCACAAGTATACATCCAAAAATTTCCCAAGTATAGATCCAAAAATTTCCCAAGCATAGATCCAAAAATTTTCCAAGTATAGATCGAAAAATTTCACAAGTATAGATCCAAAATTTTCCCAAGTATAGGTCCAAAAATTTCCCAAGTATAGATTCAAAAATTTCCCAAGTATAGATCCAAAAATTTCCCAAGTATAGATCCAAAAATTTCCCAAGTATAGATCCAAAAATTTCCCAAGTATAGATCCAAAAATTTCCCAAGTATAGATCCAAAAATTTCCCAAGTATAGATCCAAAAATTTCACAAGTACACATGTAAAAATTTCCCAAGTATAGATCCAAAAATTTCCCAAGCATAGATCGAAAAATTTTCCAAGTATAGATCCAAAAATTTCCCAAGTATAGATCCAAAAATTTCACAAGTATACATCCGAAAATTTCCCAAGTATAGATCCAAAAATTTTCCAAGTATAGATCCAAAAATTTCACAAGTATAGATCCAAAATTTTCCCAAGTATAGGTCCAAAAATTTCCCAAGTATAGATTCAAAAATTTCCCAAGTATAGATCCAAAAATTTCCCAAGTATAGATCCAAAAATTTCACAAGTATACATGTAAAAATTTCCCAAGTATAGATAAAAAATTTCACAAGTATACATCCAAAAATTTCCCAAGTATAGATCCAAAAATTTCCCAATCATAGATCGAAAAATTTTCCAAGTATAGATCAAAAAATTTCCCAAGTATAGATCCAAAATTTCCCAAGTATAGATCCAAAAATTTCCCAAGTATAGATCCAAAAATTTCCCAAGTATAGATTCAAAAATTTCCCAAGTATAGATCCAAAAATTTTCCAAGTATACATCCAAAGATTTCCCAAGTATAGATCCAAAAATTTCCCAAGTATAGATCCAAAAATTTCCCAAGTATAGATCCAAAAATTTCTCAAGTACAGATTCAAAAATTTCCCAAGCATAGATCCAAAAATTTCCCATGTATAGTCCAAAAATTTCCCAAGTAGAGATTCAAAAATTTCCCAAGTAGAGATTCAAAAATTTCCCAAGTATAGATCGAAAAATTTCCCAAGCATAGATCGAAAAATTTTCCAAGTATAGATCGAAAAATTTCCCATGTATAGTCCAAAAATTTCCCAAGTAGAGATTCAAAAATTTCCCAAGTAGAGATTCAAAAATTTTCCAAGTATAGATCCAAAATTTCCCAAGTATAGATCCAAAAATTTCTCAAGTATAGATTCAAAAATTTCCCAAGTATAGGTCCATAAATTTCCCAAGTATAGATTCAAAAATTTCCCAAGTATAGATCCAAAAATTTCCCAAGTATAGATTCAAAAATTTCCCAAGTATAGATCCAAAAATTTCCCAAGTATAGATCGAAAAATTTCCCAAGTATAGATCCAAAAATTTCCCAAGTATACATCCAAAAATTTCCCAAGTATAGATCCAAAAATTTCCCAAGTATAGATTCAAAAATTTCCCAAGTATAGATCCAAAAATTTTCCAAGTATACATCCAAAAATTTCCCAAGTATAGATCCAAAAATTTCCCAAGTATAGATCCAAAAATTTCCCAAGTATAGATCCAAAAATTTCTCAAGTATAGATTCAAAAATTTCCCAAGCATAGATCCAAAAATTTCCCAAGTATAGTCCAAAAATTTCCCAAGTAGAGATTCAAAAATTTCCCAAGTAGAGATTCAAAAATTTCCCAAGTATAGATCGAAAAATTTCCCAAGTATAGATCGAAAAATTTCCCAAGTATAGATCGAAAAATTTCCCAAGTATAGATCCAAAAATTTTCCAAGTATAGATCGAAAAATTTCCCAAGTATAGATCGAAAAATTTCCCAAGTATAGTAAGAAAAATTTCCCAAGTATAAATCCAAAAATTTCCCATGAATAGATCCAAAAATTTCCCAAGTATTGATCCAAAAATTTCCCAAGTATAGATCCAAAAATTTCACAAGTATACATCCAAAAATTTCCAAAGTATAGATCCAAAAATTTCATAAGCATAGATCGAAAAATTTTCCAAGTATAGATCGAAAAATTTCAAAAGTATAGATCCAAAATTTTCCCAAGTATAGGTCCAAAAATTTCCCAAGTATAGATTCAAAATTTCCCAAGTATAGATCCAAAAATTTCCCAAGTATAGATCCAAAATTTCCCAAGTATAGATCCAAAAATTTCCCAAGTATAGATCCAAAAATTTCCCAAGTATAGATCCAAAAATTTCCCAAGTATAGATTCAAAAATTTCCCAAGTATAGATCCAAAAATTTTCCAAGTATACATCCAAAGATTTCCCAAGTATAGATCCAAAAATTTCCCAAGTATAGATCCAAAAATTTCCCAAGTATAGATCCAAAAATTTCTCAAGTATAGATTCAAAAATTTCCCAAGCATAGATCCAAAAATTTCCCATGTATAGTCCAAAAATTTCCCAAGTAGAGATTCAAAAATTTCCCAAGTAGAGATTCAAAAATTTCCCAAGTATAGATCGAAAAATTTCCCAAGCATAGATCGAAAAAATTTCCAAGTATAGATCGAAAAATTTCCCAAGTATAGATCCAAAAATTTCACAAGTATACATCCAAAAATTTCCCTAGTATAGATCGAAAAATTTTCCAAGTATAGATCCAAAATTTCCCAAGTATAGATCCAAAAATTTCTCAAGTATAGATTCAAAAATTTCCCAAGTATAGGTCCATAAATTTCCCAAGTATAGATTCAAAAATTTCCCAAGTATAGATCCAAAAATTTCCCAAGTATAGATTCAAAAATTTCCCAAGTATAGATCCAAAAATTTCCCAAGTATAGATCGAAAAATTTCCCAAGTATAGATCCAAAAATTTCCCAAGTATACATCCAAAAATTTCCCAAGTATAGATCCAAAAATTTCCCAAGTATAGATTCAAAAATTTCCCAAGTATAGATCCAAAAATTTTCCAAGTATACATCCAAAAATTTCCCAAGTATAGATCCAAAAATTTCCCAAATATAGATCCAAAAATTTCACAAGTATACATCCAAAAATTTCCCAAGTATAGATCGAAAAATTTCCCAAGCATAGATCGAAAAATTTTCCAAGTATAGATCGAAAAATTTCACAAGTATAGATCCAAAATTTTCCCAAGTATAGGTCCAAAAATTTCCCAAGTATAGATTCAAAAATTTCCCAAGTATAGATCCAAAAATTTCCCAAGTATAGATCCAAAAATTTCACAAGTATACATCCAAAAATTTCCCAAGTATAGATCCAAAAATTTCCCAAGCATAGATCGAAAAATTTTCCAAGTATAGATCGAAAAATTTCCCAAGTATAGATCCAAAAATTTCCCAAGTATAGATCCAAAAATTTCCCAAGTATAGATTCAAAAATTTCCCAAGTATAGATCCAAAAATTTTCCAAGTATACATCCAAAAATTTCCCAAGTATAGATCCAAAAATTTCCCAAGTATAGATCCAAAAATTTCTCAAGTATAGATTCAAAAATTTCCCAAGCATAGATCCAAAAATTTCCCATGTATAGTCCAAAAATTTCCCAAGTAGAGATTCAAAAATTTCCCAAGTAGAGATTCAAAAATTTCCCAAGTATAGATCGAAAAATTTCCCAAGCATAGATCGAAAAATTTTCCAAGTATAGATCGAAAAATTTCCCAAGTATAGATCCAAAAATTTCACAAGTATACATCCAAAAATTTCCCTAGTATAGATCGAAAAATTTTCCAAGTATAGGTCCAAAATTTTCCAAGTATAGATCGAAAAATTTCCCAAGTATAGATCCAAAATTTCCCAAGTATAGATCCAAATATTTCCCAAGTATAGATCCAAAAATTTCCCAAGTATAGATCGAAAAATTTCCCAAGTATAGATCGAAAAATTTCCCAAGTATAGATCGAAAAATTTCCCAAGTATAGATTCAAAAATTTCCCAAGTATAGGTCCAAAAATTTCCCAAGTATAGATTCAAAAATTTCCCAAGTATAGATTCAAAAATTTCCCAAGTATAGATCCAAAAATTTCCCAAGTATAGATCGAAAAATTTCCCAAGTATAGATCCAAAAATTTCCCAAGTATACATCCAAAAATTTCCCAAGTATAGATCCAAAAATTTCCCAAGTATAGATTCAAAAATTTCCCAAGTATAGATCCAAAAATTTTCCAAGTATACATCCAAAAATTTCCCAAGTATAGATCCTAAAATTTCCCAAGTATAGATCCAAAAATTTCCCAAGTATAATCCAAAAATTTCTCAAGTATAGATTCAAAAATTTCCCAAGCATAGATCCAAAAATTTCCCAAGTATAGTCCAAAAATTTCCCAAGTAGAAAATCAAAAATTTCCCAAGTAGAGATTCAAAAATTTCCCAAGTATAGATCGAAAAATTTCCCAAGTATAGATCCAAAAATTTTCCAAGTATAGATCGAAAAATTTCCCAAGTATAGATCCAAAAATTTTCCAAGTATAGATCGAAAAATTTCCCAAGTATAGATCGAAAAATTTCCCAAGTATAGTAAGAAAAATTTCCCAAGTATAAATCCAAAAATTTCCCATGAATAGATCCAAAAATTTCCCAAGTATAGATCCAAAAATTTCCCAAGTATAGATCCAAAAATTTCACAAGTATACATCCAAAAATTTCCCAAGTATAGATCCAAAAATTTCCCAAGCATAGATCCAAAAATTTTCCAAGTATAGATCGAAAAATTTCACAAGTATAGATCCAAAATTTTCCCAAGTATAGGTCCAAAAATTTCCCAAGTATAGATTCAAAAATTTCCCAAGTATAGATCCAAAAATTTCCCAAGTATAGATCCAAAAATTTCACAAGTATACATGTAAAAATTTCCCAAGTATAGATCCAAAAATTTCCCAAGCATAGATCGAAAAATTTTCCAAGTATAGATCGAAAAATTTCCCAAATATAGATCCAAAAATTTCCCAAGTATAGATCCAAAAATTTCCCAAGTATAGATCCAAAAATTTCCCAAGTATAGATCCAAAAATTTCCCAAGTATAGATCCAAAAATTTCCCAAGTATAGATCCAAAAATTTCACAAGTATACATGTAAAAATTTCCCAAGTATAGATCCAAAAATTTCCCAAGCATAGATCGAAAAATTTTCCAAGTATAGATCGAAAAATTTCCCAAGTATAGATCCAAAAATTTCCCAAGTATAGATCCAAAAATTTCCCAAGTATAGATCCAAAAATTTCCCAAGTATAGATCCAAAAATTTCCCAAGTATAGATCCAAAAATTTCCCAAGTATAGATCCAAAAATTTCACAAGTATACATCCAAAAATTTCTCAAGTGTAGATCCAAAAATTTCCCAAGCATAGATCGAAAAATTTTCCAAGTATAGATCGAAAAATTTCCCAAGTATAGATCCAAAAATTTCCCAAGTATAGATCCAAAAATTTCCCAAGTATAGATCGAAAATTTTCCCAAGTATAGATCCAAAAATTTCCCAAGTATACATCCAAAAATTTCCCAAGTATAGATCCAAAAATTTCCCAAGTATAGATCCAAAAATTTTCCAAGTATACATCCATAAATTTCCCAAGTATAGATCCAAAAATTTCCCAAGTATAGATCCAAAAATTTCCCAAGTATAATCCAAAAATTTCTCAAGTATAGATTCAAAAATTTCCCAAGCATAGGTCCAAAAATTTCCCAAGTATAGTCCAAAAATTTCCCAAGTAGAGATTCAAAAATTTCCCAAGTAGAGATTCAAAAATTTCCCAAGTATAGATCGAAAAATTTCCCAAGTATAGATCGAAAAATTTCCCAAGTATAGATCGAAGAATTTCCCAAGTATAGATCCAAAAATTTTCCAAGTATAGATCGAAAAATTTCCCAAGTATAGATCGAAAAATTTCCCAAGTATAGTAGGAAAAATTTCCCAAGTATAAATCCAAAAATTTCCCATGAATAGATCCAAAAATTTCCCAAGTATAGATCCAAAAATTTCCCAAGTATAGATCCAAAAATTTCACAAGTATACATCCAAAAATTTCCCAAGTATAGATCCAAAAATTTCCCAAGCATAGATCCAAAAATTTTCCAAGTATAGATCGAAAAATTTCACAAGTATAGATCCAAAATTTTCCCAAGTATAGGTCCAAAAATTTCCCAAGTATAGATTCAAAAATTTCCCAAGTATAGATCCAAAAATTTCCCAAGTATAGATCCAAAAATTTCACAAGTATACATGTAAAAATTTCCCAAGTATAGATCCAAAAATTTCACAAGTATACATCCAAAAATTTCCCAAGTATAGATCCAAAAATTTCCCAAGCATAGATCGAAAAATTTTCCAAGTATAGATCGAAAAATTTCCCAAGTATAGATCCAAAATTTCCCAAGTATAGATCCAAAAATTTCCCAAGTATAGATCCAAAAATTTCCCAAGTATAGATTCAAAAATTTCCCAAGTATAGATCCAAAAATTTTCCAAGTATACATCCAAAGATTTCCCAAGTATAGATCCAAAAATTTCCCAAGTATAGATCCAAAAATTTCCCAAGTATAGATCCAAAAATTTCTCAAGTACAGATTCAAAAATTTCCCAAGCATAGATCCAAAAATTTCCCATGTATAGTCCAAAAATTTCCCAAGTAGAGATTCAAAAATTTCCCAAGTAGAGATTCAAAAATTTCCCAAGTATAGATCGAAAAATTTCCCAAGCATAGATCGAAAAATTTTCCAAGTATAGATCGAAAAATTTCCCAAGTATAGATCCAAAAATTTCACAAGTATACATCCAAAAATTTCCCTAGTATAGATCGAAAAATTTTCCAAGTATAGATCCAAAATTTCCCAAGTATAGATCCAAAAATTTCTCAAGTATAGATTCAAAAATTTCCCAAGTATAGGTCCATAAATTTCCCAAGTATAGATTCAAAAATTTCCCAAGTATAGATCCAAAAATTTTCCAAGTATACATCCAAAAATTTCCCAAGTATAGATCCAAAAATTTCCCAAGTATAGATCCAAAAATTTCCCAAGTATAGATCCAAAAATTTCTCAAGTATAGATTCAAAAATTTCCCAAGTATAGGTCCAAAAATTTCCCAAGTATAGATTCAAAAATTTCCCAAGTATAGATCCAAAAATTTTCCAAGTATACATCCAAAAATTTCCCAAGTATAGATCCAAAAATTTCCCAAGAATAGATCCAAAAATTTCCCAAGTATAGATCCAAAAATTTCTCAAGTATAGATTCAAAAATTTCCCAAGCATAGATCCAAAAATTTCCCAAGTATAGTCCAAAAATTTCCCAAGTAGAGATTCAAAAATTTCCCAAGTAGAGATTCAAAAATTTCCCAAGTATAGATCGAAAAATTTCCCAAGTATAGATCGAAAAATTTCCCAAGTATAGATCGAAAAATTTCCCAAGTATAGATCCAAAAATTTTCCAAGTATAGATCGAAAAATTTCCCAAGTATAGATCCAAAAATTACCCAAGTATAGATCCAAAAATTTCCCAAGTATAGATCCAAAAATTTCTCAAGTATAGATTCAAAAATTTCCCAAGCATAGATCCAAAAATTTCCCAAGTATAGTCCAAAAATTTCCCAAGTAGAGATTCAAAAATTTCCCAAGTAGAGATTCAAAAATTTCCCAAGTATAGATCGAAAAATTTCCCAAGTATAGATCGAAAAATTTCCCAAGTATAGATCGAAAAATTTCCCAAGTATAGATCCAAAAATTTTCCAAGTATAGATCGAAAAATTTCCCAAGTATAGATCGAAAAATTTCCCAAGTATAGTAAGAAAAATTTCCCAAGTATAAATCCAAAAATTTCCCATGAATAGATCCAAAAATTTCCCAAGTATAGATCCAAAAATTTCCCAAGTATAGATCCAAAAATTTCACAAGTATACATCCAAAAATTTCCAAAGTATAGATCCAAAAATTTCCCAAGCATAGATCGAAAAATTTTCCAAGTATAGATCGAAAAATTTCACAAGTATAGATCCAAAATTTTCCCAAGTATAGGTCCAAAAATTTCCCAAGTATAGATTCAAAATTTCCCAAGTATAGATCCAAAAATTTCCCAAGTATAGATCCAAAAATTTCACAAGTATACATCCAAAAATTTCCCAAGTATAGATCCAAAAATTTCCCAAGTATAGATCCAAAAATTTCCCAAGTTTAGATCCAAAAATTTCCCAAGTATAGATTCAAAAATTTCCCAAGTATAGATCCAAAAATTTCCCTAGTATAGATCGAAAAATTTTCCAAGTATAGATCCAAAATTTCCCAAGTATAGATCCAAAAATTTCTCAAGTATAGATTCAAAAATTTCCCAAGTATAGGTCCATAAATTTCCCAAGTATAGATTCAAAAATTTCCCAAGTATAGATCCAAAAATTTCCCAAGTATAGATTCAAAAATTTCCCAAGTATAGATCCAAAAATTTCCCAAGTATAGATCGAAAAATTTCCCAAGTATAGATCCAAAAATTTCCCAAGTATACATCCAAAAATTTCCCAAGTATAGATCCAAAAATTTCCCAAGTATAGATTCAAAAATTTCCCAAGTATAGATCCAAAAATTTTCCAAGTATACATCCAAAAATTTCCCAAGTATAGATCCAAAAATTTCCCAAGTATAGATCCAAAAATTTCCCAAGTATAGATCCAAAAATTTCCCAAGTATAGATTCAAAAATTTCCCAAGAATAGATCCAAAAATTTCCCAAGTATAGTCCAAAAATTTCCCAAGTAGAGATTCAAAAATTTCCCAAGTAGAGATTCAAAAATTTCCCAAGTATAGATCGAAAAATTTCCCAAGTATAGATCGAAAAATTTCCCAAGTATAGATCCAAAAATTTTCCAAGTATAGATCGAAAAATTTCCCAAGTATAGATCGAAAAATTTCCCAAGTATAGTAAGAAAAATTTCCCAAGTATAAATCCAAAAATTTCCCATGAATAGATCCAAAAATTTCCCAAGTATAGATCCAAAAATTTCCCAAGCATAGATCCAAAAATTTCACAAGTATACATCCAAAAATTTCCGAAGTATAGATCCAAAAATTTCCCAAGCATAGATCGAAAAATTTTCCAAGTATAGATCGAAATATTTCACAAGTATAGATCCAAAATTTTCCCAAGTATAGGTCCAAAAATTTCCCAAGTATAGATTCAAAAATTTCCCAAGTATAGATCCAAAAATTTCCCAAGTATAGATCCAAAAATGTCACAAGTATACATCCAAAAATTTCCCAAGTATAGATCCAAAAATTTCCCAAGCATAGATCGAAAAATTTTCCAAGTATAGATCGAAAAATTTCCCAAGTATAGATCCAAAATTTCCCAAGTATAGATCCAAAAATTTCCCAAGTATAGATCCAAAAATTTCCCAAGTATAGATCCAAAAATTTCCCAAGTATAGATTCAAAAATTTCCCAAGTATAGATCCAAAAATTTTCCAAGTATACATCCAAAAATTTCCCAAGTATAGATCCAAAAATTTCCCAAGTATAGATCCAAAAATTTCCCAAGTATAGATCCAAAAATTTCTCAAGTATAGATTCAAAAATTTCCCAAGCATAGATCGAAAAATTTCCCAAGCATAGATCGAAAAATTTTCCAAGTATAGATCGAAAAATTTCCCAAGTATAGATCCAAAAATTTCACAAGTATACATTAAAAAATTTCCCTAGTATAGATCGAAAAATTTTCCAAGTATAGGTCCAAAATTTTCCAAGTATAGATCGAAAATTTTCCCAAGTATAGATCCAAAATTTCCCAAGTATAGATCCAAAAATTTCCCAAGTATAGATCCAAATATTTCCCAAGTATAGATCCAAAAATTTCCCAAGTATAGATCGAAAAATTTCCCAAGTATAGATCGAAAAATTTCCCAAGTATAGATCGAAAAATTTCCCAAGTATAGGTCCAAAAATTTCCCAAGTATAGATTCAAAAATTTCCCAAGTATAGATTCAAAAATTTCCCAAGTATAGATCCAAAAATTTCCCAAGTATAGATCGAAAAATTTCCCAAGTATAGATCCAAAAATTTCCCAAGTATACATCCAAAAATTTCCCAAGTATAGATTCAAAAATTTCCCAAGTATAGATCCAAAAATTTCCCAAGTATAGATCGAAAAATTTCCCAAGTATAGATCCAAAAATTTCCCAAGTATACATCCAAAAATTTCCCAAGTATAAATCCAAAAATTTCCCAAGTATAGATTCAAAAATTTCCCAAGTATAGATCCAAAAATTTCCCAAGTATAATCCAAAAATTTCTCAAGTATAGATTCAAAAATTTCCCAAGCATAGATCCAAAAATTTCCCAAGTAAAGTCCAAAAATTTCCCAAGTAGAGATTCAAAAATTTCCCAAGTAGAGATTCAAAAATTTCCCAAGTATAGATCGAAAAATTTCCCAGTATAGATCGAAAAATTTCCCAAGTATAGATCGAAAAATTTCCCAAGTATAGATCGAAAAATTTCCCAAGTATAGTAAGAAAAATTTCCCAAGTATAAATCCAAAAATTTCCCATGAATAGATCCAAAAATTTCCCAAGTATAGATCCAAAAATTTCCCAAGTATAGATCCAAAAATTTCACAAGTATACATCCAAAAATTTCCCAAGTATAGATCCAAAAATTTCCCAAGCATAGATCCAAAAATTTTCCAAGTATAGATCGAAAAATTTCACAAGTATAGATCCAAAATTTTCCCAAGTATAGGTCCAAAAATTTCCCAAGTATAGATTCAAAAATTTCCCAAGTATAGATCCAAAAATTTCCCAAGTATATATCCAAAAATTTCACAAGTATACATGTAAAAATTTACCAAGTATAGATCCAAAAATTTCCCAAGTATAGATCCAAAAATTTCACAAGTATACATCCAAAAATTTCCCAAGTATAGATCCAAAAATTTCCCAAGCATAGATCGAAAAATTTTCCAAGTATAGATCGAAATATTTCACAAGTATAGATCCAAAATTTTCCCAAGTATAGGTCCAAAAATTTCCCAAGTATAGATTCAAAAATTTCCCAAGTATAGATCCAAAAATTTCCCAAGTATAGATCCAAAAATTTCACAAGTATACATCCAAAAATTTCCCAAGTATAGATCCAAAAATTTCCCAAGCATAGATCGAAAAATTTTCCAAGTATAGATCGAAAAATTTCCCAAGTATAGATCCAAAATTTCCCAAGTATAGATCCAAAAATTTCCCAAGTATAGATCGAAAAATTTCCCAAGTATAGATCGAAAAATTTCCCAAGTATAGATCGAAAAATTTCCCAAGTATAGATCCAAAAATTTTCCAAGTATAGATCGAAAAATTTCCCAAGTATAGATCGAAAAATTTCCCAAGTATAGTAAGAAAAATTTCCCAAGTATAAATCCAAAAATTTCCCATGAATAGATCCAAAAATTTCCCAAGTATAGATCCAAAAATTTCCCAAGTATAGATCCAAAAATTTCACAAGTATACATCCAAAAATTTCCCAAGTATAGATCCAAAAATTTCCCAAGCATAGATCCAAAAATTTTCCAAGTATAGATCGAAAAATTTCACAAGTATAGATCCAAAATTTTCCCAAGTATAGGTCCAAAAATTTCCCAAGTATAGATTCAAAACTTTCCCAAGTATAGATCCAAAAATTTCCCAAGTATAGATCCAAAAATTTCACAAGTATACATGTAAAAATTTCCCAAGTATAGATCCAAAAATTTCCCAAGCATAGATCAAAAAATTTTCCAAGTATAGATCGAAAAATTTCCCAAGTATAGATCCAAAAATTTCCCAAGTATAGATCCAAAAATTTCCCAAGTATAGATCCAAAAATTTCCCAAGTATAGATCCAAAAATTTCCCAAGAATAGATCCAAAAATTTCCCAAGTATAGATCCAAAAATTTCACAAGTATACATGTAAAAATTTCCCAAGTATAGATCCAAAAATTTCCCAAGCATAGATCGAAAAATTTTCCAAGTATAGATCGAAAAATTTCCCAAGTATAGATCCAAAAATTTCCCAAGTATAGATCCAAAAATTTCCCAAGTATAGATCCAAAAATTTCCCAAGTATAGATCCAAAAATTTCCCAAGTATAGATCCAAAAATTTCCCAAGTATAGATCCAAAAATTTCACAAGTATACATCCAAAAATTTCTCAAGTGTAGATCCAAAAATTTCCCAAGCATAGATCGAAAAATTTTCCAAGTATAGATCGAAAAATTTCCCAAGTATAGATCCAAAATTTCCCAAGTATAGATCAAAAAATTTCCCAAGTATAGATCGAAAAATTTCCCAAGTATAGATCCAAAAATTTCCCAAGTATAGATCCAAAAATTTCCCAAGTATAGATCGAAAAATTTCCCAAGTATAGATCGGAAAATTTCCCTAGTATAGATCCAAAAATTTCCCAAGTATAGATCAAAAAATTTCCCAAGTATAGATCCAAAAATTTCCCAAGTATAGATTTAAAAATTTCCCAAGTATAGATCCAAAAATTTCCCAAGTATAGATCGAAAAATTTCCCAAGTATAGTACGAAAAATTTCCCAAGTATAAATCCAAAAATTTCCCATGAATAGATCCAAAAATTTCCCAAGTATAGATCCAAAAATTTCACAGGTATACATCCAAAAATTTCCCAAGTATAGATCCAAAAATTTCCCAAGCATAGATCGAAAAATTTTCCAAGTATAGATCGAAACATTTCCCAAGTATAGATCCAAAAATTTCACAAGTATACATCCAAAAATTTCTCAAGTGTAGATCCAAAAATTTCCCAAGCATAGATCGAAAAATTTTCCAAGTATAGATCGAAACATTTCCCAAGTATAGATCCAAAAATTTCACAAGTATACATCCAAAAATTTCCCAAGTATAGATCCAAAAACTTCCCAAGCATAGATCCAAAAATTTTCCAAGTATAGATCGAAAAATTTCCCAAGTATAGATCCAAAATGTTCCAAGTATAGATCGAAAAATTTCCCAAGTATAGATCCAAAATTTCCCAAGTATAGATCCAAAAATTTCCCAAGTATAGATCGAAAAATTTCCCAAGTATAGATCGAAAAATTTCCCAAGTATAGATCGAAAAATTTCCCAAGTATAGATCCAAAAATTTCCCAAGTATAGGTCCAAAAATTTCCCAAGTATAGATTCAAAAATTTCCCAAGTATAGATCCAAAAATTTCCCAAGTATAGATCCAAAAATTTCACAAGTATACATCCAAAAATTTCCCAAGTGCAGATCCAAAAATTTCCCAAGCATAGATCGAAAAATTTTCCAAGTATAGATCGAAAAATTTCCCAAGTATAGATCCAAAATTTCCCAAGTATAGGTCCAAAAATTTCCCAAGTATAGATTCAAAAATTTCCCAAGTATAGATCCAAAAATTTCCCAAGTATAGATCGAAAAATTTCCCAAGTATAGATCGAAAAATTTCCCAAGTATAGATCCAAAAATTTCCCAAGTATAGATTCAAAAATTTCCCAAGTATAGATCCAAAAATTTCCCAAGTATAGATCCAAAATTTCCCAAGTATAGATCCAAAAATTTACCAAGTATAGATCCAAAAATTTCACAAGTATACATCAAAAAATTTCCCTAGTATAGATCGAAAAATTTTCCAAGTATAGATCCAAAATTTTCCAAGTATAGATCGAAAAATTTCCCAAGTATAGATCCAAAATTTCCCAAGTATAGATCCAAAAATTTCCCAAGTATAGATCCAAAAATTTCCCAAGTATAGATCCAAAAATTTCCCAAGTATAGATCGAAAAATTTCCCAAGTATAGATCGAAAAATTTCCCAAGTATAGATCGAAAAATTTCCCAAGTATAGATCCAAAAATTTCCCAAGTATAGGTCCAAAAATTTCCCAAGTATAGATTCAAAAATTTCCCAAGTATAGATCCAAAAATTTCCCAAGTATAGATCCAAAAATTTCACAAGTATACATCCAAAAATTTCCCAAGTGTAGATCCAAAAATTTCCCAAGCATAGATCGAAAAATTTTCCAAGTATAGATCGAAAAATTTCCCAAGTATAGATCCAAAAATTTCCCAAGTATAGGTCCAAAAATTTCCCAAGTATACATCCAAAAATTTCCCAAGTGTAGATCCAAAAATTTCCCAAGCATAGATCGAAAAATTTTCCAAGTATAGATCGAAAAATTTCCCAAGTATAGATCCAAAAATTTCCCAAGTATAGATCCAAAAATTTCCCAAGTATAGATTTAAAAATTTCCCAAGTATAGATCCAAAAATTTCCCAAGTATAGATCGAAAAATTTCCCAAGTATAGTACGAAAAATTTCCCAAGTATAAATCCAAAAATTTCCCATGAATAGATCCAAAAATTTCCCAAGTATAGATCCAAAAATTTCACAGGTATACATCCAAAAATTTCCCAAGTATAGATCCAAAAATTTCCCAAGCATAGATCGAAAAATTTTCCAAGTATAGATCGAAACATTTCCCAAGTATAGATCCAAAAATTTCACAAGTATACATCCAAAAATTTCCCAAGTATAGATCCAAAAACTTCCCAAGCATAGATCCAAAAATTTTCCAAGTATAGATCGAAAAATTTCCCAAGTATAGATCCAAAATGTTCCAAGTATAGATCGAAAAATTTCCCAAGTATAGATCCAAAATTTCCCAAGTATAGATCGAAAAATTTCCCAAGTATAGATCCAAAAATTTCCCAAGTATAGATCCAAAAATTTCCCAAGTATAGATCGAAAAATTTCCCAAGTATAGATCGAAAAATTTCCCAAGTATAGTAAGAAAAATTTCCCAAGTATAAATCCAAAAATTTCCCATGAATAGATCCAAAAATTTCCCAAGTATAGATCCAAAAATTTCCCAAGTATAGATCCAAAAATTTCACAAGTATACATCCAAAAATTTCCCAAGTATAGATCCAAAAATTTCCCAAGCATAGATCCAAAAATTTTCCAAGTATAGATCGAAATATTTCACAAGTATAGATCCAAAATTTTCCCAAGTATAGGTCCAAAAATTTCCCAAGTATAGATTCAAAAATTTCCCAAGTATAGATCCAAAAATTTCCCAAGTATAGATCCAAAAATTTCACAAGTATACATCCAAAAATTTCCCAAGTATAGATCCAAAAATTTCCCAAGCATAGATCGAAAAATTTTCCAAGTATAGATCGAAAAATTTCCCAAGTATAGATCCAAAAATTTCCCAAGTATAGATCGAAAAATTTCCCAAGTATAGATCGAAAAATTTCCCAAGTATAGATCGAAAAATTTCCCAAGTATAGATCCAAAAATTTTCCAAGTATAGATCGAAAAATTTCCCTAGTATAGATTCAAAAATTTCCCAAGTATAGATCCAAAAATTTCCCAAGCATAGATCCAAAAATTTTCCAAGTATAGATCGAAAAATTTCACAAGTATAGATCCAAAATTTTCCCAAGTATAGGTCCAAAAATTTCCCAAGTATAGATTCAAAAATTTCCCAAGTATAGATCCAAAAATTTCCCAAGTATAGATCCAAAAATTTCACAAGTATACATGTAAAAATTTCCCAAGTATAGATCCAAAAATTTCCCAAGTATAGATCCAAAAATTTCCCAAGCATAGATCGAAAAATTTTCCAAGTATAGATCGAAATATTTCACAAGTATAGATCCAAAATTTTCCCAAGTATAGGTCCAAAAATTTACCAAGTATAGATTCAAAAATTTCCCAAGTATAGATCCAAAAATTTCCCAAGTATAGATCCAAAAATTTCACAAGTATACATCCAAAAATTTCCCAAGTATAGATCCAAAAATTTCCCAAGCATAGATCGAAAAATTTTCCAAGTATAGATCGAAAAATTTCCCAAGTATAGATCCAAAATTTCCCAAGTATAGATCCAAAAATTTCCCAAGTATAGATCGAAAAATTTCCCAAGTATAGATCGAAAAATTTCCCAAGTATAGATCGAAAAATTTCCCAAGTATAGATCCAAAAATTTTCCAAGTATAGATCGAAAAATTTCCCAAGTATAGATCGAAAAATTTCCCAAGTATAGTAAGAAAAATTTCCCAAGTATAAATCCAAAAATTTCCCATGAATAGATCCAAAAATTTCCCAAGTATAGATCCAAAAATTTCCCAAGTATAGATCCAAAAATTTCCCAAGTATAGATCGAAAAATTTCCCAAGTATAGATCGAAAAATTTCCCAAGTATAGTAAGAAAAATTTCCCAAGTATAAATCCAAAAATTTCCCATGAATAGATCCAAAAATTTCCCAAGTATAGATCCAAAAATTTCCCAAGTATAGATCCAAAAATTTCACAAGTATACATCCAAAAATTTCCCAAGTATAGATCCAAAAATTTCCCAAGCATAGATCCAAAAATTTTCCAAGTATAGATCGAAAAATTTCACAAGTATAGATCCAAAATTTTCCCAAGTATAGGTCCAAAAATTTCCCAAGTATAGATTCAAAAATTTCCCAAGTATAGATCCAAAAATTTCCCAAGTATAGATCCAAAAATTTCACAAGTATACATGTAAAAATTTCCCAAGTATAGATCCAAAAATTTCCCAAGTATAGATCCAAAAATTTCACAAGTATACATCCAAAAATTTCCCAAGTATAGATCCAAAAATTTCCCAAGCATAGATCGAAAAATTTTCCAAGTATAGATCGAAATATTTCACAAGTATAGATCCAAAATTTTCCCAAGTATAGGTCCAAAAATTTCCCAAGTATAGATTCAAAAATTTCCCAAGTATAGATCCAAAAATTTCCCAAGTATAGATCCAAAAATTTCACAAGTATACATCCAAAAATTTCCCAAGTATAGATCCAAAAATTTCCCAAGCATAGATCCAAAAATTTTCCAAGTATAGATCGAAAAATTTCACAAGTATAGATCCAAAATTTTCCCAAGTATAGGTCCAAAAATTTCCCAAGTATAGATTCAAAAATTTCCCAAGTATAGATCCAAAAATTTCCCAAGTATAGATCCAAAAATTTCACAAGTATACATGTAAAAATTTCCCAAGTATAGATCCAAAAATTTCCCAAGTATAGATCCAAAAATTTCACAAGTATACATCCAAAAATTTCCCAAGTATAGATCCAAAAATTTCCCAAGCATAGATCGAAAAATTTTCCAAGTATAGATCGAAATATTTCACAAGTATAGATCCAAAATTTTCCCAAGTATAGGTCCAAATATTTCCCAAGTATAGATTCAAAAATTTCCCAAGTATAGATCCAAAAATTTCCCAAGTATAGATCCAAAAATTTCACAAGTATACATCCAAAATTTCCCAAGTATAGATCCAAAAATTTCCCAAGTATAGATCCAAAAATTTCCCAAGTATAGATCCAAAAATTTCCCAAGTATAGATCGAAAAATTTCCCAAGTATAGATCGAAAAATTTCCCAAGTATAGATCGAAAAATTTCCCAAGTATAGATCCAAAATTTTCCCAAGTATAGGTCCAAAAATTTCCCAAGTATAGATTCAAAAATTTCCCAAGTATAGATCCAAAAATTTCCCAAGTATAGATCCAAAAATTTCACAAGTATACATCCAAAAATTTCCCAAGTATAGATCCAAAAATTTCCCAAGCATAGATCGAAAAATTTTCCAAGTATAGATCGAAAAATTTCTCAAGTATAGATCCAAAATTTCCCAAGTATAGATCCAAAAATTTCCCAAGTATAGATCGAAAAATTTCCCAAGTATAGATCGAAAAATTTCCCAAGTATAGATCGAAAAATTTCCCAAGTATAGATCCAAAAATTTTCCAAGTATAGATCGAAAAATTTCCCAAGTATAGATTCAAAAATTTCCCAAGTATAGATCCAAAAATTTCCCAAGCATAGATCCAAAAATTTTCCAAGTATAGATCGAAAAATTTCACAAGTATAGATCCAAAATTTTCCCAAGTATAGGTCCAAAAATTTCCCAAGTATAGATTCAAAAATTTCCCAAGTATAGATCCAAAAATTTCCCAAGTATAGATCCAAAAATTTCACAAGTATACATGTAAAAATTTCCCAAGTATAGATCCAAAAATTTCCCAAGTATAGATCCAAAAATTTCACAAGTATACATCCAAAAATTTCCCAAGTATAGATCCAAAAATTTCCCAAGCATAGATCGAAAAATTTTCCAAGTATAGATCGAAATATTTCACAAGTATAGATCCAAAATTTTCCCAAGTATAGGTCCAAAAATTTACCAAGTATAGATTCAAAAATTTCCCAAGTATAGATCCAAAAATTTCCCAAGTATAGATCCAAAAATTTCACAAGTATACATCCAAAAATTTCCCAAGTATAGATCCAAAAATTTCCCAAGCATAGATCGAAAAATTTTCCAAGTATAGATCGAAAAATTTCCCAAGTATAGATCCAAAATTTCCCAAGTATAGATCCAAAAATTTCCCAAGTATAGATCGAAAAATTTCCCAAGTATAGATCGAAAAATTTCCCAAGTATAGATCGAAAAATTTCCCAAGTATAGATCCAAAAATTTTCCAAGTATAGATCGAAAAATTTCCCAAGTATAGATCGAAAAATTTCCCAAGTATAGTAAGAAAAATTTCCCAAGTATAAATCCAAAAATTTCCCATGAATAGATCCAAAAATTTCCCAAGTATAGATCCAAAAATTTCCCAAGTATAGATCCAAAAATTTCCCAAGTATAGATCGAAAAATTTCCCAAGTATAGATCGAAAAATTTCCCAAGTATAGTAAGAAAAATTTCCCAAGTATAAATCCAAAAATTTCCCATGAATAGATCCAAAAATTTCCCAAGTATAGATCCAAAAATTTCCCAAGTATAGATCCAAAAATTTCACAAGTATACATCCAAAAATTTCCCAAGTATAGATCCAAAAATTTCCCAAGCATAGATCCAAAAATTTTCCAAGTATAGATCGAAAAATTTCACAAGTATAGATCCAAAAATTTCCCAAGTATAGATTCAAAAATTTCCCAAGTATAGATTCAAAAATTTCCCAAGTATAGATCCAAAAATTTCCCAAGTATAGATCCAAAAATTTCACAAGTATACATGTAAAAATTTCCCAAGTATAGATCCAAAAATTTCCCAAGTATAGATCCAAAAATTTCACAAGTATACATCCAAAAATTTCCCAAGTATAGATCCAAAAATTTCCCAAGCATAGATCGAAAAATTTTCCAAGTATAGATCGAAATATTTCACAAGTATAGATCCAAAAATTTCCCAAGCATAGATCGAAAAATTTTCCAAGTATAGATCGAAATATTTCACAAGTATAGATCCAAAATTTTCCCAAGTATAGGTCCAAAAATTTCCCAAGTATAGATTCAAAAATTTCCCAAGTATAGATCCAAAAATTTCCCAAGTATAGATCCAAAAATTTCACAAGTATACATCCAAAATTTCCCAAGTATAGATCCAAAAATTTCCCAAGTATAGATCCAAAAATTTCCCAAGTATAGATCGAAAAATTTCCCAAGTATAGATCGAAAAATTTCCCAAGTATAGATCGAAAAATTTCCCAAGTATAGATCGAAAAATTTCCCAAGTATAGATCCAAAAATTTCCCAAGTATAGGTCCAAAAATTTCCCAAGTATAGATTCAAAAATTTCCCAAGTATAGATCCAAAAATTTCCCAAGTATAGATCCAAAAATTTCACAAGTATACATCCAAAAATTTCCCAAGTGTAGATCCAAAAATTTCCCAAGCATAGATCGAAAAATTTTCCAAGTATAGATCGAAAAATTTCCCAAGTATAGATCCAAAAATTTCCCAAGTATAGGTCCAAAAATTTCCCAAGTATAGATTCAAAAATTTCCCAAGTATAGATCCAAAAATTTCCCAAGTATAGATCGAAAAATTTCCCAAGTATAGATCGAAAAATTTCCCAAGTATAGATCCAAAAATTTCCCAAGTATAGATTCAAAAATTTCCCAAGTATAGATCCAAAAATTTCCCAAGTATAGATCCAAAATTTCCCAAGTATAGATCCAAAAATTTACCAAGTATAGATCCAAAAATTTCACAAGTATACATAAAAAAATTTCCCTAGTATAGATCGAAAAATTTTCCAAGTATAGATCCAAAATTTTCCAAGTATAGATCGAAAAATTTCCCAAGTATAGATCCAAAATTTCCCAAGTATAGATCCAAAAATTTCCCAAGTATAGATCCAAAAATTTCCCAAGTATAGATCCAAAAATTTCCCAAGTATAGATCGAAAAATTTCCCAAGTATAGATCGAAAAATTTCCCAAGTATAGATTCAAAAATTTCCCAAGTATAGATTGAAAAATTTCCCAAGTATAGATCCAAAAATTTCCCAAGTATAGATCGAAAAATTTCCCAAGTATAGATCCAAAAATTTCCCAAGTATAGATCCAAAATTTCCCAAGTATAGATTCAAAAATTTCCCAAGTATAGATCCAAAAATTTCCCAAGCATAGATCGAAAAATTTTCCAAGTATAGATCGAAAAATTTCACAAGTATAGATCCAAAATTTTCCCAAGTATAGGTCCAAAAATTTCCCAAGTATAGATTCAAAAATTTCCCAAGTATAGATCCAAAAATTTCCCAAGTATAGATCCAAAAATTTCACAAGTATAGATTCAAAAATTTCCCAAGTATAGATCCAAAAATTTCCCAAGTATAGATCCAAAAATTTCACAAGTATACATCCAAAAATTTCCCAAGTATAGATCCAAAAATTTCCCAAGCATAGATCGAAAAATTTTCCAAGTATAGATCGAAAAATTTCCCAAGTATAGATCCAAAATTTCCCAAGTATAGATCCAAAAATTTCCCAAGTATAGATCGAAAAATTTCCCAAGTATAGATCGAAAAATTTCCCAAGTATAGATCGAAAAATTTCCCAAGTATAGATCCAAAAATTTTCCAAGTATAGATCGAAAAATTTCCCAAGTATAGATCGAAAAATTTCCCAAGAATAGTAAGAAAAATTTCCCAAGTATAAATCCAAAAATTTCCCATGAATAGATCCAAAAATTTCCCAAGTATAGATCCAAAAATTTCCCAAGTATAGATCCAAAAATTTCACAAGTATACATCCAAAAATTTCCCAAGTATAGATCCAAAAATTTCCCAAGCATAGATCTAAAAATTTTCCAAGTATAGATCGAAAAATTTCACAAGTATAGATCCAAAATTTTCCCAAGTATAGGTCCAAAAATTTCCCAAGTATAGATTCAAAAATTTCCCAAGTATAGATCCAAAAATTTCCCAAGTATAGATCCAAAAATTTCACAAGTATACATGTAAAAATTTCCCAAGTATAGATCCAAAAATTTCCCAAGCATAGATCGAAAAATTTTCCAAGTATAGATCGAAAAATTTCCCAAGTATAGATCCAAAAATTTCCCAAGTATAGATCCAAAAATTTCCCAAGTATAGATCCAAAAATTTCCAAGTATAGATCCAAAAATTTCCCAAGTATAGATCCAAAAATTTCCCAAGTATAGATCCAAAAATTTCACAAGTATACATGTAAAAATTTCCCAAGTATAGATCCAAAAATTTCCCAAGCATAGATCGAAAAATTTTCCAAGTATAGATCGAAAAATTTCCCAAGTATAGATCCAAAAATTTCCCAAGTATAGATCCAAAAATTTCCCAAGTATAGATCCAAAAATTTCCCAAGTATAGATCCAAAAATTTCCCAAGTATAGATCCAAAAATTTCCCAAGTATAGATCCAAAAATTTCACAAGTATACATCCAAAAATTTCTCAAGTGTAGATCCAAAAATTTCCCAAGCATAGATCGAAAAATTTTCCAAGTATAGATCGAAAAATTTCCCAAGTATAGATCCAAAATTTCCCAAGTATAGATCCAAAAATTTCCCAAGTATAGATCGAAAAATTTCCCAAGTATAGATCCAAAAATTTCCCAAGTATAGATCGAAAAATTTCCCAAGTATAGATCGAAAAATTTCCCTAGTATAGATCCAAAAATTTCCCAAGTATAGATCAAAAAATTTCCCAAGTATAGATCCAAAAATTTCCCAAGTATAGATTTAAAAATTTCCCAAGTATAGATCCAAAAATTTCCCAAGTATAGATCGAAAAATTTCCCAAGTATAGTACGAAAAATTTCCCAAGTATAAATCCAAAAATTTCCCATGAATAGATCCAAAAATTTCCCAAGTATAGATCCAAAAATTTCACAGGTATACATCCAAAAATTTCCCAAGTATAGATCCAAAAATTTCCCAAGCATAGATCCAAAAATTTCCCAAGTATAGATCGAAAAATTTTCCAAGTATAGATCCAAAAATTTCACAAGTATACATCCAAAAATTTCCCAAGTATAGATCCAAAAACTTCCAAAGCATAGATCCAAAAATTTTCCAAGTATAGATCGAAAAATTTCCCAAGTATAGATCCAAAATGTTCCAAGTATAGATCGAAAAATTTCCCAAGTATAGATCCAAAATTTCCCAAGTATAGATCGAAAAATTTCCCAAGTATAGATCCAAAAATTTCCCAAGTATAGATCCAAAAATTTCCCAAGTATAGATCGAAAAATTTCCCAAGTATAGATCGAAAAATTTCCCAAGTATAGTAAGAAAAATTTCCCAAGTATAAATCCAAAAATTTCCCATGAATAGATCCAAAAATTTCCCAAGTATAGATCCAAAAATTTCCCAAGTATAGATCCAAAAATTTCACAAGTATACATCCAAAAATTTCCCAAGTATAGATCCAAAAATTTCCCAAGCATAGATCCAAAAATTTTCCAAGTATAGATCGAAAAATTTCACAAGTATAGATCCAAAATTTTCCCAAGTATAGGTCCAAAAATTTCCCAAGTATAGATTCAAAAATTTCCCAAGTATAGATCCAAAAATTTCCCAAGTATAGATCCAAAAATTTCCCAAGTATAGATCCAAAAATTTCACAAGTATACATGTAAAAATTTCCCAAGTATAGATCCAAAAATTTCCCAAGTATAGATCCAAAAATTTCACAAGTATACATCCAAAAATTTCCCAAGTATAGATCCAAAAATTTCCCAAGCATAGATCGAAAAATTTTCCAAGTATAGATCGAAATATTTCACAAGTATAGATCCAAAATTTTCCCAAGTATAGGTCCAAAAATTTCCCAAGTATAGATTCAAAAATTTCCCAAGTATAGATCCAAAAATTTCCCAAGTATAGATCCAAAAATTTCACAAGTATACATCCAAAAATTTCCCAAGTATAGATCCAAAAATTTCCCAAGCATAGATCGAAAAATTTTCCAAGTATAGATCGAAAAATTTCCCAAGTATAGATCCAAAATTTCCCAAGTATAGATCCAAAAATTTCCCAAGTATAGATCGAAAAATTTCCCAAGTATAGATCGAAAAATTTCCCAAGTATAGATCGAAAAATTTCCCAAGTATAGATCCAAAAATTTTCCAAGTATAGATCGAAAAATTTCCCAAGTATAGATTCAAAAATTTCCCAAGTATAGATCCAAAAATTTCCCAAGCATAGATCCAAAAATTTTCCAAGTATA
Organism: Odiellus spinosus; assembly: GCA_963920705.1. NCBI lineage: Eukaryota > Metazoa > Arthropoda > Arachnida > Opiliones > Phalangiidae > Odiellus > Odiellus spinosus. Next base: position 942,665 of record CAWUCO010000219.1, on the reverse strand, counting down.
GATCGAAAAATTTCACAAGTATAGATCCAAAATTTTCCCAAGTATAGGTCCAAAAATTTCCCAAGTATAGATTCAAAAATTTCCCAAGTATAGATCCAAAAATTTCCCAAGTATAGATCCAAAAATTTCACAAGTATACATGTAAAAATTTCCCAAGTATAGATCCAAAAATTTTCCAAGTATAGATCCAAAAATTTCACAAGTATACATCCAAAAATTTCCCAAGTATAGATCCAAAAATTTCCCAAGCATAGATCGAAAAATTTTCCAAGTATAGATCGAAATATTTCACAAGTATAGATCCAAAATTTTCCCAAGTATAGGTCCAAAAATTTACCAAGTATAGATTCAAAAATTTCCCAAGTATAGATCCAAAAATTTCCCAAGTATAGATCCAAAAATTTCACAAGTATACATCCAAAAATTTCCCAAGTATAGATCCAAAAATTTCCCAAGCATAGATCGAAAAATTTTCCAAGTATAGATCGAAAAATTTCCCAAGTATAGATCCAAAATTTCCCAAGTATAGATCCAAAAATTTCCCAAGTATAGATCGAAAAATTTCCCAAGTATAGATCGAAAAATTTCCCAAGTATAGATCGAAAAATTTCCCAAGTATAGATCCAAAAATTTTCCAAGTATAGATCGAAAAATTTCCCAAGTATAGATCGAAAAATTTCCCAAGTATAGTAAGAAAAATTTCCCAAGTATAAATCCAAAAATTTCCCATGAATAGATCCAAAAATTTCCCAAGTATAGATCCAAAAATTTCCCAAGTATAGATCCAAAAATTTCCCAAGTATAGATCGAAAAATTTCCCAAGTATAGATCGAAAAATTTCCCAAGTATAGTAAGAAAAATTTCCCAAGTATAAATCCAAAAATTTCCCATGAATAGATCCAAAAATTTCCCAAGTATAGATCCAAAAATTTCACAAGTATAGATCCAAAAATTTCACAAGTATACATCCAAAAATTTCCCAAGTATAGATCCAAAAATTTCCCAAGCATAGATCCAAAAATTTTCCAAGTATAGATCGAAAAATTTCACAAGTATAGATCCAAAATTTTCCCAAGTATAGGTCCAAAAATTTCCCAAGTATAGATTCAAAAATTTCCCAAGTATAGATCCAAAAATTTCCCAAGTATAGATCCAAAAATTTCACAAGTATACATGTAAAAATTTCCCAAGTATAGATCCAAAAATTTCCCAAGTATAGATCCAAAAATTTCACAAGTATACATCCAAAAATTTCCCAAGTATAGATCCAAAAATTTCCCAAGCATAGATCGAAAAATTTTCCAAGTATAGATCGAAATATTTCACAAGTATAGATCCAAAATTTTCCCAAGTATAGGTCCAAAAATTTCCCAAGTATAGATTCAAAAATTTCCCAAGTATAGATCCAAAAATTTCCCAAGTATAGTTCCAAAAATTTCACAAGTATACATCCAAAAATTTCCCAAGTATAGATCCAAAAATTTCCCAAGCATAGATCGAAAAATTTTCCAAGTATAGATCGAAAAATTTCCCAAGTATAGATCCAAAATTTCCCAAGTATAGATCCAAAAATTTCCCAAGTATAGATCGAAAAATTTCCCAAGTATAGATCGAAAAATTTCCCAAGTATAGATCGAAAAATTTCCCAAGTATAGATCCAAAAATTTTCCAAGTATAGATCGAAAAATTTCCCAAGTATAGATTCAAAAATTTCCCAAGTATAGATCCAAAAATTTCCCAAGCATAGATCCAAAAATTTTCCAAGTATAGATCGAAAAATTTCACAAGTATAGATCCAAAATTTTCCCAAGTATAGGTCCAAAAATTTCCCAAGTATAGATTCAAAAATTTCCCAAGTATAGATCCAAAAATTTCCCAAGTATAGATCCAAAAATTTCACAAGTATACATGTAAAAATTTCCCAAGTATAGATCCAAAAATTTCCCAAGTATACATCCAAAAATTTCCCAAGTATAGATCCAAAAATTTCCCAAGCATAGATCGAAAAATTTCCCAAGTATAGATCCAAAAATTTCCCAAGTATAGATCCAAAAATTTCCCAAGTATAGATCCAAAAATTTCACAAGTATACATGTAAAAATTTCCCAAGTATAGATCCAAAAATTTCCCAAGTATAGATCCAAAAATTTCACAAGTATACATCCAAAAATTTCCCAAGTATAGATCCAAAAATTTCCCAAGCATAGATCGAAAAATTTTCCAAGTATAGATCGAAATATTTCACAAGTATAGATCCAAAATTTTCCCAAGTATAGGTCCAAAAATTTCCCAAGTATAGATTCAAAAATTTCCCAAGTATAGATCCAAAAATTTCCCAAGTATAGATCCAAAAATTTCACAAGTATACATCCAAAAATTTCCCAAGTATAGATCCAAAAATTTCCCAAGCATAGATCGAAAAATTTTCCAAGTATAGATCGAAAAATTTCCCAAGTATAGATCCAAAATTTCCCAAGTATAGATCCAAAAATTTCCCAAGTATAGATCGAAAAATTTCCCAAGTATAGATCGAAAAATTTCCCAAGTATAGATCGAAAAATTTCCCAAGTATAGATCCAAAAATTTTCCAAGTATAGATCGAAAAATTTCCCAAGTATAGATTCAAAAATTTCCCAAGTATAGATCCAAAAATTTCCCAAGCATAGATCCAAAAATTTTCCAAGTATAGATCGAAAAATTTCACAAGTATAGATCCAAAATTTTCCCAAGTATAGGTCCAAAAATTTCCCAAGTATAGATTCAAAAATTTCCCAAGTATAGATCCAAAAATTTCCCAAGTATAGATCCAAAAATTTCACAAGTATACATGTAAAAATTTCCCAAGTATAGATCCAAAAATTTTCCAAGTATAGATCCAAAAATTTCACAAGTATACATCCAAAAATTTCCCAAGTATAGATCCAAAAATTTCCCAAGCATAGATCGAAAAATTTTCCAAGTATAGATCGAAATATTTCACAAGTATAGATCCAAAATTTTCCCAAGTATAGGTCCAAAAATTTACCAAGTATAGATTCAAAAATTTCCCAAGTATAGATCCAAAAATTTCCCAAGTATAGATCCAAAAATTTCACAAGTATACATCCAAAAATTTCCCAAGTATAGATCCAAAAATTTCCCAAGCATAGATCGAAAAATTTTCCAAGTATAGATCGAAAAATTTCCCAAGTATAGATCCAAAATTTCCCAAGTATAGATCCAAAAATTTCCCAAGTATAGATCGAAAAATTTCCCAAGTATAGATCGAAAAATTTCCCAAGTATAGATCGAAAAATTTCCCAAGTATAGATCCAAAAATTTTCCAAGTATAGATCGAAAAATTTCCCAAGTATAGATCGAAAAATTTCCCAAGTATAGTAAGAAAAATTTCCCAAGTATAAATCCAAAAATTTCCCATGAATAGATCCAAAAATTTCCCAAGTATAGATCCAAAAATTTCCCAAGTATAGATCCAAAAATTTCCCAAGTATAGATCGAAAAATTTCCCAAGTATAGATCGAAAAATTTCCCAAGTATAGTAAGAAAAATTTCCCAAGTATAAATCCAAAAATTTCCCATGAATAGATCCAAAAATTTCCCAAGTATAGATCCAAAAATTTCACAAGTATAGATCCAAAAATTTCACAAGTATACATCCAAAAATTTCCCAAGTATAGATCCAAAAATTTCCCAAGCATAGATCCAAAAATTTTCCAAGTATAGATCGAAAAATTTCACAAGTATAGATCCAAAATTTTCCCAAGTATAGGTCCAAAAATTTCCCAAGTATAGATTCAAAAATTTCCCAAGTATAGATCCAAAAATTTCCCAAGTATAGATCCAAAAATTTCACAAGTATACATGTAAAAATTTCCCAAGTATAGATCCAAAAATTTCCCAAGTATAGATCCAAAAATTTCACAAGTATACATCCAAAAATTTCCCAAGTATAGATCCAAAAATTTCCCAAGCATAGATCGAAAAATTTTCCAAGTATAGATCGAAATATTTCACAAGTATAGATCCAAAATTTTCCCAAGTATAGGTCCAAAAATTTCCCAAGTATAGATTCAAAAATTTCCCAAGTATAGATCCAAAAATTTCCCAAGTATAGTTCCAAAAATTTCACAAGTATACATCCAAAAATTTCCCAAGTATAGATCCAAAAATTTCCCAAGCATAGATCGAAAAATTTTCCAAGTATAGATCGAAAAATTTCCCAAGTATAGATCCAAAATTTCCCAAGTATAGATCCAAAAATTTCCCAAGTATAGATCGAAAAATTTCCCAAGTATAGATCGAAAAATTTCCCAAGTATAGATCGAAAAATTTCCCAAGTATAGATCCAAAAATTTTCCAAGTATAGATCGAAAAATTTCCCAAGTATAGATTCAAAAATTTCCCAAGTATAGATCCAAAAATTTCCCAAGCATAGATCCAAAAATTTTCCAAGTATAGATCGAAAAATTTCACAAGTATAGATCCAAAATTTTCCCAAGTATAGGTCCAAAAATTTCCCAAGTATAGATTCAAAAATTTCCCAAGTATAGATCCAAAAATTTCCCAAGTATAGATCCAAAAATTTCACAAGTATACATGTAAAAATTTCCCAAGTATAGATCCAAAAATTTCCCAAGTATACATCCAAAAATTTCCCAAGTATAGATCCAAAAATTTCCCAAGCATAGATCGAAAAATTTCCCAAGTATAGATCGAAAAATTTCCCAAGTATAGATCGAAAAATTTCCCAAGTATAGATCGAAAAATTTCCCAAGTATAGATCGAAAAATTTTCCAAGTATAGATCGAAAAATTTCCCAAGTATAGATCGAAAAATTTCCCAAGTATAGATCGAAAAATTTCCCAAGTATAGTAAGAAAAATTTCCCAAGTATAAATCCAAAAATTTCCCATGAATAGATCCAAAAATTTCCCAAGTATAGATCCAAAAATTTCCCAAGTATAGATCCAAAAATTTCACAAGTATACATCCAAAAATTTCCCAAGTATAGATCCAAAAATTTCCCAAGCATAGATCCAAAAATTTTCCAAGTATAGATCGAAAAATTTCACAAGTATAGATCCAAAATTTTCCCAAGTATAGGTCCAAAAATTTCACAAGTATACATGTAAAAATTTCCCAAGTATAGATCCAAAAATTTCCCAAGCATAGATCGAAAAATTTTCCAAGTATAGATCGAAAAATTTCCCAAGTATAGATCCAAAAATTTCCCAAGTATAGATCCAAAAATTTCCCAAGTATAGATCCAAAAATTTCCCAAGTATAGATCCAAAAATTTCCCAAGTATAGATCCAAAAATTTCCCAAGTATAGATCCAAAAATTTCCCAAGTATAGATCCAAAAATTTCACAAGTATACATCCAAAAATTTCTCAAGTGTAGATCCAAAAATTTCCCAAGCATAGATCGAAAAATTTTCCAAGTATAGATCGAAAAATTTCCCAAGTATAGATCCAAAATTTCCCAAGTATAGATCCAAAAATTTCCCAAGTATAGATCGAAAACTTTCCCTAGTATAGATCCAAAAATTTCCCAAGTATAGATCAAAAAATTTCCCAAGTATAGATCCAAAAATTTCCCAAGTATAGATTTAAAAATTTCCCAAGTATAGATCCAAAAATTTCCCAAGTATAGATCGAAAAATTTCCCAAGTATAGTACGAAAAATTTCCCAAGTATAAATCCAAAAATTTCCCATGAATAGATCCAAAAATTTCCCAAGTATAGATCCAAAAATTTCACAGGTATACATCCAAAAATTTCCCAAGTATAGATCCAAAAATTTCCCAAGCATAGATCGAAAAATTTTCCAAGTATAGATCGAAACATTTCCCAAGTATAGATCCAAAAATTTCACAAGTATACATCCAAAAATTTCCCAAGTATAGATCCAAAAACTTCCCAAGCATAGATCCAAAAATTTCCCAAGTATAGATCCAAAATGTTCCAAGTATAGATCGAAAAATTTCCCAAGTATAGATCCAAAATTTCCCAAGTATAGATCGAAAAATTTCCCAAGTATAGATCCAAAAATTTCCCAAGTATAGATCCAAAAATTTCCCAAGTATAGATCGAAAAATTTCCCAAGTATAGATCGAAAAATTTCCCAAGTATAGTAAGAAAAATTTCCCAAGTATAAATCCAAAAATTTCCCATGAATAGATCCAAAAATTTCCCAAGTATAGATCCAAAAATTTCCCAAGTATAGATCCAAAAATTTCACAAGTATACATCCAAAAATTTTCCAAGTATAGATCCAAAAATTTCCCAAGCATAGATCCAAAAATTTCCCAAGTATAGATCCAAAAATTTCACAAGTATACATCCAAAAATTTCCCAAGTATAGATCCAAAAATTTCCCAAGCATAGATCCAAAAATTTTCCAAGTATAGATCGAAAAATTTCACAAGTATAGATCCAAAATTTTCCCAAGTATAGGTCCAAAAATTTCCCAAGTATAGATTCAAAAATTTCCCAAGTATAGATCCAAAAATTTCCCAAGTATAGATCCAAAAATTTCACAAGTATACATGTAAAAATTTCCCAAGTATAGATCCAAAAATTTCCCAAGTATAGATCCAAAAATTTCACAAGTATACATCCAAAAATTTCCCAAGTATAGATCCAAAAATTTCCCAAGCATAGATCGAAAAATTTTCCAAGTATAGATCGAAATATTTCACAAGTATAGATCCAAAATTTTCCCAAGTATAGGTCCAAAAATTTCCCAAGTATAGATTCAAAAATTTCCCAAGTATAGATCCAAAAATTTCCCAAGTATAGATCCAAAAATTTCACAAGTATACATCCAAAAATTTCCCAAGTATAGATCCAAAAATTTCCCAAGCATAGATCGAAAAATTTTCCAAGTATAGATCGAAAAATTTCCCAAGTATAGATCGAAAAATTTCCCAAGTATAGATCCAAAAATTTTCCAAGTATAGATCGAAAAATTTCCCAAGTATAGACCAAAAAATTTCCCAAGTATAGTAAGAAAAATTTCCCAAGTATAAATCCAAAAATTTCCCATGAATAGATCCAAAAATTTCCCAAGTATAGATCCAAAAATTTCCCAAGTATAGATCCAAAAATTTCACAAGTATACATCCAAAAATTTCCCAAGTATAGATCCAAAAATTTCCCAAGCATAGATCCAAAAATTTTCCAAGTATAGATCGAAAAATTTCACAAGTATAGATCCAAAAATTTCCCAAGTATAGATTTAAAAATTTCCCAAGTATAGATCCAAAAATTTCCCAAGTATAGATCGAAAAATTTCCCAAGTATAGTACGAAAAATTTCCCAAGTATAAATCCAAAAATTTCCCATGAATAGATCCAAAAATTTCCCAAGTATAGATCCAAAAATTTCACAGGTATAGATCCAAAAATTTCCCAAGCATAGATCGAAAAATTTTCCAAGTATAGATCGAAACATTTCCCAAGTATAGATCCAAAAATTTCACAAGTATACATCCAAAAATTTCCCAAGTATAGATCCAAAAACTTCCCAAGCATAGATCCAAAAATTTTCCAAGTATAGATCGAAAAATTTCCCAAGTATAGATCCAAAATGTTCCAAGTATAGATCGAAAAATTTCCCAAGTATAGATCCAAAATTTCCCAAGTATAGATCGAAAAATTTCCCAAGTATAGATCCAAAAATTTCCCAAGTATAGATCCAAAAATTTCCCAAGTATAGATCGAAAAATTTCCCAAGTATAGATCGAAAAATTTCCCAAGTATAGTAAGAAAAATTTCCCAAGTATAAATCCAAAAATTTCCCATGAATAGATCCAAAAATTTCCCAAGTATAGATCCAAAAATTTCCCAAGTATAGATCCAAAAATTTCACAAGTATACATCCAAAAATTTTCCAAGTATAGATCCAAAAATTTCCCAAGCATAGATCCAAAAATTTCCCAAGTATAGATCCAAAAATTTCACAAGTATACATCCAAAAATTTCCCAAGTATAGATCCAAAAATTTCCCAAGCATAGATCCAAAAATTTTCCAAGTATAGATCGAAAAATTTCACAAGTATAGATCCAAAATTTTCCCAAGTATAGGTCCAAAAATTTCCCAAGTATAGATTCAAAAATTTCCCAAGTATAGATCCAAAAATTTCCCAAGTATAGATCCAAAAATTTCACAAGTATACATGTAAAAATTTCCCAAGTATAGATCCAAAAATTTCCCAAGTATAGATCCAAAAATTTCACAAGTATACATCCAAAAATTTCCCAAGTATAGATCCAAAAATTTCCCAAGCATAGATCGAAAAATTTTCCAAGTATAGATCGAAATATTTCACAAGTATAGATCCAAAATTTTCCCAAGTATAGCTCCAAAAATTTCCCAAGTATAGATTCAAAAATTTCCCAAGTATAGATCCAAAAATTTCCCAAGTATAGATCCAAAAATTTCACAAGTATACATCCAAAAATTTCCCAAGTATAGATCCAAAAATTTCCCAAGCATAGATCGAAAAATTTTCCAAGTATAGATCGAAAAATTTCCCAAGTATAGATCGAAAAATTTCCCAAGTATAGATCCAAAAATTTTCCAAGTATAGATCGAAAAATTTCCCAAGTATAGACCAAAAAATTTCCCAAGTATAGTAAGAAAAATTTCCCAAGTATAAATCCAAAAATTTCCCATGAATAGATCCAAAAATTTCCCAAGTATAGATCCAAAAATTTCCCAAGTATAGATCCAAAAATTTCACAAGTATACATCCAAAAATTTCCCAAGTATAGATCCAAAAATTTCCCAAGCATAGATCCAAAAATTTTCCAAGTATAGATCGAAAAATTTCACAAGTATAGATCCAAAATTTTCCCAAGTATAGGTCCAAAAATTTCCCAAGTATAGATTCAAAAATTTCCCAAGTATAGATCCAAAAATTTCCCAAGTATAGATCCAAAAATTTCACAAGTATACATGTAAAAATTTCCCAAGTATAGATCCAAAAATTTCCCAAGCATAGATCGAAAAATTTTCCAAGTATAGATCGAAAAATTTCCCAAGTATAGATCCAAAAATTTCCCAAGTATAGATCCAAAAATTTCCCAAGTATAGATCCAAAAATTTCCCAAGTATAGATCCAAAAATTTCCCAAGTATAGATCCAAAAATTTCCCAAGTATAGATCCAAAAATTTCACAAGTATACATGTAAAAATTTCCCAAGTATAGATCCAAAAATTTCCCAAGCATAGATCGAAAAATTTTCCAAGTATAGATCGAAAAATTTCCCAAGTATAGATCCAAAAATTTCCCAAGTATAGATCCAAAAATTTCCCAAGTATAGATCCAAAAATTTCCCAAGTATAGATCCAAAAATTTCCCAAGTATAGATCCAAAAATTTCCCAAGTATAGATCCAAAAATTTCACAAGTATACATCCAAAAATTTCTCAAGTGTAGATCCAAAAATTTCCCAAGCATAGATCGAAAAATTTTCCAAGTATAGATCGAAAAATTTCCCAAGTATAGATCCAAAATTTCCCAAGTATAGATCCAAAAATTTCCCAAGTATAGATCGAAAAATTTCCCAAGTATAGATCCAAAAATTTCCCAAGTATAGATCCAAAAATTTCCCAAGTATAGATCGAAAAATTTCCCAAGTATAGATCGAAAAATTTCCCTAGTATAGATCCAAAAATTTCCCAAGTATAGATCAAAAAATTTCCCAAGTATAGATCCAAAAATTTCCCAAGTATAGATTTAAAAATTTCCCAAGTATAGATCCAAAAATTTCCCAAGTATAGATCGAAAAATTTCCCAAGTATAGTACGAAAAATTTCCCAAGTATAAATCCAAAAATTTCCCATGAATAGATCCAAAAATTTCCCAAGTATAGATCCAAAAATTTCACAGGTATACATCCAAAAATTTCCCAAGTATAGATCCAAAAATTTCCCAAGCATAGATCCAAAAATTTTCCAAGTATAGATCGAAAAATTTCACAAGTATAGATCCAAAATTTTCCCAAGTATAGGTCCAAAAATTTCCCAAGTATAGATTCAAAAATTTCCCAAGTATAGATCCAAAAATTTCCCAAGTATAGATCCAAAAATTTCACAAGTATACATGTAAAAATTTCCCAAGTATAGATCCAAAAATTTCCCAAGTATAGATCCAAAAATTTCACAAGTATACATCCAAATATTTCCCAAGTATAGATCCAAAAATTTCCCAAGCATAGATCGAAAAATTTTCCAAGTATAGATCGAAATATTTCACAAGTATAGATCCAAAATTTTCCCAAGTATAGGTCCAAAAATTTCCCAAGTATAGATTCAAAAATTTCCCAAGTATAGATCCAAAAATTTCCCAAGTATAGATCCAAAAATTTCACAAGTATACATCCAAAAATTTCCCAAGTATAGATCCAAAAATTTCCCAAGCATAGATCGAAAAATTTTCCAAGTATAGATCGAAAAATTTCCCAAGTATAGATCGAAAAATTTCCCAAGTATAGATCCAAAAATTTTCCAAGTATAGATCGAAAAATTTCCCAAGTATAGATCGAAAAATTTCCCAAGTATAGATCCAAAAATTTTCCAAGTATAGATCGAAAAATTTCCCAAGTATAGACCAAAAAATTTCCCAAGTATAGTAAGAAAAATTTCCCAAGTATAAATCCAAAAATTTCCCATGAATAGATCCAAAAATTTCCCAAGTATAGATCCAAAAATTTCCCAAGTATAGATCCAAAAATTTCACAAGTATACATCCAAAAATTTCCCAAGTATAGATCCAAAAATTTCCCAAGCATAGATCCAAAAATTTTCCAAGTATAGATCGAAAAATTTCACAAGTATAGATCCAAAATTTTCCCAAGTATAGGTCCAAAAATTTCCCAAGTATAGATTCAAAAATTTCCCAAGTATAGATCCAAAAATTTCACAAGTATACATGTAAAAATTTCCCAAGTATAGATCCAAAAATTTCCCAAGCATAGATCGAAAAATTTTCCAAGTATAGATCGAAAAATTTCCCAAGTATAGATCCAAAAATTTCCCAAGTATAGATCCAAAAATTTCCCAAGTATAGATCCAAAAATTTCCCAAGTATAGATCCAAAAATTTCCCAAGTATAGATCCAAAAATTTCCCAAGTATAGATCCAAAAATTTCACAAGTATACATGTAAAAATTTCCCAAGTATAGATCCAAAAATTTCCCAAGCATAGATCGAAAAATTTTCCAAGTATAGATCGAAAAATTTCCCAAGTATAGATCCAAAAATTTCCCAAGTATAGATCCAAAAATTTCCCAAGTATAGATCCAAAAATTTCCCAAGTATAGATCCAAAAATTTCCCAAGTATAGATCCAAAAATTTCCCAAGTATAGATCCAAAAATTTCACAAGTATACATCCAAAAATTTCTCAAGTGTAGATCCAAAAATTTCCCAAGCATAGATCGAAAAATTTTCCAAGTATAGATCGAAAAATTTCCCAAGTATAGATCCAAAATTTCCCAAGTATAGATCCAAAAATTTCCCAAGTATAGATCGAAAAATTTCCCAAGTATAGATCCAAAAATTTCCCAAGTATAGATCCAAAAATTTCCCAAGTATAGATCGAAAAATTTCCCAAGTATAGATCGAAAAATTTCCCTAGTATAGATCCAAAAATTTCCCAAGTATAGATCAAAAAATTTCCCAAGTATAGATCCAAAAATTTCCCAAGTATAGATTTAAAAATTTCCCAAGTATAGATCCAAAAATTTCCCAAGTATAGATCGAAAAATTTCCCAAGTATAGTACGAAAAATTTCCCAAGTATAAATCCAAAAATTTCCCATGAATAGATCCAAAAATTTCCCAAGTATAGATCCAAAAATTTCACAGGTATACATCCAAAAATTTCCCAAGTATAGATCCAAAAATTTCCCAAGCATAGATCCAAAAATTTTCCAAGTATAGATCGAAAAATTTCACAAGTATAGATCCAAAATTTTCCCAAGTATAGGTTCAAAAATTTCCCAAGTATAGATTCAAAAATTTCCCAAGTATAGATCCAAAAATTTCCCAAGTATAGATCCAAAAATTTCACAAGTATACATGTAAAAATTTCCCAAGTATAGATCCAAAAATTTCCCAAGTATAGATCCAAAAATTTCACAAGTATACATCCAAAAATTTCCCAAGTATAGATCCAAAAATTTCCCAAGCATAGATCGAAAAATTTTCCAAGTATAGATCGAAATATTTCACAAGTATAGATCCAAAATTTTCCCAAGTATAGGTCCAAAAATTTCCCAAGTGTAGATTCAAAAATTTCCCAAGTATAGATCCAAAAATTTCCCAAGTATAGATCCAAAAATTTCACAAGTATACATCCAAAAATTTCCCAAGTATAGATCCAAAAATTTCCCAAGCATAGATCGAAAAATTTTCCAAGTATAGATCGAAAAATTTCCCAAGTATAGATCGAAAAATTTCCCAAGTATAGATCCAAAAATTTTCCAAGTATAGATCGAAAAATTTCCCAAGTATAGACCAAAAAATTTCCCAAGTATAGTAAGAAAAATTTCCCAAGTATAAATCCAAAAATTTCCCATGAATAGATCCAAAAATTTCCCAAGTATAGATCCAAAAATTTCCCAAGTATAGATCCAAAAATTTCACAAGTATACATCCAAAAATTTCCCAAGTATAGATCCAAAAATTTCCCAAGCATAGATCCAAAAATTTTCCAAGTATAGATCCAAAAATTTCCCAAGTATAGATCCAAAAATTTCACAAGTATACATGTAAAAATTTCCCAAGTATAGATCCAAAAATTTCCCAAGCATAGATCGAAAAATTTTCCAAGTATAGATCGAAAAATTTCCCAAGTATAGATCCAAAAATTTCCCAAGTATAGATCCAAAAATTTCCCAAGTATAGATCCAAAAATTTCCCAAGTATAGATCCAAAAATTTCCCAAGTATAGATCCAAAAATTTCCCAAGTATAGATCCAAAAATTTCACAAGTATACATGTAAAAATTTCCCAAGTATAGATCCAAAAATTTCCCAAGCATAGATCGAAAAATTTTCCAAGTATAGATCGAAAAATTTCCCAAGTATAGATCCAAAAATTTCCCAAGTATAGATCCAAAAATTTCCCAAGTATAGATCCAAAAATTTCCCAAGTATAGATCCAAAAATTTCCCAAGTATAGATCCAAAAATTTCCCAAGTATAGATCCAAAAATTTCACAAGTATACATCCAAAAATTTCTCAAGTGTAGATCCAAAAATTTCCCAAGCATAGATCGAAAAATTTTCCAAGTATAGATCGAAAAATTTCCCAAGTATAGATCGAAAAATTTCCCAAGTATAGATCGAAAAATTTCCCTAGTATAGATCCAAAAATTTCCCAAGTATAGATCAAAAAATTTCCCAAGTATAGATCCAAAAATTTCCCAAGTATAGATTTAAAAATTTCCCAAGTATAGATCCAAAAATTTCCCAAGTATAGATCGAAAAATTTCCCAAGTATAGTACGAAAAATTTCCCAAGTATAAATCCAAAAATTTCCCATGAATAGATCCAAAAATTTCCCAAGTATAGATCCAAAAATTTCACAGGTATACATCCAAAAATTTCCCAAGTATAGATCCAAAAATTTCCCAAGCATAGATCGAAAAATTTTCCAAGTATAGATCGAAACATTTCCCAAGTATAGATCCAAAAATTTCACAAGTATACATCCAAAAATTTCCCAAGTATAGATCCAAAAACTTCCCAAGCATAGATCCAAAAATTTTCCAAGTATAGATCGAAAAATTTCCCAAGTATAGATCCAAAATGTTCCAAGTATAGATCGAAAAATTTCCCAAGTATAGATCCAAAATTTCCCAAGTATAGATCGAAAAATTTCCCAAGTATAGATCCAAAAATTTCCCAAGTATAGATCCAAAAATTTCCCAAGTATAGATCCAAAAATTTCCCAAGTATAGATCGAAAAATTTCCAAGTATAGATCGAAAAAATTCCCAAGTATAGATCCAAAAATTTCCCAAGTATAGGTCCAAAAATTTCCCAAGTATAGATTCAAAAATTTCCCAAGTATAGATCCAAAAATTTCCCAAGTATAGATCCAAAAATTTCACAAGTATACATCCAAAAATTTCCCAAGTGTAGATCCAAAAATTTCCCAAGCATAGATCGAAAAATTTTCCAAGTATAGATCGAAAAATTTCCCAAGTATAGATCCAAAAATTTCCCAAGTATAGGTCCAAAAATTTCCCAAGTATAGATTCAAAAATTTCCCAAGTATAGATCCAAAAATTTCCCAAGTATAGATCGAAAAATTTCCCAAGTATAGATCGAAAAATTTCCCAAGTATAGATCCAAAAATTTCCCAAGTATAGATTCAAAAATTTCCCAAGTATAGATCCAAAAATTTCCCAAGTATAGATCCAAAATTTCCCAAGTATAGATCCAAAAATTTACCAAGTATAGATCCAAAAATTTCACAAGTATACATCAAAAAATTTCCCTAGTATAGATCGAAAAATTTTCCAAGTATAGATCCAAAATTTTCCAAGTATAGATCGAAAAATTTCCCAAGTATAGATCCAAAATTTCCCAAGTATAGATCCAAAAATTTCCCAAGTATAGATCCAAAAATTTCCCAAGTATAGATCCAAAAATTTCCCAAGTATAGATCGAAAAATTTCCCAAGTATAGATCGAAAAATTTCCCAAGTATAGATTCAAAAATTTCCCAAGTATAGATTCAAAAATTTCCCAAGTATAGATCCAAAAATTTCACAAGTATACATCAAAAAATTTCCCTAGTATAGATCGAAAAATTTTCCAAGTATAGATCCAAAAATTTCCCAAGCATAGATCGAAAAATTTTCCAAGTATAGATCGAAACATTTCCCAAGTATAGATCCAAAAATTTCACAAGTATACATCCAAAAATTTCCCAAGTATAGATCCAAAAACTTCCCAAGCATAGATCCAAAAATTTTCCAAGTATAGATCGAAAAATTTCCCAAGTATAGATCCAAAATGTTCCAAGTATAGATCGAAAAATTTCCCAAGTATAGATCCAAAATTTCCCAAGTATAGATCGAAAAATTTCCCAAGTATAGATCCAAAAATTTCCCAAGTATAGATCCAAAAATTTCCCAAGTATAGATCGAAAAATTTCCCAAGTATAGATCGAAAAATTTCCCAAGTATAGATCGAAAAATTTCCCAAGTATAGATCCAAAAATTTCCCAAGTATAGGTCCAAAAATTTCCCAAGTATAGATTCAAAAATTTCCCAAGTATAGATCCAAAAATTTCCCAAGTATAGATCGAAAAATTTCCCAAGTATAGTACGAAAAATTTCCCAAGTATAAATCCAAAAATTTCCCATGAATAGATCCAAAAATTTCCCAAGTATAGATCCAAAAATTTCACAGGTATACATCCAAAAATTTCCCAAGTATAGATCCAAAAATTTTCCAAGCATAGATCGAAAAATTTTCCAAGTATAGATCGAAACATTTCCCAAGTATAGATCCAAAAATTTCACAATTATACATCCAAAAATTTCCCAAGTATAGATCCAAAAACTTCCCAAGCATAGATCCAAAAATTTTCCAAGTATAGATCGAAAAATTTCCCAAGTATAGATCCAAAATGTTCCAAGTATAGATCGAAAAATTTCCCAAGTATAGATCCAAAATTTCCCAAGTATAGATCGAAAAATTTCCCAAGTATAGATCCAAAAATTTCCCAAGTATAGATCCAAAAATTTCCCAAGTATAGATCGAAAAATTTCCCAAGTATAGATCGAAAAATTTCCCAAGTATAGATCGAAAAATTTCCCAAGTATAGATCCAAAAATTTCCCAAGTATAGGTCCAAAAATTTCCCAAGTATAGATTCAAAAATTTCCCAAGTATAGATCCAAAAATTTCCCAAGTATAGATCCAAAAATTTCACAAGTATACATCCAAAAATTTCCCAAGTGTAGATCCAAAAATTTCCCAAGCATAGATCGAAAAATTTTCCAAGTATAGATCGAAAAATTTCCCAAGTATAGATCCAAAAATTTCCCAAGTATAGGTCCAAAAATTTCCCAAGTATAGATTCAAAAATTTCCCAAGTATAGATCCAAAAATTTCCCAAGTATAGATCGAAAAATTTCCCAAGTATAGATCGAAAAATTTCCCAAGTATAGATCCAAAAATTTCCCAAGTATAGATTCAAAAATTTCCCAAGTATAGATCCAAAAATTTCCCAAGTATAGATCCAAAATTTCCCAAGTATAGATCCAAAAATTTACCAAGTATAGATCCAAAAATTTCACAAGTATACATCAAAAAATTTCCCTAGTATAGATCGAAAAATTTTCCAAGTATAGATCCAAAATTTTCCAAGTATAGATCGAAAAATTTCCCAAGTATAGATCCAAAATTTCCCAAGTATAGATCCAAAAATTTCCCAAGTATAGATCGAAAAATTTCCCAAGTATAGATCGAAAAATTTCCCAAGTATAGATTCAAAAATTTCCCAAGTATAGATTCAAAAATTTCCCAAGTATAGATCCAAAAATTTCCCAAGTATAGATCGAAAAATTTCCCAAGTATAGATCCAAAAATTTCCCAAGTGTACATCCAAAAATTTCCCAAGTATAGATCCAAAAATTTCCCAAGTATAGATTCAAAAATTTCCCAAGTATAGATCCAAAAATTTTCCAAGTATACATCCAAAAATTTCCCAAGTATAGATCCAAAAATTTCCCAAGTATAGATCCAAAAATTTCCCAAGTATAGATCCAAAAATTTCCCAAGTATAGATTCAAAAATTTCCCAAGCATAGATCCAAAAATTTCCCAAGTATAGTCCAAAAATTTCCCAAGTAGAGATTCAAAAATTTCCCAAGTAGAGATTCAAAAATTTCCCAAGTATAGATCCAAAAACTTCCCAAGCATAGATCCAAAAATTTTCCAAGTATAGATCGAAAAATTTCCCAAGTATAGATCCAAAATGTTCCAAGTATAGATCGAAAAATTTCCCAAGTATAG
The DNA here is from genome assembly GCA_963920705.1 of Odiellus spinosus. Taxonomy (NCBI): domain Eukaryota; kingdom Metazoa; phylum Arthropoda; class Arachnida; order Opiliones; family Phalangiidae; genus Odiellus; species Odiellus spinosus. Next base: position 925,625 of record CAWUCO010000219.1, on the reverse strand, counting down.
ATCCAAAATTTCCCAAGTATAGATCGAAAAATTTCCCAAGTATAGATCCAAAAATTTCCCAAGTATAGATCCAAAAATTTCCCAAGTATAGATCGAAAAATTTCCCAAGTATAGATCGAAAAATTTCCCAAGTATAGATCGAAAAATTTCCCAAGTATAGATCCAAAAATTTCCCAAGTATAGGTCCAAAAATTTCCCAAGTATAGATTCAAAAATTTCCCAAGTATAGATCCAAAAATTTCCCAAGTATAGATCCAAAAATTTCACAAGTATACATCCAAAAATTTCCCAAGTGTAGATCCAAAAATTTCCCAAGCATAGATCGAAAAATTTTCCAAGTATAGATCGAAAAATTTCCCAAGTATAGATCCAAAAATTTCCCAAGTATAGGTCCAAAAATTTCCCAAGTATAGATTCAAAAATTTCCCAAGTATAGATCCAAAAATTTCCCAAGTATAGATCGAAAAATTTCCCAAGTATAGATCGAAAAATTTCCCAAGTATAGATCCAAAAATTTCCCAAGTATAGATTCAAAAATTTCCCAAGTATAGATCCAAAAATTTCCCAAGTATAGATCCAAAATTTCCCAAGTATAGATCCAAAAATTTACCAAGTATAGATCCAAAAATTTCACAAGTATACATCAAAAAATTTCCCTAGTATAGATCGAAAAATTTTCCAAGTATAGATCCAAAATTTTCCAAGTATAGATCGAAAAATTTCCCAAGTATAGATCCAAAATTTCCCAAGTATAGATCCAAAAATTTCCCAAGTATAGATCCAAAAATTTCCCAAGTATAGATCGAAAAATTTCCCAAGTATAGATCGAAAAATTTCCCAAGTATAGATCGAAAAATTTCCCAAGTATAGATCCAAAAATTTCCCAAGTATACATCCAAAAATTTCCCAAGTATAGATCCAAAAATTTCCCAAGTATAGATTCAAAAATTTCCCAAGTATAGATCCAAAAATTTTCCAAGTATACATCCAAAAATTTCCCAAGTATAGATCCAAAAATTTCCCAAGTATAGATCCAAAAATTTCCCAAGTATAGATCCAAAAATTTCCCAAGTATAGATTCAAAAATTTCCCAAGCATAGATCCAAAAATTTCCCAAGTATAGTCCAAAAATTTCCCAAGTAGAGATTCAAAAATTTCCCAAGTATAGATCGAAAAATTTCCCAAGTATAGATCGAAAAATTTCCCAAGTATAGATCGAAAAATTTCCCAAGTATAGATCCAAAAATTTCCCAAGTATAGATCCAAAAATTTCCCAAGTATAGATCGAAAAATTTCCCAAGTATAGATCGAAAAATTTCCCAAGTATAGATCGAAAAATTTCCCAAGTATAGATTCAAAAATTTCCCAAGTATAGATTCAAAAATTTCCCAAGTATAGATCCAAAAATTTCCCAAGTATAGATCGAAAAATTTCCCAAGTATAGATCCAAAAATTTCCCAAGTATAGATCCAAAATTTCCCAAGTATAGATCCAAAAATTTACCAAGTATAGATCCAAAAATTTCACAAGTATACATCAAAAAATTTCCCTAGTATAGATCGAAAAATTTTCCAAGTATAGATCCAAAATTTTCCAAGTATAGATCGAAAAATTTCCCAAGTATAGATCCAAAATTTCCCAAGTATAGATCCAAAAATTTCCCAAGTATAGATCCAAAAATTTCCCAAGTATAGATCGAAAAATTTCCCAAGTATAGATCCAAAAATTTCCCAAGTATAGATCGAAAAATTTCCCAAGTATAGATCCAAAAATTTCCCAAGTATACATCCAAAAATTTCCCAAGTATAGATCCAAAAATTTCCCAAGTATAGATTCAAAAATTTCCCAAGTATAGATCCAAAAATTTTCCAAGTATACATCCAAAAATTTCCCAAGTATAGATCCAAAAATTTCCCAAGTATAGATCCAAAAATTTCCCAAGTATAGATCCAAAAATTTCCCAAGTATAGATTCAAAAATTTCCCAAGCATAGATCCAAAAATTTCCCAAGTATAGTCCAAAAATTTCCCAAGTAGAGATTCAAAAATTTCCCAAGTATAGATCGAAAAATTTCCCAAGTATAGATCGAAAAATTTCCCAAGTATAGATCGAAAAATTTCCCAAGTATAGATCCAAAAATTTCCCAAGTATAGATCCAAAAATTTCCCAAGTATAGATCGAAAAATTTCCCAAGTATAGATCGAAAAATTTCCCAAGTATAGATCGAAAAATTTCCCAAGTATAGATTCAAAAATTTCCCAAGTATAGATTCAAAAATTTCCCAAGTATAGATCCATAAATTTCCCAAGTATAGATCGAAAAATTTCCCAAGTATAGATCCAAAAATTTCCCAAGTATACATCCAAAAATTTCCCAAGTATAGATCCAAAAATTTCCCAAGTATAGATTCAAAAATTTCCCAAGTATAGATCCAAAAATTTTCCAAGTATACATCCAAAAATTTCCCAAGTATAGATCCAAAAATTTCCCAAGTATAGATCCAAAAATTTCCCAAGTATAGATCCAAAAATTTCCCAAGTATAGATTCAAAAATTTCCCAAGCATAGATCCAAAAATTTCCCAAGTATAGTCCAAAAATTTCCCAAGTAGAGATTCAAAAATTTCCCAAGTATAGATCGAAAAATTTCCCAAGTATAGATCGAAAAATTTCCCAAGTATAGATCGAAAAATTTCCCAAGTATAGATCCAAAAATTTTCCAAGTATAGATCGAAAAATTTCCCAAGTATAGATCGAAAAATTTCCCAAGTATAGTAAGAAAAATTTCCCAAGTATAAATCCAAAAATTTCCCATGAATAGATCCAAAAATTTCCCAAGTATAGATCCAAAAATTTCCCAAGTATAGATCCAAAAATTTCACAAGTATACATTAAAAAATTTCCCAAGTGTAGATCCAAAAATTTCCCAAGCATAGATTGAAAAATTTTCCAAGTATAGATCGAAATATTTCCCAAGTATAGATCCAAAATTTCCCAAGTATAGATCCAAAAATTTCCCAAGTATAGATCCAAAAATTTCCCAAGTATAGATCGAAAAATTTCCCAAGTATAGATCCAAAAATTTCCCAAGTATAGGTCCAAAAATTTCCCAAGTATAGATCCAAAAATTTCCCAAGTATAGATCCAAAAATTTCACAAGTATACATCCAAAAATTTCCCAAGTGTAGATCCAAAAATTTCCCAAGCATAGATCGAAAAATTTTCCAAGTATAGATCGAAAAATTTCCCAAGTATAGATCCATAATTTCCCAAGTATAGATCCAAAAATTTCCCAAGTATAGATCCAAAAATTTCACAAGTATACATCCAAAAATTTCCCTAGTATAGATCGAAAAATTTTCCAAGTATAGATCCAAAATTTTCCAAGTATAGATCGAAAAATTTCCCAAGTATAGATCCAAAATTTCCCAAGTATAGATCCAAAAATTTCCCAAGTATAGATCCAAATATTTCCCAAGTATAGATCCAAAAATTTCCCAAGTATAGATCCAAAAATTTCCCAAGTATAGATCCAAAAATTTCCCAAGCATAGATCGAAAAATTTTCCAAGTATAGATCCAAAAATTTCCCAAGTATAGATCGAAAAATTTTCCAAGTATAGATCCAAAAATTTCCCAAGTATAGATCGAAAAATTTCCCAAGTATAGATCCAAAATTTCCCAAGTATAGATCGAAAAATTTCCCAAGTATAGATCCAAAAATTTCCCAAGTATAGATCCAAAAATTTCCCAAGTATAGATCGAAAAATTTCCCAAGTATAGATCGAAAAATTTCCCAAGTATAGATCGAAAAATTTCCCAAGTATAGATCCAAAAATTTCACAAGTATACATCCAAAAATTTCCCAAGTGTAGATCCAAAAATTTCCCAAGCATAGATCGAAAAATTTTCCAAGTATAGATCGAAAAATTTCCCAAGTATAGATCCAAAAATTTCCCAAGTATAGGTCCAAAAATTTCCCAAGTATAGATTCAAAAATTTCCCAAGTATAGATCCAAAAATTTCCCAAGTATAGATCGAAAAATTTCCCAAGTATAGATCGAAAAATTTCCCAAGTATAGATCCAAAAATTTCCCAAGTATAGATTCAAAAATTTCCCAAGTATAGATCCAAAAATTTCCCAAGTATAGATCCAAAATTTCCCAAGTATAGATCCAAAAATTTACCAAGTATAGATCCAAAAATTTCACAAGTATACATCAAAAAATTTCCCTAGTATAGATCGAAAAATTTTCCAAGTATAGATCCAAAATTTTCCAAGTATAGATCGAAAAATTTCCCAAGTATAGATCCAAAATTTCCCAAGTATAGATCCAAAAATTTCCCAAGTAAAGATCCAAAAATTTCCCAAGTATAGATCCAAAAATTTCCCAAGTATAGATCGAAAAATTTCCCAAGTATAGATCGAAAAATTTCCCAAGTATAGATTAAAAAATTTCCCAAGTATAGATTCAAAAATTTCCCAAGTATAGATCCAAAAATTTCCCAAGTATAGATCGAAAAATTTCCCAAGTATAGATCCAAAAATTTCCCAAGTATACATCCAAAAATTTCCCAAGTATAGATCCAAAAATTTCCCAAGTATAGATTCAAAAATTTCCCAAGTATAGATCCAAAAATTTTCCAAGTATACATCCAAAAATTTCCCAAGTATAGATCCAAAAATTTCCCAAGTATAGATCCAAAAATTTCCCAAGTATAGATCCAAAAATTTCCCAAGTATAGATTCAAAAATTTCCCAAGCATAGATCCAAAAATTTCCCAAGTATAGTCCAAAAATTTCCCAAGTAGAGATTCAAAAATTTCCCAAGTAGAGATTCAAAAATTTCCCAAGTATAGATCGAAAAATTTCCCAAGTATAGATCGAAAAATTTCCCAAGTATAGATCGAAAAATTTCCCAAGTATAGATCCAAAAATTTTCCAAGTATAGATCGAAAAATTTCCCAAGTATAGATCGAAAAATTTCCCAAGTATAGTAAGAAAAATTTCCCAAGTATAAATCCAAAAATTTCCCATGAATAGATCCAAAAATTTCCCAAGTATAGATCCAAAAATTTCCCAAGTATAGATCCAAAAATTTCACAAGTATACATTAAAAAATTTCCCAAGTATAGATCCAAAAATTTCCCAAGCATAGATCGAAAAATTTTCCAAGTATAGATCGAAATATTTCCCAAGTATAGATCCAAAATTTCCCAAGTATAGATCCAAAAATTTCCCAAGTATAGATCCAAAAATTTCCCAAGTATAGATCGAAAAATTTCCCAAGTATAGATCCAAAAATTTCCCAAGTATAGGTCCAAAAATTTCCCAAGTATAGATCCAAAAATTTCCCAAGTATAGATCCAAAAATTTCACAAGTATACATCCAAAAATTTCCCAAGTGTAGATCCAAAAATTTCCCAAGCATAGATCGAAAAATTTTCCAAGTATAGATCGAAAAATTTCCCAAGTATAGATCCAAAATTTCCCAAGTATAGATCCAAAAATTTCCCAAGTATAGATCCAAAAATTTCACAAGTATACATCCAAAAATTTCCCTAGTATAGATCGAAAAATTTTCCAAGTATAGATCCAAAATTTTCCAAGTATAGATCGAAAAATTTCCCAAGTATAGATCCAAAATTTCCCAAGTATAGATCCAAAAATTTCCCAAGTATAGATCCAAATATTTCCCAAGTATAGATCCAAAAATTTCCCAAGTATAGATCCAAAAATTTCCCAAGTATAGATCCAAAAATTTCCCAAGCATAGATCGAAAAATTTTCCAAGTATAGATCCAAAAATTTCCCAAGTATAGATCGAAAAATTTTCCAAGTATAGATCCAAAAATTTCCCAAGTATAGATCGAAAAATTTCCCAAGTATAGTAAGAAAAATTTCCCAAGTATAAATCCAAAAATTTCCCATGAATAGATCCAAAAATTTCCCAAGTATAGATCCAAAAATTTCCCAAGTATTGATCCAAAAATTTCACAAGTATACATCCAAAAATTTCCCAAGTATAGATCCAAAAATTTCCCAAGCATAGATCGAAAAATTTTCCAAGTATAGATCGAAAAATTTCCCAAGTATAGATCCAAAATTTCCCAAGTATAGATCCAAAAATTTCCCAAGTATAGATCCAAAAATTTCCCAAGTATAGATCCAAAAATTTCCCAAGTATAGATCCAAAAATTTCCCAAGTATAGATCGAAAAATTTCCCAAGTATAGATCCAAAAATTTCCCAAGTATAGGTCCAAAAATTTCCCAAGTATAGATCCCAAAATTTCCCAAGTATAGATCCAAAAATTTCACAAGTATACATCCAAAAATTTCCCAAGTGTAGATCCAAAAATTTCCCAAGCATAGATCGAAAAATTTTCCAAGTATAGATCGAAAAATTTCCCAAGTATAGATCCAAAATTTCCCAAGTATAGATCCAAAAATTTCCCAAGTATAGATCCAAAAATTTCACAAGTATACATCCAAAAATTTCCCTAGGATAGATCGAAAAATTTTCCAAGTATAGATCCAAAATTTTCCAAGTATAGATCGAAAAATTTCCCAAGTATAGATCCAAAATTTCCCAAGTATAGATCCTAAAATTTCCCAAGTATAGATCCAAATATTTCCCAATTATAGATCCAAAAATTTCCCAAGTATAGATCCAAAAATTTCCCAAGTATAGATCCAAAAATTTCCCAAGTATAGATCGAAAAATTTCCCAAGTATAGATCCAAAAATTTCCCAAGTATAGGTCCAAAAATTTCCCAAGTATAGATCCAAAAATTTCAGAAGTATAGATCCAAAAATTTCACAAGTATACATCCAAAAATTTCCCAAGTGTAGATCCAAAAATTTCCCAAGCATAGATCGAAAAATTTTCCAAGTATAGATCGAAAAATTTCCCAAGTATAGATCCAAAATTTCCCAAGTATAGATCCAAAAATTTCCCAAGTATAGATCCAAAAATTTCACAAGTATACATCCAAAAATTTCCCTAGTATAGATCGAAAAATTTCCCAAGTATAGATCGAAAAATTTCCCAAGTATAGATCGAAAAATTTCCCAAGTATAGATTCAAAAATTTCCCAAGTATAGGTCCAAAAATTTCCCAAGTATAGATTCAAAAATTTCCCAAGTATAGATCCAAAAATTTCCCAAGTATAGATCCAAAAATTTCCCAAGTATACATCCAAAAATTTCCCAAGTATAGATCCAAAAATTTCCCAAGTATAGATTCAAAAATTTCCCAAGTATAGATCCAAAAATTTTCCAAGTATACATCCAAAAATTTCCCAAGTATAGATCCAAAAATTTCCCAAGTATAGATCCAAAAATTTCCCAAGTATAGATCCAAAAATTTCCAAGTAGAGATTCAAAAATTTCCCAAGCATAGATCCAAAAATTTCCCAAGTATAGTCCAAAAACTTCCCAAGTAGAGATTCAAAAATTTCCCAAGTAGAGATTCAAAAATTTCCCAAGTATAGATCGAAAAATTTCCCAAGTATAGATCGAAAAATTTCCCAAGTATAGATCGAAAAATTTCCCAAGTATAGATTCAAAAATTTCCCAAGTATAGGTCCAAAAATTTCCCAAGTATAGATTCAAAAATTTCCCAAGTATAGATCCAAAAATTTCCCAAGTATAGATCCAAAAATTTCCCAAGTATACATCCAAAAATTTCCCAAGTATAGATCCAAAAATTTCCCAAGTATAGATTCAAAAATTTCCCAAGTATAGATCCAAAAATTTTCCAAGTATACATCCAAAAATTTCCCAAGTATAGATCCAAAAATTTCCCAAGTATAGATCCAAAAATTTCCCAAGTATAGATCCAAAAATTTCCCAAGTATAGATTCAAAAATTTCCCAAGCATAGATCCAAAAATTTCCCAAGTATAGTCCAAAAATTTCCCAAGTAGAGATTCAAAAATTTCCCAAGTAGAGATTCAAAAATTTCCCAAGTATAGATCGAAAAATTTCCCAAGTATAGATCGAAAAATTTCCCAAGTATAGATCGAAAAATTTCCCAAGTATAGATCCAAAAATTTTCCAAGTATAGATCGAAAAATTTCCCAAGTATAGATCGAAAAATTTCCCAAGTATAGTAAGAAACATTTCCCAAGTATATATCCAAAAATTTCCCATGAATAGATCCAAAAATTTCCCAAGTATAGATCCAAAATTTTCCCAAGTATAGATCCAAAAATTTCACAAGTATACATCCAAAAATTTCCCAAGTATAGATCCAAAAATTTCCCAAGCATAGATCGAAAAATTTCCCAAGTATAAATCCAAAAATTTCCCATGAATAGATCCAAAAATTTCACAAGTATACATCCAAAAATTTCCCAAGTATAGATCCAAAAATTTCCCAAGCATAGATCGAAAAATTTTCCAAGTATAGATCGAAAAATTTCCCAAGTATAGATCCAAAATTTCCCAAGTATAGATCCAAAAATTTCCCAAGTATAGATCCAAAAATTTCCCAAGTATAGATCCAAAAATTTCCCAAGTATAGATCCAAAAATTTCCCAAGTATAGATCCAAAAATTTCCCAAGTATAGGTCCAAAAATTTCCCAAGTATAGATCCAAAAATTTCCCAAGTATAGATCCAAAAATTTCACAAGTATACATCCAAAAATTTCCCAAGTGTAGATCCAAAAATTTCCCAAGCATAGATCGAAAAATTTTCCAAGTTTAGATCGAAAAATTTCCCAAGTATAGATCCAAAATTTCCCAAGTATAGATCCAAAAATTTCCCAAGTATAGATTCAAAAATTTCCCAAGCATAGATCCAAAAATTTCCCAAGTATAGTCCAAAAATTTCCCAAGTAGAGATTCAAAAATTTCCCAAGTAGAGATTCAAAAATTTCCCAAGTATAGATCGAAAAATTTCCCAAGTATAGATCGAAAAATTTCCCAAGTATAGATCGAAAAATTTCCCAAGTATAGATCCAAAAATTTTCCAAGTATAGATCGAAAAATTTCCCAAGTATAGATCGAAAAATTTCCCAAGTATAGTAAGAAACATTTCCCAAGTATATATCCAAAAATTTCCCATGAATAGATCCAAAAATTTCCCAAGTATAGATCCAAAAATTTCCCAAGTATAGATCCAAAAATTTCACAAGTATACATCCAAAAATTTCCCAAGTATAGATCCAAATATTTCCCAAGCATAGATCGAAAAATTTCCCAAGTATAAATCCAAAAATTTCCCATGAATAGATCCAAAAATTTCACAAGTATACATCCAAAAATTTCCCAAGTATAGATCCAAAAATTTCCCAAGCATAGATCGAAAAATTTTCCAAGTATAGATCGAAAAATTTCCCAAGTATAGATCCAAAATTTCCCAAGTATAGATCCAAAAATTTCCCAAGTATAGATCCAAAAATTTCCCAAGTATAGATCCAAAAATTTCCCAAGTATAGATCCAAAAATTTCCCAAGTATAGATCCAAAAATTTCCCAAGTATAGGTCCAAAAATTTCCCAAGTATAGATCAAAAATTTCCCAAGTATAGATCCAAAAATTTCACAAGTATACATCCAAAAATTTCCCAAGTGTAGATCCAAAAATTTCCCAAGTATAGATCCAAAATTTCCCAAGTATAGATCCAAAAATTTCCCAAGTATAGATCCAAAAATTTCACAAGTATACATCCAAAAATTTCCCTAGTATAGATCGAAAAATTTTCCAAGTATAGATACAAAATTTTCCAAGTATAGATCGAAAAATTTCAAAAGTATAGATCCAAAATTTCCCAAGTATAGATCCAAAAATTTCCCAAGTATAGATCCAAATATTTCCCAAGTATAGATCCAAAAATTTCCCAAGTATAGATCCAAAAATTTCCCAAGTATAGATCGAAAAATTTCCCAAGTATAGATCGAAAAATTTCCCAAGTATAGATTCAAAAATTTCCCAAGTATAGGTCCAAAAATTTCCCAAGTATAGATTCAAAAATTTCCCAAGTATAGATTCAAAAATTTCCCAAGTATAGATCGAAAAATTTCCCAAGTATAGATCCAAAAATTTCCCAAGTATAGATCCAAAAATTTCCCAAGTATACATCCAAAAATTTCCCAAGTATAGATCCAAAAATTTCCCAAGTATAGATTCAAAAACTTCCCAAGTATAGATCCAAAAATTTCCCAAGTATAGATCCAAAAATTTCCCAAGTATAGATTCAAAAATTTCCCAAGCATAGATCCAAAAATTTCCCAAGTATAGTCCAAAAATTTCCCAAGTAGAGATTCAAAAATTTCCCAAGTAGAGATTCAAAAATTTCCCAAGTATAGATCGAAAAATTTCCCAAGTATAGATCGAAAAATTTCCCAAGTATAGATCGAAAAATTTCCCAAGTATAGATCCAAAAATTTTCCAAGTATAGATCGAAAAATTTCCCAAGTATAGATCGAAAAATTTCCCAAGTATAGTAAGAAAAATTTCCCAAGTATAAATCCAAAAATTTCCCATGAATAGATCCAAAAATTTCCCAAGTATAGATCGAAAAATTTCCCAAATATAGATCGAAAAATTTCCCAAGTATAGATCGAAAAATTTCCCAAGTATAGATCCAAAAATTTTCCAAGTATAGATCGAAAAATTTCCCAAGTATAGATCGAAAAATTTCCCAAGTATAGTAAGAAAAATTTCCCAAGTATAAATCCAAAAATTTCCCATGAATAGATCCAAAAATTTCCCAAGTATAGATCCAAAAATTTCCCAAGTATAGATCCAAAAATTTCACAAGTATACATCCAAAAATTTCCCAAGTATAGATCCAAAAATTTCCCAAGCATAGATCGAAAAATTTTCCAAGTATAGATCGAAAAATTTCCCAAGTATAGATCCAAAATTTCCCAAGTATAGATCCAAAAATTTAACAAGTATAGATCCAAAAATTTCCCAAGTATAGATCCAAAAATTTCCCAAGTATAGATCCAAAAATTTCCCAAGTATAGATCGAAAAATTTCCCAAGTATAGATCCAAAAATTTCCCAAGTATAGGTCCAAAAATTTCCCAAGTATAGATCCAAAAATTTCCCAAGTATAGATCCAAAAATTTCACAAGTATACATCCAAAAATTTAACAAGTGTAGATCCAAAAATTTCCCAAGCATAGATCGAAAAATTTTCCAAGTATAGATCGAAAAATTTCCCAAGTATAGATCCAAAATTTCCCAAGTATAGATCAAAAAATTTCCCAAGTATAGATCCAAAAATTTCACAAGTATACATCCAAAAATTTCCCTAGTATAGATCGAAAAATTTTCCAAGTATAGATCCAAAATTTTCCAAGTATAGATCGAAAAATTTCAAAAGTATAGATCCAAAATTTCCCAAGTATAGATCCAAAAATTTCCCAAGTATAGATCCAAATATTTCCCAAGTATAGATCCAAAAATTTCCCAAGTATAGATCCAAATATTTCCCAAGTATAGATCGAAAAATTTCCCAAGTATAGATCGAAAAATTTCCCAAGTATAGATTCAAAAATTTCCCAAGTATAGGTCCAAATATTTCCCAAGTATAGATTCAAAAATTTCCCAAGTATAGATTCAAAAATTTCCCAAGTATAGATCGAAAAATTTCCCAAGTATAGATCCAAAAATTTCCCAAGTATAGATCCAAAAATTTCCCAAGTATACATCCAAAAATTTCCCAAGTATAGATCCAAAAATTTCCCAAGTATAGATTCAAAAATTTCCCAAGTATAGATCCAAAAATTTTCCAAGTATACATCCAAAAATTTCCCAAGTATAGATCCAAAAATTTCCCAAGTATAGATCCAAAAATTTCCCAAGTATAGATCCAAAAATTTCCCAAGTATAGATTCAAAAATTTCCCAAGCATAGATCCAAAAATTTCCCAAGTATAGTCCAAAAATTTCCCAAGTAGAGATTCAAAAATTTCCCAAGTAGAGATTCAAAAATTTCCCAAGTATAGATCGAAAAATTTCCCAAGTATAGATCGAAAAATTTCAAAAGTATAGATCGAAAAATTTCCCAAGTATAGATCCAAAAATTTTCCAAGTATAGATCGAAAAATTTCCCAAGTATAGATCGAAAAATTTCCCAAGTATAGTAAGAAAAATTTCCCAAGTATATATCCAAAAATTTCCCATGAATAGATCCAAAAATTTCCCAAGTATAGATCCAAAAATTTCCCAAGTATAGATCCAAAAATTTCACAAGTATACATCCAAAAATTTCCCAAGTATAGATCCAAAAATTTCCCAAGCATAGATCGAAAAATTTTCCAAGTATAGATCGAAAAATTTCCCAAGTATAGATCCAAAATTTCCCAAGTATAGATCCAAAAATTTCCCAAGTATAGATCCAAAAATTTCCCAAGTATAGATCCAAAAATTTTCCAAGTATAGATCGAAAAATTTCCCAAGTATAGATCCAAAAATTTCCCAAGTATAGATCCAAAAATTTCACAAGTATACATCCAAAAATTTCCCAAGTATAGATCCAAAAATTTCCCAAGCATAGATCCAAAAATTTTCCAAGTATAGATAGAAAAATTTCACAAGTATAGATCCAAAATTTTCCCAAGTATAGGTCCAAAAATTTCCCAAGTATAGATTCAAAAATTTCCCAAGTATAGATCCAAAAATTTCCCAAGTATAGATCCAAAAATTTCACAAGTATACATGTAAAAATTTCCCAAGTATAGATCCAAAAATTTCCCAAGTATAGATCCAAAAATTTCACAAGTATACATCCAAAAATTTCCCAAGTATAGATCCAAAAATTTCCCAAGCATAGATCGAAAAATTTTCCAAGTATAGATCGAAATATTTCACAAGTATAGATCCAAAATTTTCCCAAGTATAGGTCCAAAAATTTCCCAAGTATAGATTCAAAAATTTCCCAAGTATAGATCCAAAAATTTCCCAAGTATAGATCCAAAAATTTCACAAGTATACATCCAAAAATTTCCCTAGTATAGATCGAAAAATTTCCCAAGTATAGATCGAAAAATTTCCCAAGTATAGATCGAAAAATTTCCCAAGTATAGATTCAAAAATTTCCCAAGTATAGGTCCAAAAATTTCCCAAGTATAGATTCAAAAATTTCCCAAGTATAGATCCAAAAATTTCCCAAGTATAGATCCAAAAATTTCCCAAGTATACATCCAAAAATTTCCCAAGTATAGATCCAAAAATTTCCCAAGTATAGATTCAAAAATTTCCCAAGTATAGATCCAAAAATTTTCCAAGTATACATCCAAAAATTTCCCAAGTATAGATCCAAAAATTTCCCAAGTATAGATCCAAAAATTTCCCAAGTATAGATCCAAAAATTTCCAAGTAGAGATTCAAAAATTTCCCAAGCATAGATCCAAAAATTTCCCAAGTATAGTCCAAAAACTTCCCAAGTAGAGATTCAAAAATTTCCCAAGTAGAGATTCAAAAATTTCCCAAGTATAGATCGAAAAATTTCCCAAGTATAGATCGAAAAATTTCCCAAGTATAGATCGAAAAATTTCCCAAGTATAGATTCAAAAATTTCCCAAGTATAGGTCCAAAAATTTCCCAAGTATAGATTCAAAAATTTCCCAAGTATAGATCCAAAAATTTCCCAAGTATAGATCCAAAAATTTCCCAAGTATACATCCAAAAATTTCCCAAGTATAGATCCAAAAATTTCCCAAGTATAGATTCAAAAATTTCCCAAGTATAGATCCAAAAATTTTCCAAGTATACATCCAAAAATTTCCCAAGTATAGATCCAAAAATTTCCCAAGTATAGATCCAAAAATTTCCCAAGTATAGATCCAAAAATTTCCCAAGTATAGATTCAAAAATTTCCCAAGCATAGATCCAAAAATTTCCCAAGTATAGTCCAAAAATTTCCCAAGTAGAGATTCAAAAATTTCCCAAGTAGAGATTCAAAAATTTCCCAAGTATAGATCGAAAAATTTCCCAAGTATAGATCGAAAAATTTCCCAAGTATAGATCCAAAAATTTCCCAAGTATAGATCCAAAAATTTTCCAAGTATAGATCGAAAAATTTCCCAAGTATAGATCGAAAAATTTCCCAAGTATAGTAAGAAACATTTCCCAAGTATATATCCAAAAATTTCCCATGAATAGATCCAAAAATTTCCCAAGTATAGATCCAAAAATTTCCCAAGTATAGATCCAAAAATTTCACAAGTATACATCCAAAAATTTCCCAAGTATAGATCCAAAAATTTCCCAAGCATAGATCGAAAAATTTCCCAAGTATAAATCCAAAAATTTCCCATGAATAGATCCAAAAATTTCACAAGTATACATCCAAAAATTTCCCAAGTATAGATCCAAAAATTTCCCAAGCATAGATCGAAAAATTTTCCAAGTATAGATCGAAAAATTTCCCAAGTATAGATCCAAAATTTCCCAAGTATAGATCCAAAAATTTCCCAAGTATAGATCCAAAAATTTCCCAAGTATAGATCCAAAAATTTCCCAAGTATAGATCCAAAAATTTCCCAAGTATAGATCCAAAAATTTCCCAAGTATAGGTCCAAAAATTTCCCAAGTATAGATCCAAAAATTTCCCAAGTATAGATCCAAAAATTTCACAAGTATACATCCAAAAATTTCCCAAGTGTAGATCCAAAAATTTCCCAAGCATAGATCGAAAAATTTTCCAAGTTTAGATCGAAAAATTTCCCAAGTATAGATCCAAAATTTCCCAAGTATAGATCCAAAAATTTCCCAAGTATAGATTCAAAAATTTCCCAAGCATAGATCCAAAAATTTCCCAAGTATAGTCCAAAAATTTCCCAAGTAGAGATTCAAAAATTTCCCAAGTAGAGATTCAAAAATTTCCCAAGTATAGATCGAAAAATTTCCCAAGTATAGATCGAAAAATTTCCCAAGTATAGATCGAAAAATTTCCCAAGTATAGATCCAAAAATTTTCCAAGTATAGATCGAAAAATTTCCCAAGTATAGATCGAAAAATTTCCCAAGTATAGTAAGAAACATTTCCCAAGTATATATCCAAAAATTTCCCATGAATAGATCCAAAAATTTCCCAAGTATAGATCCAAAAATTTCCCAAGTATAGATCCAAAAATTTCACAAGTATACATCCAAAAATTTCCCAAGTATAGATCCAAATATTTCCCAAGCATAGATCGAAAAATTTCCCAAGTATAAATCCAAAAATTTCCCATGAATAGATCCAAAAATTTCACAAGTATACATCCAAAAATTTCCCAAGTATAGATCCAAAAATTTCCCAAGCATAGATCGAAAAATTTTCCAAGTATAGATCGAAAAATTTCCCAAGTATAGATCCAAAATTTCCCAAGTATAGATCCAAAAATTTCCCAAGTATAGATCCAAAAATTTCCCAAGTATAGATCCAAAAATTTCCCAAGTATAGATCCAAAAATTTCCCAAGTATAGATCCAAAAATTTCCCAAGTATAGGTCCAAAAATTTCCCAAGTATAGATCCAAAAATTTCCCAAGTATAGATCCAAAAATTTCACAAGTATACATCCAAAAATTTCCCAAGTGTAGATCCAAAAATTTCCCAAGCATAGATCGAAAAATTTTCCAAGTATAGATCGAAAAATTTCCCAAGTATAGATCCAAAATTTCCCAAGTATAGATCCAAAAATTTCCCAAGTATAGATCCAAAAATTTCACAAGTATACATCCAAAAATTTCCCTAGTATAGATCGAAAAATTTTCCAAGTATAGATACAAAATTTTCCAAGTATAGATCGAAAAATTTCAAAAGTATAGATCCAAAATTTCCCAAGTATAGATCCAAAAATTTCCCAAGTATAGATCCAAATATTTCCCAAGTATAGATCCAAAAATTTCCCAAGTATAGATCCAAAAATTTCCCAAGTATAGATCGAAAAATTTCCCAAGTATAGATCGAAAAATTTCCCAAGTATAGATTCAAAAATTTCCCAAGTATAGGTCCAAAAATTTCCCAAGTATAGATTCAAAAATTTCCCAAGTATAGATTCAAAAATTTCCCAAGTATAGATCGAAAAATTTCCCAAGTATAGATCCAAAAATTTCCCAAGTATAGATCCAAAAATTTCCCAAGTATACATCCAAAAATTTCCCAAGTATAGATCCAAAAATTTCCCAAGTATAGATTCAAAAACTTCCCAAGTATAGATCCAAAAATTTCCCAAGTATAGATCCAAAAATTTCCCAAGTATAGATTCAAAAATTTCCCAAGCATAGATCCAAAAATTTCCCAAGTATAGTCCAAAAATTTCCCAAGTAGAGATTCAAAAATTTCCCAAGTAGAGATTCAAAAATTTCCCAAGTATAGATCGAAAAATTTCCCAAGTATAGATCGAAAAATTTCCCAAGTATAGATCGAAAAATTTCCCAAGTATAGATCCAAAAATTTTCCAAGTATAGATCGAAAAATTTCCCAAGTATAGATCGAAAAATTTCCCAAGTATAGTAAGAAAAATTTCCCAAGTATAAATCCAAAAATTTCCCATGAATAGATCCAAAAATTTCCCAAGTATAGATCGAAAAATTTCCCAAATATAGATCGAAAAATTTCCCAAGTATAGATCGAAAAATTTCCCAAGTATAGATCCAAAAATTTTCCAAGTATAGATCGAAAAATTTCCCAAGTATAGATCGAAAAATTTCCCAAGTATAGTAAGAAAAATTTCCCAAGTATAAATCCAAAAATTTCCCATGAATAGATCCAAAAATTTCCCAAGTATAGATCCAAAAATTTCCCAAGTATAGATCCAAAAATTTCACAAGTATACATCCAAAAATTTCCCAAGTATAGATCCAAAAATTTCCCAAGCATAGATCGAAAAATTTTCCAAGTATAGATCGAAAAATTTCCCAAGTATAGATCCAAAATTTCCCAAGTATAGATCCAAAAATTTAACAAGTATAGATCCAAAAATTTCCCAAGTATAGATCCAAAAATTTCCCAAGTATAGATCCAAAAATTTCCCAAGTATAGATCGAAAAATTTCCCAAGTATAGATCCAAAAATTTCCCAAGTATAGGTCCAAAAATTTCCCAAGTATAGATCCAAAAATTTCCCAAGTATAGATCCAAAAATTTCACAAGTATACATCCAAAAATTTAACAAGTGTAGATCCAAAAATTTCCCAAGCATAGATCGAAAAATTTTCCAAGTATAGATCGAAAAATTTCCCAAGTATAGATCCAAAATTTCCCAAGTATAGATCAAAAAATTTCCCAAGTATAGATCCAAAAATTTCACAAGTATACATCCAAAAATTTCCCTAGTATAGATCGAAAAATTTTCCAAGTATAGATCCAAAATTTTCCAAGTATAGATCGAAAAATTTCAAAAGTATAGATCCAAAATTTCCCAAGTATAGATCCAAAAATTTCCCAAGTATAGATCCAAATATTTCCCAAGTATAGATCCAAAAATTTCCCAAGTATAGATCCAAATATTTCCCAAGTATAGATCGAAAAATTTCCCAAGTATAGATCGAAAAATTTCCCAAGTATAGATTCAAAAATTTCCCAAGTATAGGTCCAAATATTTCCCAAGTATAGATTCAAAAATTTCCCAAGTATAGATTCAAAAATTTCCCAAGTATAGATCGAAAAATTTCCCAAGTATAGATCCAAAAATTTCCCAAGTATAGATCCAAAAATTTCCCAAGTATACATCCAAAAATTTCCCAAGTATAGATCCAAAAATTTCCCAAGTATAGATCCAAAAATTTCCCAAGTATAGATCCAAAAATTTCCCAAGTATAGATCCAAAAATTTCCCAAGTATAGATCCAAAAATTTCCCAAGTATAGATTCAAAAATTTCCCAAGCATAGATCCAAAAATTTCCCAAGTATAGTCCAAAAATTTCCCAAGTAGAGATTCAAAAATTTCCCAAGTAGAGATTCAAAAATTTCCCAAGTATAGATCGAAAAATTTCCCAAGTATAGATCGAAAAATTTCAAAAGTATAGATCGAAAAATTTCCCAAGTATAGATCCAAAAATTTTCCAAGTATAGATCGAAAAATTTCCCAAGTATAGATCGAAAAATTTCCCAAGTATAGTAAGAAAAATTTCCCAAGTATATATCCAAAAATTTCCCATGAATAGATCCAAAAATTTCCCAAGTATAGATCCAAAAATTTCCCAAGTATAGATCCAAAAATTTCACAAGTATACATCCAAAAATTTCCCAAGTATAGATCCAAAAATTTCCCAAGCATAGATCGAAAAATTTTCCAAGTATAGATCGAAAAATTTCCCAAGTATAGATCCAAAATTTCCCAAGTATAGATCCAAAAATTTCCCAAGTATAGATCCAAAAATTTTCCAAGTATAGATCGAAAAATTTCCCAAGTATAGATCCAAAAATTTCCCAAGTATAGATCCAAAAATTTCCCAAGTATAGATTCAAAAATTTCCCAAGTATAGATCGAAAAATTTCCCAAGTATAGATCCAAAAATTTCCCAAGTATAGATCGAAAAATTTCCCAAGTATAGATTCAAAAATTTCCCAAGTATAGATCCAAAAATTTTCCAAGTATACATCCAAAAATTTCCCAAGTATAGATCCAAAAATTTCCCAAGTATAGATCCAAAAATTTCCCAAGTATAGATCCAAAAATTTCCCAAGTATAGATTCTAAAATTTCCCAAGCATAGATCCAAAAATTTCCCAAGTATAGTCCAAAAATTTCCCAAGTAGAGATTCAAAAATTTCCCAAGTAGAGATTCAAAAATTTCCCAAGTATAGATCGAAAAATTTCCCAAGTATAGATCGAAAAATTTCAAAAGTATAGATCGAAAAATTTCCCAAGTATAGATCCAAAAATTTTCCAAGTATAGATCGAAAAATTTCCCAAGTATAGATCGAAAAATTTCCCAAGTATAGTAAGAAAAATTTCCCAAGTATATATCCAAAAATTTCCCATGAATAGATCCAAAAATTTCCCAAGTATAGATCCAAAAATTTCCCAAGTATAGATCCAAAAATTTCACAAGTATACATCCAAAAATTTCCCAAGTATAGATCCAAAAATTTCCCAAGCATAGATCGAAAAATTTTCCAAGTATAGATCGAAAAATTTCCCAAGTATAGATCCAAAATTTCCCAAGTATAGATCCAAAAATTTCCCAAGTATAGATCCAAAAATTTCCCAAGTATAGATCCAAAAATTTTCCAAGTATAGATCGAAAAATTTCCCAAGTATAGATCCAAAAATTTCCCAAGTATAGATCCAAAAATTTCACAAGTATACATCCAAAAATTTCCCAAGTATAGATCCAAAAATTTCCCAAGCATAGATCCAAAAATTTTCCAAGTATAGATAGAAAAATTTCACAAGTATAGATCCAAAAATTTCCCAAGTATAGATCGAAAAATTTCCCAAGTATAGATCGAAAAATTTCCCAAGTATAGATCGAAAAATTTCCCAAGTATAGATCCAAAAATTTTCCAAGTATAGATCGAAAAATTTCCCAAGTATAGATTCAAAAATTTCCCAAGTATAGATCCAAAAATTTCCCAAGCATAGATCCAAAAATTTTCCAAGTATAGATCGAAAAATTTCACAAGTATAGATCCAAAAATTTCCCAAGTATAGGTCCAAAAATTTCCCAAGTATAGATTCAAAAATTTCCCAAGTATAGATCCAAAAATTTCCCAAGTATAGATCCAAAAATTTCCCAAGTATAGATCCAAAAATTTCCCAAGTATAGATCCAAAAATTTCCCAAGTATAGATCCAAAAATTTCCCAAGTATAGATCCAAAAATTTCACAAGTATACATGTAAAAAATTCCCAAGTATAGATCCAAAAATTTCCCAAGCATAGATCGAAAAATTTTCCAAGTATAGATCGAAAAATTTCCCAAGTATAGATCCAAAAATTTCCCAAGTATAGATCCAAAAATTTCCCAAGTATAGATCCAAAAATTTCCCAAGTATAGATCCAAAAATTTCCCAAGTATAGATCCAAAAATTTCACAAGTATACATCCAAAAATTTCTCAAGTGTAGATCCAAAAATTTCCCAAGCATAGATCGAAAAATTTTCCAAGTATAGATCGAAAAATTTCCCAAGTATAGATCCAAAATTTCCCAAGTATAGATCCAAAAATTTCCCAAGTATAGATCGAAAAATTTCCCAAGTATAGATCCAAAAATTTCCCAAGTATAGATCCAAAAATTTCCCAAGTATAGATCGAAAAATTTCCCTAGTATAGATCCAAAAATTTCCCAAGTATAGATCGAAAAATTTCCCTAGTATAGATCCAAAAATTTCCCAAGTATAGATCAAAAAATTTCCCAAGTATAGATCCAAAAATTTCCCAAGTATAGATTTAAAAATTTCCCAAGTATAGATCCAAAAATTTCCCAAGTATAGATCGAAAAATTTCCCAAGTATAGTACGAAAAATTTCCCAAGTATAAATCCAAAAATTTCCCATGAATAGATCCAAAAATTTCCCAAGTATAGATCCAAAAATTTCACAGGTATACATCCAAAAATTTCCCAAGTATAGATCCAAAAATTTCCCAAGCATAGATCGAAAAATTTTCCAAGTATAGATCGAAACATTTCCCAAGTATAGATCCAAAAATTTCACAAGTATACATCCAAAAATTTCCCAAGTATAGATCGAAAAACTTCCCAAGCATAGATCCAAAAATTTTCCAAGTATAGATCGAAAAATTTCCCAAGTATAGATCCAAAATGTTCCAAGTATAGATCGAAAAATTTCCCTAGTATAGATCCAAAAATTTCCCAAGTATAGATAAAAAAATTTCCCAAGTATAGATCCAAAAATTTCCCAAGTATAGATTTAAAAATTTCCCAAGTATAGATCCAAAAATTTCCCAAGTATAGATCAAAAAATTTCCCAAGTATAGATCCAAAAATTTCCCAAGTATAGATTTAAAAATTTCCCAAGTATAGATCCAAAAATTTCCCAAGTATAGTACGAAAAATTTCCCAAGTATAAATCCAAAAATTTCCCATGAATAGATCCAAAAATTTCCCAAGTATAGATCCAAAAATTTCACAGGTATACATCCAAAAATTTCCCAAGTATAGATCCAAAAATTTCCCAAGCATAGATCGAAAAATTTTCCAAGTATAGATCGAAACATTTCCCAAGTATAGATCCAAAAATTTCCCAAGCATAGATCCAAAAATTTTCCAAGTATAGATCGAAAAATTTCACAAGTATAGATCCAAAATTTTCCCAAGTATAGGTCCAAAAATTTCCCAAGTATAGATTCAAAAATTTCCCAAGTATAGATCCAAAAATTTCCCAAGTATAGATCCAAAAATTTCCCAAGTATAGATCCAAAAATTTCCCAAGTATAGATCCAAAAATTTCCCAAGTATAGATCCAAAAATTTCACAAGT
Source organism: Odiellus spinosus (assembly GCA_963920705.1). Classification (NCBI taxonomy): domain Eukaryota; kingdom Metazoa; phylum Arthropoda; class Arachnida; order Opiliones; family Phalangiidae; genus Odiellus; species Odiellus spinosus. The sequence goes on along the minus strand of CAWUCO010000219.1, from coordinate 904,237 downwards.
ATACATGTAAAAATTTCCCAAGTATAGATCCAAAAATTTCCCAAGCATAGATCGAAAAATTTTCCAAGTATAGATCGAAAAATTTCCCAAGTATAGATCCAAAAATTTCCCAAGTATAGATCCAAAAATTTCCCAAGTATAGATCCAAAAATTTCCCAAGTATAGATCCAAAAATTTCCCAAGTATAGATCCAAAAATTTCACAAGTATACATCCAAAAATTTCTCAAGTGTAGATCCAAAAATTTCCCAAGCATAGATCGAAAAATTTTCCAAGTATAGATCGAAAAATTTCCCAAGTATAGATCCAAAATTTCCCAAGTATAGATCCAAAAATTTCCCAAGTATAGATCGAAAAATTTCCCAAGTATAGATCCAAAAATTTCCCAAGTATAGATCCAAAAATTTCCCAAGTATAGATCGAAAAATTTCCCTAGTATAGATCCAAAAATTTCCCAAGTATAGATCGAAAAATTTCCCTAGTATAGATCCAAAAATTTCCCAAGTATAGATCAAAAAATTTCCCAAGTATAGATCCAAAAATTTCCCAAGTATAGATTTAAAAATTTCCCAAGTATAGATCCAAAAATTTCCCAAGTATAGATCGAAAAATTTCCCAAGTATAGTACGAAAAATTTCCCAAGTATAAATCCAAAAATTTCCCATGAATAGATCCAAAAATTTCCCAAGTATAGATCCAAAAATTTCACAGGTATACATCCAAAAATTTCCCAAGTATAGATCCAAAAATTTCCCAAGCATAGATCGAAAAATTTTCCAAGTATAGATCGAAACATTTCCCAAGTATAGATCCAAAAATTTCACAAGTATACATCCAAAAATTTCCCAAGTATAGATCGAAAAACTTCCCAAGCATAGATCCAAAAATTTTCCAAGTATAGATCGAAAAATTTCCCAAGTATAGATCCAAAATGTTCCAAGTATAGATCGAAAAATTTCCCTAGTATAGATCCAAAAATTTCCCAAGTATAGATCAAAAAATTTCCCAAGTATAGATCCAAAAATTTCCCAAGTATAGATTTAAAAATTTCCCAAGTATAGATCCAAAAATTTCCCAAGTATAGATCGAAAAATTTCCCAAGTATAGTACGAAAAATTTCCCAAGTATAAATCCAAAAATTTCCCATGAATAGATCCAAAAATTTCCCAAGTATAGATCCAAAAATTTCACAGGTATACATCCAAAAATTTCCCAAGTATAGATCCAAAAATTTCCCAAGCATAGATCGAAAAATTTTCCAAGTATAGATCGAAACATTTCCCAAGTATAGATCCAAAAATTTCACAAGTATACATCCAAAAATTTCCCAAGTATAGATCGAAAAACTTCCCAAGCATAGATCCAAAAATTTTCCAAGTATAGATCGAAAAATTTCCCAAGTATAGATCCAAAATGTTCCAAGTATAGATCGAAAAATTTCCCAAGTATAGATCCAAAATTTCCCAAGTATAGATCGAAAAATTTCCCAAGTATAGATCCAAAAATTTCCCAAGTATAGATCCAAAAATTTCCCAAGTATAGATCGAAAAATTTCCCAAGTATAGATCGAAAAATTTCCCAAGTATAGTAAGAAAAATTTCCCAAGTATAAATCCAAAAATTTCCCATGAATAGATCCAAAAATTTCCCAAGTATAGATCCAAAAATTTCCCAAGTATAGATCCAAAAATTTCACAAGTATACATCCAAAAATTTCCCAAGTATAGATCCAAAAATTTCCCAAGCATAGATCCAAAAATTTCCCAAGTATAGATCCAAAAATTTCACAAGTATACATCCAAAAATTTCCCAAGTATAGATCCAAAAATTTCCCAAGCATAGATCCAAAAATTTTCCAAGTATAGATCGAAAAATTTCACAAGTATAGATCCAAAATTTTCCCAAGTATAGGTCCAAAAATTTCCCAAGTATAGATTCAAAAATTTCCCAAGTATAGATCCAAAAATTTCCCAAGTATAGATCCAAAAATTCCACAAGTATACATGTAAAAATTTGCCAAATATAGATCCAAAAATTTCCCAAGTATAGATCCAAAAATTTCACAAGTATACATCCAAAAATTTCCCAAGTATAGATCCAAAAATTTCCCATGCATAGATCGAAAAATTTTCCAAGTATAGATCGAAATATTTCACAAGTATAGATCCAAAATTTTCCCAAGTATAGGTCCAAAAATTTCCCAAGTATAGATTCAAAATTTTCCAAGTATAGATCGAAACATTTCCCAAGTATAGATCCAAAAATTTCACAAGTATACATCCAAAAATTTCCCAAGTATAGATCGAAAAACTTCCCAAGCATAGATCCAAAAATTTTCCAAGTATAGATCGAAAAATTTCCCAAGTATAGATCCAAAATGTTCCAAGTATAGATCGAAAAATTTCCCAAGTATAGATCCAAAATTTCCCAAGTATAGATCGAAAAATTTCCCTAGTATAGATCCAAAAATTTCCCAAGTATAGATCCAAAAATTTCCCAAGTATAGATCGAAAAATTTCCCAAGTATAGATCGAAAAATTTCCCAAGTATAGTAAGAAAAATTTCCCAAGTATAAATCCAAAAATTTCCCATGAATAGATCCAAAAATTTCCCAAGTATAGATCCAAAAATTTCCCAAGTATAGATCCAAAAATTTCACAAGTATACATCCAAAAATTTCCCAAGTATAGATCCAAAAATTTCCCAAGCATAGATCCAAAAATTTCCCAAGTATAGATCCAAAAATTTCACAAGTATACATCCAAAAATTTCCCAAGTATAGATCCAAAAATTTCCCAAGCATAGATCCAAAAATTTTCCAAGTATAGATCGAAAAATTTCACAAGTATAGATCCAAAATTTTCCCAAGTATAGGTCCAAAAATTTCCCAAGTATAGATTCAAAAATTTCCCAAGTATAGATCCAAAAATTTCCCAAGTATAGATCCAAAAATTTCACAAGTATACATGTAAAAATTTCCCAAATATAGATCCAAAAATTTCCCAAGTATAGATCCAAAAATTTCACAAGTATACATCCAAAAATTTCCCAAGTATAGATCCAAAAATTTCCCATGCATAGATCGAAAAATTTTCCAAGTATAGATCGAAATATTTCACAAGTATAGATCCAAAATTTTCCCAAGTATAGGTCCAAAAATTTCCCAAGTATAGATTCAAAAATTTCCCAAGTATAGATCCAAAAATTTCCCAAGCATAGATCCAAAAATTTCACAAGTATACATCCAAAAATTTCCCAAGTATAGATCCAAAAATTTCCCAAGCATAGATCGAAAAATTTTCCAAGTATAGATCGAAAAATTTCCCAAGTATAGATCCAAAATTTCCCAAGTATAGATCCAAAAATTTCCCAAGTATAGATCCAAAAATTTTCCAAGTATAGATCGAAAAATTTCCCAAGTATAGATCGAAAAATTTCCCAAGTATAGTAAGAAAAATTTCCCAAGTATAAATCCAAAAATTTCCCATGAATAGATCCAAAAATTTCCCAAGTATAGATCGAAAAATTTCACAAGTATAGATCCAAAATTTTCCCAAGTATAGGTCCAAAAATTTCCCAAGTATAGATTCAAAAATTTCCCAAGTATAGATCCAAAAATTTCCCAAGTATAGATCCAAAAATTTCACAAGTATACATGTAAAAATTTCCCAAGTATAGATCCAAAAATTTCCCAAGCATAGATCGAAAAATTTTCCAAGTATAGATCGAAAAATTTCCCAAGTATAGATCCAAAAATTTCCCAAGTATAGATCCAAAAATTTCCCAAGTATAGATCCAAAAATTTCCCAAGTATAGATCCAAAAATTTCCCAAGTATAGATCCAAAAATTTCCCAAGTATAGATCCAAAAATTTCACAAGTATACATGTAAAAATTTCCCAAGTATAGATCCAAAAATTTCCCAAGCAGAGATCGAAAAATTTTCCAAGTATAGATCGAAAAATTTCCCAAGTATAGATCCAAAAATTTCCCAAGTATAGATCCAAAAATTTCCCAAGTATAGATCCAAAAATTTCCCAAGTATAGATCCAAAAATTTCCCAAGTATAGATCCAAAAATTTCCCAAGTATAGATCCAAAAATTTCACAAGTATACATCCAAAAATTTCTCAAGTGTAGATCCAAAAATTTCCCAAGCATAGATCGAAAAATTTTCCAAGTATAGATCGAAAAATTTCCCAAGTATAGATCCAAAATTTCCCAAGTATAGATCCAAAAATTTCCCAAGTATAGATCGAAAAATTTCCCAAGTATAGATCCAAAAATTTCCCAAGTATAGATCCAAAAATTTCCCAAGTATAGATCGAAAAATTTCCCAAGTATAGATCGAAAAATTTCCCTAGTATAGATCCAAAAATTTCCCAAGTATAGATCAAAAAATTTCCCAAGTATAGATCCAAAAATTTCCCAAGTATAGATTTAAAAATTTCCCAAGTATAGATCCAAAAATTTCCCAAGTATAGATCGAAAAATTTCCCAAGTATAGTACGAAAAATTTCCCAAGTATAAATCCAAAAATTTCCCAAGTATAGATCCAAAAATTTCACAGGTATACATCCAAAAATTTCCCAAGTATAGATCCAAAAATTTCCCAAGCATAGATCGAAAAATTTTCCAAGTATAGATCGAAACATTTCCCAAGTATAGATCCAAAAATTTCACAAGTATACATCCAAAAATTTCCCAAGTATAGATCCAAAAACTTCCCAAGCATAGATCCAAAAATTTTCCAAGTATAGATCGAAAAATTTCCCAAGTATAGATCCAAAATGTTCCAAGTATAGATCGAAAAATTTCCCAAGTATAGATCCAAAATTTCCCAAGTATAGATCGAAAAATTTCCCAAGTATAGATCCAAAAATTTCCCAAGTATAGATCCAAAAATTTCCCAAGTATAGATCGAAAAATTTCCCAAGTATAGATCGAAAAATTTCCCAAGTATAGATCGAAAAATTTCCCAAGTATAGATCCAAAAATTTCCCAAGTATAGGTCCAAAAATTTCCCAAGTATAGATTCAAAAATTTCCCAAGTATAGATCCAAAAATTTCCCAAGTATAGATCCAAAAATTTCACAAGTATACATCCAAAAATTTCCCAAGTGTAGATCCAAAAATTTCCCAAGCATAGATCGAAAAATTTTCCAAGTATAGATCGAAAAATTTCCCAAGTATAGATCCAAAAATTTCCCAAGTATAGGTCCAAAAATTTCCCAAGTATAGATTCAAAAATTTCCCAAGTATAGATCCAAAAATTTCCCAAGTATAGATCGAAAAATTTCCCAAGTATAGATCGAAAAATTTCCCAAGTATAGATCCAAAAATTTCCCAAGTATAGATTCAAAAATTTCCCAAGTATAGATCCAAAAATTTCCCAAGTATAGATCCAAAATTTCCCAAGTATAGATCCAAAAATTTACCAAGTATAGATCCAAAAATTTCACAAGTATACATCAAAAAATTTCCCTAGTATAGATCGAAAAATTTTCCAAGTATAGATCCAAAATTTTCCAAGTATAGATCGAAAAATTTCCCAAGTATAGATCCAAAATTTCCCAAGTATAGATCCAAAAATTTCCCAAGTATAGATCCAAAAATTTCCCAAGTATAGATCCAAAAATTTCCCAAGTATAGATCGAAAAATTTCCCAAGTATAGATCGAAAAATTTCCCAAGTATAGAATCAAAAATTTCCCAAGTATAGATTCAAAAATTTCCCAAGTGTAGATCCAAAAATTTCCCAAGTATAGATCGAAAAATTTCCCAAGTATAGATCCAAAAATTTCCCAAGTATACATCCAAAAATTTCCCAAGTATAGATCCAAAAATTTCCCAAGTATAGATTCAAAAATTTCCCAAGTATAGATCCAAAAATTTTCCAAGTATACATCCAAAAATTTCCCAAGTATAGATCCAAAAATTTCCCAAGTATAGATCCAAAAATTTCCCAAGTATAGATCCAAAAATTTCCCAAGTATAGATTCAAAAATTTCCCAAGCATAGATCCAAAAATTTCCCAAGTATAGTCCAAAAATTTCCCAAGTAGAGATTCAAAAATTTCCCAAGTAGAGATTCAAAAATTTCCCAAGTATAGATCGAAAAATTTCCCAAGTATAGATTTAAAAATTTCCCAAGTATAGATCCAAAAATTTCCCAAGTATAGATCGAAAAATTTCCCAAGTATAGTACGAAAAATTTCCCAAGTATAAATCCAAAAATTTCCCATGAATAGATCCCAAAATTTCCCAAGTATAGATCCAAAAATTTCACAGGTATACATCCAAAAATTTCCCAAGTATAGATCCAAAAATTTCCCAAGCATAGATCGAAAAATTTTCCAAGTATAGATCGAAACATTTCCCAAGTATAGATCCAAAAATTTCACAAGTATACATCCAAAAATTTCCCAAGTATAGATCCAAAAACTTCCCAAGCATAGATCCAAAAATTTTCCAAGTATAGATCGAAAAATTTCCCAAGTATAGATCCAAAATGTTCCAAGTATAGATCGAAAAATTTCCCAAGTATAGATCCAAAATTTCCCAAGTATAGATCGAAAAATTTCCCAAGTATAGATCCAAAAATTTCCCAAGTATAGATCCAAAAATTTCCCAAGTATAGATCGAAAAATTTCCCAAGTATAGATCGAAAAATTTCCCAAGTATAGATCGAAAAATTTCCCAAGTATAGATCGAAAAATTTCCCAAGTATAGATCCAAAAATTTCCCAAGTATAGGTCCAAAAATTTCCCAAGTATAGATTCAAAAATTTCCCAAGTATAGATCCAAAAATTTCCCAAGTATAGATCCAAAAATTTCACAAGTATACATCCAAAAATTTCCCAAGTGTAGATCCAAAAATTTCCCAAGCATAGATCGAAAAATTTTCCAAGTATAGATCGAAAAATTTCCCAAGTATAGATCCAAAAATTTCCCAAGTATAGGTCCAAAAATTTCCCAAGTATAGATCCAAAAATTTCCCAAGTATAGATCGAAAAATTTCCCAAGTATAGATCGAAAAATTTCCCAAGTATAGATCCAAAAATTTCCCAAGTATAGATTCAAAAATTTCCCAAGTATAGATCCAAAAATTTCCCAAGTATAGATCCAAAATTTCCCAAGTATAGATCCAAAAATTTACCAAGTATAGATCCAAAAATTTCACAAGTATACATCAAAAAATTTCCCTAGTATAGATCGAAAAATTTTCCAAGTATAGATCCAAAATTTTCCAAGTATAGATCGAAAAATTTCCCAAGTATAGATCCAAAATTTCCCAAGTATAGATCCAAAAATTTCCCAAGTATAGATCCAAAAATTTCCCAAGTATAGATCCAAAAATTTCCCAAGTATAGATCGAAAAGTTTCCCAAGTATAGATCGAAAAATTTCCCAAGTATAGATTCAAAAATTTCCCAAGTATAGATTCAAAAATTTCCCAAGTATAGATCCAAAAATTTCCCAAGTATAGATCGAAAAATTTCCCAAGTATAGATCCAAAAATTTCCCAAGTATACATCCAAAAATTTCCCAAGTATAGATCCAAAAATTTCCCAAGTATAGATTCAAAAATTTCCCAAGTATAGATCCAAAAATTTTCCAAGTATACATCCAAAAATTTCCCAAGTATAGATCCAAAAATTTCCCAAGTATAGATCCAAAAATTTCCCAAGTATAGATCCAAAAATTTCCCAAGTATAGATTCAAAAATTTCCCAAGCATAGATCCAAAAATTTCCCAAGTATAGTCCAAAAATTTCCCAAGTAGAGATTCAAAAATTTCCCAAGTAGAGATTCAAAAATTTCCCTAGTATAGATCGAAAAATTTTCCAAGTATAGATCCAAAATTTTCCAAGTATAGATCGAAAAATTTCCCAAGTATAGATCCAAAATTTCCCAAGTATAGATCCAAAAATTTCCCAAGTATAGATCCAAATATTTCCCAAGTATAGATCCAAAAATTTCCCAAGTATAGATCCAAAAATTTCCCAAGTATAGATCCAAAAATTTCCCAAGCATAGATCGAAAAATTTTCCAAGTATAGATCCAAAAATTTCCCAAGTATAGATCGAAAAATTTCCCAAGTATAGTAAGAAAAATTTCCCAAGTATAAATCCAAAAATTTCCCATGAATAGATCCAAAAATTTCCCAAGTATAGATCCAAAAATTTCCCAAGTATTGATCCAAAAATTTCACAAGTATACATCCAAAAATTTCCCAAGTATAGATCCAAAAATTTCCCAAGCATAGATCGAAAAATTTTCCAAGTATAGATCGAAAAATTTCCCTAGTATAGATCCAAAATTTCCCAAGTATAGATCCAAAAATTTCCCAAGTATAGATCCAAAAATTTCCCAAGTATAGATCCAAAATTTCCCAAGTATAGATCCAAAAATTTACCAAGTATAGATCCAAAAATTTCACAAGTATACATCAAAAAATTTCCCTAGTATAGATCGAAAAATTTTCCAAGTATAGATCCAAAATTTTCCAAGTATAGATCGAAAAATTTCCCAAGTATAGATCCAAAATTTCCCAAGTATAGATCCAAAAATTTCCCAAGTATAGATCCAAAAATTTCCCAAGTATAGATCCAAAAATTTCCCAAGTATAGATCGAAAAGTTTCCCAAGTATAGATCGAAAAATTTCCCAAGTATAGATTCAAAAATTTCCCAAGTATAGATTCAAAAATTTCCCAAGTATAGATCCAAAAATTTCCCAAGTATAGATCGAAAAATTTCCCAAGTATAGATCCAAAAATTTCCCAAGTATACATCCAAAAATTTCCCAAGTATAGATCCAAAAATTTCCCAAGTATAGATTCAAAAATTTCCCAAGTATAGATCCAAAAATTTTCCAAGTATACATCCAAAAATTTCCCAAGTATAGATCCAAAAATTTCCCAAGTATAGATCCAAAAATTTCCCAAGTATAGATCCAAAAATTTCCCAAGTATAGATTCAAAAATTTCCCAAGCATAGATCCAAAAATTTCCCAAGTATAGTCCAAAAATTTCCCAAGTAGAGATTCAAAAATTTCCCAAGTAGAGATTCAAAAATTTCCCTAGTATAGATCGAAAAATTTTCCAAGTATAGATCCAAAATTTTCCAAGTATAGATCGAAAAATTTCCCAAGTATAGATCCAAAATTTCCCAAGTATAGATCCAAAAATTTCCCAAGTATAGATCCAAATATTTCCCAAGTATAGATCCAAAAATTTCCCAAGTATAGATCCAAAAATTTCCCAAGTATAGATCCAAAAATTTCCCAAGCATAGATCGAAAAATTTTCCAAGTATAGATCCAAAAATTTCCCAAGTATAGATCGAAAAATTTCCCAAGTATAGTAAGAAAAATTTCCCAAGTATAAATCCAAAAATTTCCCATGAATAGATCCAAAAATTTCCCAAGTATAGATCCAAAAATTTCCCAAGTATTGATCCAAAAATTTCACAAGTATACATCCAAAAATTTCCCAAGTATAGATCCAAAAATTTCCCAAGCATAGATCGAAAAATTTTCCAAGTATAGATCGAAAAATTTCCCTAGTATAGATCCAAAATTTCCCAAGTATAGATCCAAAAATTTCCCAAGTATAGATCCAAAAATTTCCCAAGTATAGATCCAAAAATTTCACAAGTATACATCCAAAAATTTCCCAAGTGTAGATCCAAAAATTTCCCAAGCATAGATCGAAAAATTTTCCAAGTATAGATCGAAAAATTTCCCAAGTATAGATCCAAAAATTTCCCAAGTATAGGTCCAAAAATTTCCCAAGTATAGATTCAAAAATTTCCCAAGTATAGATCCAAAAATTTCCCAAGTATAGATCCAAAAATTTCACAAGTATACATGTAAAAATTTCCCAAATATAGATCCAAAAATTTCCCAAGTATAGATCCAAAAATTTCACAAGTATACATCCAAAAATTTCCCAAGTATAGATCCAAAAATTTCCCATGCATAGATCGAAAAATTTTCCAAGTATAGATCGAAATATTTCACAAGTATAGATCCAAAATTTTCCCAAGTATAGGTCCAAAAATTTCCCAAGTATAGATTCAAAAATTTCCCAAGTATAGATCCAAAAATTTCCCAAGCATAGATCCAAAAATTTCACAAGTATACATCCAAAAATTTCCCAAGTATAGATCCAAAAATTTCCCAAGCATAGATCGAAAAATTTTCCAAGTATAGATCGAAAAATTTCCCAAGTATAGATCCAAAATTTCCCAAGTATAGATCCAAAAATTTCCCAAGTATAGATCCAAAAATTTTCCAAGTATAGATCGAAAAATTTCCCAAGTATAGATCGAAAAATTTCCCAAGTATAGTAAGAAAAATTTCCCAAGTATAAATCCAAAAATTTCCCATGAATAGATCCAAAAATTTCCCAAGTATAGATCGAAAAATTTCACAAGTATAGATCCAAAATTTTCCCAAGTATAGGTCCAAAAATTTCCCAAGTATAGATTCAAAAATTTCCCAAGTATAGATCCAAAAATTTCCCAAGTATAGATCCAAAAATTTCACAAGTATACATGTAAAAATTTCCCAAGTATAGATCCAAAAATTTCCCAAGCATAGATCGAAAAATTTTCCAAGTATAGATCGAAAAATTTCCCAAGTATAGATCCAAAAATTTCCCAAGTATAGATCCAAAAATTTCCCAAGTATAGATCCAAAAATTTCCCAAGTATAGATCCAAAAATTTCCCAAGTATAGATCCAAAAATTTCCCAAGTATAGATCCAAAAATTTCACAAGTATACATGTAAAAATTTCCCAAGTATAGATCCAAAAATTTCCCAAGCAGAGATCGAAAAATTTTCCAAGTATAGATCGAAAAATTTCCCAAGTATAGATCCAAAAATTTCCCAAGTATAGATCCAAAAATTTCCCAAGTATAGATCCAAAAATTTCCCAAGTATAGATCCAAAAATTTCCCAAGTATAGATCCAAAAATTTCCCAAGTATAGATCCAAAAATTTCACAAGTATACATCCAAAAATTTCTCAAGTGTAGATCCAAAAATTTCCCAAGCATAGATCGAAAAATTTTCCAAGTATAGATCGAAAAATTTCCCAAGTATAGATCCAAAATTTCCCAAGTATAGATCCAAAAATTTCCCAAGTATAGATCGAAAAATTTCCCAAGTATAGATCCAAAAATTTCCCAAGTATAGATCCAAAAATTTCCCAAGTATAGATCGAAAAATTTCCCAAGTATAGATCGAAAAATTTCCCTAGTATAGATCCAAAAATTTCCCAAGTATAGATCAAAAAATTTCCCAAGTATAGATCCAAAAATTTCCCAAGTATAGATTTAAAAATTTCCCAAGTATAGATCCAAAAATTTCCCAAGTATAGATCGAAAAATTTCCCAAGTATAGTACGAAAAATTTCCCAAGTATAAATCCAAAAATTTCCCAAGTATAGATCCAAAAATTTCACAGGTATACATCCAAAAATTTCCCAAGTATAGATCCAAAAATTTCCCAAGCATAGATCGAAAAATTTTCCAAGTATAGATCGAAACATTTCCCAAGTATAGATCCAAAAATTTCACAAGTATACATCCAAAAATTTCCCAAGTATAGATCCAAAAACTTCCCAAGCATAGATCCAAAAATTTTCCAAGTATAGATCGAAAAATTTCCCAAGTATAGATCCAAAATGTTCCAAGTATAGATCGAAAAATTTCCCAAGTATAGATCCAAAATTTCCCAAGTATAGATCGAAAAATTTCCCAAGTATAGATCCAAAAATTTCCCAAGTATAGATCCAAAAATTTCCCAAGTATAGATCGAAAAATTTCCCAAGTATAGATCGAAAAATTTCCCAAGTATAGATCGAAAAATTTCCCAAGTATAGATCCAAAAATTTCCCAAGTATAGGTCCAAAAATTTCCCAAGTATAGATTCAAAAATTTCCCAAGTATAGATCCAAAAATTTCCCAAGTATAGATCCAAAAATTTCACAAGTATACATCCAAAAATTTCCCAAGTGTAGATCCAAAAATTTCCCAAGCATAGATCGAAAAATTTTCCAAGTATAGATCGAAAAATTTCCCAAGTATAGATCCAAAAATTTCCCAAGTATAGGTCCAAAAATTTCCCAAGTATAGATTCAAAAATTTCCCAAGTATAGATCCAAAAATTTCCCAAGTATAGATCGAAAAATTTCCCAAGTATAGATCGAAAAATTTCCCAAGTATAGATCCAAAAATTTCCCAAGTATAGATTCAAAAATTTCCCAAGTATAGATCCAAAAATTTCCCAAGTATAGATCCAAAATTTCCCAAGTATAGATCCAAAAATTTACCAAGTATAGATCCAAAAATTTCACAAGTATACATCAAAAAATTTCCCTAGTATAGATCGAAAAATTTTCCAAGTATAGATCCAAAATTTTCCAAGTATAGATCGAAAAATTTCCCAAGTATAGATCCAAAATTTCCCAAGTATAGATCCAAAAATTTCCCAAGTATAGATCCAAAAATTTCCCAAGTATAGATCCAAAAATTTCCCAAGTATAGATCGAAAAATTTCCCAAGTATAGATCGAAAAATTTCCCAAGTATAGAATCAAAAATTTCCCAAGTATAGATTCAAAAATTTCCCAAGTATAGATCCAAAAATTTCCCAAGTATAGATCGAAAAATTTCCCAAGTATAGATCCAAAAATTTCCCAAGTATACATCCAAAAATTTCCCAAGTATAGATCCAAAAATTTCCCAAGTATAGATTCAAAAATTTCCCAAGTATAGATCCAAAAATTTTCCAAGTATACATCCAAAAATTTCCCAAGTATAGATCCAAAAATTTCCCAAGTATAGATCCAAAAATTTCCCAAGTATAGATCCAAAAATTTCCCAAGTATAGATTCAAAAATTTCCCAAGCATAGATCCAAAAATTTCCCAAGTATAGTCCAAAAATTTCCCAAGTAGAGATTCAAAAATTTCCCAAGTAGAGATTCAAAAATTTCCCAAGTATAGATCGAAAAATTTCCCAAGTATAGATTTAAAAATTTCCCAAGTATAGATCCAAAAATTTCCCAAGTATAGATCGAAAAATTTCCCAAGTATAGTACGAAAAATTTCCCAAGTATAAATCCAAAAATTTCCCATGAATAGATCCCAAAATTTCCCAAGTATAGATCCAAAAATTTCACAGGTATACATCCAAAAATTTCCCAAGTATAGATCCAAAAATTTCCCAAGCATAGATCGAAAAATTTTCCAAGTATAGATCGAAACATTTCCCAAGTATAGATCCAAAAATTTCACAAGTATACATCCAAAAATTTCCCAAGTATAGATCCAAAAACTTCCCAAGCATAGATCCAAAAATTTTCCAAGTATAGATCGAAAAATTTCCCAAGTATAGATCCAAAATGTTCCAAGTATAGATCGAAAAATTTCCCAAGTATAGATCCAAAATTTCCCAAGTATAGATCGAAAAATTTCCCAAGTATAGATCCAAAAATTTCCCAAGTATAGATCCAAAAATTTCCCAAGTATAGATCGAAAAATTTCCCAAGTATAGATCGAAAAATTTCCCAAGTATAGATCGAAAAATTTCCCAAGTATAGATCGAAAAATTTCCCAAGTATAGATCCAAAAATTTCCCAAGTATAGGTCCAAAAATTTCCCAAGTATAGATTCAAAAATTTCCCAAGTATAGATCCAAAAATTTCCCAAGTATAGATCCAAAAATTTCACAAGTATACATCCAAAAATTTCCCAAGTGTAGATCCAAAAATTTCCCAAGCATAGATCGAAAAATTTTCCAAGTATAGATCGAAAAATTTCCCAAGTATAGATCCAAAAATTTCCCAAGTATAGGTCCAAAAATTTCCCAAGTATAGATCCAAAAATTTCCCAAGTATAGATCGAAAAATTTCCCAAGTATAGATCGAAAAATTTCCCAAGTATAGATCCAAAAATTTCCCAAGTATAGATTCAAAAATTTCCCAAGTATAGATCCAAAAATTTCCCAAGTATAGATCCAAAATTTCCCAAGTATAGATCCAAAAATTTACCAAGTATAGATCCAAAAATTTCACAAGTATACATCAAAAAATTTCCCTAGTATAGATCGAAAAATTTTCCAAGTATAGATCCAAAATTTTCCAAGTATAGATCGAAAAATTTCCCAAGTATAGATCCAAAATTTCCCAAGTATAGATCCAAAAATTTCCCAAGTATAGATCCAAAAATTTCCCAAGTATAGATCCAAAAATTTCCCAAGTATAGATCGAAAAGTTTCCCAAGTATAGATCGAAAAATTTCCCAAGTATAGATTCAAAAATTTCCCAAGTATAGATTCAAAAATTTCCCAAGTATAGATCCAAAAATTTCCCAAGTATAGATCGAAAAATTTCCCAAGTATAGATCCAAAAATTTCCCAAGTATACATCCAAAAATTTCCCAAGTATAGATCCAAAAATTTCCCAAGTATAGATTCAAAAATTTCCCAAGTATAGATCCAAAAATTTTCCAAGTATACATCCAAAAATTTCCCAAGTATAGATCCAAAAATTTCCCAAGTATAGATCCAAAAATTTCCCAAGTATAGATCCAAAAATTTCCCAAGTATAGATTCAAAAATTTCCCAAGCATAGATCCAAAAATTTCCCAAGTATAGTCCAAAAATTTCCCAAGTAGAGATTCAAAAATTTCCCAAGTAGAGATTCAAAAATTTCCCTAGTATAGATCGAAAAATTTTCCAAGTATAGATCCAAAATTTTCCAAGTATAGATCGAAAAATTTCCCAAGTATAGATCCAAAATTTCCCAAGTATAGATCCAAAAATTTCCCAAGTATAGATCCAAATATTTCCCAAGTATAGATCCAAAAATTTCCCAAGTATAGATCCAAAAATTTCCCAAGTATAGATCCAAAAATTTCCCAAGCATAGATCGAAAAATTTTCCAAGTATAGATCCAAAAATTTCCCAAGTATAGATCGAAAAATTTCCCAAGTATAGTAAGAAAAATTTCCCAAGTATAAATCCAAAAATTTCCCATGAATAGATCCAAAAATTTCCCAAGTATAGATCCAAAAATTTCCCAAGTATTGATCCAAAAATTTCACAAGTATACATCCAAAAATTTCCCAAGTATAGATCCAAAAATTTCCCAAGCATAGATCGAAAAATTTTCCAAGTATAGATCGAAAAATTTCCCTAGTATAGATCCAAAATTTCCCAAGTATAGATCCAAAAATTTCCCAAGTATAGATCCAAAAATTTCCCAAGTATAGATCCAAAATTTCCCAAGTATAGATCCAAAAATTTACCAAGTATAGATCCAAAAATTTCACAAGTATACATCAAAAAATTTCCCTAGTATAGATCGAAAAATTTTCCAAGTATAGATCCAAAATTTTCCAAGTATAGATCGAAAAATTTCCCAAGTATAGATCCAAAATTTCCCAAGTATAGATCCAAAAATTTCCCAAGTATAGATCCAAAAATTTCCCAAGTATAGATCCAAAAATTTCCCAAGTATAGATCGAAAAGTTTCCCAAGTATAGATCGAAAAATTTCCCAAGTATAGATTCAAAAATTTCCCAAGTATAGATTCAAAAATTTCCCAAGTATAGATCCAAAAATTTCCCAAGTATAGATCGAAAAATTTCCCAAGTATAGATCCAAAAATTTCCCAAGTATACATCCAAAAATTTCCCAAGTATAGATCCAAAAATTTCCCAAGTATAGATTCAAAAATTTCCCAAGTATAGATCCAAAAATTTTCCAAGTATACATCCAAAAATTTCCCAAGTATAGATCCAAAAATTTCCCAAGTATAGATCCAAAAATTTCCCAAGTATAGATCCAAAAATTTCCCAAGTATAGATTCAAAAATTTCCCAAGCATAGATCCAAAAATTTCCCAAGTATAGTCCAAAAATTTCCCAAGTAGAGATTCAAAAATTTCCCAAGTAGAGATTCAAAAATTTCCCTAGTATAGATCGAAAAATTTTCCAAGTATAGATCCAAAATTTTCCAAGTATAGATCGAAAAATTTCCCAAGTATAGATCCAAAATTTCCCAAGTATAGATCCAAAAATTTCCCAAGTATAGATCCAAATATTTCCCAAGTATAGATCCAAAAATTTCCCAAGTATAGATCCAAAAATTTCCCAAGTATAGATCCAAAAATTTCCCAAGCATAGATCGAAAAATTTTCCAAGTATAGATCCAAAAATTTCCCAAGTATAGATCGAAAAATTTCCCAAGTATAGTAAGAAAAATTTCCCAAGTATAAATCCAAAAATTTCCCATGAATAGATCCAAAAATTTCCCAAGTATAGATCCAAAAATTTCCCAAGTATTGATCCAAAAATTTCACAAGTATACATCCAAAAATTTCCCAAGTATAGATCCAAAAATTTCCCAAGCATAGATCGAAAAATTTTCCAAGTATAGATCGAAAAATTTCCCTAGTATAGATCCAAAATTTCCCAAGTATAGATCCAAAAATTTCCCAAGTATAGATCCAAAAATTTCCCAAGTATAGATCCAAAAATTTCACAAGTATACATCCAAAAATTTCCCAAGTGTAGATCCAAAAATTTCCCAAGCATAGATCGAAAAATTTTCCAAGTATAGATCGAAAAATTTCCCAAGTATAGATCCAAAAATTTCCCAAGTATAGGTCCAAAAATTTCCCAAGTATAGATTCAAAAATTTCCCAAGTATAGATCCAAAAATTTCCCAAGTATAGATCGAAAAATTTCCCAAGTATAGATCGAAAAATTTCCCAAGTATAGATCCAAAAATTTCCCAAGTATAGATTCAAAAATTTCCCAAGTATAGATCCAAAAATTTCCCAAGTATAGATCCAAAATTTCCCAAGTATAGATCCAAAAATTTACCAAGTATAGATCCAAAAATTTCACAAGTATACATCAAAAAATTTCCCTAGTATAGATCGAAAAATTTTCCAAGTATAGATCCAAAATTTTCCAAGTATAGATCGAAAAATTTCCCAAGTATAGATCCAAAATTTCCCAAGTATAGATCCAAAAATTTCCCAAGTATAGATCCAAAAATTTCCCAAGTATAGATCCAAAAATTTCCCAAGTATAGATCGAAAAATTTCCCAAGTATAGATCGAAAAATTTCCCAAGTATAGATTCAAAAATTTCCCAAGTATAGATTCAAAAATTTCCCAAGTATAGATCCAAAAATTTCCCAAGTATAGATCGAAAAATTTCCCAAGTATAGATCCAAAAATTTCCCAAGTATACATCCAAAAATTTCCCAAGTATAGATCCAAAAATTTCCCAAGTATAGATTCAAAAATTTCCCAAGTATAGATCCAAAAATTTTCCAAGTATACATCCAAAAATTTCCCAAGTATAGATCCAAAAATTTCCCAAGTATAGATCCAAAAATTTCCCAAGTATAGATCCAAAAATTTCCCAAGTATAGATTCAAAAATTTCCCAAGCATAGATCCAAAAATTTCCCAAGTATAGTCCAAAAATTTCCCAAGTAGAGATTCAAAAATTTCCCAAGTAGAGATTCAAAAATTTCCCTAGTATAGATCGAAAAATTTTCCAAGTATAGATCCAAAATTTTTCAAGTATAGATCGAAAAATTTCCCAAGTATAGATCCAAAATTTCCCAAGTATAGATCCAAAAATTTCCCAAGTATAGATCCAAATATTTCACAAGTATAGATCCAAAAATTTCCCAAGTATAGATCCAAAAATTTCCCAAGTATAGATCCAAAAATTTCCCAAGCATAGATCGAAAAATTTTCCAAGTATAGATCCAAAAATTTCCCAAGTATAGATCGAAAAATTTCCCAAGTATAGTAAGAAAAATTTCCCAAGTATAAATCCAAAAATTTCCCATGAATAGATCCAAAAATTTCCCAAGTATAGATCCAAAAATTTCCCAAGTATTGATCCAAAAATTTCACAAGTATACATCCAAAAATTTCCCAAGTATAGATCCAAAAATTTCCCAAGTATAGATCGAAAAATTTCCCAAGTATAGATCCAAAAATTTCCCAAGTATACATCCAAAAATTTCCCAAGTATAGATCCAAAATTTCCCAAGTATAGATCCAAAAATTTCCCAAGTATAGATCCAAAAATTTCCCAAGTATAGATCCAAAAATTTCCCAAGTATAGATTCAAAAATTTCCCAAGTATAGATTCAAAAATTTCCCAAGTATAGATCCAAAAATTTCCCAAGTATAGATCGAAAAATTTCCCAAGTATAGATCCAAAAATTTCCCAAGTATACATCCAAAAATTTCCCAAGTATAGATCCAAAAATTTCCCAAGTATAGATTCAAAAATTTCCCAAGTATAGATCCAAAAATTTTCCAAGTATACATCCAAAAATTTCCCAAGTATAGATCCAAAAATTTCCCAAGTATAGATCCAAAAATTTCCCAAGTATAGATTCAAAAATTTCCCAAGCATAGATCCAAAAATTTCCCAAGTATAGTCCAAAAATTTCCTAAGTAGAGATTCAAAAATTTCCCAAGTAGAGATTCAAAAATTTCCCTAGTATAGATCGAAAAATTTTCCAAGTATAGATCCAAAATTTTCCAAGTATAGATCGAAAAATTTCCCAAGTATAGATCCAAAATTTCCCAAGTATAGATAAAAAAATTTCCCAAGTATAGATCCAAATATTTCCCAAGTATAGATCCAAAAATTTCCCAAGTATAGATCCAAAAATTTCCCAAGTATAGATCCAAAAATTTCCCAAGCATAGATCGAAAAATTTTCCAAGTATAGATCCAAAAATTTCCCAAGTATAGATCGAAAAATTTCCCAAGTATAGTAAGAAAAATTTCCCAAGTATAAATCCAAAAATTTCCCATGAATAGATCCAAAAATTTCCCAAGTATAGATCCAAAAATTTCCCAAGTATTGATCCAAAAATTTCACAAGTATACATCCAAAAATTTCCCAAGTATAGATCCAAAAATTTCCCAAGCATAGATCGAAAAATTTTCCAAGTATAGATCGAAAAATTTCCCAAGTATAGATCCAAAATTTCCCAAGTATAGATCCAAAAATTTCCCAAGTATAGATCCAAAAATTTCCCAAGTATAGATCCAAAAATTTCCCAAGTATAGATCCAAAAATTTCCCAAGTATAGATCGAAAAATTTCCCAAGTATAGATCCAAAAATTTCCCAAGTATAGGTCCAAAAATTTCCCAAGTATAGATCCCAAAATTTCCCAAGTATAGATCCAAAAATTTCACAAGTATACATCCAAAAATTTCCCAAGTGTAGATCCAAAAATTTCCCAAGCATAGATTGAAAAATTTTCCAAGTATAGATCGAAAAATTTCCCAAGTATAGATCCAAAATTTCCCAAGTATAGATCCAAAAATTTCCCAAGTATAGATCCAAAAATTTCACAAGTATACATCCAAAAATTTCCCTAATATAGATCGAAAAATTTTCCAAGTATAGATCCAAAATTTTCCAAGTATAGATCGAAAAATTTCCCAAGTATAGATCCAAAATTTCCCAAGTATAGATCCTAAAATTTCCCAAGTATAGATCCAAATATTTCCCAATTATAGATCCAAAAATTTCCCAAGTATAGATCCAAAAATTTCCCAAGTATAGATCCAAAAATTTCCCAAGTATAGATCGAAAAATTTCCCAAGTATAGATCCAAAAATTTCCCAAGTATAGGTCCAAAAATTTCCCAAGTATAGATCCAAAAATTTCAGAAGTATAGATCCAAAAATTTCACAAGTATACATCCAAAAATTTCCCAAGTGTAGATCCAAAAATTTCCCAAGCATAGATCGAAAAATTTTCCAAGTATAGATCGAAAAATTTCCCAAGTATAGATCCAAAATTTCCCAAGTATAGATCGAAAAATTTCCCAAGAATAGATCGAAAAATTTCCCAAGTATAGATCGAAAAATTTCCCAAGTATATATCGAGAAATTTCCCAAGTACAGATCGAAAAATTTCGCAAGTATAGATCGAAAAATTTCCTAAGTATAGATCGAAAAATTTCCCAAGTATAGATCGAAAAATTTCCCAAGTATAGATCGAAAAATTTCCCAAGTTTAGATCGAAAAATTTCCCAAGTATAGATCGTAAAATTTCCCAAGTAGAAATTCAAAAATTTTCCAAGTAGAGATTCAAAAATTTCCCAAGTAGAGATTCAAAAATTTCCCAAGTATAGATCGAAAAATTTCCCAAGTATAGATCGAAAAATTTTCCAAGAATAGATCGAAAAATTTCTCAAGTACAGATCGAAAAATTTCCCAAGTACTGATCGAAAAATTGCCCAAGTATAGATCGAAAAATTTCCCAAGTATAGATCGAAAAATTTTCCAAGAATAGATCGAAAAATTTCTCAAGTACAGATCGAAAAATTTCCCAAGTACTGATCGAAAAATTGCCCAAGTATAGATCGAAAAATTTCCCAAGTATAGATCGAAAAATTTCCCAAGAATAGATCGAAAAATTTCCCAAGTATAGATCGAAAAATTTCCCAAGTATAGATCGAAAAATTTCCCAAGTATAGATCGAAAAATTTCCCAAGTATAGATCGAAAAATTTCCCAAGTATAGATCGAAAAATTTCCCAAGTATAGATCGTAAAATTTCCCAAGTAGAAATTCAAAAATTTCCCAAGAAGAGATTCAAAAATTTCCCAAGTAGAGATTCAAAAATTTTCCAAGTAGAGATTCAAAAATTTCCCAAGTAGAGATTCAAAAATTTCCCAAGTAGAGATTCAAAAATTTCCCAAGTAGAGATTCAAAAATTTCCCAAGTAGAGATTCAAAAATTTCCCAAGTAGAGATTCAAAAATTTCCCAAGTATAGATCGAAAAATTTCCCAAGAATAGATCGAAAAATTTTCCAAGAATAGATCGAAAAATTTCCCAAGTACAGATCGAAAAATTTCCCAAGTACTGATCGAAAAATTGCCCAAGTATAGATCGAAAAATTTCCCAAGTATAGATCGAAAAATTTCCCAAGAATAGATCGAAAAATTTCCCAAGTATAGATCGAAAAATTTCCCAAGTATAGATCGAAAAATTTCCCAAGTATAGATCGAAAAATTTCCCAAGTATAGATCGAAAAATTTCCCAAGTATAGATCGAAAAATTTCCCAAGTATAGATCGTAAAATTTCCCAAGTAGAAATTCAAAAATTTCCCAAGAAGAGATTCAAAAATTTCCCAAGTAGAGATTCAAAAATTTTCCAAGTAGAGATTCAAAAATTTCCCAAGTAGAGATTCAAAAATTTCCCAAGTAGAGATTCAAAAATTTCCCAAGTAGAGATTCAAAAATTTCCCAAGTAGAGATTCAAAAATTTCCCAAGTAGAGATTCAAAAATTTCCCAAGTATAGATCGAAAAATTTCCCAAGAATAGATCGAAAAATTTTCCAAGAATAGATCGAAAAATTTCCCAAGTACAGATCGAAAAATTTCCCAAGTACTGATCGAAAAATTGCCCAAGTATAGATCGAAAAATTTCCCAAGTATAGATCGAAAAATTTCCCAAGAATAGATCGAAAAATTTCCCAAGTATAGATCGAAAAATTTCCCAAGTATAGATCGAAAAATTTCCCAAGTATAGATCGAAAAATTTCCCAAGTATAGATCGAAAAATTTCCCAAGTATAGATCGAAAAATTTCCCAAGTATAGATCGTAAAATTTCCCAAGTAGAAATTCAAAAATTTCCCAAGAAGAGATTCAAAAATTTCCCAAGTAGAGATTCAAAAATTTTCCAAGTAGAGATTCAAAAATTTCCCAAGTAGAGATTCAAAAATTTCCCAAGTATAGATCGAAAAATTTCCCAAGTATAGATCGAAAAATTTTCCAAGAATAGATCGAAAAATTTCCCAAGTACAGATCGAAAAATTTCCCAAGTACTGATCGAAAAATTGCCCAAGTATAGATCGAAAAATTTCCCAAGTATAGATCGAAAAATTTCCCAGGTAGAAATTCAAAAATTTCCAAAGTAGAGATTCAAAAATTTCCCAAGAAGAGATTCAAAAATTTCCCAAGTAGAGATTCAAAAATTTCCCAAGTAGAGATTCAAAAATTTCCCAAGTAGAGATTCAAAAATTTCCCAAGTATAGATCCAAAAATTTCCCAAGTATAGATCGAAAAATTTCCCAAGTATAGATCGAAAAATTTTCCAAGTATAGATCGAAAAATTTCCCAAGTACAGATCGAAAAATTTCCCAAGTACAGATCGAAAAATTGCCCAAGTATAGATCGAAAAATTTCCCAAGTATAGATCGAAAAATTTCCCAAGAATAGATCGAAAAATTTCCCAAGTATAGATCGAAAAATTTCCCAAGTATAGATCGAAAAATTTCCCAAGTATAGATCGAAAAATTTCCCAAGAATAGATCGAAAAATTTCCCAAGTATAGATCGAAAAATTTCCCAAGTATAGATCGAAAAATGTTCCAAGTATAGATCGAAAATTTCCCAAGTACAGATCGAAAAATTTCCCAAGTACAGATCGAAAAATTGCCCAAGTATAGATCAAAAAATTTCCCAAGTATAGATCGAAAAATTTCCCAAGTATAGATCGAAAAATTTCCCAAGTATAGATCGAAAAATTTCCCAAGTATAGATCGAAAAATTTCCCAAGAATAGATCGAAAAATTTCCCAAGTATAGATCGAAAAATTTCCCAAGTATAAATCGAAAAATTTCCCAAGTATAGATTCAAAAATTTCCCAAGTATAGGTCCAAAAATTTCCCAAGTATAGATCCAAAAATTTCCCAAGTATAGATCCAAAAATTTCCCAAGTATACATCCAAAAATTTCCCAAGTATAGATCCAAAAATTTCCCAAGTATAGATTCAAAAATTTCCCAAGTATAGATCCAAAAATTTTCCAAGTATACATCCAAAAATTTCCCAAGTATAGATCCAAAAATTTCCCAAGTATAGATCCAAAAATTTCCCAAGTATAGATCCAAAAATTTCCAAGTATAGATTCAAAAATTTCCCAAGCATAGATCCAAAAATTTCCCAAGTATAGTCCAAAAACTTCCCAAGTAGAGATTCAAAAATTTCCCAAGTAGAGATTCAAAAATTTCCCAAGTATAGATCGAAAAATTTCCCAAGTATAGATCGAAAAATTTCCCAAGTATAGATCGAAAAATTTCCCAAGTATAGATTCAAAAATTTCCCAAGTATAGGTCCAAAAATTTCCCAAGTATAGATTCAAAAATTTCCCAAGTATAGATCCAAAAATTTCCCAAGTATAGATCCAAAAATTTCCCAAGTATACATCCAAAAATTTCCCAAGTATAGATCCAAAAATTTCCCAAGTAGAGATTCAAAAATTTCCCAAGTATAGATCGAAAAATTTCCCAAGTATAGATCGAAAAATTTTCCAAGAATAGATCGAAAAATTTCCCAAGTACAGATCGAAAAATTTCCCAAGTACTGATCGAAAAATTGCCCAAGTATAGATCGAAAAATTTCCCAAGTATAGATCGAAAAATTTCCCAAGAATAGATCGAAAAATTTCCCAAGTATAGATCGAAAAATTTCCCAAGTATAGATCGAAAAATTTCCCAAGTATAGATCGAAAAATTTCCCAAGTATAGATCGAAAAATTTCCCAAGTATAGATCGAAAAATTTCCCAAGTATAGATCGTAAAATTTCCCAAGTAGAAATTCAAAAATTTCCCAAGAAGAGATTCAAAAATTTCCCAAGTAGAGATTCAAAAATTTTCCAAGTAGAGATTCAAAAATTTCCCAAGTAGAGATTCAAAAATTTCCCAAGTATAGATCGAAAAATTTCCCAAGTATAGATCGAAAAATTTTCCAAGAATAGATCGAAAAATTTCCCAAGTACAGATCGAAAAATTTCCCAAGTACTGATCGAAAAATTGCCCAAGTATAGATCGAAAAATTTCCCAAGTATAGATCGAAAAATTTCCCAGGTAGAAATTCAAAAATTTCCAAAGTAGAGATTCAAAAATTTCCCAAGAAGAGATTCAAAAATTTCCCAAGTAGAGATTCAAAAATTTCCCAAGTAGAGATTCAAAAATTTCCCAAGTATAGATCCAAAAATTTCCCAAGTATAGATCGAAAAATTTCCCAAGTATAGATCGAAAAATTTCCCAAGTATAGATCGTAAAATTTCCCAAGTAGAAATTCAAAAATTTCCCAAGAAGAGATTCAAAAATTTCCCAAGTAGAGATTCAAAAATTTTCCAAGTAGAGATTCAAAAATTTCCCAAGTAGAGATTCAAAAATTTCCCAAGTATAGATCGAAAAATTTCCCAAGTATAGATCGAAAAATTTTCCAAGAATAGATCGAAAAATTTTCCAAGAATAGATCGAAAAATTTCCCAAGTACAGATCGAAAAATTGCCCAAGTATAGATCGAAAAATTTCCCAAGTATAGATCGAAAAATTTCCCAAGAATAGATCGAAAAATTTCCCAAGTATAGATCGAAAAATTTCCCAAGTATAGATCGAAAAATTTCCCAAGTATAGATCGAAAAATTTCCCAAGAATAGATCGAAAAATTTCCCAAGTATAGATCGAAAAATTTCCCAAGTATAGATCGAAAAATGTTCCAAGTATAGATCGAAAATTTCCCAAGTACAGATCGAAAAATTTCCCAAGTACAGATCGAAAAATTGCCCAAGTATAGATCAAAAAATTTCCCAAGTATAGATCGAAAAATTTCCCAAGTATAGATCGAAAAATTTCCCAAGTATAGATCGAAAAATTTCCCAAGTATAGATCGAAAAATTTCCCAAGAATAGATCGAAAAATTTCCCAAGTATAGATCGAAAAATTTCCCAAGTATAAATCGAAAAATTTCCCAAGTATAGATTCAAAAATTTCCCAAGTATAGGTCCAAAAATTTCCCAAGTATAGATTCAAAAATTTCCCAAGTATAGATCCAAAAATTTCCCAAGTATAGATCCAAAAATTTCCCAAGTATACATCCAAAAATTTCCCAAGTATAGATCCAAAAATTTCCCAAGTATAGATTCAAAAATTTCCCAAGTATAGATCCAAAAATTTTCCAAGTATACATCCAAAAATTTCCCAAGTATAGATCCAAAAATTTCCCAAGTATAGATCCAAAAATTTCCCAAGTATAGATCCAAAAATTTCCAAGTATAGATTCAAAAATTTCCCAAGCATAGATCCAAAAATTTCCCAAGTATAGTCCAAAAACTTCCCAAGTAGAGATTCAAAAATTTCCCAAGTAGAGATTCAAAAATTTCCCAAGTATAGATCGAAAAATTTCCCAAGTATAGATCGAAAAATTTCCCAAGTATAGATCGAAAAATTTCCCAAGTATAGATTCAAAAATTTCCCAAGTATAGGTCCAAAAATTTCCCAAGTATAGATTCAAAAATTTCCCAAGTATAGATCCAAAAATTTCCCAAGTATAGATCCAAAAATTTCCCAAGTATACATCCAAAAATTTCCCAAGTATAGATCCAAAAATTTCCCAAGTATAGATTCAAAAATTTCCCAAGTATAGATCCAAAAATTTTCCAAGTATACATCCAAAAATTTCCCAAGTATAGATCCAAAAATTTCCCAAGTATAGATCCAAAAATTTCCCAAGTATAGATTCAAAAATTTCCCAAGCATAGATCCAAAAATTTCCCAAGTATAGTCCAAAAATTTCCCAAGTAGAGATTCAAAAATTTCCCAAGTAGAGATTCAAAAATTTCCCAAGTATAGATCGAAAAATTTCCCAAGTATAGATCGAAAAATTTCCCAAGTATAGATCGAAAAATTTCCCAAGTATAGATCCAAAAATTTTCCAAGTATAGATCGAAAAATTTCCCAAGTATAGATCGAAAAATTTCCCAAGTATAGTAAGAAACATTTCCCAAGTATATATCCAAAAATTTCCCATGAATAGATCCAAAAATTTCCCAAGTATAGATCCAAAAATTTCCCAAGTATAGATCCAAAAATTTCACAAGTATACATCCAAAAATTTCCCAAGTATAGATCCAAAAATTTCCCAAGCATAGATCAAAAATTTCCCAAGTATAAATCCAAAAATTTCCCATGAATAGATCCAAAAATTTCACAAGTATACATCCAAAAATTTCCCAAGTATAGATCCAAAAATTTCAAAAGCATAGATCGAAAAATTTTCCAAGTATAGATCGAAAAATTTCCCAAGTATAGATCCAAAATTTCCCAAGTATAGATCCAAAAATTTCCCAAGTATAGATCCAAAAATTTCCCAAGTATAGATCCAAAAATTTCCCAAGTATAGATCCAAAAATTTCCCAAGTATAGATCCAAAAATTTCCCAAGTATAGGTCCAAAAATTTCCCAAGTATAGATCCAAAAATTTCCCAAGTATAGATCAAAAAATTTCACAAGTATACATCCAAAAATTTCCCAAGTGTAGATCCAAAAATTTCCCAAGCATAGATCGAAAAATTTTCCAAGTATAGATCGAAAAATTTCCCAAGTATAGATCCAAAATTTCCCAAGTATAGATCCAAAAATTTCCCAAGTATAGATCCAAAAATTTCACAAGTATACATCCAAAAATTTCCCTAGTATAGATCGAAAAATTTTCCAAGTATATATACAAAATTTTCCAAGTATAGATCGAAAAATTTCAAAAGTATAGATCCAAAATTTCCCAAGTATAGATCCAAAAATTTCCCAAGTATAGATCCAAATATTTCCCAAGTATAGATCCAAAAATTTCCCAAGTATACATCCAAAAATTTCCCAAGTATAGATCCAAAAATTTCACAAGTATAGATTCAAAAATTTCCCAAGTATAGATCCAAAAATTTTCCAAGTATACATCCAAAAATTTCCCAAGTATAGATCCAAAAATTTCCCAAGTATAGATCCAAAAATTTCCCAAGTATAGATCCAAAAATTTCCAAGTATAGATTCAAAAATTTCCCAAGCATAGATCCAAAAATTTCCCAAGTATAGTCCAAAAACTTCCCAAGTAGAGATTCAAAAATTTCCCAAGTAGAGATTCAAAAATTTCCCAAGTATAGATCGAAAAATTTCCCAAGTATAGATCGAAAAATTTCCCAAGTATAGATCGAAAAATTTCCCAAGTATAGATTCAAAAATTTCCCAAGTATAGGTCCAAAAATTTCCCAAGTATAGATTCAAAAATTTCCCAAGTATAGATCCAAAAATTTCCCAAGTATAGATCCAAAAATTTCCCAAGTATACATCCAAAAATTTCCCAAGTATAGATCCAAAAATTTCCCAAGTATAGATTCAAAAATTTCCCAAGTATAGATCCAAAAATTTTCCAAGTATACATCCAAAAATTTCCCAAGTATAGATCCAAAAATTTCCCAAGTATAGATCCAAAAATTTCCCAAGTATAGATTCAAAAATTTCCCAAGCATAGATCCAAAAATTTCCCAAGTATAGTCCAAAAATTTCCCAAGTAGAGATTCAAAAATTTCCCAAGTAGAGATTCAAAAATTTCCCAAGTATAGATCGAAAAATTTCCCAA
Source organism: Odiellus spinosus (assembly GCA_963920705.1). Classification (NCBI taxonomy): domain Eukaryota; kingdom Metazoa; phylum Arthropoda; class Arachnida; order Opiliones; family Phalangiidae; genus Odiellus; species Odiellus spinosus. The sequence continues at coordinate 876,747 of CAWUCO010000219.1, read as the reverse complement.
GTATAGATCCAAAATTTCCCAAGTATAGATCCAAAAATTTCCCAAGTATAGATCCAAAAATTTCACAAGTATACATCCAAAAATTCCCCTAGTATAGATCGAAAAATTTTCCAAGTATATATACAAAATTTTCCAAGTATAGATCGAAAAATTTCAAAAGTATATATCCAAAATTTCCCAAGTATAGATCCAAAAATTTCCCAAGTATAGATCCAAATATTTCCCAAGTATAGATCCAAAAATTTCCCAAGTATACATCCAAAAATTTCCCAAGTATAGATCCAAAAATTTCCCAAGTATAGATTCAAAAATTTCCCAAGTATAGATCCAAAAATTTTCCAAGTATACATCCAAAAATTTCCCAAGTATAGATCCAAAAATTTCCCAAGTATAGATCCAAAAATTTCCCAAGTATAGATCCAAAAATTTCCAAGTATAGATTCAAAAATTTCCCAAGCATAGATCCAAAAATTTCCCAAGTATAGTCCAAAAACTTCCCAAGTAGAGATTCAAAAATTTCCCAAGTAGAGATTCAAAAATTTCCCAAGTATAGATCGAAAAATTTCCCAAGTATAGATCGAAAAATTTCCCAAGTATAGATCGAAAAATTTCCCAAGTATAGATTCAAAAATTTCCCAAGTATAGGTCCAAAAATTTCCCAAGTATAGATTCAAAAATTTCCCAAGTATAGATCCAAAAATTTCCCAAGTATAGATCCAAAAATTTCCCAAGTATACATCCAAAAATTTCCCAAGTATAGATCCAAAAATTTCCCAAGTATAGATTCAAAAATTTCCCAAGTATAGATCCAAAAATTTTCCAAGTATACATCCAAAAATTTCCCAAGTATAGATCCAAAAATTTCCCAAGTATAGATCCAAAAATTTCCCAAGTATAGATTCAAAAATTTCCCAAGCATAGATCCAAAAATTTCCCAAGTATAGTCCAAAAATTTCCCAAGTAGAGATTCAAAAATTTCCCAAGTAGAGATTCAAAAATTTCCCAAGTATAGATCGAAAAATTTCCCAAGTATAGATCGAAAAATTTCCCAAGTATAGATCGAAAAATTTCCCAAGTATAGATCCAAAAATTTTCCAAGTATAGATCGAAAAATTTCCCAAGTATAGATCGAAAAATTTCCCAAGTATAGTAAGAAACATTTCCCAAGTATATATCCAAAAATTTCCCATGAATAGATCCAAAAATTTCCCAAGTATAGATCCAAAAATTTCCCAAGTATAGATCCAAAAATTTCACAAGTATACATCCAAAAATTTCCCAAGTATAGATCCAAAAATTTCCCAAGCATAGATCAAAAATTTCCCAAGTATAAATCCAAAAATTTCCCATGAATAGATCCAAAAATTTCACAAGTATACATCCAAAAATTTCCCAAGTATAGATCCAAAAATTTCAAAAGCATAGATCGAAAAATTTTCCAAGTATAGATCGAAAAATTTCCCAAGTATAGATCCAAAATTTCCCAAGTATAGATCCAAAAATTTCCCAAGTATAGATCCAAAAATTTCCCAAGTATAGATCCAAAAATTTCCCAAGTATAGATCCAAAAATTTCCCAAGTATAGATCCAAAAATTTCCCAAGTATAGGTCCAAAAATTTCCCAAGTATAGATCCAAAAATTTCCCAAGTATAGATCCAAAAATTTCACAAGTATACATCCAAAAATTTCCCAAGTGTAGATCCAAAAATTTCCCAAGCATAGATCGAAAAATTTTCCAAGTATAGATCGAAAAATTTCCCAAGTATAGATCCAAAATTTCCCAAGTATAGATCCAAAAATTTCCCAAGTATAGATCCAAAAATTTCACAAGTATACATCCAAAAATTTCCCTAGTATAGATCGAAAAATTTTCCAAGTATATATACAAAATTTTCCAAGTATAGATCGAAAAATTTCAAAAGTATAGATCCAAAATTTCCCAAGTATAGATCCAAAAATTTCCCAAGTATAGATCCAAATATTTCCCAAGTATAGATCCAAAAATTTCCCAAGTATAGATCCAAAAATTTCCCAAGTATAGATCGAAAAATTTCCCAAGTATAGATCGAAAAATTTCCCAAGTATAGATTCAAAAATTTCCCAAGTATAGGTCCAAAAATTTCCCAAGTATAGATCGAAAAATTTCCCAAGTATAGATCCAAAAATTTCCCAAGTATAGATCCAAAAATTTCCCAAGTATACATCCAAAAATTTCCCAAGTATAGATCCAAAAATTTCCCAAGTATAGATTCAAAAACTTCCCAAGTATAGATCCAAAAATTTTCCAAGTATACATCCAAAAATTTCCCAAGTACAGATCCAAAAATTTCCCAAGTATAGATCCAAAAATTTCCCAAGTATAGATCCAAAAATTTCCCAAGTATAGATTCAAAAATTTCCCAAGCATAGATCCAAAAATTTCCCAAGTATAGTCCAAAAATTTCCCAAGTAGAGATTCAAAAATTTCCCAAGTAGAGATTCAAAAATTTCCCAAGTATAGATCGAAAAATTTCCCAAGTATAGATCGAAAAATTTCCCAAGTATAGATCGAAAAATTTCCCAAGTATAGATCCAAAAATTTTCCAAGTATAGATCGAAAAATTTCCCAAGTATAGATCGAAAAATTTCCCAAGTATAGTAAGAAAAATTTGCCAAGTATAAATCCAAAAATTTCCCATGAATAGATCCAAAAATTTCCCAAGTATAGATCGAAAAATTTCCCAAGTATAGATCGAAAAATTTCCCAAGTATAGATCGAAAAATTTCCCAAGTATAGATCCAAAAATTTTCCAAGTATAGATCGAAAAATTTCCCAAGTATAGATCGAAAAATTTCCCAAGTATAGTAAGAAAAATTTCCCAAGTATAAATCCAAAAATTTCCCATGAATAGATCCAAAAATTTCCCAAGTATAGATCCAAAAATTTCCCAAGTATAGATCCAAAAATTTCACAAGTATACATCCAAAAATTTCCCAATATAGATCAAAAAATTTCCCAAGCATAGATCGAAAAATTTTCCAAGTATAGATCGAAAAATTTCCCAAGTATAGATCCAAAATTTCCCAAGTATAGATCCAAAAATTTAACAAGTATAGATCCAAAAATTTCCCAAGTATAGATCCAAAAATTTCCCAAGTATAGATCCAAAAATTTCCCAAGTATAGATCGAAAAATTTCCCAAGTATAGATCCAAAAATTTCCCAAGTAGAGATTCAAAAATTTCCCAAGTATAGATCGAAAAATTTCCCAAGTATAGATCGAAAAATTTCCCAAGTATAGATCGAAAAATTTCCCAAGTATAGATCCAAAAATTTTCCAAGTATAGATCGAAAAATTTCCCAAGTATAGATCGAAAAATTTCCCAAGTATAGTAAGAAAAATTTGCCAAGTATAAATCCAAAAATTTCCCATGAATAGATCCAAAAATTTCCCAAGTATAGATCGAAAAATTTCCCAAGTATAGATCGAAAAATTTCCCAAGTATAGATCCAAAAATTTTCCAAGTATAGATCGAAAAATTTCCCAAGTATAGATCGAAAAATTTCCCAAGTATAGTAAGAAAAATTTCCCAAGTATAAATCCAAAAATTTCCCATGAATAGATCCAAAAATTTCCCAAGTATAGATCCAAAAATTTCCCAAGTATAGATCCAAAAATTTCACAAGTATACATCCAAAAATTTCCCAATATAGATCAAAAAATTTCCCAAGCATAGATCGAAAAATTTTCCAAGTATAGATCGAAAAATTTCCCAAGTATAGATCCAAAATTTCCCAAGTATAGATCCAAAAATTTAACAAGTATAGATCCAAAAATTTCCCAAGTATAGATCCAAAAATTTCCCAAGTATAGATCCAAAAATTTCCCAAGTATAGATCGAAAAATTTCCCAAGTATAGATCCAAAAATTTCCCAAGTATAGGTCCAAAAATTTCCCAAGTATAGATCCAAAAATTTCCCAAGTATAGATCCAAAAATTTCACAAGTATACATCCAAAAATTTAACAAGTGTAGATCCAAAAATTTCCCAAGCATAGATCCAAAAATTTTCCAAGTATAGATCGAAAAATTTCCCAAGTATAGATCCAAAATTTCCCAATTATAGATCCAAAAATTTCCCAAGTATAGATCCAAAAATTTCACAAGTATACATCCAAAAATTTCCCTAGTATAGATCGAAAAATTTTCCAAGTATAGATCCAAAATTTTCCAAGTATAGATCGAAAAATTTCAAAAGTATAGATCCAAAATTTCCCAAGTATAGATCCAAAAATTTCCCAAGTATAGATCCAAATATTTCCCAAGTATAGATCCAAAAATTTCCCAAGTATAGATCCAAATATTTCCCAAGTATAGATCGAAAAATTTCCCAAGTATAGATCGAAAAATTTCCCAAGTATAGATTCAAAAATTTCCCAAGTATATGTCCAAATATTTCCCAAGTATAGATTCAAAAATTTCCCAAGTATAGATTCAAAAATTTCCCAAGTATAGATCGAAAAATTTCCCAAGTATAGATCCAAAAATTTCCCAAGTATAGATCCAAAAATTTCCCAAGTATACATCCAAAAATTTCCCAAGTATAGATCCAAAAATTTCCCAAGTATAGATTCAAAAATTTCCCAAGTATAGATCGAAAAATTTCCCAAGTATAGATCCAAAAATTTCCCAAGTATAGATCCAAAAATTTCCCAAGTATACATCCAAAAATTTCCCAAGTATAGATCCAAAAATTTCCCAAGTATAGATTCAAAAATTTCCCAAGTATAGATCCAAAAATTTTCCAAGTATACATCCAAAAATTTCCCAAGTATAGATCCAAAAATTTCCCAAGTATAGATCCAAAAATTTCCCAAGTATAGATCCAAAAATTTCCCAAGTATAGATTCAAAAATTTCCCAAGCATAGATCCAAAAATTTCCCAAGTATAGTCCAAAAATTTCCCAAGTAGAGATTCAAAAATTTCCCAAGTAGAGATTCAAAAATTTCCCAAGTATAGATCGAAAAATTTCCCAAGTATAGATCGAAAAATTTCAAAAGTATAGATCGAAAAATTTCCCAAGTATAGATCGAAAAATTTTCCAAGTATAGATCGAAAAATTTCCCAAGTATAGATCGAAAAATTTCCCAAGTATAGTAAGAAAAATTTCCCAAGTATATATCCAAAAATTTCCCATGAATAGATCCAAAAATTTCCCAAGTATAGATCCAAAAATTTCCCAAGTATAGATCCAAAAATTTCACAAGTATACATCCAAAAATTTCCCAAGTATAGATCCAAAAATTTCCCAAGCATAGATCGAAAAATTTTCCAAGTATAGATCGAAAAATTTCCCAAGTATAGATCCAAAATTTCAAAAGTATAGATCCAAAAATTTCCCAAGTATAGATCCAAAAATTTCCCAAGTATAGATCCAAAAATTTTCCAAGTATAGATCGAAAAATTTCCCAAGTATAGATCGAAAAATTTCCCAAGTATAGATCCAAAAATTTCCCAAGTATAGGTCCAAAAATTTCCCAAGTATAGATTCAAAAATTTCCCAAGTATAGATCCAAAAATTTCCCAAGTATAGATCCAAAAATTTCACAAGTATACATCCAAAAATTTCCCAAGTGTAGATCCAAAAATTTCCCAAGCATAGATCGAAAAATTTTCCAAGTATAGATCGAAAAATTTCCCAAGTATAGATCCAAAATTTCCCAAGTATAGATCCAAAAATTTCCCAAGTATAGATCCAAAAATTTCACAAGTATACATCCAAAAATTTCCCTAGTATAGATCGAAAAATTTTCCAAGTATAGATCCAAAATTTTCCAAGTATAGATCGAAAAATTTCCCAAGTATAGATCCAAATATTTCCTAAGTATAGATCCAAAAATTTCCCAAGTATAGATCCAAAAATTTCCCAAGTATAGATCGAAAAATTTCCCAAGTATAGATCGAAAAATTTCCCAAGTATAGATTCAAAAATTTCCCAAGTATAGGTCCAAAAATTTCCCAAGTATAGATTCAAAAATTTCCCAAGTATAGATTCAAAAATTTCCAAAGTATAGATCGAAAAATTTCCCAAGTATAGATCCAAAAATTTCCCAAGTATACATCCAAAAATTTCCCAAGTATAGATCCAAAAATTTCCCAAGTATAGATTCAAAAATTTCCCAAGTATAGATCCAAAAATTTTCCAAGTATACATCCAAAAATTTCCCAAGTATAGATCCAAAAATTTCCCAAGTATAGATCCAAAAATTTCCCAAGTATAGATCCAAAAATTTCCCAAGTATAGATTCAAAAATTTCCCAAGCATAGATCCAAAAATTTCCCAAGTATAGTCCAAAAATTTCCCAAGTAGAGATTCAAAAATTTCCCAAGTAGAGATTCAAAAATTTCCCAAGTATAGATCGAAAAATTTCCCAAGTATAGATCGAAAAATTTCCCAAGTATAGATCGAAAAATTTCCCAAGTATAGATCCAAAAATTTTCCAAGTATAGATCGAAAAATTTCCCAAGTATAGATCGAAAAATTTCCCAAGTATAGTAAGAAAAATTTCCCAAGTATATATCCAAAAATTTCCCATGAATAGATCCAAAAATTTCCCAAGTATAGATCCAAAAATTTCCCAAGTATAGATCCAAAAATTTCACAAGTATACATCCAAAAATTTCCCAAGTATAGATCCAAAAATTTCCCAAGCATAGATCGAAAAATTTTCCAAGTATAGATCGAAAAATTTCCCAAGTATAGATCCAAAATTTCCCAAGTATAGATCCAAAAATTTCCCAAGTATAGATCCAAAAATTTCCCAAGTATAGATCCAAAAATTTTCCAAGTATAGATCCAAAAATTTTCCAAGTATAGATCCAAAAATTTCCCAAGTATAGATCGAAAAATTTCCCAAGTGTAGATCCAAAAATTTCACAAGCATAGATCGAAAAATTTTCCAAGTATAGATCGAAAAATTTCCCAAGTATAGATCCAAAATTTCCCAAGTATAGATCCAAAAATTTCCCAAGTATAGATCTAAAAATTTCACAAGTATACATCCAAAAATTTCCCTAGTATAGATCGAAAAATTTTCCAAGTATAGATCCAAAATTTTCCAAGTATAGATCGAAAAATTTCCCAAGTATAGATCCAAAATTTCCCAAGTATAGATAAAAAATTTCCCAAGTATAGATCCAAATATTTCCTAAGTATGGATCCAAAAATTTCCCAAGTATAGATCCAAAAATTTCCCAAGTATAGATCGAAAAAATTCCCAAGTATAGATCGAAAAATTTCCCAAGTATAGATTCAAAAATTTCCCAAGTATAGGTCCAAAAATTTCCCAAGTATAGATTCAAAAATTTCCCAAGTATAGATTCAAAAATTTCCCAAGTATAGATCGAAAAATTTCCCAAGTATAGATCCAAAAATTTCCCAAGTATAGATCCAAAAATTTCCCAAGTATACATCCAAAAATTTCCCAAGTATAGATCCAAAAATTTCCCAAGTATAGATTCAAAAACTTCCCAAGTATAGATCCAAAAATTTTCCAAGTATACATCCAAAAATTTCCCAAGTATAGATCCAAAAATTTCCCAAGTATAGATCCAAAAATTTCCCAAGTATAGATCCAAAAATTTCCCAAGTATAGATTCAAAAATTTCCCAAGCATAGATCCAAAAATTTTACTAGTATAGTCCAAAAATTTCCCAAGTAGAGATTCAAAAATTTCCCAAGTAGAGATTCAAAAATTTCCCAAGTATAGATCGAAAAATTTCCCAAGTATAGATCGAAAAATTTCCCAAGTATAGATCGAAAAATTTCCCAAGTATAGATCCAAAAATTTTCCAAGTATAGATCGAAAAATTTCCCAAGTATAGATCGAAAAATTTCCCAAGTATAGTAAGAAAAATTTCCCAAGTATAAATCCAAAAATTTCCCATGAATAGATCCAAAAATTTCCCAAGTATAGATCCAAAAATTTCCCAAGTATAGATCCAAAAATTTCACAAGTATACATCCAAAAATTTCCCAAGTATAGATCCAAAAATTTCCCAAGCATAGATCGCAAAATTTTCCAAGTATAGATCGAAAAATTTCCCAAGTATAGATCCAAAATTTCCCAAGTATAGATCCAAAAATTTCCCAAGTATAGATCGAAAAATTTCCCAAGTATAGATTCAAAAATTTCCCAAGTATAGGTCCAAAAATTTCCCAAGTATAGATTCAAAAATTTCCCAAGTATAGATTCAAAAATTTCCCAAGTATAGATCCAAAAATTTCCCAAGTATAGATCGAAAAATTTCCCAAGTATAGATCCAAAAATTTCCCAAGTATACATCCAAAAATTTCCCAAGTATAGATCCAAAAATTTCCCAGGTATAGATTCAAAAATTTCCCAAGTATAGATCCAAAAATTTTCCAAGTATACATCCAAAAATTTCCCAAGTATAGATCCAAAAATTTCCCAAGTATAGATCCAAAAATTTCCCAAGTATAGATCCAAAAATTTCCCAAGTATAGATTCAAAAATTTCCCAAGCATAGATCCAAAAATTTCCCAAGTATAGTCCAAAAATTTCCCAAGTAGAGATTCAAAAATTTCCCAAGTAGAGATTCAAAAATTTCCCAAGTATAGATCGAAAAATTTCCCAAGTATAGATCGAAAAATTTCCCAAGTATAGATCGAAAAATTTCCCAAGTATAGATCCAAAAATTTTCCAAGTATAGATCGAAAAATTTCCCAAGTATAGATCGAAAAATTTCCCAAGTATAGTAAGAAAAATTTCCCAAGTATAAATCCAAAAATTTCCCATGAATAGATCCAAAAATTTCCCAAGTATAGATCCAAAAATTTCCCAAGTATAGATCCAAAAATTTCACAAGTATACATCCAAAAATTTCCCAAGTATAGATCCAAAAATTTCCCAAGCATAGATCGAAAAATTTTCCAAGTATAGATCGAAAAATTTCCCAAGTATAGATCCAAAATTTCCCAAGTATAGATCCAAAAATTTCCCAAGTATAGATCGAAAAATTTTCCAAGTATAGATCGAAAATTTTCCCAAGTATAGATCCAAAATTTCCTAAGTATAGATCCAAAAATTTCCCAAGTATAGATCGAAAAATTTCCCAAGTATAGATCGAAAAATTTCCAAAGTATAGATCCAAAAATTTACCAAGTATAGATCCAAAAATTTCCCAAGTATAGATCGAAAAATTTCCCAAGTATAAATCGAAAAATTTCCCTAGTATAGATCGAAAAATTTTCCAAGTATAGATCCCAAAATTTCCCAAGTATAGATCCAAAAATTTCCCAAGTATTGATCCAAAAATTTCCCAAGAATAGATCCAAAAATTTCCCAAGTATAGATCCAAAAATTTCCCAAGTATAGATCCAAAAATTTCCCAAGTATAGATCCAAAAATTTCCCAAGTATAGATCGAAAAATTTCCCAAGTATAGATCGAAAAATTTCCCTAGTATAGATCGAAAAATTTTCCAAGTATAGATCCAAAAATTTCCCAAGTATAGATCCAAAACTTTCCCAAGTATAGATCCAAAAATTTCCCAAGAATAGATCCAAAAATTTCCCAAGTATAGATCCAAAAATTTCCCAAGTATAGATCCAAAAATTTCCCAAGTATAGATCCAAAAATTTCCCAAGTATAGATCCAAAAATTTCCCAAGTATAGATCCAAAAATTTCCCAAGTATAGATCGAAAAATTTCCCAAGTATAGATCGAAAAATTTCCCTAGTATAGATCGAAAAATTTTCCAAGTATAGATCCAAAAATTTCCCAAGTATAGATCCAAAAATTTCCCAAGTATAGATCCAAAAATTTCCCAAGAATAGATCCAAAAATTTCCCAAGTATAGATCCAAAAATTTCCCAAGTATAGATCGAAAAATTTCCCTAGTATAGATCGAAAAATTTTCCAAGTATAGATCCAAAATTTCCCAAGAATAGATCCAAAAATTTCTCAAGTATAGATCGAAAAATTTACCAAGTATAGATCCAAAAATTTCCCAAGTATAGATCCAAAAATTTCCCAAGTATAGATCGAAAAATTTCCCTAGTATAGATCGAAAAATTTTCCAAGTATAGATCCAAAAATTTCCCAAGTATAGATCCAAAAATTTCCCAACTATAGATCCAAAAATTTCCCAAGAATCGATCCAAAAATTTCCCAAGTATAGATCCAAAAATTTCCCAAGTATAGATCCAAAAATTTCCCAAGTATAGATCCAAAAATTTCCCAAGTATAGATCGAAAAATTTCCCAAGTATAGATCGAAAAATTTCCCTAGTTTAGATCCAAAAATTTCCCAAGAATAGATCCAAAAATTTCCCAAGTATAGATCGAAAAATTTCCCAAGTATAGATCCAAAAATTTCCCAAGTATAGATCCAAAAATTTCCCAAGTATAGATCCAAAAATTTCCCAAGTATAGATCCAAAAATTTCCCTAGTATAGATCGAAAAATTTTCCAAGTATAGATCCAAAAATTTCCCAAGTATAGATCCAAAAATTTCCCAAGTATAGATCCAAAAATTTCCCAAGTATAGATCCAAAAATTTTCCAAGTATAGATCGAAAAATTACCCAAGTATAGATCGAAAAATTTCCCAAGTATAGATCGAAAAATTTTCCAAGTATAGATCGAAAAATTTTCCAAGTATAGATCGAAAAATTTCCCAAGTATAGTACGAAAAATTTGCCAAGTATAGTACGAAAAATTTCCCAAGTATAGATCCAAAAATTTCCCAAGAATAGATCCAAAAATTTCCCAAGTATAGTACGAAAAATTTCCCAAGTATAGATCCAAAAATTTCCCAAGTATAGATCCAAAAATTTCACAAGTATACATCCAAAAATTTCCCAAGTATAGATCCAAAAATTTCCCAAGTATAGATCGAAAAATTTCCCTAGTTTAGATCCAAAAATTTCCCAAGAATAGATCCAAAAATTTCCCAAGTATAGATCGAAAAATTTCCCAAGTATAGATCCAAAAATTTCCCAAGTATAGATCCAAAAATTTCCCAAGTATAGATCGAAAAATTTCCCAAGTATAGATCCAAAATTTCCCAAGTATAGATCCAAAAATTTCCCAAGTATAGATCGAAAAATTTCCCAAGTATAGATCCAAAAATGTCCCAAGTATAGATCCTAAAATTTCCCAAGTATAGATCCAAAAATTTCCCAAGAATAGATCCAAAAATTTCCCAAGTATAGATCGAAAAATTTCCCTAGTATAGATCGAAAAATTTTCCAAGTATAGATCCAAAAATTTCCCAAGTATAGATCCAAAATTTTCCCAAGTATAGATCCAAAAATTTCCCAAGTATAGATCGAAAAATTTCCCAAGTATAGATCGAAAAATTTCCCTAGTATAGATCGAAAAATTTTCCAAGTATAGATCCAAAAATTTCCCAAGTATAGATCCAAAAATTTCCCAACTATAGATCCAAAAATTTCCCAAGAATCGGCCCAAAAATTTCCCAAGTATAGATCCAAAAATTTCCCAAGTATAGATCCAAAAATTTCCCAAGTATAGATCCAAAAATTTCCCAAGTATAGATCCAAAAATTTCCCAAGTATAAATCCAAAAATTTCCCAAGTATAGATCCAAAAATTTCCCAAGCATAGATCGAAAAATTTTCCAAGTATAGATCGAAAAATTTCCCAAGTATAGATCCAAAATTTCCCAAGTATAGATCCAAAAATTTCCCAAGTATAGATCCAAAAATTTCCCAAGTATAGATCCAAAAATTTCCCAAGTATAGATCGAAAAATTTCCCTAGTATAGATCGAAAAATTTTCCAAGTATAGATCCAAAAATTTCCCAAGTATAGATCCAAAATTTCCCAAGTATAGATCCAAAAATTTCCCAAGTATAGATCGAAAAATTTCCCAAGTATAGATCGAAAAATTTCCCTAGTATAGATCGAAAAATTTTCCAAGTAAAGATCCAAAAATTTCCCAAGTATAGATCCAAAAATTTCCCAACTATAGATCCAAAAATTTCCCAAGAATCGATCCAAAAATTTCGCAAGTATAGATCCAAAAATTTCCCAAGTATAGATCCAAAAATTTCCAAAGTATAGATCCAAAAATTTCCCAAGTATAGATCCAAAAATTTCCCAAGTATAGATCGAAAAATTTCCCAAGTATAGTAAGAAAAATTTCCCAAGTATATATCCAAAAATTTCCCATGAATAGATCCAAAAATTTCCCAAGTATAGATCCAAAAATTTCCCAAGTATAGATCGAAAAATTTCCCTAGTATAGATCGAAAAATTTTCCAAGTATAGATCCAAAAATTTCCCAAGTATAGATCCAAAATTTTCCCAAGTATAGATCCAAAAATTTCCCAAGTATAGATCGAAAAATTTCCCAAGTATAGATCGAAAAATTTCCCTAGTATAGATCGAAAAATTTTCCAAGTATAGATCCAAAAATTTCCCAAGTATAGATCCAAAAATTTCCCAACTATAGATCCAAAAATTTCCCAAGAATCGATCCAAAAATTTCCCAAGTATAGATCCAAAAATTTCCCAAGTATAGATCCAAAAATTTCCCAAGTATAGATCCAAAAATTTCCCAAGTATAGATCCAAAAATTTCCCAAGTATAAATCCAAAAATTTCCCAAGTATAGATCCAAAAATTTCCCAAGCATAGATCGAAAAATTTTCCAAGTATAGATCGAAAAATTTCCCAAGTATAGATCCAAAATTTCCCAAGTATAGATCCAAAAATTTTCCAAGTATAGATCGAAAAATTTCCCAAGTATAGATCGAAAAATTTCCCAAGTATAGATCGAAAAATTTTCCAAGTATAGATCGAAAAATTTCCCAAGTATAGATCGAAAAATTTCCCAAGTATAGTACGAAAAATTTGCCAAGTTTAGATCAAAAAATTTCCCAAGTATAGATCCAAAAATTTCCCAAGAATAGATCCAAAAATTTCCCAAGTATAGTACGAAAAATTTCCCAAGTATAGATCCAAAAATTTCCCAAGTATAGATCCAAAAATTTCACAAGTATACATCCAAAAATTTCCCAAGTATAGATCCAAAAATTTCCCAAGCATAGATCGAAAAATTTTCCAAGTATAGATCGAAAAATTTCCCAAATATAGATACAAAATTTCCCAAGTATAGATCCAAAAATTTCCCAAGTATAGATCGAAAAATTTCCCAAGTATAGATCCAAAAATTTCCCAAGTATAGATCCAAAAATTTCCCAAGTATAGATCCAAAAATTTCCCAAGTATAGATCCAAAAATTTCCCAAGTATAGATCCAAAAATTTCCCTAGTATAGATCGAAAAATTTTCCAAGTAAAGATCCAAAAATTTCCCAAGTATAGATCCAAAAATTTCCCAACTATAGATCCAAAAATTTTCCAAGAATCGATCCAAAAATTTCGCAAGTATAGATCCAAAAATTTCCCAAGTATAGATCCAAAAATTTCCCAAGTATAGATCCAAAAATTTCCCAAGTATAGATCCAAAAATTTCCCAAGTATAGATCGAAAAATTTCCCAAGTATAGTAAGAAAAATTTCCCAAGTATATATCCAAAAATTTCCCATGAATAGATCCAAAAATTTCCCATGTATAGATCCAAAAATTTCCCAAGTATAGATCCAAAAATTTCACAAGTATACATCCAAAAATTTCCCAAGTATAGATCCAAAAATTTCCCAAGCATAGATCGAAAAATTTTCCAAGTATAGATCGAAAAATTTCCCAAGTATAGATCCAAAAATTTCCCAGATATAGATTCAAAAATTTCCCAAGTATAGGTCCAAAAATTTCCCAAGTATAGATCCAAAAATTTCCCAAGTATAGATCGAAAAATTTCCCAAGTATATATCCAAAAATTTCCCAAGTATACATCCAAAAATTTTCCAAGTATAAATCCAAAAATTTCCCAAGTATAGATTCAAAAATTTCCCAAGCATAGATCGAAAAATTTCCCAAGTATAGATCCAAAATTTCCCAAGTATAGATCCAAAAATTTCCCAAGTATAGATCGAAAAATTTCCCAAGTATAGATCCAAAAATTTCCCAAGTATACATCCAAAAATTTCCCAAGTATAGATCCAAAAATTTCCCAAGTATAGATTCAAAAATTTCCCAAGTATAGATCCAAAAATTTTCCAAGTATACATCCAAAAATTTCCCAAGTATAGATCCAAAAATTTCCCAAGTATAGATCCAAAAATTTCACAAGTATACATCCAAAAATTTCCCAAGTATAGATCCAAAAATTTCCCAAGCATAGATCGAAAAATTTTCCAAGTATAGATCGAAAAATTTCCCAAGTATAGATACAAAATTTCCTAAGTATAGATCCAAAAATTTCCCAAGTATAGATCGAAAAATTTCCCAAGTATAGATCCAAAAATTTCCCAAGTATAGATCCAAAAATTTCCCAAGTATAGATCCAAAAATTTCCCAAGTATAGATCCAAAAATTTCCCAAGTATAGATCCAAAAATTTCCCTAGTATAGATCGAAAAATTTTCCAAGTAAAGATCCAAAAATTTCCCAAGTATAGATCGAAAAATTTCCCAAGTATAGATCCAAAAATTTCCCAAGTATACATCCAAAAATTTCCCAAGTATAGATCCAAAAATTTCCCAAGTATAGATTCAAAAATTTCCCAAGTATAGATCCAAAAATTTTCCAAGTATACATCCAAAAATTTCCCAAGTATAGATCCAAAAATTTCCCAAGTATAGATCCAAAAATTTCCCAAGTATAGATTCAAAAATTTCCCAAGCATAGATACAAAAATTTCCCAAGTATAGTCCAAAAATTTCCCAAGTAGAGATTCAAAAATTTCCCAAGTAGAGATTCAAAAATTTCCCAAGTATAGATCGAAAAATTTCCCAAGTATAGATCGAAAAATTTCCCAAGTATAGATCGAAAAATTTCCCAAGTATAGATCCAAAAATTTCCCAAGCATAGATCGAAAAATTTTCCAAGTATAGATCGAAAAATTTCCCAAGTATATATCCAAAAATTTCCCAAGTATGCATCCAAAAATTTCCCAAGTATTGATCGAAAAATTTCCCAAGTATAGATCGAAAAATTTCCCAAGTATAGATCGAAAAATTTCCCAAGTATAGATCGAAAAATTTCCCAAGTATAGATCGAAAAATTTCCAGGTATAGATCGAAAAATTTTCCAAGTATAGATCGAAAAATTTCCCAAGTATAGATCGAAAAATTTCCCAAGTATAGATCCAAAAATGTCACAAGTATACATCCAAAAATTTCCCAAGTATAGATCCAAAAATTTCCCAAGTATAGATCGAAAAATTTCCCAAGTATAGTACGAAAAATTTCCCAAGTATAAATCCAAAAATTTCCCAAGTATAGATCGAAAAATTTCCCAAGCATAGATCGAAAAATTTCCCATGAATAGATCCAAAAATTTCCCTAGTATAGATCCAAAAACTTCCCAAGTATAGATCCAAAAATTTCACAAGTATACATCCAAAAATTTCCCAAGTATAGATCCAAAAATTTCCCAAGCATAGATCCAAAAATTTCCCAAGTATAGATCGAAAAATTTCCCAAGTATAGATCGAAAAATTTCCCAAGTATAGATCGAAAAATTTCCCAAGTATAGTAAGAAAAATTTCCCAAGTATAAATCCAAAAATTTCCCATGAATAGATCCAAAAATTTCCCAAGTATAGATCCAAAAATTTCCCAAGTATAGATCCAAAAATTTCACAAGTATACATCCAAAAATTTCCCAAGTATAGATCCAAAAATTTCCCAAGCATAGATCGAAAAATTTCCCAAGTATAGATCCAAAATTTCCCAAGTATAGATCGAAAAATTTCCCAAGTATAGATCCAAAAATTTCCCAAGTATACATCCAAAAATTTCCCAAGTATAGATCCAAAAATTTCCCAAGTATAGATTCAAAAATTTCCCAAGTATAGATCCAAAAATTTTCCAAGTATACATCCAAAAATTTCCCAAGTATAGATCCAAAAATTTCCCAAGTATAGATCCAAAAATTTCCCAAGTATAGATCCAAAAATTTCACAAGTATACATCCAAAAATTTCCCAAGTATAGATCCAAAAATTTCCCAAGCATAGATCGAAAAATTTTCCAAGTATAGATCGAAAAATTTCCCAAGTATAGATACAAAATTTCCCAAGTATAGATTCAAAAATTTCCCAAGTATAGATCCAAAAATTTTCCAAGTATACATCCATAAATTTCCCAAGTATAGATCCAAAAATTTCCCAAGTATAGATCCAAAAATTTCCCAAGTATAGATCCAAAAATTTCACAAGTATACATCCAAAAATTTCCCAAGTATAGATCCAAAAATTTCCCAAGCATAGATCGAAAAATTTTCCAAGTATAGATCGAAAAATTTCCCAAGTATAGATACAAAATTTCCCAAGTATAGATCCAAAAATTTCCCAAGTATAGATCGAAAAATTTCCCAAGTATAGATCCAAAAATTTCCCAAGTATAGATCCAAAAATTTCCCAAGTATAGATCCAAAAATTTCCCAAGTATAGATCCAAAAATTTCCCAAGTATAGATCCAAAAATTTCCCTAGTATAGATCGAAAAATTTTCCAAGTAAAGATCCAAAAATTTCCCAAGTATAGATCGAAAAATTTCCCAAGTATAGATCCAAAAATTTCCCAAGTATACATCCAAAAATTTCCCAAGTATAGATCCAAAAATTTCCCAAGTATAGATTCAAAAATTTCCCAAGTATAGATCCAAAAATTTTCCAAGTATACATCCAAAAATTTCCCAAGTATAGATCCAAAAATTTCCCAAGTATAGATCCAAAAATTTCCCAAGTATAGATTCAAAAATTTCCCAAGCATAGATACAAAAATTTCCCAAGTATAGTCCAAAAATTTCCCAAGTAGAGATTCAAAAATTTCCCAAGTAGAGATTCAAAAATTTCCCAAGTATAGATCGAAAAATTTCCCAAGTATAGATCGAAAAATTTCCCAAGTATAGATCGAAAAATTTCCCAAGTATAGATCCAAAAATTTTCCAAGTATAGATCGAAAAATTTCCCAAGTATAGATCGAAAAATTTCCCAAGTATAGTAAGAAAAATTTCCCAAGTATAAATCCAAAAATTTCCCATGAATAGATCCAAAAATTTCCCAAGTATAGATCCAAAAATTTCCCAAGTATAGATCCAAAAATTTCACAAGTATACATCCAAAAATTTCCCAAGTATAGATCCAAAAATTTCCCAAGCATAGATCGAAAAATTTCCCAAGTATAGATCCAAAATTTCCCAAGTATAGATCGAAAAATTTCCCAAGTATAGATCCAAAAATTTCCCAAGTATACATCCAAAAATTTCCCAAGTATAGATCCAAAAATTTCCCAAGTATAGATTCAAAAATTTCCCAAGTATAGATCCAAAAATTTTCCAAGTATACATCCAAAAATTTCCCAAGTATAGATCCAAAAATTTCCCAAGTATAGATCCAAAAATTTCCCAAGTATAGATCCAAAAATTTCACAAGTATACATCCAAAAATTTCCCAAGTATAGATCCAAAAATTTCCCAAGCATAGATCGAAAAATTTTCCAAGTATAGATCGAAAAATTTCCCAAGTATAGATACAAAATTTCCCAAGTATAGATCCAAAAATTTCCCAAGTATAGATCGAAAAATTTCCCAAGTATAGATCCAAAAATTTCCCAAGTATAGATCCAAAAATTTCCCAAGTATAGATCCAAAAATTTCCCAAGTATAGATCCAAAAATTTCCCAAGTATAGATCCAAAAATTTCCCTAGTATAGATCGAAAAATTTTCCAAGTAAAGATCCAAAAATTTCCCAAGTATAGATCGAAAAATTTCCCAAGTATAGATCCAAAAATTTCCCAAGTATACATCCAAAAATTTCCCAAGTATAGATCCAAAAATTTCCCAAGTATAGATTCAAAAATTTCCCAAGTATAGATCCAAAAATTTCCCAACTATAGATCCAAAAATTTCCCAAGAATCGATCCAAAAATTTCCCAAGTATAGATCCAAAAATTTCCCAAGTATAGATCCAAAAATTTCCCAAGTATAGATCCAAAAATTTCCCAAGTATAGATCCAAAAATTTCCCAAGTATAAATCCAAAAATTTCCCAAGTATAGATCCAAAAATTTCCCAAGCATAGATCGAAAAATTTTCCAAGTATAGATCGAAAAATTTCCCAAGTATAGATCCAAAATTTCCCAAGTATAGATCCAAAAATTTTCCAAGTATAGATCGAAAAATTTCCCAAGTATAGATCGAAAAATTTCCCAAGTATAGATCGAAAAATTTTCCAAGTATAGATCGAAAAATTTCCCAAGTATAGATCGAAAAATTTCCCAAGTATAGTACGAAAAATTTGCCAAGTATAGATCAAAAAATTTCCCAAGTATAGATCCAAAAATTTCCCAAGAATAGATCCAAAAATTTCCCAAGTATAGTACGAAAAATTTCCCAAGTATAGATCCAAAAATTTCCCAAGTATAGATCCAAAAATTTCACAAGTATACATCCAAAAATTTCCCAAGTATAGATCCAAAAATTTCCCAAGCATAGATCCAAAAATTTCCCAAGTATAGATCCAAAAATTTCCCAAGTATAGATCCAAAAATTTCCCAAGTATAGATCCAAAAATTTCCCAAGTATAGATCGAAAAATTTCCCAAGTATAGTAAGAAAAATTTCCCAAGTATATATCCAAAAATTTCCCATGAATAGATCCAAAAATTTCCCATGTATAGATCCAAAAATTTCCCAAGTATAGATCCAAAAATTTCACAAGTATACATCCAAAAATTTCCCAAGTATAGATCCAAAAATTTCCCAAGCATAGATCGAAAAATTTTCCAAGTATAGATCGAAAAATTTCCCAAGTATAGATCCAAAAATTTCCCAGATATAGATTCAAAAATTTCCCAAGTATAGGTCCAAAAATTTCCCAAGTATAGATCCAAAAATTTCCCAAGTATAGATCGAAAAATTTCCCAAGTATATATCCAAAAATTTCCCAAGTATACATCCAAAAATTTTCCAAGTATAAATCCAAAAATTTCCCAAGTATAGATTCAAAAATTTCCCAAGCATAGATCGAAAAATTTCCCAAGTATAGATCCAAAATTTCCCAAGTATAGATCCAAAAATTTCCCAAGTATAGATCGAAAAATTTCCCAAGTATAGATCCAAAAATTTCCCAAGTATACATCCAAAAATTTCCCAAGTATAGATCCAAAAATTTCCCAAGTATAGATTCAAAAATTTCCCAAGTATAGATCCAAAAATTTTCCAAGTATACATCCAAAAATGTCCCAAGTATAGATCCAAAATTTCCCAAGTATAGATCCAAAAATTTCCCAAGTATAGATCCAAAAATTTCACAAGTATACATCCAAAAATTTCCCAAGTATAGATCCAAAAATTTCCCAAGCATAGATCGAAAAATTTTCCAAGTATAGATCGAAAAATTTCCCAAGTATAGATACAAAATTTCCCAAGTATAGATCCAAAAATTTCCCAAGTATAGATCTAAAAATTTACCAAGTATAGATCGAAAAATTTCCCAAGTATAGATCCAAAAATTTCCCAAGTATAGATCCAAAAATTTCCCAAGTATAGATCCAAAAATTTCCCAAGTATAGATCCAAAAATTTCCCTAGTATAGATCGAAAAATTTTCCAAGTAAAGATCCAAAAATTTCCCAAGTATAGATCGAAAAATTTCCCAAGTATAGATCCAAAAATTTCCCAAGTATACATCCAAAAATTTCCCAAGTATAGATCCAAAAATTTCCCAAGTATAGATTCAAAAATTTCCCAAGTATAGATCCAAAAATTTTCCAAGTATACATCCAAAAATTTCCCAAGTATAGATCCAAAAATTTCCCAAGTATAGATCCAAAAATTTCCCAAGTATAGATTCAAAAATTTCCCAAGCATAGATACAAAAATTTCCCAAGTATAGTCCAAAAATTTCCCAAGTAGAGATTCAAAAATTTCCCAAGTAGAGATTCAAAAATTTCCCAAGTATAGATCGAAAAATTTCCCAAGTATAGATCGAAAAATTTCCCAAGTATAGATCGAAAAATTTCCCAAGTATAGATCCAAAAATTTTCCAAGTATAGATCGAAAAATTTCCCAAGTATAGATCGAAAAATTTCCCAAGTATAGTAAGAAAAATTTCCCAAGTATAAATCCAAAAATTTCCCATGAATAGATCCAAAAATTTCCCAAGTATAGATCCAAAAATTTCCCAAGTATAGATCCAAAAATTTCACAAGTATACATCCAAAAATTTCCCAAGTATAGATCCAAAAATTTCCCAAGCATAGATCGAAAAATTTCCCAAGTATAGATCCAAAATTTCCCAAGTATAGATCGAAAAATTTCCCAAGTATAGATCCAAAAATTTCCCAAGTATACATCCAAAAATTTCCCAAGTATAGATCCAAAAATTTCCCAAGTATAGATTCAAAAATTTCCCAAGTATAGATCCAAAAATTTTCCAAGTATACATCCAAAAATTTCCCAAGTATAGATCCAAAAATTTCCCAAGTATAGATCCAAAAATTTCCCAAGTATAGATCCAAAAATTTCACAAGTATACATCCAAAAATTTCCCAAGTATAGATCCAAAAATTTCCCAAGCATAGATCGAAAAATTTTCCAAGTATAGATCGAAAAATTTCCCAAGTATAGATACAAAATTTCCCAAGTATAGATCCAAAAATTTCCCAAGTATAGATCGAAAAATTTCCCAAGTATAGATCCAAAAATTTCCCAAGTATAGATCCAAAAATTTCCCAAGTATAGATCCAAAAATTTCCCAAGTATAGATCCAAAAATTTCCCAAGTATAGATCCAAAAATTTCCCTAGTATAGATCGAAAAATTTTCCAAGTAAAGATCCAAAAATTTCCCAAGTATAGATCGAAAAATTTCCCAAGTATAGATCCAAAAATTTCCCAAGTATACATCAAAAAATTTCCCAAGTATAGATCCAAAAATTTCCCAAGTATAGATTCAAAAATTTCCCAAGTATAGATCCAAAAATTTTCCAAGTATACATCCAAAAATTTCCCAAGTATAGATCCAAAAATTTCCCAAGTATAGATTCAAAAATTTCCCAAGCATAGATACAAAAATTTCCCAAGTATAGTCCAAAAATTTCCCAAGTAGAGATTCAAAAATTTCCCAAGTAGAGATTCAAAAATTTCCCAAGTATAGATCGAAAAATTTCCCAAGTATAGATCGAAAAATTTCCCAAGTATAGATCGAAAAATTTCCCAAGTATAGATCCAAAAATTTTCCAAGTATAGATCGAAAAATTTCCCAAGTATAGATCGAAAAATTTCCCAAGTATAGTAAGAAAAATTTCCCAAGTATAAATCCAAAAATTTCCCATGAATAGATCCAAAAATTTCCCAAGTATAGATCCAAAAATTTCCCAAGTATAGATCCAAAAATTTCACAAGTATACATCCAAAAATTTCCCAAGTATAGATCCAAAAATTTCCCAAGCATAGATCGAAAAATTTCCCAAGTATAGATCCAAAATTTCCCAAGTATAGATCCAAAAATTTCCCAAGTATAGATCGAAAAATTTCCCAAGTATAGATCCAAAAATTTCCCAAGTATACATCCAAAAATTTCCCAAGTATAGATCCAAAAATTTCCCAAGTATAGATTCAAAAATTTCCCAAGTATAGATCCAAAAATTTTCCAAGTATACATCCAAAAATTTCCCAAGTATAGATCCAAAAATTTCCCAAGTATAGATCCAAAAATTTCCCAAGTATAGATTCAAAAATTTCCCAAGCATAGATACAAAAATTTCCCAAGTATAGTCCAAAAATTTCCCAAGTAGAGATTCAAAAATTTCCCAAGTAGAGATTCAAAAATTTCCCAAGTATAGATCGAAAAATTTCCCAAGTATAGATCGAAAAATTTCCCAAGTATAGATCGAAAAATTTCCCAAGTATAGATCCAAAAATTTTCCAAGTATAGATCGAAAAATTTCCCAAGTATAGATCGAAAAATTTCCCAAGTATAGTAAGAAAAATTTCCCAAGTATAAATCCAAAAATTTCCCATGAATAGATCCAAAAATTTCCCAAGTATAGATCCAAAAATTTCCCAAGTATAGATCCAAAAATTTCACAAGTATACATCCAAAAATTTCCCAAGTATAGATCCAAAAATTTCCCAAGTATAGATCCCAAAATTTCCCAAGTATAGATCCAAAAATTTCCCAAGTATTGATCCAAAAATTTCCCAAGAATAGATCCAAAAATTTCCCAAGTATAGATCCAAAAATTTCCCAAGTATAGATCCAAAAATTTCCCAAGTATAGATCGAAAAATTTCCCAAGTATAGATCGAAAAATTTCCCAAGTATAGATCGAAAAATTTCCCTAGTATAGATCGAAAAATTTTCCAAGTATAGATCCAAAAATTTCCCAAGTATAGATCCAAAACTTTCCCAAGTATAGATCCAAAAATTTCCCAAGTATACATCCAAAAATTTCCCAAGTATAGATCCAAAAATTTCCCAAGCATAGATCGAAAAATTTTCCAAGTATAGATCGAAAAATTTCCCAAGTATAGATACAAAATTTCCCAAGTATAGATCCAAAAATTTCCCAAGTATAGATCGAAAAATTTCCCTAGTATAGATCGAAAAATTTTCCAAGTATAGATCCAAAATTTCCCAAGAATAGATCCAAAAATTTCTCAAGTATAGATCGAAAAATTTCCCAAGTATAGATCCAAAAATTTCCCAAGTATAGATCCAAAAATTTCCCAAGTATAGATCGAAAAATTTCCCTAGTATAGATCGAAAAATTTTCCAAGTATAGATCCAAAAATTTCCCAAGTATAGATCCAAAAATTTCCCAACTATAGATCCAAAAATTTCCCAAGAATCGATCCAAAAATTTCCCAAGTATAGATCCAAAAATTTCCCAAGTATAGATCCAAAAATTTCCCAAGTATAGATCCAAAAATTTCCCAAGTATAGATCGAAAAATTTCCCAAGTATAGATCGAAAAATTTCCCTAGTTTAGATCCAAAAATTTCCCAAGAATAGATCCAAAAATTTCCCAAGTATAGATCGAAAAATTTCCCAAGTATAGATCCAAAAATTTCCCAAGTATAGATCCAAAAATTTCCCAAGTATAGATCCAAAAATTTCCCAAGTATAGATCCAAAAATTTCCCAAGTATAGATCCAAAAATTTCCCAAGTATAGATCCAAAAATTTTCCAAGTATAGATCGAAAAATTACCCAAGTATAGATCGAAAAATTTCCCAAGTATAGATCGAAAAATTTTCCAAGTATAGATCGAAAAATTTTCCAAGTATAGATCGAAAAATTTCCCAAGTATAGTACGAAAAATTTGCCAAGTATAGTACGAAAAATTTCCCAAGTATAGATCCAAAAATTTCCCAAGAATAGATCCAAAAATTTTCCAAGTATAGTACGAAAAATTTCCCAAGTATAGATCCAAAAATTTCCCAAGTATAGATCCAAAAATTTCACAAGTATACATCCAAAAATTTCCCAAGTATAGATCCAAAAATTTCCCAAGCATAGATCGAAAAATTTTCCAAGTATAGATCGAAAAATTTCCCAAGTATAGATCCAAAATTTCCCAAGTATAGATCCAAAAATTTCCCAAGAATAGATCCAAAAATTTCCCAAGTATAGATCGAAAAATTTCCCTAGTATAGATCGAAAAATTTTCCAAGTATAGATCCAAAAATTTCCCAAGTATAGATCCAAAATTTTCCCAAGTATAGATCCAAAAATTTCCCAAGTATAGATCGAAAAATTTCCCAAGTATAGATCGAAAAATTTCCCTAGTATAGATCGAAAAATTTCCCAAGTATAGATCCAAAAATTTCCCAAGTATAGATCCAAAAATTTCCCAACTATAGATCCAAAAATTTCCCAAGAATCGGCCCAAAAATTTCCCAAGTATAGATCCAAAAATTTCCCAAGTATAGATCCAAAAATTTCCCAAGTATAGATCCAAAAATTTCCCAAGTATAGATCCAAAAATTTCCCAAGTATAAATCCAAAAATTTCCCAAGTATAGATCCAAAAATTTCCCAAGCATAGATCGAAAAATTTTCCAAGTATAGATCGAAAAATTTCCCAAGTATAGATCCAAAATTTCCCAAGTATAGATCCAAAAATTTCCCAAGTATAGATCCAAAAATTTCCCAAGTATAGATCCAAAAATTTCCCAAGTATAGATCGAAAAATTTCCCTAGTATAGATCGAAAAATTTCCCAAGTATAGATCGAAAAATTTCCCTAGTATAGATCGAAAAATTTTCCAAGTAAAGATCCAAAAATTTCCCAAGTATAGATCCAAAAATTTCCCAAGTATAAATCCAAAAATTTCCCAAGTATAGATCCAAAAATTTCCCAAGCATAGATCGAAAAATTTTCCAAGTATAGATCGAAAAATTTCCCAAGTATAGATCCAAAATTTCCCAAGTATAGATCCAAAAATTTCCCAAGTATAGATCCAAAAATTTCCCAAGTATAGATCCAAAAATTTCCCAAGTATAGATCCAAAAATTTCCCAAGTATAGATCGAAAAATTTCCCAAGTATAGATCGAAAAATTTCCCTAGTATAGATCGAAAAATTTTCCAAGTAAAGATCCAAAAATTTCCCAAGTATAGATCCAAAAATTTCCCAACTATAGATCCAAAAATTTCCCAAGAATCGATCCAAAAATTTCGCAAGTATAGATCCAAAAATTTCCCAAGTATAGATCCAAAAATTTCCCAAGTATAGATCCAAAAATTTCCCAAGTATAGATCCAAAAATTTCCCAAGTATAGATCGAAAAATTTCCCAAGTATAGTAAGAAAAATTTCCCAAGTATATATCCAAAAATTTCCCATGAATAGATCCAAAAATTTCCCAAGTATAGATCCAAAAATTTCCCAAGTATAGATCCAAAAATTTTCCAAGTATAGATCGAAAAATTTCCCAAGTATAGATCGAAAAATTTCCCAAGTATAGTAAGAAAAATTTCCCAAGTATAAATCCAAAAATTTCCCATGAATAGATCCAAAAATTTCCCAAGTATAGATCCAAAAATTTCCCAAGTATAGATCCAAAAATTTCACAAGTATACATCCAAAAATTTCCCAAGTATAGATCCAAAAATTTCCCAAGCATAGATCGAAAAATTTCCCAAGTATAGATCCAAAATTTCCCAAGTATAGATCCAAAAATTTCCCAAGTATAGATCGAAAAATTTCCCAAGTATAGATCCAAAAATTTTCCAAGTATACATCCAAAAATTTCCCAAGTATAGATCCAAAAATTTCCCAAGTATAGATTCAAAAATTTCCCAAGTATAGATCCAAAAATTTTCCAAGTATACATCCAAAAATTTCCCAAGTATAGATCCAAAAATTTCCCAAGTATAGATCCAAAAATTTCCCAAGTATAGATTCAAAAATTTCCCAAGCATAGATACAAAAATTTCCCAAGTATAGTCCAAAAATTTCCCAAGTAGAGATTCAAAAATTTCCCAAGTAGAGATTCAAAAATTTCCCAAGTATAGATCGAAAAATTTCCCAAGTATAGATCGAAAAATTTCCCAAGTATAGATCGAAAAATTTCCCAAGTATAGATCCAAAAATTTTCCAAGTATAGATCGAAAAATTTCCCAAGTATAGATCGAAAAATTTCCCAAGTATAGTAAGAAAAATTTCCCAAGTATAAATCCAAAAATTTCCCATGAATAGATCCAAAAATTTCCCAAGTATAGATCCAAAAATTTCCCAAGTATAGATCCCAAAATTTCACAAGTATAGATCCAAAAATTTCCCAAGTATTGATCCAAAAATTTCCCAAGAATAGATCCAAAAATTTCCCAAGTATAGATCCAAAAATTTCCCAAGTATAGATCCAAAAATTTCCCAAGTATAGATCCAAAAATTTCCCAAGTATAGATCGAAAAATTTCCCAAGTATAGATCGAAAAATTTCCCTAGTATAGATCGAAAAATTTTCCAAGTATAGATCCAAAAATTTCCCAAGTATAGATCCAAAACTTTCCCAAGTATAGATCCAAAAATTTCCCAAGTATACATCCAAAAATTTCCCAAGTATAGATCCAAAAATTTCCCAAGCATAGATCGAAAAAATTTCCAAGTATAGATCGAAAAATTTCCCAAGTATAGATACAAAATTTCCCAAGTATAGATCCAAAAATTTCCCAAGTATAGATCGAAAAATTTCCCTAGTATAGATCGAAAAATTTTCCAAGTATAGATCCAAAATTTCCCAAGAATAGATCCAAAAATTTCCCAAGTATAGATCGAAAAATTTCCCAAGTATAGATCCAAAAATTTCCCAAGTATAGATCCAAAAATTTCCCAAGTATAGATCGAAAAATTTCCCTAGTATAGATCGAAAAATTTTCCAAGTATAGATCCAAAAATTTCCCAAGTATAGATCCAAAAATTTCCCAACTATAGATCCAAAAATTTCCCAAGAATCGATCCAAAAATTTCCCAAGTATAGATCCAAAAATTTCCCAAGTATAGATCCAAAAATTTCCCAAGTATAGATCCAAAAATTTCCCAAGTATAGATCGAAAAATTTCCCAAGTATAGATCGAAAAATTTCCCTAGTTTAGATCCAAAAATTTCCCAAGAATAGATCCAAAAATTTCCCAAGTATAGATCGAAAAATTTCCCAAGTATAGATCCAAAAATTTCCCAAGTATAGATCCAAAAATTTCCCAAGTATAGATCCAAAAATTTCCCAAGTATAGATCCAAAAATTTCCCAAGTATAGATCGAAAAATTTCCCTAGTATAGATCGAAAAATTTTCCAAGTATAGATCCAAAAATTTCCCAAGTATAGATCCAAAAATTTCCCAAGTATAGATCCAAAAATTTCCCAAGTATAGATCCAAAAATTTTCCAAGTATAGATCGAAAAATTACCCAAGTATAGATCGAAAAATTTCCCAAGTATAGATCGAAAAATTTTCCAAGTATAGATCGAAAAATTTTCCAAGTATAGATCGAAAAATTTCCCAAGTATAGTACGAAAAATTTGCCAAGTATAGTACGAAAAATTTCCCAAGTATAGATCCAAAAATTTCCCAAGAATAGATCCAAAAATTTTCCAAGTATAGTACGAAAAATTTCCCAAGTATAGATCCAAAAATTTCCCAAGTATAGATCCAAAAATTTCACAAGTATACATCCAAAAATTTCCCAAGTATAGATCCAAAAATTTCCCAAGCATAGATCGAAAAATTTTCCAAGTATAGATCGAAAAATTTCCCAAGTATAGATCCAAAATTTCCCAAGTATAGATCCAAAAATTTCCCAAGAATAGATCCAAAAATTTCCCAAGTATAGATCGAAAAATTTCCCTAGTATAGATCGAAAAATTTTCCAAGTATAGATCCAAAAATTTCCCAAGTATAGATCCAAAATTTTCCCAAGTATAGATCCAAAAATTTCCCAAGTATAGATCGAAAAATTTCCCAAGTATAGATCGAAAAATTTCCCTAGTATAGATCGAAAAATTTCCCAAGTATAGATCCAAAAATTTCCCAAGTATAGATCCAAAAATTTCCCAACTATAGATCCAAAAATTTCCCAAGAATCGGCCCAAAAATTTCCCAAGTATAGATCCAAAAATTTCCCAAGTATAGATCCAAAAATTTCCCAAGTATAGATCCAAAAATTTCCCAAGTATAGATCCAAAAATTTCCCAAGTATAAATCCAAAAATTTCCCAAGTATAGATCCAAAAATTTCCCAAGCATAGATCGAAAAATTTTCCAAGTATAGATCGAAAAATTTCCCAAGTATAGATCCAAAATTTCCCAAGTATAGATCCAAAAATTTCCCAAGTATAGATCCAAAAATTTCCCAAGTATAGATCCAAAAATTTCCCAAGTATAGATCGAAAAATTTCCCTAGTATAGATCGAAAAATTTCCCAAGTATAGATCGAAAAATTTCCCTAGTATAGATCGAAAAATTTTCCAAGTAAAGATCCAAAAATTTCCCAAGTATAGATCCAAAAATTTCCCAAGTATAAATCCAAAAATTTCCCAAGTATAGATCCAAAAATTTCCCAAGCATAGATCGAAAAATTTTCCAAGTATAGATCGAAAAATTTCCCAAGTATAGATCCAAAATTTCCCAAGTATAGATCCAAAAATTTCCCAAGTATAGATCCAAAAATTTCCCAAGTATAGATCCAAAAATTTCCCAAGTATAGATCCAAAAATTTCCCAAGTATAGATCGAAAAATTTCCCAAGTATAGATCGAAAAATTTCCCTAGTATAGATCGAAAAATTTTCCAAGTAAAGATCCAAAAATTTCCCAAGTATAGATCCAAAAATTTCCCAACTATAGATCCAAAAATTTCCCAAGAATCGATCCAAAAATTTCGCAAGTATAGATCCAAAAATTTCCCAAGTATAGATCCAAAAATTTCCCAAGTATAGATCCAAAAATTTCCCAAGTATAGATCCAAAAATTTCCCAAGTATAGATCGAAAAATTTCCCAAGTATAGTAAGAAAAATTTCCCAAGTATATATCCAAAAATTTCCCATGAATAGATCCAAAAATTTCCCAAGTATAGATCCAAAAATTTCCCAAGTATAGATCGAAAAATTTCCCTAGTATAGATCGAAAAATTTTCCAAGTATAGATCCAAAAATTTCCCAAGTATAGATCCAAAATTTTCCCAAGTATAGATCGAAAAATTTCCCAAGTATAGATCGAAAAATTTCCCTAGTATAGATCGAAAAATTTTCCCTAGTATAGATCGAAAAATTTTCCAAGTATAGATCCAAAAATTTCCCAAGTATAGATCCAAAAATTTCCCAACTATAGATCCAAAAATTTCCCAAGAATCGATCCAAAAATTTCCCAAGTATAGATCCAAAAATTTCCCAAGTATAGATCCAAAAATTTCCCAAGTATAGATCCAAAAATTTCCTAACTATAGATCCAAAAATTTCCCAAGAATCGATCCAAAAATTTCGCAAGTATAGATCCAAAAATTTCCCAAGTATAGATCCAAAAATTTCCCAAGTATAGATCCAAAAATTTCCCAAGTATAGATCCAAAAATTTCCCAAGTATAGATCGAAAAATTTCCCAAGTATAGTAAGAAAAATTTCCCAAGTATATATCCAAAAATTTCCCATGAATAGATCCAAAAATTTCCCAAGTATAGATCCAAAAATTTCCCAAGTATAGATCGAAAAATTTCCCTAGTATAGATCGAAAAATTTTCCAAGTATAGATCCAAAAATTTCCCAAGTATAGATCCAAAATTTTCCCAAGTATAGATCGAAAAATTTCCCAAGTATAGATCGAAAAATTTCCCTAGTATAGATCGAAAAATTTTCCCTAGTATAGATCGAAAAATTTTCCAAGTATAGATCCAAAAATTTCCCAAGTATAGATCCAAAAATTTCCCAAGTATAGATCCAAAAATTTCCCAAGTATAGATCCAAAAATTTCCCAAGTATAAATCCAAAAATTTCCCAAGTATAGATCCAAAAATTTCCCAAGCATAGATCGAAAAATTTTCCAAGTATAGATCGAAAAATTTCCCAAGTATAGATCCAAAATTTCCCAAGTATAGATCCAAAAATTTTCCAAGTATAGATCGAAAAATTTCCCAAGTATAGATCGAAAAATTTCCCAAGTATAGATCGAAAAATTTTCCAAGTATAGATCGAAAAATTTCCCAAGTATAGATCGAAAAATTTCCCAAGTATAGTACGAAAAATTTGCCAAGTATAGATCAAAAAATTTCCCAAGTATAGATCCAAAAATTTCCCAAGAATAGATCCAAAAATTTCCCAAGTATAGTACGAAAAATTTCCCAAGTATAGATCCAAAAATTTCCCAAGTATAGATCCAAAAATTTCACAAGTATACATCCAAAAATTTCCCAAGTATAGATCCAAAAATTTCCCAAGCATAGATCGAAAAATTTTCCAAGTATAGATCGAAAAATTTCCCAAGTATAGATACAAAATTTCCCAAGTATAGATCCAAAAATTTCCCAAGTATAGATCGAAAAATTTCCCAAGTATAGATCCAAAAATTTCCCAAGTATAGATCCAAAAATTTCCCAAGTATAGATCCAAAAATTTCCCAAGTATAGATCCAAAAATTTCCCAAGTATAGATCCAAAAATTTCCCTAGTATAGATCGAAAAATTTTCCAAGTAAAGATCCAAAAATTTCCCAAGTATAGATCCAAAAATTTCCCAACTATAGATCCAAAAATTTTCCAAGAATCGATCCAAAAATTTCGCAAGTATAGATCCAAAAATTTCCCAAGTATAGATCCAAAAATTTCCCAAGTATAGATCCAAAAATTTCCCAAGTATAAATCCAAAAATTTCCCAAGTATAGATCGAAAAATTTCCCAAGTATAGTAAGAAAAATTTCCCAAGTATATATCCAAAAATTTCCCATGAATAGATCCAAAAATTTCCCAAGTATAGATCCAAAAATTTCCCAAGTATAGATCCAAAAATTTCCCAAGTATAGATCCAAAAATTTCACAAGTATACATCCAAAAATTTCCCAAGTATAGATCCAAAAATTTCCCAAGCATAGATCGAAAAATTTTCCAAGTATAGATCGAAAAATTTCCCAAGTATAGATACAAAATTTCCCAAGTATAGATCCAAAAATTTCCCAAGTATAGATCGAAAAATTTCCCAAGTATAGATCGAAAAATTTCCCAAGTATAGATCCAAAAATTTCCCAAGTATAGATCCAAAAATTTCCCAAGTATAGATCCAAAAATTTCCCAAGTATAGATCCAAAAATTTCCCAAGTATAGATCCAAAAATTTCCCTAGTATAGATCGAAAAATTTTCCAAGTAAAGATCCAAAAATTTCCCAAGTATAGATCGAAAAATTTCCCAAGTATAGATCCAAAAATTTCCCAAGTATACATCCAAAAATTTCCCAAGTATAGATCCAAAAATTTCCCAAGTATAGATTCAAAAATTTCCACAGTATAGATCCAAAAATTTTCCAAGTATACATCCAAAAATTTCCCAAGTATAGATCCAAAAATTTCCCAAGTATAGATCCAAAAATTTCCCAAGTATAGATTCAAAAATTTCCCAAGCATAGATACAAAAATTTCCCAAGTATAGTCCAAAAATTTCCCAAGTAGAGATTCAAAAATTTCCCAAGTAGAGATTCAAAAATTTCCCAAGTATAGATCGAAAAATTTCCCAAGTATAGATCGAAAAATTTCCCAAGTATAGATCGAAAAATTTCCCAAGTATAGATCCAAAAATTTTCCAAGTATAGATCGAAAAATTTCCCAAGTATAGATCGAAAAATTTCCCAAGTATAGTAAGAAAAATTTCCCAAGTATAAATCCAAAAATTTCCCATGAATAGATCCAAAAATTTCCCAAGTATAGATCCAAAAATTTCCCAAGTATAGATCCAAAAATTTCACAAGTATACATCCAAAAATTTCCCAAGTATAGATCCAAAAATTTCCCAAGCATAGATCGAAAAATTTCCCAAGTATAGATCCAAAATTTCCCAAGTATAGATCCAAAAATTTCCCAAGTATAGATCGAAAAATTTCCCAAGTATAGATCCAAAAATTTCCCAAGTATACATCCAAAAATTTCCCAAGTATAGATCCAAAAATTTCCCAAGTATAGATTCAAAAATTTCCACAGTATAGATCCAAAAATTTTCCAAGTATACATCCAAAAATTTCCCAAGTATAGATCCAAAAATTTCCCAAGTATAGATCCAAAAATTTCCCAAGTATAGATTCAAAAATTTCCCAAGCATAGATACAAAAATTTCCCAAGTATAGTCCAAAAATTTCCCAAGTAGAGATTCAAAAATTTCCCAAGTAGAGATTCAAAAATTTCCCAAGTATAGATCGAAAAATTTCCCAAGTATAGATCGAAAAATTTCCCAAGTATAGATCGAAAAATTTCCCAAGTATAGATCCAAAAATTTTCCAAGTATAGATCGAAAAATTTCCCAAGTATAGATCGAAAAATTTCCCAAGTATAGTAAGAAAAATTTCCCAAGTATAAATCCAAAAATTTCCCATGAATAGATCCAAAAATTTCCCAAGTATAGATCCAAAAATTTCCCAAGTATAGATCCAAAAATTTCACAAGTATACATCCAAAAATTTCCCAAGTATAGATCCAAAAATTTCCCAAGCATAGATCGAAAAATTTTCCAAGTATAGATCGAAAAATTTCCCAAGTATAGATCCAAAATTTCCCAAGTATAGATCCAAAAATTTCCCAGATATAGATTCAAAAATTTCCCAAGTATAGGTCCAAAAATTTCCCAAGTATAGATCCAAAAATTTCCCAAGTATAGATCGAAAAATTTCCCAAGTATAGATCCAAAAATTTCCCAAGTATACATCCAAAAATTTTCCAAGTATAAATCCAAAAATTTCCCAAGTATAGA
Source organism: Odiellus spinosus (assembly GCA_963920705.1). Classification (NCBI taxonomy): domain Eukaryota; kingdom Metazoa; phylum Arthropoda; class Arachnida; order Opiliones; family Phalangiidae; genus Odiellus; species Odiellus spinosus. The sequence continues at coordinate 844,226 of CAWUCO010000219.1, read as the reverse complement.
TTCAAAAATTTCCCAAGCATAGATCGAAAAATTTCCCAAGTATAGATCCAAAATTTCCCAAGTATAGATCCAAAACTTTCCCAAGTATAGATCGAAAAATTTCCCAAGTATAGATCCAAAAATTTCCCAGTATACATCCAAAAATTTCCCAAGTATAGATCCAAAAATTTCCCAAGTATAGATTCAAAAATTTCCCAAGTATAGATCCAAAAATTTTCCAAGTATACATCCAAAAATTTCCCAAGTATAGATCCAAAAATTTCCCAAGTATAGATCCAAAAATTTCCCAAGTATAGATCCAAAAATTTCCCAAGTATAGATTCAAAAATTTCCCAAGCATAGATACAAAAATTTCCCAAGTATAGTCCAAAAATTTCCCAAGTAGAGATTCAAAAATTTCCCAAGTAGAGATTCAAAAATTTCCCAAGTATAGATCGAAAAATTTCCCAAGTATAGATCGAAAAATTTCCCAAGTATAGATCGAAAAATTTCCCAAGTATAGATCGAAAAATTTTCCAAGTATAGATCGAAAAATTTCCCAAGTATAGATCGAAAAATTTCCCAAGTATAGTAAGAAAAATTTCCCAAGTATAAATCCAAAAATTTCCCATGAATAGATCCAAAAATTTCCCAAGTATAGATCCAAAAATTTCCCAAGTATAGATCCAAAAATTTCACAAGTATACATCCAAAAATTTCCCAAGTATAGATCCAAAAATTTCCCAAGCATAGATCGAAAAATTTTCCAAGTATAGATCGAAAAATTTCCCAAGTATAGTAAGAAAAATTTCCCAAGTATATATCCAAAAATTTCCCATGAATAGATCCAAAAATTTCCCATGTATAGATCCAAAAATTTCCCAAGTATAGATCCAAAAATTTCACAAGTATACATCCAAAAATTTCCCAAGTATAGATCCAAAAATTTCCCAAGCATAGATCGAAAAATTTTCCAAGTATAGATCGAAAAATTTCCCAAGTATAGATCCAAAATTTCCCAAGTATAGATCCAAAAATTTCCCAGATATAGATTCAAAAATTTCCCAAGTATAGGTCCAAAAATTTCCCAAGTATAGATCCAAAAATTTCCCAAGTATAGATCGAAAAATTTCCCAAGTATATATCCAAAAATTTCCCAAGTATACATCCAAAAATTTTCCAAGTATAAATCCAAAAATTTCCCAAGTATAGATTCAAAAATTTCCCAAGCATAGATCGAAAAATTTCCCAAGTATAGATCCAAAATTTCCCAAGTATAGATCCAAAAATTTCCCAAGTATAGATCGAAAAATTTCCCAAGTATAGATCCAAAAATTTCCCAAGTATACATCCAAAAATTTCCCAAGTATAGATCCAAAAATTTCCCAAGTATAGATTCAAAAATTTCCCAAGTATAGATCCAAAAATTTTCCAAGTATACATCCAAAAATTTCCCAAGTATAGATCCAAAAATTTCCCAAGTATAGATCCAAAAATTTCCCAAGTATAGATCCAAAAATTTCACAAGTATACATCCAAAAATTTCCCAAGTATAGATCCAAAAATTTCCCAAGCATAGATCGAAAAATTTTCCAAGTATAGATCGAAAAATTTCCCAAATATAGATACAAAATTTCCCAAGTATAGATCCAAAAATTTCCCAAGTATAGATCGAAAAATTTCCCAAGTATAGATCCAAAAATTTCCCAAGTATAGATCCAAAAATTTCCCAATTATAGATCCAAAAATTTCCCAAGTATAGATCCAAAAATTTCCCAAGTATAGATCCAAAAATTTCCCTAGTATAGATCGAAAAATTTTCCAAGTAAAGATCCAAAAATTTCCCAAGTATAGATCGAAAAATTTCCCAAGTATAGATCCAAAAATTTCCCAAGTATACATCCAAAAATTTCCCAAGTATAGATCCAAAAATTTCCCAAGTATAGATTCAAAAATTTCCCAAGTATAGATTCAAAAATTTCCCAAGTATAGATCCAAAAATTTTCCAAGTATACATCCAAAAATTTCCCAAGTATAGATCCAAAAATTTCCCAAGTATAGATCCAAAAATTTCCCAAGTATAGATTCAAAAATTTCCCAAGCATAGATACAAAAATTTCCCAAGTATAGTCCAAAAATTTCCCAAGTAGAGATTCAAAAATTTCCCAAGTAGAGATTCAAAAATTTCCCAAGTATAGATCGAAAAATTTCCCAAGTATAGATCGAAAAATTTCCCAAGTATAGATCCAAAAATTTTCCAAGTATAGATCGAAAAATTTCCCAAGTATAGATCGAAAAATTTCCCAAGTATAGTAAGAAAAATTTCCCAAGTATAAATCCAAAAATTTCCCATGAATAGATCCAAAAATTTCCCAAGTATAGATCCAAAAATTTCCCAAGTATAGATCCAAAAATTTCACAAGTATACATCCAAAAATTTCCCAAGTATAGATCCAAAAATTTCCCAAGCATAGATCCAAAAATTTCCCAAGTATAGATCCAAAATTTCCCAAGTATAGATCCAAAAATTTCCCAAGTATAGATCGAAAAATTTCCCAAGTATAGATCCAAAAATTTCCCAAGTATACATCCAAAAATTTCCCAAGTATAGATCCAAAAATTTCCCAAGTATAGATTCAAAAATTTCCCAAGTATAGATCCAAAAATTTTCCAAGTATACATCCAAAAATTTCCCAAGTATAGATCCAAAAATTTCCCAAGTATAGATCCAAAAATTTCCCAAGTATAGATTCAAAAATTTCCCAAGCATAGATACAAAAATTTCCCAAGTATAGTCCAAAAATTTCCCAAGTAGAGATTCAAAAATTTCCCAAGTAGAGATTCAAAAATTTCCCAAGTATAGATCGAAAAATTTCCCAAGTATAGATCGAAAAATTTCCCAAGTATAGATCGAAAAATTTCCCAAGTATAGATCCAAAAATTTTCCAAGTATAGATCGAAAAATTTCCCAAGTATAGATCGAAAAATTTCCCAAGTATAGTAAGAAAAATTTCCCAAGTATAAATCCAAAAATTTCCCATGAATAGATCCAAAAATTTCCCAAGTATAGATCCAAAAATTTCCCAAGTATAGATCCAAAAATTTCACAAGTATACATCCAAAAATTTCCCAAGTATAGATCCAAAAATTTCCCAAGCATAGATCGAAAAATTTTCCAAGTATAGATCGAAAAATTTCCCAAGTATAGATCCAAAATTTCCCAAGTATAGATCCAAAAATTTCCCAGATATAGATTCAAAAATTTCCCAAGTATAGGTCCAAAAATTTCCCAAGTATAGATCCAAAAATTTCCCAAGTATAGATCGAAAAATTTCCCAAGTATAGATCCAAAAATTTCCCAAGTATACATCCAAAAATTTTCCAAGTATAAATCCAAAAATTTCCCAAGTATAGATTCAAAAATTTCCCAAGCATAGATCGAAAAATTTCCCAAGTATAGATCCAAAATTTCCCAAGTATAGATCCAAAAATTTCCCAAGTATAGATCGAAAAATTTCCCAAGTATAGATCCAAAAATTTCCCAGTATACATCCAAAAATTTCCCAAGTATAGATCCAAAAATTTCCCAAGTATAGATTCAAAAATTTCCCAAGTATAGATCCAAAAATTTTCCAAGTATACATCCAAAAATTTCCCAAGTATAGATCCAAAAATTTCCCAAGTATAGATCCAAAAATTTCCCAAGTATAGATCCAAAAATTTCCCAAGTATAGATTCAAAAATTTCCCAAGCATAGATACAAAAATTTCCCAAGTATAGTCCAAAAATTTCCCAAGTAGAGATTCAAAAATTTCCCAAGTAGAGATTCAAAAATTTCCCAAGTATAGATCGAAAAATTTCCCAAGTATAGATCGAAAAATTTCCCAAGTATAGATCGAAAAATTTCCCAAGTATAGATCGAAAAATTTTCCAAGTATAGATCGAAAAATTTCCCAAGTATAGATCGAAAAATTTCCCAAGTATAGTAAGAAAAATTTCCCAAGTATAAATCCAAAAATTTCCCAAGTATAGATCCAAAAATTTCCCAAGTATAGATCCAAAAATTTCACAAGTATACATCCAAAAATTTCCCAAGTATAGATCCAAAAATTTCCCAAGCATAGATCGAAAAATTTTCCAAGTATAGATCCAAAATTTCCCAAGTATAGATCCAAAAATTTCCCAAGTATAGATCGAAAAATTTCCCTAGTATAGATCGAAAAATTTTCCAAGTATAGATCCAAAAATTTCCCAAGTATAGATCGAAAAATTTCCCAAGTATAGATCGAAAAATTTCCCTAGTATAGATCGAAAAATTTTCCAAGTATAGATCCAAAAATTTCCCAAGTATAGATCCAAAAATTTTCCAACTATAGATCCAAAAATTTCCCAAGAATCGATCCAAAAATTTCCCAAGTATAGATCCAAAAATTTCCCAAGTATAGATCCAAAAATTTCCCAAGTATAGATCCAAAAATTTCCCAAGTATAGATCCAAAAATTTCCCAAGTATAAATCCAAAAATTTCCCAAGTATAGATCCAAAAATTTCCCAAGCATAGATCGAAAAATTTTCCAAGTATAGATCGAAAAATTTCCCTAGTATAGATCCAAAATTTCCCAAGTATAGATCGAAAAATTTCCAAAGTATAGATCCAAAAATTTCCCAAGTATAGATCCAAAAATTTCCCAAGTATAGATCGAAAAATTTCCCAAGTATAAATCGAAAAATTTCCCTAGTATAGATCGAAAAATTTTCCAAGTATAGATCCAAAAATTTCCCAAGTATAGATCCAAAAATTTCCCAAGTATTGATCCAAAAATTTCCTAAGAATAGATCCAAAAATTTCCCAAGTATAGATCCAAAAATTTCCCAAGTATAGATCCAAAAATTTCCCAAGTATAGATCCAAAAATTTCCCAAGTATAGATCGAAAAATTTCCCTAGTATAGATCGAAAAATTTTCCAAGTATAGATCCAAAAATTTCCCAAGTATAGATCCAAAAATTTCCCAAGTATAGATCGAAAAATTTCCCAAGTATAGATCGAAAAATTTCCCAAGTATAGATCGAAAAATTTCCCTAGTATAGATCGAAAAATTTTCCAAGTATAGATCCAAAAATTTCCCAAGTATAGATCCAAAACTTTCCCAAGTATAGATCCAAAAATTTCCCAAGAATAGATCCAAAAATTTCTCAAGTATAGATCCAAAAATTTCCCAAGTTTAGATCCAAAAATTTCCCAAGTATAGATCCAAAAATTTCCCAAGTATAGATCCAAAAATTTCCCAAGTATAGATCCAAAAATTTCCCAAGTATAGATCCAAAAATTTCCCAAGTATAGATCGAAAAATTTCCCAAGTATAGATCGAAAAATTTCCCTAGTATAGATCGAAAAATTTTCCAAGTATAGATCCAAAAATTTCCCAAGTATAGATCCAAAAATTTCCCAAGTATAGATCCAAAAATTTCCCAAGAATAGATCCAAAGATTTCCCAAGTATAGATCCAAAAATTTCCCAAGTATAGATCCAAAAATTTCCCAAGTATAGATTCAAAAATTTCCCAAGTATAGATCCAAAAATTTTCCAAGTATACATCCAAAAATTTCCCAAGTATAGATCCAAAAATTTCCCAAGTATAGATCCAAAAATTTCCCAAGTATAGATCCAAAAATTTCCCAAGTATAGATTCAAAAATTTCCCAAGCATAGATACAAAAATTTCCCAAGTATAGTCCAAAAATTTCCCAAGTAGAGATTCAAAAATTTCCCAAGTAGAGATTCAAAAATTTCCCAAGTATAGATCGAAAAATTTCCCAAGTATAGATCGAAAAATTTCCCAAGTATAGATCGAAAAATTTCCCAAGTATAGATCCAAAAATTTTCCAAGTATAGATCGAAAAATTTCCCAAGTATAGTAAGAAAAATTTCCCAAGTATAAATCCAAAAATTTCCCATGAATAGATCCAAAAATTTCCCAAGTATAGATCCAAAAATTTCCCAAGTATAGATCCAAAAATTTCACAAGTATACATCCAAAAATTTCCCAAGTATAGATCCAAAAATTTCCCAAGCATAGATCGAAAAATTTTCCAAGTATAGATCGAAAAATTTCCCATGTATAGATCCAAAATTTCCCAAGTATAGATCCAAAAATTTCCCAAGTATAGATCGAAAAATTTTCCAAGTATAGATCGAAAATTTTCCCAAGTATAGATCCAAAATTTCCCAAGTATAGATCCAAAAATTTCCCAAGTATAGATCGAAAAATTTCCCAAGTATAGATCGAAAAATTTCCAAAGTATAGATCCAAAAATTTCTCAATTATAGATCCAAAAATTTCCCAAGTATAGATCGAAAAATTTCCCAAGTATAAATCGAAAAATTTCCCTAGTATAGATCGAAAAATTTTCCAAGTATAGATCCAAAAATTTCCCAAGTATAGATCCAAAAATTTCCCAAGTATTGATCCAAAAATTTCCCAAGAATAGATCCAAAAATTTCCCAAGTATAGATCCAAAAATTTCCCAAGTATAGATCCAAAAATTTCCCAAGTATAGATCCAAAAATTTCCCAAGTATAGATCGAAAAATTTCCCTAGTATAGATCGAAAAATTTTCCAAGTATAGATCCAAAAATTTCCCAAGTATAGATCCAAAAATTTCCCAAGTATAGATCGAAAAATTTCCCAAGTATAGATCGAAAAATTTCCCAAGTATAGATCGAAAAATTTCCCTAGTATAGATCGAAAAATTTTCCAAGTATAGATCCAAAAATTTCCCAAGTATAGATCCAAAACTTTCCCAAGTATAGATCCAAAAATTTCCCAAGAATAGATCCAAAAATTTCTCAAGTATAGATCCAAAAATTTCCCAAGTATAGATCCAAAAATTTCCCAAGTATAGATCCAAAAATTTCCCAAGTATAGATCCAAAAATTTCCCAAGTATAGATCCAAAAATTTCCCAAGTATAGATCGAAAAATTTCCCAAGTATAGATCGAAAAATTTCCCTAGTATAGATCGAAAAATTTTCCAAGTATAGATCCAAAAATTTCCCAAGTATAGATCCAAAAATTTCCCAAGTATAGATCCAAAAATTTCCCAAGAATAGATCCAAATATTTCCCAAGTATAGATCCAAAAATTTCCCAAGTATAGATCCAAAAATTTCCCAAGTATAGATCCAAAAATTTCCCAAGTATAGATCGAAAAATTTCCCTAGTATAGATCGAAAAATTTTCCAAGTATAGATCCAAAATTTCCCAAGAATAGATCCAAAAATTTCCCAAGTATAGATCGAAAAATTTCCCAAGTATAGATCCAAAAATTTCCCAAGTATAGATCCAAAAATTTCCCAAGTATAGATCGAAAATTTTCCCAAGTATAGATCCAAAATTTCCCAAGTATAGATCCAAAAATTTCCCAAGTATAGATCGAAAAATTTCCCAAGTATAGATCGAAAAATTTCCAAAGTATAGATCCAAAAATTTCCCAAGTATAGATCCAAAAATTTCCCAAGTATAGATCGAAAAATTTCCCAAGTATAAATCGAAAAATTTCCCTAGTATAGATCGAAAAATTTTCCAAGTATAGATCCAAAAATTTCCCAAGTATAGATCCAAAAATTTCCCAAGTATAGATCCAAAAATTTCCCAAGTATAGATCCAAAAATTTCCCAAGTATAGATCCAAAAATTTCCCAAGTATAGATCGAAAAATTTCCCTAGTATAGATCGAAAAATTTTCCAAGTATAGATCCAAAAATTTCCCAAGTATAGATCCAAAAATTTCCCAAGTATAGATCGAAAAATTTCCCAAGTATAGATCGAAAAATTTCCCAAGTATAGATCGAAAAATTTCCCTAGTATAGATCGAAAAATTTCCCTAGTATAGATCGAAAAATTTTCCAAGTATAGATCCAAAAATTTCCCAAGTATAGATCCAAAAATTTCCCAAGTATAGATCCAAAAATTTCCCAAGAATAGATCCAAAAATTTCCCAAGTATAGATCCAAAAATTTCCCAAGTATAGATCCAAAAATTTCCCAAGTATAGATCCAAAAATTTCCCAAGTATAGATCGAAAAATTTCCCTAGTATAGATCGAAAAATTTTCCAAGTATAGATCCAAAATTTCCCAAGAATAGATCCAAAAATTTCCCAAGTATAGATCGAAAAATTTCCCAAGTATAGATCCAAAAATTTCCCAAGTATAGATCCAAAAATTTCCCAAGTATAGATCGAAAAATTTCCCAAGTATAGATCGAAAAATTTCCCTAGTATAGATCCAAAAATTTCCCAAGTATAGATCCAAAAATTTCCCAAGAATAGATCCAAAAATTTCCCAAGTATAGATCGAAAAATTTCCCAAGTATAGATCCAAAAATTTCCCAAGTATAGATCCAAAAATTTCCCAAGTATAGATCGAAAAATTTCCCTAGTATAGATCGAAAAATTTTCCAAGTATAGATCCAAAAATTTCCCAAGTATAGATCCAAAAAATTCCCAAGTATAGATCGAAAAATTTCCCAAATATAGTACGAAAAATTTCCCAAGTATAGATCCAAAAATTTCCCAAGTATAGATCCAAAAATTTCCCAAGTATAGATCCAAAAATTTTCCAAGTATAGATCGAAAAATTACCCAAGTATAGATCGAAAAATTACCCAAGTATAGATCGAAAAATTTCCCAAGTATAGATCGAAAAATTTTCCAAGTATAGATCGAAAAATTTCCCAAGTATAGATCCAAAAATTTCCCAAGTATAGATCCAAAAATTTCACAAGTATACATCCAAAAATTTCCCAAGTATAGATCCAAAAATTTCCCAAGCATAGATCGAAAAATTTCCCAAGTATAAATCGAAAAATTTCCCTAGTATAGATCGAAAAATTTTCCAAGTATAGATCCAAAAATTTCCCAAGTATAGATCCAAAAATTTCCCAAGTATAGATCCAAAAATTTCCCAAGTATAGATCCAAAAATTTCCCTAGTATAGATCGAAAAATTTTCCAAGTATAGATCCAAAAATTTCCCAAGTATAGATCCAAAAATTTCCCAAGTATAGATCGAAAAATTTCCCAAGTATAGATCGAAAAATTTCCCAAGTATAGATCGAAAAATTTCCCTAGTATAGATCGAAAAATTTCCCAAGTATAGATCGAAAAATTTCCCTAGTATAGATCGAAAAATTTTCCAAGTATAGATCGAAAAATTTCCCAAGTATAGATCCAAAAATTTCCCAACTATAGATCCAAAAATTTCCCAAGAATCGATCCAAAAATTTCCCAAGTATAGATCCAAAAATTTCCCAAGTATAGATCCAAAAATTTCCCAAGTATAGATCCAAAAATTTCCCAAGCATAGATCGAAAAATTTTCCAAGTATAGATCGAAAAATTTCCCAAGTATAGATCAAAAGATTTCCCAAGTATAGATCGAAAAATTTCCCAAGTATAGATCCAAAAATTTCCCAAGCATAGATCGAAAAATTTTCCAAGTATAGATCGAAAAATTTCCCAAGTATAGATCCAAAATTTCCCAAGTATAGATCAAAAGATTTCCCAAGTATAGATCGAAAAATTTCCCAAGTATAGATCCAAAAATTTCCCAAGAATAGATCCAAAAATTTCCCAAGTATAAATCCAAAAATTTCCCAAGTATAGATCCAAAAATTTCCCAAGCATAGATCGAAAAATTTTCCAAGTATAGATCGAAAAATTTCCCAAGTATAGATCCAAAATTTCCCAAGTATAGATCAAAAGATTTCCCAAGTATAGATCGAAAAATATCCCAAGTATAGATCAAAAAATTTCCCAAGTATAGATTCAAAAATTTTCCAAGTATAGATCGAAAAATTTCCCAAGTATAGATCCAAAAATTTCCCAAGTATAGATCCAAAAATTTCCCTAGTATAGATCGAAAAATTTCACTAGTATAGATCGAAAAATTTTCCAAGTATAGATCCAAAAATTTCACAAGTATAGATCCAAAAATTTCCCAACTATAGATCCAAAAATTTCCCAAGAATCGATCCAAAAATTTCCCAAGTATAGATCCAAAAATTTCCCAAGTATAGATCCAAAAATTTCCCAAGTATAGATCCAAAAATTTCCCAAGTATAGATCCAAAAATTTCCCAAGTATAAATCCAAAAATTTCCCAAGTATAGATCCAAAAATTTCCCAAGTATACATCCAAAAATTTACCAAGTATAGATCGAAAAAATTCCCAAGTATTGATCGAAAAATTTACCAAGTATAGATTCAAAAATTTCCCAAGAATAGATCCAAAAATTTCCCATGTATAGTACAAAAAATTTCCCAAGTATAGATCCAAAAATTTCCCAAGTATAGATCGAAAAATTTCCCAAGTATAGATCCAAAAATTTCCCAAGTATAGATCCAAAAATTTCCCTAGTATAGATCGAAAAATTTTCCAAGTATAGATCCAAAAATTTCCCAAGTATAGATCCAAAAATTTCCCAAGTATAGATCCAAAAATTTCCCAAGTATAGATCCAAAAATTTCCCAAGTATAAATCCAAAAATTTCCCAAGTATAGATCCAAAAATTTCCCAAGTATACATCCAAAAATTTACCAAGTATAGATCGAAAAAATTCCCAAGTATTGATCGAAAAATTTACCAAGTATAGATTCAAAAATTTCCCAAGAATAGATCCAAAAATTTCCCATGTATAGTACAAAAAATTTCCCAAGTATAGATCCAAAAATTTCCCAAGTATAGATCGAAAAATTTCCCAAGTATAGATCCAAAAATTTCCCAAGTATAGATCCAAAAATTTCCCTAGTATAGATCGAAAAATTTTCCAAGTATAGATCCAAAAATTTCCCAAGTATAGATCCAAAAAATTCCCAAGTATAGATCGAAAAATTTCCCAAATATAGTACGAAAAATTTCCCAAGTATAGATCGAAAAATTTCCCAAGTATACATCCAAAAATTTCCCAAGTATAGATCGAAAAATTTCCCAAGTATACATCCAAAAATTTACCAAGTATAGATCGAAAAAATTCCCAAGTATTGATCGAAAAATTTACCAAGTATAGATTCAAAAATTTCCCAAGAATAGATCCAAAAATTTCCCATGTATAGTACAAAAAATTTCCCAAGTATAGATCCAAAAATTTCCCAAGTATAGATCCAAAAATTTCCCAAGTATAGATCGAAAAATTTCCCTAGTATAGATCGAAAAATTTTCCAAGTATAGATCCAAAAATTTCCCAAGTATAGATCGAAAAATTTCCCAAGTATAGATCGAAAAATTTCCCTAGTATAGATCGAAAAATTTTCCAAGTATAGATCCAAAAATTTCCCAAGTATAGATCCAAAAATTTTCCAACTATAGATCCAAAAATTTCCCAAGAATCGATCCAAAAATTTCCCAAGTATAGATCCAAAAATTTCCCAAGTATAGATCCAAAAATTTCCCAAGTATAGATCCAAAAATTTCCCAAGTATAGATCCAAAAATTTCCCAAGTATAAATCCAAAAATTTCCCAAGTATAGATCCAAAAATTTCCCAAGCATAGATCGAAAAATTTTCCAAGTATAGATCGAAAAATTTCCCTAGTATAGATCCAAAATTTCCCAAGTATAGATCAAAAAATTTCCCAAGTATAGATCGAAAAATTTCCCAAGTATAGATCCAAAAATTTCCCAAGTATAGATTCAAAAATTTTCCAAGTATAGATCGAAAAATTTCCCAAGTATTGATCGAAAAATTTACCAAGTATAGATTCAAAAATTTCCCAAGAATAGATCCAAAAATTTCCCATGTATAGTACAAAAAATTTCCCAAGTATAGATCCAAAAATTTCCCAAGTATAGATCCAAAAATTTCCCAAGTATAGATCCAAAAATTTCCCAAGTATAGATCGAAAAATTTCCCTAGTATAGATCGAAAAATTTTCCAAGTATAGATCCAAAAATTTCCCAAGTATAGATCCAAAAATTTCCCAAGTATAGATCCAAAATTTCCCAAGAATAGATCCAAAAATTTCCCAAGTATAGATCGAAAAATTTCCCAAGTATAGATCCAAAAATTTCCCAAGTATAGATCCAAAAATTTCCCAAGTATAGATCGAAAAATTTCCCTAGTATAGATCGAAAAATTTTCCAAGTATAGATCGAAAAATTTCCCAAGTATAGATCCAAAAATTTCCCAAGTATAGATCCAAAAATTTCCCAAGTATAAATCCAAAAATTTCCCAAGTATAGATCCAAAAATTTCCCAAGAATAGATCGAAAAATTTTCCAAGTATAGATCGAAAAATTTCCCAAGTATAGATCCAAAATTTCCCAAGTATAGATCAAAAAATTTCCCAAGTATAGATCCAAAAATTTCCCAAGAATAGATACAAAAATTTCCCAAGTATAGATCCAAAAATTTCCCAAGTATAGATCGAAAAATTTCCCTAGTATAGATCGAAAAATTTTCCAAGTATAGATCCAAAAATTTCCCAAGTATAGATCCAAAAAATTCCCAAGTATAGATCGAAAAATTTCCCAAATATAGTACGAAAAATTTCCCAAGTATAGATCCAAAAATTTCCCAAGTATAGATCCAAAAATTTTCCAAGTATAGATCGAAAAATTACCCAAGTATAGATCGAAAAATTTCCCAAGTATAGATCGAAAAATTTTCCAAGTATAGATCGAAAAATTTCCCAAGTATAGATCGAAAAATTTGCCAAGTATAGATCCAAAAATTTCCCAAGTATAGATCCAAAAATTTCCCAAGAATAGATCCAAAAATTTCCCAAGTATAGTACGAAAAATTTCCCTAGTATAGATCCAAAAATTTCCCAAGTATAGATCCAAAAATTTCACAAGTATACATCCAAAAATTTCCCAAGTATAGATCCAAAAATTTCCCAAGTATAGATCCAAAAAATTCCCAAGTATAGATCGAAAAATTTCCCAAATATAGTACGAAAAATTTCCCAAGTATAGATCCAAAAATTTCCCAAGTATAGATCCAAAAATTTTCCAAGTATAGATCGAAAAATTACCCAAGTATAGATCGAAAAATTTCCCAAGTATAGATCGAAAAATTTTCCAAGTATAGATCGAAAAATTTCCCAAGTATAGATCGAAAAATTTGCCAAGTATAGATTCAAAAATTTCCCAAGTATAGATCCAAAAATTTCCCAAGAATAGATCCAAAAATTTCCCAAGTATAGTACGAAAAATTTCCCAAGTATAGATCCAAAAATTTCCCAAGTATAGATCCAAAAATTTCACAAGTATACATCCAAAAATTTCCCAAGTATAGATCCAAAAATTTCCCAAGCATAGATCGAAAAATTTTCCAAGTATAGATCGAAAAATTTCCCAAGTATAGATCCAAAATTTCCCAAGTATAGATCCAAAAATTTCCCAAGTATAGATCGAAAAATTTCCCTAGTATAGATCGAAAAATTTTTAAGTATAGATCCAAAAATTTCCCAAGTATAGATCCAAAAAATTCCCAAGTATAGATCGAAAAATTTCCCAAATATAGTACGAAAAATTTCCCAAGTATAGATCCAAAAATTTCCCAAGTATAGATCCAAAAATTTCCCAAGTATAGATCCAAAAATTTTCCAAGTATAGATCAAAAAATTACCCAAGTATAGATCGAAAAATTTCCCTAGTATAGATCGAAAAATTTTCCAAGTATAGATCGAAAAATTTCCCAAGTATAGATCGAAAAATTTGCCAAGTATAGATCCAAAAATTTCCCAAGTATAGATCCAAAAATTTCCCAAGAATAGATCCAAAAATTTCCCAAGTATAGTACGAAAAATTTCCCAAGTATAGATCCAAAAATTTCCCAAGTATAGATCCAAAAATTTCACAAGTATACATCCAAAAATTTCCCAAGTATAGATCCAAAAATTTCCCAAGCATAGATCGAAAAATTTTCCAAGTATAGATCGAAAAATTTCCCAAGTATAGATCCAAAATTTCCCAAGTATAGATCCAAAAATTTCCCAAGAATAGATCGAAAAATTTCCCAAGTATAGATCCAAAAATGTCCCAAGTATAGATCCAAAAATTTCCCAAGTATAGATCCAAAAATTTCCCAAGTATAGATCCAAAAATTTCCCAAGTATAGATCGAAAAATTTCCCTAGTATAGATCGAAAAATTTTCCAAGTATAGATCCAAAAATTTCCCAAGTATAGATCCAAAAATTTCCCAAGTATAGATTCAAAAATTTCCCAAGTATAGATCGAAAAATTTCCCTAGTATAGATCGAAAAATTTTCCAAGTATAGATCGAAAAATTTTCCAAGTATAGATCCAAAAATTTCCCAACTATAGATCCAAAAATTTCCCAAGAATCGATCCAAAAATTTCCCAAGTATAGATCCAAAAATTTCCCAAGTATAGATCCAAAAATTTCCCAAGTATAGATCCAAAAATTTCCCAAGCATAGATCGAAAAATTTTCCAAGTATAGATCGAAAAATTTCCCAAGTATAGATCCAAAATTTCCCAAGTATAGATCAAAAGATTTCCCAAGTATAGATCGAAAAATTTCCCAAGTATAGATCCAAAAATTTCCCAAGTATAGATCCAAAAATTTCCCAAGTATAGATCGAAAAATTTCCCTAGTATAGATCGAAAAATTTTCCAAGTATAGATCCAAAAATTTCCCAAGTATAGATCCAAAAAATTCCCAAGTATAGATCGAAAAATTTCCCAAATATAGTACGAAAAATTTCCCAAGTATAGATCCAAAAATTTCCCAAGTATAGATCCAAAAATTTCCCAAGTATAGATCCAAAAATTTTCCAAGTATAGATCGAAAAATTACCCAAGTATAGATCGAAAAATTTCCCAAGTATAGATCGAAAAATTTTCCAAGTATAGATCGAAAAATTTCCCAAGTATAGATCGAAAAATTTGCCAAGTATAGATCCAAAAATTTCCCAAGTATAGATCCAAAAATTTCCCAAGAATAGATCCAAAAATTTCCCAAGTATAGTACGAAAAATTTCCCAAGTATAGATCCAAAAATTTCCCAAGTATAGATCCAAAAATTTCACAAGTATACATCCAAAAATTTCCCAAGTATAGATCCAAAAATTTCCCAAGCATAGATCGAAAAATTTACCAAGTATAGATCGAAAATTTCCCAAGTATAGATCCAAAATTTCCCAAGTATAGATCCAAAAATTTCCCAAGAATAGATCGAAAAATTTCCCAAGTATAGATCCAAAAATGTCCCAAGTATAGATCCAAAAATTTCCCAAGTATAGATCCAAAAATTTCCCAAGTATAGATCGAAAAATTTCCCAAGTATAGATCGAAAAATTTCCCTAGTATAGATCGAAAAATTTTCCAAGTATAGATCCAAAAATTTCCCAAGTATAGATCCAAAAATTTCCCAAGTATAGATCCAAAAATTTCCCAAGAATAGATCCAAAAATTTCCCAAGTATAGATCCAAAAATTTCCCAAGTATAGATCGAAAAATTTCCCTAGTATAGATCGAAAAATTTTCCAAGTATAGATCCAAAAATTTCCCAAGTATAGATCGAAAAATTTCCCTAGTATAGATCGAAAAATTTTCCAAGTATAGATCCAAAAATTTCCCAAGTATAGATCCAAAAATTTCCCAAGTATAGATCCAAAAATTTCCCAAGTATAGATCGAAAAATTTCCCTAGTATAGATCGAAAAATTTTCCAAGTATAGATCGAAAAAATTCCCAAGTATTGATCGAAAAATTTACCAAGTATAGATTCAAAAATTTCCCAAGAATAGATCCAAAAATTTCCCATGTATAGTACAAAAAATTTCCCAAGTATAGATCCAAAAATTTCACAAGTATAGATCGAAAAATTTCCCAAGTATAGATCGAAAAATTTCCCTAGTATAGATCGAAAAATTTTCCAAGTATAGATCCAAAAATTTCCCAAGTATAGATCGAAAAATTTCCCAAGTATAGATCGAAAAATTTCCCTAGTATAGATCGAAAAATTTTCCAAGTATAGATCCAAAAATTTCCCAAGTATAGATCCAAAAATTTTCCAACTATAGATCCAAAAATTTCCCAAGAATCGATCCAAAAATTTCCCAAGTATAGATCCAAAAATTTCCCAAGTATAGATCCAAAAATTTCCCAAGTATAGATCCAAAAATTTCCCAAGTATAGATCCAAAAATTTCCCAAGTATAAATCCAAAAATTTCCCAAGTATAGATCCAAAAATTTCCCAAGCATAGATCGAAAAATTTTCCAAGTATAGATCGAAAAATTTCCCTAGTATAGATCCAAAATTTCCCAAGTATAGATCAAAAAATTTCCCAAGTATAGATCGAAAAATTTCCCAAGTATAGATCCAAAAATTTCCCAAGTATAGATTCAAAAATTTTCCAAGTATAGATCGAAAAATTTCCCAAGTATTGATCGAAAAATTTACCAAGTATAGATTCAAAAATTTCCCAAGAATAGATCCAAAAATTTCCCATGTATAGTACAAAAAATTTCCCAAGTATAGATCCAAAAATTTCCCAAGTATAGATCCAAAAATTTCCCAAGTATAGATCCAAAAATTTCCCAAGTATAGATCGAAAAATTTCCCTAGTATAGATCGAAAAATTTTCCAAGTATAGATCCAAAAATTTCCCAAGTATAGATCCAAAAATTTCCCAAGTATAGATCCAAAATTTCCCAAGAATAGATCCAAAAATTTCCCAAGTATAGATCGAAAAATTTCCCAAGTATAGATCCAAAAATTTCCCAAGTATAGATCCAAAAATTTCCCAAGTATAGATCGAAAAATTTCCCTAGTATAGATCGAAAAATTTTCCAAGTATAGATCGAAAAATTTCCCAAGTATAGATCCAAAAATTTCCCAAGTATAGATCCAAAAATTTCCCAAGTATAAATCCAAAAATTTCCCAAGTATAGATCCAAAAATTTCCCAAGCATAGATCGAAAAATTTTCCAAGTATAGATCGAAAAATTTCCCAAGTATAGATCCAAAATTTCCCAAGTATAGATCCAAAATTTCCCAAGTATAGATCAAAAAATTTCCCAAGTATAGATCCAAAAATTTCCCAAGAATAGATACAAAAATTTCCCAAGTATAGATCCAAAAATTTCTCAAGTATAGATCCAAAAATTTCCCAAGTATAGATCCAAAAATTTCCCAAGTATAGATCCAAAAATTTCCCAAGCATAGATCGAAAAATTTTCCAAGTATAGATCGAAAAATTTCCCTAGTATAGATCCAAAAATTTCCCAAGTATAGATCCAAAAATTTCCCTAGTATAGATCCAAAATTTCCCAAGTATAGATCAAAAAATTTCCCAAGTATAGATCGAAAAATTTCCCAAGTATAGATCCAAAAATTTCCCAAGTATAGATTCAAAAATTTTCCAAGTATAGATCGAAAAATTTCCCAAGTATTGATCGAAAAATTTACCAAGTATAGATTCAAAAATTTCCCAAGAATAGATCCAAAAATTTCCCATGTATAGTACAAAAAATTTCCCAAGTATAGATCCAAAAATTTCCCAAGTATAGATCCAAAAATTTCCCAAGTATAGATCCAAAAATTTCCCAAGTATAGATCGAAAAATTTCCCTAGTATAGATCGAAAAATTTTCCAAGTATAGATCCAAAAATTTCCCAAGTATAGATCCAAAAATTTCCCAAGTATAGATCCAAAATTTCCCAAGAATAGATCCAAAAATTTCCCAAGTATAGATCGAAAAATTTCCCAAGTATAGATCCAAAAATTTCCCAAGTATAGATCCAAAAATTTCCCAAGTATAGATCGAAAAATTTCCCTAGTATAGATCGAAAAATTTTCCAAGTATAGATCGAAAAATTTCCCAAGTATAGATCCAAAAATTTCCCAAGTATAGATCCAAAAATTTCCCAAGTATAAATCCAAAAATTTCCCTAGTATAGATCCAAAAATTTCCCAAGCATAGATCGAAAAATTTTCCAAGTATAGATCGAAAAATTTCCCAAGTATAGATCCAAAATTTCCCAAGTATAGATCCAAAATTTCCCAAGTATAGATCAAAAAATTTCCCAAGTATAGATCCAAAAATTTCCCAAGAATAGATACAAAAATTTCCCAAGTATAGATCCAAAAATTTCTCAAGTATAGATCCAAAAATTTCCCAAGTATAGATCCAAAAATTTCCCAAGTATAGATCCAAAAATTTCCCAAGCATAGATCGAAAAATTTTCCAAGTATAGATCGAAAAATTTCCCTAGTATAGATCCAAAAATTTCCCAAGTATAGATCCAAAAATTTCCCAAGCATAGATCGAAAAATTTTCCAAGTATAGATCGAAAAATTTCCCAAGTATAGATCCAAAATTTCCCAAGTATAGATCAAAAAATTTCCCAAGTATAGATCGAAAAATTTCACAAGTATAGATTGAAAAATTTCCCAAGTATAGATCCAAAAATTTCCCAAGTATAGATTCAAAAATTTTCCAAGTATAGATCCAAAAATTTCCCAAGTATAGATCGAAAAATTTCCCAAGTATAGATCCAAAAATTTCCCAAGTATAGATCCAAAAATTTCCCAAGTATAGATCGAAAAATTTCCCTAGTATAGATCGAAAAATTTTCCAAGTATAGATCGAAAAATTTCCCAAGTATAGATCCAAAAATTTCCCAAGTATAGATCCAAAAATTTCCCAAGTATAAATCCAAAAATTTCCCAAGTATAGATCCAAAAATTTCCCAAGCATAGATCGAAAAATTTTCCAAGTATAGATCGAAAAATTTCCCAAGTATAGATCCAAAATTTCCCAAGTATAGATCCAAAATTTCCCAAGTATAGATCAAAAAATTTCCCAAGTATAGATCCAAAAATTTCCCAAGAATAGATACAAAAATTTCCCAAGTATAGATCCAAAAATTTCTCAAGTATAGATCCAAAAATTTCCCAAGTATAGATCCAAAAATTTCCCAAGTATAGATCCAAAAATTTCCCAAGCATAGATCGAAAAATTTTCCAAGTATAGATCGAAAAATTTCCCTAGTATAGATCCAAAAATTTCCCAAGTATAGATCCAAAAATTTCCCAAGCATAGATCGAAAAATTTTCCAAGTATAGATCGAAAAATTTCCCAAGTATAGATCCAAAATTTCCCAAGTATAGATCAAAAAATTTCCCAAGTATAGATCGAAAAATTTCCCAAGTATAGATCGAAAAATTTCCCAAGTATAGATCCAAAAATTTCCCAAGTATAGATTCAAAAATTTTCCAAGTATAGATCCAAAAATTTCCCAAGTATAGATCGAAAAATTTCCCAAGTATAGATCGAAAAATTTCCCAAGTATACATCCAAAAATTTCCCAAGCATAGATCGAAAAATTTTCCAAGTATAGATCGAAAAATTTCCCTAGTATAGATCGAAAAATTTCCCAAATATAGTACGAAAAATTTCCCAAGTATAGATCCAAAAATTTCCCAAGTATAGATCCAAAAATTTCCCTAGTATAGATCCAAAAATTTTCCAAGTATAGATCGAAAAATTACCCAAGTATAGATCGAAAAATTTCCCAAGTATAGATCGAAAAATTTTCCAAGTATAGATCGAAAAATTTCCCAAGTATAGATCGAAAAATTTGCCAAGTATAGATCCAAAAATTTCCCAAGTATAGATCCAAAAATTTCCCAAGAATAGATCCAAAAATTTCCCAAGTATAGTACGAAAAATTTCCCAAGTATAGATCCAAAAATTTCCCAAGTATAGATCCAAAAATTTCACAAGTATACATCCAAAAATTTCCCAAGTATAGATCCAAAAATTTCCCAAGCATAGATCGAAAAATTTACCAAGTATAGATCGAAAATTTCCCAAGTATAGATCCAAAATTTCCCAAGTATAGATCCAAAAATTTCCCAAGAATAGATCGAAAAATTTCCCAAGTATAGATCCAAAAATGTCCCAAGTATAGATCCAAAAATTTCCCAAGTATAGATCCAAAAATTTCCCAAGTATAGATCCAAAAATTTCCCAAGTATAGATCGAAAAATTTCCCTAGTATAGATCGAAAAATTTTCCAAGTATAGATCCAAAAATTTCCCAAGTATAGATCCAAAAATTTCCCAAGTATAGATCCAAAAATTTCCCAAGTATAGATCGAAAAATTTCCCTAGTATAGATCGAAAAATTTTCCAAGTATAGATCGAAAAAATTCCCAAGTATTGATCGAAAAATTTACCAAGTATAGATTCAAAAATTTCCCAAGAATAGATCCAAAAATTTCCCATGTATAGTACAAAAAATTTCCCAAGTATAGATCCAAAAATTTCACAAGTATAGATCCAAAAATTTCCCAAGTATAGATCGAAAAATTTCCCTAGTATAGATCGAAAAATTTTCCAAGTATAGATCCAAAAATTTCCCAAGTATAGATCGAAAAATTTCCCAAGTATAGATCGAAAAATTTCCCTAGTATAGATCGAAAAATTTTCCAAGTATAGATCCAAAAATTTCCCAAGTATAGATCCAAAAATTTTCCAACTATAGATCCAAAAATTTCCCAAGAATCGATCCAAAAATTTCCCAAGTATAGATCCAAAAATTTCCCAAGTATAGATCCAAAAATTTCCCAAGTATAGATCCAAAAATTTCCCAAGTATAGATCCAAAAATTTCCCAAGTATAAATCCAAAAATTTCCCAAGTATAGATCCAAAAATTTCCCAAGCATAGATCGAAAAATTTTCCAAGTATAGATCGAAAAATTTCCCTAGTATAGATCCAAAATTTCCCAAGTATAGATCAAAAAATTTCCCAAGTATAGATCGAAAAATTTCCCAAGTATAGATCCAAAAATTTCCCAAGTATAGATTCAAAAATTTTCCAAGTATAGATCGAAAAATTTCCCAAGTATTGATCGAAAAATTTACCAAGTATAGATTCAAAAATTTCCCAAGAATAGATCCAAAAATTTCCCATGTATAGTACAAAAAATTTCCCAAGTATAGATCCAAAAATTTCCCAAGTATAGATCCAAAAATTTCCCAAGTATAGATCCAAAAATTTCCCAAGTATAGATCGAAAAATTTCCCTAGTATAGATCGAAAAATTTTCCAAGTATAGATCCAAAAATTTCCCAAGTATAGATCCAAAAATTTCCCAAGTATAGATCCAAAATTTCCCAAGAATAGATCCAAAAATTTCCCAAGTATAGATCGAAAAATTTCCCAAGTATAGATCCAAAAATTTCCCAAGTATAGATCCAAAAATTTCCCAAGTATAGATCGAAAAATTTCCCTAGTATAGATCGAAAAATTTTCCAAGTATAGATCGAAAAATTTCCCAAGTATAGATCCAAAAATTTCCCAAGTATAGTTCCAAAAATTTCCCAAGTATAAATCCAAAAATTTCCCAAGTATAGATCCAAAAATTTCCCAAGCATAGATCGAAAAATTTTCCAAGTATAGATCGAAAAATTTCCCAAGTATAGATCCAAAATTTCCCAAGTATAGATCCAAAATTTCCCAAGTATAGATCAAAAAATTTCCCAAGTATAGATCCAAAAATTTCCCAAGAATAGATACAAAAATTTCCCAAGTATAGATCCAAAAATTTCTCAAGTATAGATCCAAAAATTTCCCAAGTATAGATCCAAAAATTTCCCAAGTATAGATCCAAAAATTTCCCAAGCATAGATCGAAAAATTTTCCAAGTATAGATCGAAAAATTTCCCTAGTATAGATCCAAAAATTTCCCAAGTATAGATCCAAAAATTTCCCAAGCATAGATCGAAAAATTTTCCAAGTATAGATCGAAAAATTTCCCAAGTATAGATCCAAAATTTCCCAAGTATAGATCAAAAAATTTCCCAAGTATAGATCGAAAAATTTCCCAAGTATAGATCGAAAAATTTCCCAAGTATAGATCCAAAAATTTCCCAAGTATAGATTCAAAAATTTTCCAAGTATAGATCCAAAAATTTCCCAAGTATAGATCGAAAAATTTCCCAAGTATAGATCGAAAAATTTCCCAAGTATACATCCAAAAATTTCCCAAGCATAGATCGAAAAATTTTCCAAGTATAGATCGAAAAATTTCCCTAGTATAGATCCAAAAATTTCCCAAGTATAGATCCAAAAATTTCCCAAGTATAGATCGAAAAATTTCCCAAGTATACATCCAAAAATTTCCCAAGTATAGATCGAAAAATTTCCCTAGTATAGATCGAAAAATTTCCCTAGTATAGATCCAAAAATTTCCCAAGTATAGATCCAAAAATTTCCCAAGTATAAATCCAAAAATTTCCCAAGTATAGATCCAAAAATTTCCCAAGCATAGATCGAAAAATTTTCCAAGTATAGATCGAAAAATTTCCCAAGTATAGATCCAAAATTTCCCAAGTATAGATCAAAAAATTTCCCAAGTATAGATCGAAAAATTTCCCAAGTATAGATTGAAAAATTTCCCAAGTATAGATCCAAAAATTTCCCAAGTATAGATCCAAAAATTTCCCAAGTATAGATCCAAAAATTTCCCAAGCATAGATCGAAAAATTTTCCAAGTATAGATCGAAAAATTTCCCTAGTATAGATCCAAAAATTTCCCAAGTATAGATCGAAAAATTTCCCAAGTATAGATCCAAAAATTTCCCAAGTATAGATCCAAAATTTCCCAAGAATAGATCCAAAAATTTCCCAAGTATAGATCCAAAAATTTCCCAAGCATAGATCGAAAAATTTTCCAAGTATAGATCGAAAAATTTCCCAAGTATAGATCCAAAATTTCCCAAGTATAGATCAAAAAATTTCCCAAGTATAGATCGAAAAATTTCCCAAGTATAGATCGAAAAATTTCCCAAGTATAGATCCAAAAATTTCCCAAGTATAGATTCAAAAATTTTCCAAGTATAGATCCAAAAATTTCCCAAGTATAGATCGAAAAATTTCCCAAGTATAGATCGAAAAATTTCCCAAGTATACATCCAAAAATTTCCCAAGCATAGATCGAAAAATTTTCCAAGTATAGATCGAAAAATTTCCCTAGTATAGATCCAAAAATTTCCCAAGTATAGATCCAAAAATTTCCCAAGTATAGATCGAAAAATTTCCCAAGTATACATCCAAAAATTTCCCAAGTATAGATCGAAAAATTTCCCTAGTATAGATCGAAAAATTTCCCTAGTATAGATCCAAAAATTTCCCAAGTATAGATCCAAAAATTTCCCAAGTATAAATCCAAAAATTTCCCAAGTATAGATCCAAAAATTTCCCAAGCATAGATCGAAAAATTTTCCAAGTATAGATCGAAAAATTTCCCAAGTATAGATCCAAAATTTCCCAAGTATAGATCAAAAAATTTCCCAAGTATAGATCGAAAAATTTCCCAAGTATAGATTGAAAAATTTCCCAAGTATAGATCCAAAAATTTCCCAAGTATAGATCCAAAAATTTCCCAAGTATAGATCCAAAAATTTCCCAAGCATAGATCGAAAAATTTTCCAAGTATAGATCGAAAAATTTCCCTAGTATAGATCCAAAAATTTCCCAAGTATAGATCGAAAAATTTCCCAAGTATAGATCCAAAAATTTCCCAAGTATAGATCCAAAATTTCCCAAGAATAGATCCAAAAATTTCCCAAGTATAGATCGAAAAATTTCCCAAGTATAGATCCAAAAATTTCCCAAGTATAGATCCAAAAATTTCCCAAGTATAGATCGAAAAATTTCCCTAGTATAGATCGAAAAATTTTCCAAGTATAGATCGAAAAATTTCCCAAGTATAGATCCAAAAATTTCCCAAGTATAGATCCAAAAATTTCCCTAGTATAGATCGAAAAATTTTCCAAGTATAGATCCAAAAATTTCCCAAGTATAGATCCAAAAATTTTCCAACTATAGATCCAAAAATTTCCCAAGTATAGATCGAAAAATTTCCCAAGTATAGATCCAAAAATTTCCCAAGTATAGATCCAAAAATTTCCCAAGTATAGATCCAAAAATTTCCCAAGTATAAATCCAAAAATTTCCCAAGTATAGATCCAAAAATTTCCCAAGCATAGATCGAAAAATTTTCCAAGTATAGATCGAAAAATTTCCCAAGTATAGATCCAAAATTTCCCAAGTATAGATCAAAAAATTTCCCAAGTATAGATCGAAAAATTTCCCAAGTATAGATTGAAAAATTTCCCAAGTATAGATCCAAAAATTTCCCAAGTATAGATCCAAAAATTTCCCAAGTATAGATCCAAAAATTTCCCAAGCATAGATCGAAAAATTTTCCAAGTATAGATCGAAAAATTTCCCTAGTATAGATCCAAAAATTTCCCAAGTATAGATCGAAAAATTTCCCAAGTATAGATCCAAAAATTTCCCAAGTATAGATCCAAAATTTCCCAAGAATAGATCCAAAAATTTCCCAAGTATAGATCCAAAAATTTCCCAAGCATAGATCGAAAAATTTTCCAAGTATAGATCGAAAAATTTCCCAAGTATAGATCCAAAATTTCCCAAGTATAGATCAAAAAATTTCCCAAGTATAGATCGAAAAATTTCCCAAGTATAGATCGAAAAATTTCCCAAGTATAGATCCAAAAATTTCCCAAGTATAGATTCAAAAATTTTCCAAGTATAGATCCAAAAATTTCCCAAGTATAGATCGAAAAATTTCCCAAGTATAGATCGAAAAATTTCCCAAGTATACATCCAAAAATTTCCCAAGCATAGATCGAAAAATTTTCCAAGTATAGATCGAAAAATTTCCCTAGTATAGATCCAAAAATTTCCCAAGTATAGATCCAAAAATTTCCCAAGTATAGATCGAAAAATTTCCCAAGTATACATCCAAAAATTTCCCAAGTATAGATCGAAAAATTTCCCTAGTATAGATCGAAAAATTTCCCTAGTATAGATCCAAAAATTTCCCAAGTATAGATCCAAAAATTTCCCAAGTATAAATCCAAAAATTTCCCAAGTATAGATCCAAAAATTTCCCAAGCATAGATCGAAAAATTTTCCAAGTATAGATCGAAAAATTTCCCAAGTATAGATCCAAAATTTCCCAAGTATAGATCAAAAAATTTCCCAAGTATAGATCGAAAAATTTCCCAAGTATAGATTGAAAAATTTCCCAAGTATAGATCCAAAAATTTCCCAAGTATAGATCCAAAAATTTCCCAAGTATAGATCCAAAAATTTCCCAAGCATAGATCGAAAAATTTTCCAAGTATAGATCGAAAAATTTCCCTAGTATAGATCCAAAAATTTCCCAAGTATAGATCGAAAAATTTCCCAAGTATAGATCCAAAAATTTCCCAAGTATAGATCCAAAATTTCCCAAGAATAGATCCAAAAATTTCCCAAGTATAGATCGAAAAATTTCCCAAGTATAGATCCAAAAATTTCCCAAGTATAGATCCAAAAATTTCCCAAGTATAGATCGAAAAATTTCCCTAGTATAGATCGAAAAATTTTCCAAGTATAGATCGAAAAATTTCCCAAGTATAGATCCAAAAATTTCCCAAGTATAGATCCAAAAATTTCCCTAGTATAGATCGAAAAATTTTCCAAGTATAGATCCAAAAATTTCCCAAGTATAGATCCAAAAATTTTCCAACTATAGATCCAAAAATTTCCCAAGTATAGATCGAAAAATTTCCCAAGTATAGATCCAAAAATTTCCCAAGTATAGATCCAAAAATTTCCCAAGTATAGATCCAAAAATTTCCCAAGTATAAATCCAAAAATTTCCCAAGTATAGATCCAAAAATTTCCCAAGCATAGATCGAAAAATTTTCCAAGTATAGATCGAAAAATTTCCCTAGTATAGATCCAAAATTTCCCAAGTATAGATCAAAAAATTTCCCAAGTATAGATCGAAAAATTTCCCAAGTATAGATCCAAAAATTTCCCAAGTATAGATTCAAAAATTTTCCAAGTATAGATCGAAAAATTTCCCAAGTATTGATCGAAAAATTTACCAAGAATAGATCCAAAAATTTCCCATGTATAGTACAAAAAATTTCCCAAGTATAGATCCAAAAATTTCCCAAGTATAGATCCAAAAATTTCCCAAGTATAGATCCAAAAATTTCCCAAGTATAGATCCAAAAATTTCCCAAGTATAGATCCAAAATTTCCCAAGAATAGATCCAAAAATTTCCCAAGTATAGATCGAAAAATTTCCCAAGTATAGATCCAAAAATTTCCCAAGTATAGATCCAAAAATTTCCCAAGTATAGATCGAAAAATTTCCCTAGTATAGATCGAAAAATTTTCCAAGTATAGATCGAAAAATTTCCCAAGTATAGATCCAAAAATTTCCCAAGTATAGATCCAAAAATTTCCCAAGTATAAATCCAAAAATTTCCCAAGTATAGATCCAAAAATTTTCCAAGTATAGATCGAAAAATTTCCCAAGTATAGATCCAAAATTTCCCAAGTATAGATCCAAAATTTCCCAAGTATAGAT
Source organism: Odiellus spinosus (assembly GCA_963920705.1). NCBI lineage: Eukaryota > Metazoa > Arthropoda > Arachnida > Opiliones > Phalangiidae > Odiellus > Odiellus spinosus. The sequence continues at coordinate 817,817 of CAWUCO010000219.1, read as the reverse complement.
CAAAAAATTTCCCAAGTATAGATCCAAAAATTTCCCAAGAATAGATACAAAAATTTCCCAAGTATAGATCCAAAAATTTCTCAAGTATAGATCCAAAAATTTCCCAAGTATAGATCCAAAAATTTCCCAAGTATAGATCCAAAAATTTCCCAAGCATAGATCGAAAAATTTTCCAAGTATAGATCGAAAAATTTCCCTAGTATAGATCCAAAAATTTCCCAAGTATAGATCCAAAAATTTCCCAAGCATAGATCGAAAAATTTTCCAAGTATAGATCGAAAAATTTCCCAAGTATAGATCCAAAATTTCCCAAGTATAGATCAAAAAATTTCCCAAGTATAGATCGAAAAATTTCCCAAGTATAGATCGAAAAATTTCCCAAGTATAGATCCAAAAATTTCCCAAGTATAGATTCAAAAATTTTCCAAGTATAGATCCAAAAATTTCCCAAGTATAGATCGAAAAATTTCCCAAGTATAGATCGAAAAATTTCCCAAGTATACATCCAAAAATTTCCCAAGCATAGATCGAAAAATTTTCCAAGTATAGATCGAAAAATTTCCCTAGTATAGATCCAAAAATTTCCCAAGTATAGATCCAAAAATTTCCCAAGTATAGATCGAAAAATTTCCCAAGTATACATCCAAAAATTTCCCAAGTATAGATCGAAAAATTTCCCTAGTATAGATCGAAAAATTTCCCTAGTATAGATCCAAAAATTTCCCAAGTATAGATCCAAAAATTTCCCAAGTATAAATCCAAAAATTTCCCAAGTATAGATCCAAAAATTTCCCAAGCATAGATCGAAAAATTTTCCAAGTATAGATCGAAAAATTTCCCAAGTATAGATCCAAAATTTCCCAAGTATAGATCAAAAAATTTCCCAAGTATAGATCGAAAAATTTCCCAAGTATAGATTGAAAAATTTCCCAAGTATAGATCCAAAAATTTCCCAAGTATAGATCCAAAAATTTCCCAAGTATAGATCCAAAAATTTCCCAAGCATAGATCGAAAAATTTTCCAAGTATAGATCGAAAAATTTACCTAGTATAGATCCAAAAATTTCCCAAGTATAGATCCAAAAATTTCCCAAGTATAGATCGAAAAATTTCCCAAGTATAGATCCAAAAATTTCCCAAGTATAGATCGAAAAATTTCCCAAGTATAGATCCACAAATTTCCCAAGTATACATCCAAAAATTTCCCAAGTATAGATCGAAAAATTTCCCTAGTATAGATCGAAAAATTTCCCTAGTATAGATCCAAAAATTTCCCAAGTATAGATCAAAAAATTTCCCAAGTATAAATCCAAAAATTTCCCAAGTATAGATCCAAAAATTTCCCAAGCATAGATCGAAAAATTTTCCAAGTATAGATCGAAAAATTTCCCAAGTATAGATCCAAAATTTCCCAAGTATAGATCAAAAAATTTCCCAAGTATAGATCGAAAAATTTCCCAAGTATAGATCGAAAAATTTCCCAAGTATAGATCCAAAAATTTCCCAAGTATAGATTCAAAAATTTTCCAAGTATAGATCCAAAAATTTCCCAAGTATAGATCGAAAAATTTCCCAAGTATAGATCGAAAAATTTCCCAAGTATACATCCAAAAATTTCCCAAGCATAGATCGAAAAATTTTCCAAGTATAGATCGAAAAATTTCCCTAGTATAGATCCGAAAATTTCCCAAGTATAGATCCAAAAATTTCCCAAGTATAGATCGAAAAATTTCCCAAGTATACATCCAAAAATTTCCCAAGTATAGATCGAAAAATTTCCCTAGTATAGATCGAAAAATTTCCCTAGTATAGATCCAAAAATTTCCCAAGTATAGATCCAAAAATTTCCCAAGTATAAATCCAAAAATTTCCCAAGTATAGATCCAAAAATTTCCCAAGCATAGATCGAAAAATTTTCCAAGAATAGATCGAAAAATTTCCCAAGTATAGATCCAAAATTTCCCAAGTATAGATCAAAAAATTTCCCAAGTATAGATCGAAAAATTTCCCAAGTATAGATCGAAAAATTTCCCAAGTATAGATCCAAAAATTTCCCAAGTATAGATCCAAAAATTTCCCAAGTATAGATCCAAAAATTTCCCAAGCATAGATCGAAAAATTTTCCAAGTATAGATCGAAAAATTTCCCTAGTATAGATCCAAAAATTTCCCAAGTATAGATCCAAAAATTTCCCAAGTATAGATCGAAAAATTTCCCAAGTATAGATCCAAAAATTTCCCAAGTATAGATCGAAAAATTTCCCAAGTATAGATCCACAAATTTCCCAAGTATACATCCAAAAATTTCCCAAGTATAGATCGAAAAATTTCCCTAGTATAGATCGAAAAATTTCCCTAGTATAGATCCAAAAATTTCCCAAGTATAGATCCAAAAATTTCCCAAGTATAAATCCAAAAATTTCCCAAGTATAGATCCAAAAATTTCCCAAGCATAGATCGAAAAATTTTCCAAGTATAGATCGAAAAATTTCCCAAGTATAGATCCAAAATTTCCCAAGTATAGATCAAAAAATTTCCCAAGTATAGATCGAAAAATTTCCCAAGTATAGATCGAAAAATTTCCCAAGCATAGATCGAAAAATTTTCCAAGTATAAATCCAAAAATTTCCCAAGTATAGATCCAAAAATTTCCCAAGCATAGATCGAAAAATTTTCCAAGTATAGATCGAAAAATTTCCCAAGTATAGATCCAAAATTTCCCAAGTATAGATCAAAAAATTTCCCAAGTATAGATCGAAAAATTTCCCAAGTATAGATTGAAAAATTTCCCAAGTATAGATCCAAAAATTTCCCAAGTATAGATCCAAAAATTTCCCAAGTATAGATCCAAAAATTTCCCAAGCATAGATCGAAAAATTTTCCAAGTATAGATCGAAAAATTTCCCTAGTATAGATCCAAAAATTTCCCAAGTATAGATCCAAAAATTTCCCAAGTATAGATCGAAAAATTTCCCAAGTATAGATCCAAAAATTTCCCAAGTATAGATCGAAAAATTTCCCAAGTATAGATCCACAAATTTCCCAAGTATACATCCAAAAATTTCCCAAGTATAGATCGAAAAATTTCCCTAGTATAGATCGAAAAATTTCCCTAGTATAGATCCAAAAATTTCCCAAGTATAGATCAAAAAATTTCCCAAGTATAAATCCAAAAATTTCCCAAGTATAGATCCAAAAATTTCCCAAGCATAGATCGAAAAATTTTCCAAGTATAGATCGAAAAATTTCCCAAGTATAGATCCAAAATTTCCCAAGTATAGATCAAAAAATTTCCCAAGTATAGATCGAAAAATTTCCCAAGTATAGATCGAAAAATTTCCCAAGTATAGATCCAAAAATTTCCCAAGTATAGATTCAAAAATTTTCCAAGTATAGATCCAAAAATTTCCCAAGTATAGATCGAAAAATTTCCCAAGTATAGATCGAAAAATTTCCCAAGTATACATCCAAAAATTTCCCAAGCATAGATCGAAAAATTTTCCAAGTATAGATCGAAAAATTTCCCTAGTATAGATCCGAAAATTTCCCAAGTATAGATCCAAAAATTTCCCAAGTATAGATCGAAAAATTTCCCAAGTATACATCCAAAAATTTCCCAAGTATAGATCGAAAAATTTCCCTAGTATAGATCGAAAAATTTCCCTAGTATAGATCCAAAAATTTCCCAAGTATAGATCCAAAAATTTCCCAAGTATAAATCCAAAAATTTCCCAAGTATAGATCCAAAAATTTCCCAAGCATAGATCGAAAAATTTTCCAAGAATAGATCGAAAAATTTCCCAAGTATAGATCCAAAATTTCCCAAGTATAGATCAAAAAATTTCCCAAGTATAGATCGAAAAATTTCCCAAGTATAGATCGAAAAATTTCCCAAGTATAGATCCAAAAATTTCCCAAGTATAGATCCAAAAATTTCCCAAGTATAGATCCAAAAATTTCCCAAGCATAGATCGAAAAATTTTCCAAGTATAGATCGAAAAATTTCCCTAGTATAGATCCAAAAATTTCCCAAGTATAGATCCAAAAATTTCCCAAGTATAGATCCAAAAATTTCCCAAGTATAGATCGAAAAATTTCCCAAGTATAGATCCAAAAATTTCCCAAGTATAGATCGAAAAATTTCCCAAGTATAGATCCACAAATTTCCCAAGTATACATCCAAAAATTTCCCAAGTATAGATCGAAAAATTTCCCTAGTATAGATCGAAAAATTTCCCTAGTATAGATCCAAAAATTTCCCAAGTATAGATCCAAAAATTTCCCAAGTATAAATCCAAAAATTTCCCAAGTATAGATCCAAAAATTTCCCAAGCATAGATCGAAAAATTTTCCAAGTATAGATCGAAAAATTTCCCAAGTATAGATCCAAAATTTCCCAAGTATAGATCAAAAAATTTCCCAAGTATAGATCGAAAAATTTCCCAAGTATAGATCGAAAAATTTCCCAAGTATAGATCCAAAAATTTCCCAAGTATAGATCCAAAAATTTCCCAAGTATAGATCCAAAAATTTCCCAAGCATAGATCGAAAAATTTTCCAAGTATAGATCGAAAAATTTCCCTAGTATAGATCCAAAAATTTCCCAAGTATAGATCCAAAAATTTCCCAAGTATAGATCGAAAAATTTCCCAAGTATAGATCCAAAAATTTCCCAAGTATAGATCGAAAAATTTCCCAAGTATAGATCCACAAATTTCCCAAGTATACATCCAAAAATTTCCCAAGTATAGATCGAAAAATTTCCCTAGTATAGATCGAAAAATTTCCCTAGTATAGATCCAAAAATTTCCCAAGTATAGATCCAAAAATTTCCCAAGTATAAATCCAAAAATTTCCCAAGTATAGATCCAAAAATTTCCCAAGCATAGATCGAAAAATTTTCCAAGTATAGATCGAAAAATTTCCCAAGTATAGATCCAAAATTTCCCAAGTATAGATCAAAAAATTTCCCAAGTATAGATCGAAAAATTTCCCAAGTATAGATCGAAAAATTTCCCAAGTATAGATCCAAAAATTTCCCAAGTATAGATTCAAAAATTTTCCAAGTATAGATCCAAAAATTTCCCAAGTATAGATCGAAAAATTTCCCAAGTATAGATCGAAAAATTTCCCAAGTATACATCCAAAAATTTCCCAAGCATAGATCGAAAAATTTTCCAAGTATAGATCGAAAAATTTCCCTAGTATAGATCCAAAAATTTCCCAAGTATAGATCCAAAAATTTCCCAAGTATAGATCGAAAAATTTCCCAAGTATACATCCAAAAATTTCCCAAGTATAGATCGAAAAATTTCCCTAGTATAGATCGAAAAATTTCCCTAGTATAGATCCAAAAATTTCCCAAGTATAGATCCAAAAATTTCCCAAGTATAAATCCAAAAATTTCCCAAGTATAGATCCAAAAATTTCCCAAGCATAGATCGAAAAATTTTCCAAGAATAGATCGAAAAATTTCCCAAGTATAGATCCAAAATTTCCCAAGTATAGATCAAAAAATTTCCCAAGTATAGATCGAAAAATTTCCCAAGTATAGATCGAAAAATTTCCCAAGTATAGATCCAAAAATTTCCCAAGCATAGATCGAAAAATTTTCCAAGTATAGATCGAAAAATTTCCCTAGTATAGATCCAAAAATTTCCCAAGTATAGATCCAAAAATTTCCCAAGTATAGATCGAAAAATTTCCCAAGTATAGATCCAAAAATTTCCCAAGTATAGATCGAAAAATTTCCCAAGTATAGATCCACAAATTTCCCAAGTATACATCCAAAAATTTCCCAAGTATACATCCAAAAATTTCCCAAGTATAGATCGAAAAATTTCCCTAGTATAGATCGAAAAATTTCCCTAGTATAGATCCAAAAATTTCCCAAGTATAGATCCAAAAATTTCCCAAGTATAAATCCAAAAATTTCCCAAGTATAGATCCAAAAATTTCCCAAGCATAGATCGAAAAATTTTCCAAGTATAGATCGAAAAATTTCCCAAGTATAGATCCAAAATTTCCCAAGTATAGATCAAAAAATTTCCCAAGTATAGATCGAAAAATTTCCCAAGTATAGATCCAAAAATTTCCCAAGTATAGATCCAAAAATTTCCCAAGTATAGATCCAAAAATTTCCCAAGCATAGATCGAAAAATTTTCCAAGTATAGATCGAAAAATTTCCCTAGTATAGATCCAAAAATTTCCCAAGTATAGATCCAAAAATTTCCCAAGTATAGATCGAAAAATTTCCCAAGTATAGATCCAAAAATTTCCCAAGTATAGATCGAAAAATTTCCCAAGTATAGATCCACAAATTTCCCAAGTATACATCCAAAAATTTCCCAAGTATACATCCAAAAATTTCCCAAGTATAGATCGAAAAATTTCCCTAGTATAGATCGAAAAATTTCCCTAGTATAGATCCAAAAATTTCCCAAGTATAGATCCAAAAATTTCCCAAGTATAAATCCAAAAATTTCCCAAGTATAGATCCAAAAATTTCCCAAGCATAGATCGAAAAATTTTCCAAGTATAGATCGAAAAATTTCCCAAGTATAGATCCAAAATTTCCCAAGTATAGATCAAAAAATTTCCCAAGTATAGATCGAAAAATTTCCCAAGTATAGATCGAAAAATTTCCCAAGTATAGATCCAAAAATTTCCCAAGTATAGATTCAAAAATTTTCCAAGTATAGATCCAAAAATTTCCCAAGTATAGATCGAAAAATTTCCCAAGTATAGATCGAAAAATTTCCCAAGTATACATCCAAAAATTTCCCAAGCATAGATCGAAAAATTTTCCAAGTATAGATCGAAAAATTTCCCTAGTATAGATCCAAAAATTTCCCAAGTATAGATCCAAAAATTTCCCAAGTATAGATCGAAAAATTTCCCAAGTATACATCCAAAAATTTCCCAAGTATAGATCGAAAAATTTCCCTAGTATAGATCGAAAAATTTCCCTAGTATAGATCCAAAAATTTCCCAAGTATAGATCCAAAAATTTCCCAAGTATAAATCCAAAAATTTCCCAAGTATAGATCCAAAAATTTCCCAAGCATAGATCGAAAAATTTTCCAAGAATAGATCGAAAAATTTCCCAAGTATAGATCCAAAATTTCCGAAGTATAGATCAAAAAATTTCCCAAGTATAGATCGAAAAATTTCCCAAGTATAGATCGAAAAATTTCCCAAGTATAGATCCAAAAATTTCCCAAGTATAGATTCAAAAATTTTCCAAGTATAGATCCAAAAATTTCCCAAGTATAGATAGAAAAATTTCCCAAGTATAGATCGAAAAATTTCCCAAGTATACATCCAAAAATTTCCCAAGCATAGATCGAAAAATTTTCCAAGTATAGATCGAAAAATTTCCCTAGTATAGATCCAAAAATTTCCCAAGTATAGATCCAAAAATTTCCCAAGTATAGATCGAAAAATTTCCCAAGTATAGATCCAAAAATTTCCCAAGTATAGATCGAAAAATTTCCCAAGTATAGATCCACAAATTTCCCAAGTATACATCCAAAAATTTCCCAAGTATAGATCGAAAAATTTCCCTAGTATAGATCGAAAAATTTCCCTAGTATAGATCCAAAAATTTCCCTAGTATAGATCGAAAAATTTCCCTAGTATAGATCCAAAAATTTCCCAAGCATAGATCGAAAAATTTTCCAAGTATAGATCGAAAAATTTCCCAAGTATAGATCCAAAATTTCCCAAGTATAGATCCAAAAATTTCCCATGAATAGATCCAAAAATTTCCCAAGCATAGATCGAAAAATTTCCCTAGTATAGATCGAAAAATTTCCCAAGTATAGATGAAAAATTTCCCAAGTATAGATCCAAAAATTTCCCATGAATAGATCTAAAAATTTCCCAAGCATAGATCGAAAAATTTCCCTAGTATAGATCGAAAAATTTTCCAAGTATAGATCCAAAAATTTCCCAAGTATAGATCCAAAAATTTCCCAAGTATAGATCCAAAAATTTCCCAAGAATAGATACAAAAATTTCCCAAGTATAGATCCAAAAATTTCCCAAGTATAGATCCAAAAATTTCCCAAGTATAGATCCAAAAATTTCCCAAGTATAGATCCAAAAATTTCCCAAGTATAGATCCAAAAATTTCCCAAGCATAGATCGAAAAATTTTCCAAGTATAGATCGAAAAATTTCCCTAGTATAGATCCAAAAATTTCCCAAGTATAGATCCAAAAATTTCCCAAGTATAGATCGAAAAATTTCCCAAGTATAGATCCAAAAATTTCCCAAGTATAGATCCAAAAATTTCCCAAGTATAGATCCACAAATTTCCCAAGTATACATCCAAAAATTTCCCAAGTATAGATCGAAAAATTTCCCTAGTATAGATCGAAAAATTTCCCTAGTATAGATCCAAAAATTTCCCAAGTATAGATCCAAAAATTTCCCAAGTATAAATCCAAAAATTTCCCAAGTATAGATCCAAAAATTTCCCAAGCATAGATCGAAAAATTTTCCAAGTATAGATCGAAAAATTTCCCTAGTATAGATCCAAAAATTTCCCAAGTATAGATCCAAAAATTTCCCAAGTATAGATCGAAAAATTTCCCAAGTATAGATCGAAAAATTTCCCAAGTATAGATCCAAAAATTTCCCAAGTATAGATTCAAAAATTTTCCAAGTATAGATCCAAAAATTTCCCTAGTATAGATCGAAAAATTTCCCTAGTATAGATCCAAAAATTTCCCAAGTATAGATCCAAAAATTTCCCAAGTATAAATCCAAAAATTTCCCAAGTATAGATCCAAAAATTTCCCAAGCATAGATCGAAAAATTTTCCAAGTATAGATCGAAAAATTTCCCAAGTATAGATCCAAAATTTCCCAAGTATAGATCAAAAAATTTCCCAAGTATAGATCGAAAAATTTCCCAAGTATAGATCGAAAAATTTCCCAAGTATAGATCCAAAAATTTCCCAAGTATAGATTCAAAAATTTACCAAGTATAGATTCAAAAATTTCCCAAGAATAGATCCAAAAATTTCCCATGTATAGTACAAAAAATTTCCCAAGTATAGATCCAAAAATTTCCCATGAATAGATCCAAAATTTTCCCAAGCATAGATCGAAAAATTTCCCTAGTATAGATCGAAAAATTTTCCAAGTATAGATCCAAAAATTTCCCAAGTATAGATCCAAAAATTTCCCAAGTATAGATCCAAAAATTTCCCAAGAATAGATACAAAAATTTCCCAAGTATAGATCCAAAAATTTCCCAAGTATAGATCCAAAAATTTCCCAAGTATAGATCCAAAAATTTCCCAAGTATAGATTCAAAAATTTCCCAAGTATAGATCCAAAAATTTCCCAAGCATAGATCGAAAAATTTTCCAAGTATAGATCGAAAAATTTCCCTAGTATAGATCCTAAAATTTCCCAAGTATAGATCCAAAAATTTCCCAAGTATAGATCGAAAAATTTCCCAAGTATAGATCGAAAAATTTCCCAAGTATAGATCCACAAATTTCCCAAATATACATCCAAAAATTTCCCAAGTATAGATCGAAAAATTTCCCAAGTATAGATCGAAAAATTTCCCAAGTATAGATCCAAAAATTCCCCAAGAATAGATCCAAAAATTTCCCATGTATAGTACGAAAAATTTCCCAAGTATAGATCCAAAAATTTCCCATGAATAGATCCAAAAATTTCCCAAGTATAGATCCAAAAATTTCACAAGTATACATCCAAAAATTTCCCAAGTATAGATCCAAAAATTTCCCAAGTATAGATCCCAAAATTTCCCAAGTATAGATCCAAAAATTTCCCAAGTAGAGATTAAAATTTCCTAAGTAGAGATTCAAAAATTTCCCAAGTAGAGAATCAAAAATTTCCCAAGTAGAGATTCAAAAATTTCCCATGTAGCGATTCAAAAATTTCCCAAGTAGAGATTCAAAAATTTCCCAATTAGAGATTCAAAAATTTCCCAAGTAGAGATTCAAAAATTTCCCAAATAGAGATTAAAAATTTCCCAAGTAGAGATCCAAAAATTTCCCAAGTATAGATCCAAAAATTTCCCAAGTATAGATCCTAAAATTTCCCAAGTATAGATCGAAAAATTTCCCAAGTATATATCCAAAAATTTCCCAAGTATAGATCCAAAAATTTCCCAAGTATAGATCCAAAAAATTCCCAAGTATAGATCGAAAAATTTCCCAAGTATAGTACGAAAAATTTCCCAAGTATAGATCCAAAAATTTCCCAAGTATAGATCCAAAAATTTCCCAAGTATAGATCGAAAAATTTCCCAAGTATAGATCCACAAATTTCCCAAATATACATCCAAAAATTTCCCAAGTATAGATCGAAAAATTTCCCAAGTATAGATCGAAAAATTTCCCAAGTATAGATCCAAAAATTCCCCAAGAATAGATCCAAAAATTTCCCATGTATAGTACGAAAAATTTCCCAAGTATAGATCCAAAAATTTCCCATGAATAGATCCAAAAATATCCCAAGTATAGATCCAAAAATTTCACAAGTATACATCCAAAAATTTCCCAAGTATAGATCCAAAAATTTCCCAAGTATAGATCCCAAAATTTCCCAAGTATAGATCCAAAAATTTCCCAAGTAGAGATTAAAATTTCCTAAGTAGAGATTCAAAAATTTCCCAAGTAGAGAATCAAAAATTTCCCAAGTAGAGATTCAAAAATTTCCCATGTAGCGATTCAAAAATTTCCCAAGTAGAGATTCAAAAATTTCCCAATTAGAGATTCAAAAATTTCCCAAGTAGAGATTCAAAAATTTCCCAAATAGAGATTAAAAATTTCCCAAGTAGAGATCCAAAAATTTCCCAAGTATAGATCCAAAAATTTCCCAAGTATAGATCCTAAAATTTCCCAAGTATAGATCGAAAAATTTCCCAAGTATATATCCAAAAATTTCCCAAGTATAGATCCAAAAATTTCCCAAGTATAGATCCAAAAATTCCCCAAGAATAGATCCAAAAATTTCCCATGTATAGTACGAAAAATTTCCCAAGTATAGATCCAAAAATTTCCCATGAATAGATCCAAAAATTTCCCAAGTATAGATCCAAAAATTTCACAAGTATACATCCAAAAATTTCCCAAGTATAGATCCAAAAATTTCCCAAGTATAGATCCCAAAATTTCCCAAGTATAGATCCAAAAATTTCCCAAGTAGAGATTAAAATTTCCTAAGTAGAGATTCAAAAATTTCCCAAGTAGAGAATCAAAAATTTCCCAAGTAGAGATTCAAAAATTTCCCATGTAGCGATTCAAAAATTTCCCAAGTAGAGATTCAAAAATTTCCCAATTAGAGATTCAAAAATTTCCCAAGTAGAGATTCAAAAATTTCCCAAATAGAGATTAAAAATTTCCCAAGTAGAGATCCAAAAATTTCCCAAGTATAGATCCAAAAATTTCCCAAGTATAGATCCTAAAATTTCCCAAGTATAGATCGAAAAATTTCCCAAGTATATATCCAAAAATTTCCCAAGTATAGATCCAAAAATTTCCCAAGTATAGATCCAAAAAATTCCCAAGTATAGATCGAAAAATTTCCCAAGTATAGTACGAAAAATTTCCCAAGTATAGATCCAAAAATTTCCCAAGTATAGATCCAAAAATTTCCCAAGTATAGATCGAAAAATTTCCCAAGTATAGATCCACAAATTTCCCAAATATACATCCAAAAATTTCCCAAGTATAGATCGAAAAATTTCCCAAGTATAGATCGAAAAATTTCCCAAGTATAGATCCAAAAATTCCCCAAGAATAGATCCAAAAATTTCCCATGTATAGTACGAAAAATTTCCCAAGTATAGATCCAAAAATTTCCCATGAATAGATCCAAAAATATCCCAAGTATAGATCCAAAAATTTCACAAGTATACATCCAAAAATTTCCCAAGTATAGATCCAAAAATTTCCCAAGTATAGATCCCAAAATTTCCCAAGTATAGATCCAAAAATTTCCCAAGTAGAGATTAAAATTTCCTAAGTAGAGATTCAAAAATTTCCCAAGTAGAGAATCAAAAATTTCCCAAGTAGAGATTCAAAAATTTCCCATGTAGCGATTCAAAAATTTCCCAAGTAGAGATTCAAAAATTTCCCAATTAGAGATTCAAAAATTTCCCAAGTAGAGATTCAAAAATTTCCCAAATAGAGATTAAAAATTTCCCAAGTAGAGATCCAAAAATTTCCCAAGTATAGATCCAAAAATTTCCCAAGTATAGATCCTAAAATTTCCCAAGTATAGATCGAAAAATTTCCCAAGTATATATCCAAAAATTTCCCAAGTATAGATCCAAAAATTTCCCAAGTATAGATCCAAAAATTTCCCAAGTATAGATCCAAAAAATTCCCAAGTATAGATCGAAAAATTTCCCAAGTATAGTACGAAAAATTTCCCAAGTATAGATCCAAAAATTTCCCAAGTATAGATCCAAAAATTTCCCAAGTATAGATCGAAAAATTACCCAAGTATAGATCGAAAAATTTCCCAAGTATAGATCGAAAAATTTCCCAAGTATACATCCAAAAATTTCCCAAGTATAGATCCAAAAATTTCCCAAGTATAGATCCAAAAATTTCCCAAGTATAGATCCAAAAATTTCTCAAGTATAGATTCAAAAATTTCCCAAGCATAGATCCAAAAATTTCCCATGTATAGTCCAAAAATTTCCCAAGTAGAGATTCAAAAATTTCCCAAGTAGAGATTCAAAAATTTCCCAAGTATAGATCGAAAAATTTCCCAAGCATAGATCGAAAAATTTCACAAGTATACATCCAAAAATTTCCCTAGTATAGATCGAAAAATTTCCCAAGTATAGATCCAAAATTTCCCAAGTATAGATCCAAAAATTTCCCAAGTATAGATCCAAATATTTCCCAAGTATAGATCCAAAAATTTCCCAAGTATAGATCGAAAAATTTCCCAAGTATAGATCGAAAAATTTCCCAAGTATAGATCGAAAAATTTCCCAAATATAGATTCAAAAATTTCCCAAGTATAGGTCCAAAAATTTCCCAAGTATAGATTCAAAAATTTCCCAAGTATAGATTCAAAAATTTCCCAAGTATAGATCCAAAAATTTCCCAAGTATAGATCGAAAAATTTCCCAAGTATAGATCCAAAAATTTCCCAAGTATACATCCAAAAATTTCCCAAGTATAGATCCAAAAATTTCCCAAGTATAGATTCAAAAATTTCCCAAGTATAGATCCAAAAATTTTCCAAGTATACATCCAAAAATTTCCCAAGTATAGATCCAAAAATTTCCCAAGTATAGATCCAAAAATTTCCCAAGTATAATCCAAAAATTTCTCAAGTATAGATTCAAAAATTTCCCAAGCATAGATCCAAAAATTTCCCAAGTATAGTCCAAAAATTTCCCAAGTAGAGATTCAAAAATTTCCCAAGTAGAGATTCAAAAATTTCCCAAGTATAGATCGAAAAATTTCCCAAGTATAGATCGAAAAATTTCCCAAGTATAGATCGAAAAATTTCCCAAGTATAGATCCAAAAATTTTCCAAGTATAGATCGATAAATTTCCCAAGTATAGATCCAAAAATTTCCCAAGTATAGATCCAAAAATTTCCCAAGTATAGATCGAAAAATTTCCCAAGTATAGATCGAAAAATTTCCCAAATATAGATTCAAAAATTTCCCAAGTATAGGTCCAAAAATTTCCCAAGTATAGATTCAAAAATTTCCCAAGTATAGATTCAAAAATTTCCCAAGTATAGATCCAAAAATTTCCCAAGTATAGATCCAAAAATTTCCCAAGTATAGATCGAAAAATTTCCCAAGTATAGATCCAAAAATTTCCCAAGTATAGATCGAAAAATTTCCCAAGTATAGATCCACAAATTTCCCAAGTATACATCCAAAAATTTCCCAAGTATAGATCGAAAAATTTCCCTAGTATAGATCGAAAAAATTCCCTAGTATAGATCCAAAAATTTCACAAGTATAGATCCAAAAATTTCCCAAGTATAAATCCAAAAATTTCCCAAGTATAGATCCAAAAATTTCCCAAGCATAGATCGAAAAATTTTCCAAGTATAGATCGAAAAATTTCCCAAGTATAGATCCAAAATTTCCCAAGTATAGATCAAAAAATTTCCCAAGTATAGATCGAAAAATTTCCCAAGTATAGATCGAAAAATTTCCCAAGTATAGATCCAAAAATTTCCCAAGTATAGATTCAAAAATTTTCCAAGTAGAGATCCAAAAATTTCCCTAGTATAGATCGAAAAATTTCCCTAGTATAGATCCAAAAATTTCCCAAGTATAGATCCAAAAATTTCCCAAGTATAAATCCAAAAATTTCCCAAGTATAGATCCAAAAATTTCCCAAGCATAGATCGAAAAATTTTCCAAGTATAGATCGAAAAATTTCCCAAGTATAGATCCAAAATTTCCCAAGTATAGATCAAAAAATTTCCCAAGTATAGATCGAAAAATTTCCCAAGTATAGATCGAAAAATTTCCCAAGTATAGATCCAAAAATTTCCCAAGTATAGATTCAAAAATTTACCAAGTATAGATTCAAAAATTTCCCAAGAATAGATCCAAAAATTTCCCATGTATAGTACAAAAAATTTCCCAAGTATAGATCCAAAAATTTCCCATGAATAGATCCAAAATTTTCCCAAGCATAGATCGAAAAATTTCCCTAGTATAGATCGAAAAATTTTCCAAGTATAGATCCAAAAATTTCCCAAGTATAGATCCAAAAATTTCCCAAGTATAGATCCAAAAATTTCCCAAGAATAGATACAAAAATTTCCCAAGTATAGATCCAAAAATTTCCCAAGTATAGATCCAAAAATTTCCCAAGTATAGATCCAAAAATTTCCCAAGTATAGATTCAAAAATTTCCCAAGTATAGATCCAAAAATTTCCCAAGCATAGATCGAAAAATTTTCCAAGTATAGATCGAAAAATTTCCCTAGTATAGATCCTAAAATTTCCCAAGTATAGATCCAAAAATTTCCCAAGTATAGATCGAAAAATTTCCCAAGTATAGATCCACAAATTTCCCAAATATACATCCAAAAATTTCCCAAGTATAGATCGAAAAATTTCCCTAGTATAGATCCAAAAATTTCCCAAGAATAGATCGAAAAATTTCCCAAGTATAGATCCAAAAATTTCCCAAGTATAGATCGAAAAATTTCCCAAGTATAGATCCACAAATTTCCCAAATATACATCCAAAAATTTCCCAAGTATAGATCGAAAAATTTCCCAAGTATAGATCGAAAAATTTCCCAAGTATAGATCCAAAAATTCCCCAAGAATAGATCCAAAAATTTCCCATGTATAGTACGAAAAATTTCCCAAGTATAGATCCAAAAATTTCCCATGAATAGATCCAAAAATTTCCCAAGTATAGATCCAAAAATTTCACAAGTATACATCCAAAAATTTCCCAAGTATAGATCCAAAAATTTCCCAAGTATAGATCCCAAAATTTCCCAAGTATAGATCCAAAAATTTCCCAAGTAGAGATTAAAATTTCCTAAGTAGAGATTCAAAAATTTCCCAAGTAGAGATTCAAAAATTTCCCAAGTAGAGATTAAAAATTTCCCAAGTAGAGATCCAAAAATTTCCAAAGTATAGATCCAAAAATTTCCCAAGTATAGATCCCAAAATTTCCCAAGTATAGATCCAAAAATTTCCCAAGTAGAGATTAAAATTTCCTAAGTAGAGATTCAAAAATTTCCCAAGTAGAGATTCAAAAATTTCCCAAGTAGAGATTAAAAATTTCCCAAGTAGAGATCCAAAAATTTCCAAAGTATAGATTCAAAAATTACCCAAGTATAGATCCAAAAATTTCCCAAGTATAGATCCAAAAATTTCCCAAGTATAGATCCAAAAATTTCCCAAGCATAGATCGAAAAATTTTCCAAGTATAGATCGAAAAATTTCCCAAGTATAGATCCAAAATTTCCCAAGTATAGATCAAAAAATTTCCCAAGTATAGATCGAAAAATTTCCCAAGTATAGATCGAAAAATTTCCCAAGTATAGATCCAAAAATTTCCCAAGTATAGATTCAAAAATTTACCAAGTATAGATTCAAAAATTTCCCAAGAATAGATCCAAAAATTTCCCATGTATAGTACAAAAAATTTCCCAAGTATAGATCCAAAAATTTCCCATGAATAGATCCAAAATTTTCCCAAGCATAGATCGAAAAATTTCCCTAGTATAGATCGAAACATTTTCCAAGTATAGATCCAAAAATTTCCCAAGTATAGATCCAAAAATTTCCCAAGTATAGATCCAAAAATTTCCCAAGAATAGATCCAAAAATTTCCCAAGTATAGATCCAAAAATTTCCCAAGTATAGATCCAAAAATTTCCCAAGTATAGATCCAAAAATTTCCCAAGTATAGATTCAAAAATTTCCCAAGTATAGATCCAAAAATTTCCCAAGCATAGATCGAAAAATTTTCCAAGTATAGATCGAAAAATTTCCCTAGTATAGATCCTAAAATTTCCCAAGTATAGATCCAAAAATTTCCCAAGTATAGATCGAAAAATTTCCCAAGTATAGATCCACAAATTTCCCAAATATACATCCAAAAATTTCCCAAGTATAGATCGAAAAATTTCCCTAGTATAGATCCAAAAATTTCCCAAGAATAGATCGAAAAATTTCCCAAGTATAGATCCAAAAATTTCCCAAGTATAGATCGAAAAATTTCCCAAGTATAGATCCACAAATTTCCCAAATATACATCCAAAAATTTCCCAAGTATAGATCGAAAAATTTCCCAAGTATAGATCGAAAAATTTCCCAAGTATAGATCCAAAAATTCCCCAAGAATAGATCCAAAAATTTAACATGTATAGTACGAAAAATTTCTCAAGTATAGATCCAAAAATTTCCCATGAATAGATCCAAAAATTTCCCAAGTATAGATCCAAAAATTTCACAAGTATACATCCAAAAATTTCCCAAGTATAGATCCAAAAATTTCCCAAGTATAGATCCCAAAATTTCCCAAGTATAGATCCAAAAATTTCCCAAGTAGAGATTAAAATTTCCTAAGTAGAGATTCAAAAATTTCCCAAGTAGAGATTCAAAAATTTCCCAAGTAGAGATTAAAAATTTCTCAAGTAGAGATCCAAAAATTTCCCAAGTATAGATCCAAAAATTTCCCAAGTATAGATCCTAAAATTTCCCAAGTATAGATCGAAAAATTTCCCAAGTATATATCCAAAAATTTCCCAAGTATAGATCCAAAAATTTCCCAAGTATAGATCCAAAAATTTCCCAAGTATAGATCCAAAAAATTCCCAAGTATAGATCGAAAAATTTCCCAAGTATAGTACGAAAAATTTCCCAAGTATAGATCCAAAAATTTCCCAAGTATAGATCCAAAAATTTCCCAAGTATAGATCGAAAAATTACCCAAGTATAGATCGAAAAATTTCCCAAGTATAGATCGAAAAATTTCCCAAGTATACATCCAAAAATTTCCCAAGTATAGATCGAAAAATTTCCCAAGTATTGATCGAAAAATTTACCAAGTATAGATTCAAAAATTTACCAAGAATAGATCCAAAAATTTCCCATGTATAGTACAAAAAATTTCCCAAGTATAGATCCAAAAATTTCCCATGAATAGATCCAAAATTTTCCCAAGCATAGATCGAAAAATTTCCCAAGTATAGATCGAAAAATTTTCCAAGTATACATCCAAAAATTTCCCAAGTATAGATCCAAAAATTTCCCAAGTATAGATCCAAAAATTTCCCAAGTATAGATCCAAAAATTTCTCAAGTATAGATTCAAAAATTTCCCAAGCATAGATCCAAAAATTTCCCATGTATAGTCCAAAAATTTCCCAAGTAGAGATTCAAAAATTTCCCAAGTAGAGATTCAAAAATTTCCCAAGTATAGATCGAAAAATTTCCCAAGCATAGATCGAAAAATTTTCCAAGTATAGATCGAAAAATTTCCCAAGTATAGATCCAAAAATTTCACAAGTATACATCCAAAAATTTCCCTAGTATAGATCGAAAAATTTTCCAAGTATAGGTCCAAAATTTTCCAAGTATAGATCGAAAAATTTCCCAAGTATAGATCCAAAATTTCCCAAGTATAGATCCAAAAATTTCCCAAGTATAGATCCAAATATTTCCCAAGTATAGATCCAAAAATTTCCCAAGTATAGATCGAAAAATTTCCCAAGTATAGATCGAAAAATTTCCCAAGTATAGATCGAAAAATTTCCCAAATATAGATTCAAAAATTTCCCAAGTATAGGTCCAAAAATTTCCCAAGTATAGATTCAAAAATTTCCCAAGTATAGATTCAAAAATTTCCCAAGTATAGATCCAAAAATTTCCCAAGTATAGATCGAAAAATTTCCCAAGTATAGATCCAAAAATTTCCCAAGTATACATCCAAAAATTTCCCAAGTATAGATCCAAAAATTTCCCAAGTATAGATTCAAAAATTTCCCAAGTATAGATCCAAAAATTTTCCAAGTATACATCCAAAAATTTCCCAAGTATAGATCCAAAAATTTCCCAAGTATAGATCCAAAAATTTCCCAAGTATAATCCAAAAATTTCTCAAGTATAGATTCAAAAATTTCCCAAGCATAGATCCAAAAATTTCCCAAGTATAGTCCAAAAATTTCCCAAGTAGAGATTCAAAAATTTCCCAAGTAGAGATTCAAAAATTTCCCAAGTATAGATCGAAAAATTTCCCAAGTATAGATCGAAAAATTTCCCAAGTATAGATCGAAAAATTTCCCAAGTATAGATCCAAAAATTTTCCAAGTTAAGATCGATAAATTTCCCAAGTATAGATCCAAAAATTTCCCAAGTATAGATCCAAAAATTTCCCAAGTATAGATCGAAAAATTTCCCAAGTATAGATCGAAAAATTTCCCAAGTATAGATCCAAATATTTCCCAAGTATAGATCCAAAAATTTCCCAAGTATAGATCGAAAAATTTCCCAAGTATAGATCGAAAAATTTCCCAAGTATAGATCGAAAAATTTCCCAAATATAGATTCAAAAATTTCCCAAGTATAGGTCCAAAAATTTCCCAAGTATAGATTCAAAAATTTCCCAAGTATAGATTCAAAAATTTCCCAAGTATAGATCCATAAATTTCCCAAGTATAGATCGAAAAATTTCCCAAGTATAGATCCAAAAATTTCCCAAGTATACATCCAAAAATTTCCCAAGTATAGATCCAAAAATTTCCCAAGTATAGATTCAAAAATTTCCCAAGTATAGATCCAAAAATTTTCCAAGTATACATCCAAAAATTTCCCAAGTATAGATCCAAAAATTTCCCAAGTATAGATCCAAAAATTTCCCGAGTATAATCCAAAAATTTCTCAAGTATAGATTCAAAAATTTCCCAAGCATAGATCCAAAAATTTCCCAAGTATAGTCCAAAAATTTCCCAAGTAGAGATTCAAAAATTTCCCAAGTAGAGATTCAAAAATTTCCCAAGTATAGATCGAAAAATTTCCCAAGTATAGATCGAAAAATTTCCCAAGTATAGATCGAAAAATTTCCCAAGTATAGATCCAAAAATTTTCCAAGTATAGATCGATAAATTTCCCAAGTATAGATCCAAAAATTTCCCAAGTATAGATCCAAAAATTTCCCAAGTATAGATCGAAAAATTTCCCAAGTATAGATCGAAAAATTTCCCAAATATAGATTCAAAAATTTCCCAAGTATAGGTCCAAAAATTTCCCAAGTATAGATTCAAAAATTTCCCAAGTATAGATTCAAAAATTTCCCAAGTATAGATCCAAAAATTTCCCAAGTATAGATCGAAAAATTTCCCAAGTATAGATCCAAAAATTTCCCAAGTATACATCCAAAAATTTCCCAAGTATAGATCCAAAAATTTCCCAAGTATAGATTCAAAAATTTCCCAAGTATAGATCCAAAAATTTTCCAAGTATACATCCAAAAATTTCCCAAGTATAGATCCAAAAATTTCCCAAGTATAGATCCAAAAATTTCCCAAGTATAATCCAAAAATTTCTCAAGTATAGATTCAAAAATTTCCCAAGCATAGATCCAAAAATTTCCCAAGTATAGTCCAAAAATTTCCCAAGTAGAGATTCAAAAATTTCCCAAGTAGAGATTCAAAAATTTCCCAAGTATAGATCGAAAAATTTCCCAAGTATAGATCGAAAAATTTCCCAAGTATAGATCGAAAAATTTCCCAAGTATAGATCCAAAAATTTTCCAAGTATAGATCGATAAATTTCCCAAGTATAGATCCAAAAATTTCCCAAGTATAGATCCAAAAATTTCCCAAGTATAGATCGAAAAATTTCCCTAGTATAGATCGAAAAATTTCCCTAGTATAGATCGAAAAATTTTCCAAGTATAGATCCAAAAATTTCCCAAGTATAGATCCAAAAATTTCCCAACTATAGATCCAAAAATTTCCCAAGAATCGATCCAAAAATTTCCCAAGTATAGATCCAAAAATTTCCCAAGTATAGAACCAAAAATTTCCCAAGTATAGATCGAAAAATTTCCCAAGTATAGATCGAAAAATTTCCCAAGTATAGATCGAAAAATTTCCCTAGTATAGATCCAAAAATTTCCCAAGTATAGATCCAAAAATTTCCCAAGAATAGATCCAAAAATTTCCCAAGTATAGATCCAAAAATTTCCCAAGTATAGATCCAAAAATTTCCCAAGTATAGATCCAAAAATTTCCCAAGTATAGATCGAAAAATTTCCCTAGTATAGATCGAAAAATTTTCCAAGTATAGATCCAAAAATTTCCCAAGTATAGATCCAAAAAATTCCCAAGTATAGATCGAAAAATTTCCCAAATATAGTACGAAAAATTTCCCAAGTATAGATCCAAAAATTTCCCAAGTATAGATCCAAAAATTTCCCAAGTATAGTACGAAAAATTTCCCAAGTATAGATCCAAAAATTTCCCAAGTATAGATCCAAAAATTTCCCAAGCATAGATCCAAAAATTTCCTAAGTATAGATCCAAAAATTTCCCAAGTGTAGATCCAAAAATTTCCCAAGAATAGACCCAAAAAATTCCCAAGTATAGATCGAAAAATTTCCCAAGTATAGTACGAAAAATTTCCCAAGTATAGATCCAAAAATTTCCCAAGTATAGATCCAAAAATTTCCCAAGTATAGATCCAAAAATTTCCCAAGTATAGATCCAAAAATTTCCCAAGTATAGTACAAAAAATTTCTCAAGTATAGATCCAAAAATTTCCCATGAATAGATCCAAAATTTTCCCAAGCATAGATCCAAAAATTTCCCAAGTATAGATCCAAAAATTTCCCAAGTATAGATCCAAAAATTTCCCAAGTATAGATCCAAAAATTTCCCAAGTATAGTACAAAAAATTTCTCAAGTATAGATCCAAAAATTTCCCATGAATAGATCCAAAATTTTCCCAAGCATAGATCGAAAAATTTCCCTAGTATAGATCGAAAAATTTTCCAAGTATAGATCCAAAAATTTCCCAAGTATAGATCCAAAAATTTCCCAAGTATAGATCCAAAAATTTCCCAAGTATAGATCCAAAAATTTCCCAAGTATAGATCCAAAAATTTCCCAAGAATAGATACAAAAATTTCCCAAGTATAGATCCAAAAATTTCCCAAGTATAGATCCAAAAATTTCCCAAGTATAGATCCAAAAATTTCCCAAGTATAGATCCAAAAATTTCCCAAGTATAGATCCAAAAATTTCCCAAGCATAGATCCAAAAATTTTCCAAGTATAGATCGAAAAATTTCCCTAGTATAGATCCTAAAATTTCCCAAGTATAGATCCAAAAATTTCCCAAGTATAGATCGAAAAATTTCCCAAGTATAGATCCAAAAATTTCCTAAGTATAGATCGAAAAATTTCCCAAGTATAGATCCACAAATTTCCCAAATATACATCCAAAAATTTCCCAAGTATAGATCGAAAAATTTCCCTAGTATAGATCCAAAAATTTCCCAAGTATAGATCGAAAAATTTCCCAAGTATAGATCCAAAAATTTCCCAAGTATAGATCGAAAAATTTCCCAAGTATAGATCCACAAATTTCCCAAATATACATCCAAAAATTTCCCAAGTATAGATCGAAAAATTTCCCAAGTATAGATCGAAAAAATTCCCAAGTATAGATCCAAAAATTCCCCAAGAATAGATCCAAAAATTTCCCATGTATAGTACGAAAAATTTCCCAAGTATAGATCCAAAAATTTCCCATGAATAGATCCAAAAATTTCCCAAGTATAGATCCAAAAATTTCACAAGTATACATCCAAAAATTTCCCAAGTATAGATCCAAAAATTTCCCAAGTATAGATCCCAAAATTTCCCAAGTATAGATCCAAAAATTTCCCAAGTAGAGATTCAAAAATTTCCCAAGTAGAGAATCAAAAATTTCCCAAGTAGAGATTCAAAAATTTCCCATGTAGCGATTCAAAAATTTCCCAAGTAGAGATTCAAAAATTTCCCAATTAGAGATTCAAAAATTTCCCAAGTAGAGATTCAAAAATTTCTAAAGTAGAGATTAAAAATTTCCCAAGTAGAGATCCAAAAATTTCCCAAGTATAGATCCAAAAATTTCCCAAGTATAGATTCTAAAATTTCCCAAGTATAGATCGAAAAATTTCCCAAGTATATATCCAAAAATTTCCCAAGTATAGATCCAAAAATTTCACAAGTATACATCCAAAAATTTCCCAAGTATAGATCCAAAAATTTCCCAAGTATAGATCCCAAAATTTCCCAAGTATAGATCCAAAAATTTCCCAAGTAGAGATTCAAAAATTTCCCAAGTAGAGAATCAAAAATTTCCCAAGTAGAGATTCAAAAATTTCCCATGTAGCGATTCAAAAATTTCCCAAGTAGAGATTCAAAAATTTCCCAATTAGAGATTCAAAAATTTCCCAAGTAGAGATTCAAAAATTTCTAAAGTAGAGATTAAAAATTTCCCAAGTAGAGATCCAAAAATTTCCCAAGTATAGATCCAAAAATTTCCCAAGTATAGATTCTAAAATTTCCCAAGAATAGATCCAAAAATTTCCCATGTATAGTACAAAAAATTTCTCAAGTATAGATCCAAAAATTTCCCATGAATAGATCCAAAATTTTCCCAAGCATAGATCGAAAAATTTCCCTAGTATAGATCGAAAAATTTTCCAAGTATAGATCCAAAAATTTCCCAAGTATAGATCCAAAAATTTCCCAAGTATAGATCCAAAAATTTCCCAAGAATAGATACAAAAATTTCCCAAGTATAGATCCAAAAATTTCCCAAGTATAGATCCAAAAATTTCCCAAGTATAGATCCAAAAATTTCCCAAGTATAGATCCAAAAATTTCCCAAGTATAGATCCAAAAATTTCCCAAGCATAGATCCAAAAATTTTCCAAGTATAGATCGAAAAATTTCCCTAGTATAGATCCTAAAATTTCCCAAGTATAGATCCAAAAATTTCCCAAGTATAGATCGAAAAATTTCCCAAGTATAGATCCAAAAATTTCCCAAGTATAGATCGAAAAATTTCCCAAGTATAGATCCACAAATTTCCCAAATATACATCCAAAAATTTCCCAAGTATAGATCGAAAAATTTCCCTAGTATAGATCCAAAAATTTCCCAAGTATAGATCGAAAAATTTCCCAAGTATAGATCCAAAAATTTCCCAAGTATAGATCGAAAAATTTCCCAAGTATAGATCCACAAATTTCCCAAATATACATCCAAAAATTTCCCAAGTATAGATCGAAAAATTTCCCAAGTATAGATCGAAAAATTTCCCAAGTATAGATCCAAAAATTCCCCAAGAATAGATCCAAAAATTTCCCATGTATAGTACGAAAAATTTCCCAAGTATAGATCCAAAAATTTCCCATGAATAGATCCAAAAATTTCCCAAGTATAGATCCAAAAATTTCACAAGTATACATCCAAAAATTTCCCAAGTATAGATCCAAAAATTTCCCAAGTATAGATCCCAAAATTTCCCAAGTATAGATCCAAAAATTTCCCAAGTAGAGATTCAAAAATTTCCCAAGTAGAGAATCAAAAATTTCCCAAGTAGAGATTCAAAAATTTCCCATGTAGCGATTCAAAAATTTCCCAAGTAGAGATTCAAAAATTTCCCAATTAGAGATTCAAAAATTTCCCAAGTAGAGATTCAAAAATTTCTAAAGTAGAGATTAAAAATTTCCCAAGTAGAGATCCAAAAATTTCCCAAGTATAGATCCAAAAATTTCCCAAGTATAGATTCTAAAATTTCCCAAGTATAGATCCAAAAATTTCCCAAGTATAGATCCAAAAATTTCCCAAGAATAGATACAAAAATTTCCCAAGTATAGATCCAAAAATTTCCCAAGTATAGATCCAAAAATTTCCCAAGTATAGATCCAAAAATTTCCCAAGTATAGATCCAAAAATTTCCCAAGTATAGATCCAAAAATTTCCCAAGCATAGATCCAAAAATTTTCCAAGTATAGATCGAAAAATTTCCCTAGTATAGATCCTAAAATTTCCCAAGTATAGATCCACAAATTTCCCAAATATACATCCAAAAATTTCCCAAGTATAGATCGAAAAATTTCCCTAGTATAGATCCAAAAATTTCCCAAGTATAGATCGAAAAATTTCCCAAGTATAGATCCAAAAATTTCCCAAGTATAGATCGAAAAATTTCCCAAGTATAGATCCACAAATTTCCCAAATATACATCCAAAAATTTCCCAAGTATAGATCGAAAAATTTCCCAAGTATAGATCGAAAAATTTCCCAAGTATAGATCCAAAAATTCCCCAAGAATAGATCCAAAAATTTCCCATGTATAGTACGAAAAATTTCCCAAGTATAGATCCAAAAATTTCCCATGAATAGATCCAAAAATTTCCCAAGTATAGATCCAAAAATTTCACAAGTATACATCCAAAAATTTCCCAAGTATAGATCCAAAAATTTCCCAAGTATAGATCCCAAAATTTCCCAAGTATAGATCCAAAAATTTCCCAAGTAGAGATTCAAAAATTTCCCAAGTAGAGAATCAAAAATTTCCCAAGTAGAGATTCAAAAATTTCCCATGTAGCGATTCAAAAATTTCCCAAGTAGAGATTCAAAAATTTCCCAATTAGAGATTCAAAAATTTCCCAAGTAGAGATTCAAAAATTTCTAAAGTAGAGATTAAAAATTTCCCAAGTAGAGATCCAAAAATTTCCCAAGTATAGATCCAAAAATTTCCCAAGTATAGATTCTAAAATTTCCCAAGTATAGATCGAAAAATTTCCCAAGTATATATCCAAAAATTTCCCAAGTATAGATCCAAAAATTTCACAAGTATACATCCAAAAATTTCCCAAGTATAGATCCAAAAATTTCCCAAGTATAGATCCCAAAATTTCCCAAGTATAGATCCAAAAATTTCCCAAGTAGAGATTCAAAAATTTCCCAAGTAGAGAATCAAAAATTTCCCAAGTAGAGATTCAAAAATTTCCCATGTAGCGATTCAAAAATTTCCCAAGTAGAGATTCAAAAATTTCCCAATTAGAGATTCAAAAATTTCCCAAGTAGAGATTCAAAAATTTCTAAAGTAGAGATTAAAAATTTCCCAAGTAGAGATCCAAAAATTTCCCAAGTATAGATCCAAAAATTTCCCAAGTATAGATTCTAAAATTTCCCAAGTATAGATCGAAAAATTTCCCAAGTATATATCCAAAAATTTCCCAAGTATAGAACCAAAAATTTCCCAAGTATAGATCGAAAAATTTCCCAAGTATAGTACGAAAAATTTCCCAAGTATAGATCCAAAAATTTCCCAATTATAGATCCAAAAATTTCCCAAGTATAGATCCAAAAATTTCCCAAGTATAGATCGAAAAATTACCCAAGTATAGATCGAAAAATTTCCCAAGTATAGATCGAAAAATTTTCCAAGTATAGATCGAAATATTTCCCAAGTAGAGGTCGAAAAATTTCCCAAGTATAGTACGAAAAATTTGCCAAGTATAGATCCAAAAATTTCCCAAGTATAGATCCAAAAATTTCCCAAGAATAGATCCAAAAATTTCCCAAGTATAGTACGAAAAATTTCCCAAGTATAGATCCAAAAATTTCCCAAGTATAGATCGAAAAATTTCCCAAGTATAGATCGAAAAATTTCCCAAGTATAGATCGAAAAATTTCCCAAGTATAGATCCAAAAATTTCCCAAGAATAGATCCAAAAATTTCCCAAGTATAGATCCAAAAATTTCCCAAGTATAGATCCAAAAATTTACCAAGTTTAGATCCAAAAATTTCCCAAGTATAGATCGAAAAATTTCCTAGTATAGATCGAAAAATTTTCCAAGTATAGATCCAAAAATTTCCCAAGTATAGATCCAAAAATTTCCCAAGTATAGATCCAAAATTTCCCAAGAATAGATCCAAAAATTTCCCAAGTATAGATCGAAAAATTTCCCAAGTATAGATCGAAAAATTTTCCAAGTATAGATCGAAATATTTCCCAAGTAGAGGTCGAAAAATTTCCCAAGTATAGTACGAAAAATTTCCCTAGTATAGATCGAAAAATTTTCCAAGTATAGATCCAAAAATTTCCCAAGTATAGATCCAAAAATTTCCCAAGTATAGATCCAAAAATTTCCCAAGAATAGATACAAAAATTTCCCAAGTATAGATCCAAAAATTTCCCAAGTATAGATCCAAAAATTTCCCAAGTATAGTACGAAAAATTTCCCAAGTATAGATCCAAAAATTTCCCAAGTATAGATCCAAAAATTTCCCAAGCATAGATCCAAAAATTTCCCAAGAATAGACCCAAAAAATTCCCAAGTATAGATCGAAAAATTTCCCAAGTATAGTACGAAAAATTTCCCAAGTATAGATCCAAAAATTTCCCAAGTATAGATCCAAAAATTTCCCAAGTATAGATCCAAAAATTTCCCAAGTATAGATCGAAAAATTACCCAAGTATAGATCGAAAAATTTCCCAAGTATAGATCGAAAAATTTCCCAAGTATACATCCAAAAATTTCCCAAGTATAGATCGAAAAATTTCCCAAGTATTGATCGAAAAATTTTCCAAGTATAGATTCAAAAATTTCCCAAGAATAGATCCAAAAATTTCCCATGTATAGTACAAAAAATTTCTCAAGTATAGATCCAAAAATTTCCCATGAATAGATCCAAAATTTTCCCAAGCATAGATCGAAAAATTTCCCTAGTATAGATCGAAAAATTTTCCAAGTATAGATCCAAAAATTTCCCAAGTATAGATCCAAAAATTTCCCAAGTATAGATCCAAAAATTTCCCAAGAATAGATACAAAAATTTCCCAAGTATAGATCCAAAAATTTCCCAAGTATAGATCCAAAAATTTCCCAAGTATAGATCCAAAAATTTCCCAAGTATAGATCCAAAAATTTCCCAAGTATAGATCCAAAAATTTCCCAAGCATAGATCCAAAAATTTTCCAAGTATAGATCGAAAAATTTCCCTAGTATAGATCCTAAAATTTCCCAAGTATAGATCCAAAAATTTCCCAAGTATAGATCGAAAAATTTCCCAAGTATAGATCCAAAAATTTCCCAAGTATAGATCGAAAAATTTCCCAAGTATAGATCCACAAATTTCCCAAATATACATCCAAAAATTTCCCAAGTATAGATCGAAAAATTTCCCAAGTATAGATCCAAAAATTTCCCAAGTATAGATCGAAAAATTTCCCAAGTATAGATCCAAAAATTTCCCAAGTATAGATCGAAAAATTTCCCAAGTATAGATCCACAAATTTCCCAAATATACATCCAAAAATTTCCCAAGTATAGAACGAAAAATTTCCCAAGTATAGATCGAAAAATTTCCCAAGTATAGATCCACAAATTTCCCAAATATACATCCAAAAATTTCCCAAGTATAGATCGAAAAATTTCCCAAGTATAGATCGAAAAATTTCCCAAGTATAGATCCAAAAATTCCCCAAGAATAGATCCAAAAATTTCCCATGTATAGTACGAAAAATTTCCCAAGTATAGATCCAAAAATTTCCCATGAATAGATCCAAAAATTTCCCAAGTATAGATCCAAAAATTTCACAAGTATACATCCAATAATTTCCCAAGTATAGATCCAAAAATTTCCCAAGTATAGATCCCAAAATTTCCCAAGTATAGATCCAAAAATTTCCCAAGTAGAGATTCAAAAATTTCCCAATCAGAGAATCAAAAATTTCCCAAGTAGAGATTCAAAAATTTCCCATGTAGCGATTCAAAAATTTCCCAAGTAGAGATTCAAAAATTTCCCAATTAGAGATTCAAAAATTTCCCAAGTAGAGATTCAAAAATTTCTAAAGTAGAGATTAAAAATTTCCCAAGTAGAGATCCAAAAATTTCCCAAGTATAGATCCAAAAATTTCCCAAGTATAGATTCTAAAATTTCCCAAGTATAGATCGAAAAATTTCCCAAGTATATATCCAAAAATTTCCCAAGTATAGATCCAAAAATTTCCCAAGTATAGATCCAAAAATTTCCCAAGTATAGATCCAAAAAATTCCCAAGTATAGATCGAAAAATTTCCCAAGTATAGTACGAAAAATTTCCCAAGTATAGATCCAAAAATTTCCCAATTATAGATCCAAAAATTTCCCAAGTATAGATCCAAAAATTTCCCAAGTATAGATCGAAAAATTACTCAAGTATAGATCGAAAAATTTCCCAAGTATAGATCGAAAAATTTTCCAAGTATAGATCGAAATATTTCCCAAGTAGAGGTCGAAAAATTTCCCAAGTATAGTACGAAAAATTTGCCAAGTATAGATCCAAAAATTTCCCAAGTATAGATCCAAAAATTTCCCAAGAATAGATCCAAAAATTTCCCAAGTATAGTACGAAAAATTTCCCAAGTATAGATCCAAAAATTTCCCAAGTATAGATCGAAAAATTTCCCAAGTATAGATCCAAAAATTTCCCAAGTATAGATCGAAAAATTTCCCAAGTATAGATCGAAAAATTTCCCAAGTATAGATCCAAAAATTTCCCAAGAATAGATCCAAAAATTTCCCAAGTATAGATCCAAAAATTTCCCAAGTATAGATCCAAAAATTTACCAAGTTTAGATCCAAAAATTTCCCAAGTATAGATCGAAAAATTTCCTAGTATAGATCGAAAAATTTTCCAAGTATAGATCCAAAAATTTCCCAAGTATAGATCCAAAAATTTCCCAAGTATAGATCCAAAATTTCCCAAGAATAGATCCAAAAATTTCCCAAGTATAGATCGAAAAATTTCCCAAGTATAGATCGAAAAATTTTCCAAGTATAGATCGAAATATTTCCCAAGTAGAGGTCGAAAAATTTCCCAAGTATAGTACGAAAAATTTGCCAAGTATAGATCCAAAAATTTCCCAAGTATAGATCCAAAAATTTCCCAAGAATAGATCCAAAAATTTCCCAAGTATAGTACGAAAAATTTCCCAAGTATAGATCCAAAAATTTCCCAAGTATAGATCCAAAAATTTCCCAAGTATAGATCCAAAAATTTCCCAAGTATAGATCGAAAAATTTCCCAAGTATAGATCGAAAAATTTCCCAAGTATAGATCCAAAAATTTCCCAAGAATAGATCCAAAAATTTCCCAAGTATAGATCCAAAAATTTCCCAAGTATATATCCAAAAATTTCCCAAGTATAGATCCAAAAATTTCCCAAGTATAGATCCAAAAATTTCCCAAGTATAGATCCAAAAATTTCCCAAGTATAGATCGAAAAATTTCCCAAGTATAGATCGAAAAATTTCCCAAGTATAGATCCAAAAATTTCCCAAGTATAGATTCTAAAATTTCCCAAGTATAGATCGAAAAATTTCCCAAGTATATATCCAAAAATTTCCCAAGTATAGATCCAAAAATTTCCCAAGTATAGATCCAAAAATTTCCCAAGTATAGATCCAAAAAATTCCCAAGTATAGATCGAAAAATTTCCCAAGTATAGTACGAAAAATTTCCCAAGTATAGATCCAAAAATTTCCCAATTATAGATCCAAAAATTTCCCAAGTATAGATCCAAAAATTTCCCAAGTATAGATCGAAAAATTACTCAAGTATAGATCGAAAAATTTCCCAAGTATAGATCGAAAAATTTTCCAAGTATAGATCGAAATATTTCCCAAGTAGAGGTCGAAAAATTTCCCAAGTATAGTACGAAAAATTTGCCAAGTATAGATCCAAAAATTTCCCAAGTATAGATCCAAAAATTTCCCAAGAATAGATCCAAAAATTTCCCAAGTATAGTACGAAAAATTTCCCAAGTATAGATCCAAAAATTTCCCAAGTATAGATCGAAAAATTTCCCAAGTATAGATCCAAAAATTTCCCAAGTATAGATCGAAAAATTTCCCAAGTATAGATCGAAAAATTTCCCAAGTATAGATCCAAAAATTTCCCAAGAATAGATCCAAAAATTTCCCAAGTATAGATCCAAAAATTTCCCAAGTATAGATCCAAAAATTTACCAAGTTTAGATCCAAAAATTTCCCAAGTATAGATCGAAAAATTTCCTAGTATAGATCGAAAAATTTTCCAAGTATAGATCCAAAAATTTCCCAAGTATAGATCCAAAAATTTCCCAAGTATAGATCCAAAATTTCCCAAGAATAGATCCAAAAATTTCCCAAGTATAGATCGAAAAATTTCCCAAGTATAGATCGAAAAATTTTCCAAGTATAGATCGAAATATTTCCCAAGTAGAGGTCGAAAAATTTCCCAAGTATAGTACGAAAAATTTGCCAAGTATAGATCCAAAAATTTCCCAAGTATAGATCCAAAAATTTCCCAAGAATAGATCCAAAAATTTCCCAAGTATAGTACGAAAAATTTCCCAAGTATAGATCCAAAAATTTCCCAAGTATAGATCCAAAAATTTCCCAAGTATAGATCCAAAAATTTCCCAAGTATAGATCGAAAAATTTCCCAAGTATAGATCGAAAAATTTCCCAAGTATAGATCCAAAAATTTCCCAAGAATAGATCCAAAAATTTCCCAAGTATAGATCCAAAAATTTCCCAAGTATAGATCCAAAAATTTACCAAGTTTAGATCCAAAAATTTCCCAAGTATAGATCGAAAAATTTCCTAGTATAGATCGAAAAATTTTCCAAGTATAGATCCAAAAATTTCCCAAGTATAGATCCAAAAATTTCCCAAGTATAGATCCAAAATTTCCCAAGAATAGATCCAAAAATTTCCCAAGTATAGATCCAAAAATTTCCCAAGTATAGATCGAAAAATTTCCCTAGTATAGATCGAAAAATTTTCCAAGTATAGATCCAAAAATTTCCCAAGTATAGATCCAAAAATTTCCCAAGTATAGATCCAAAAATTTCCCAAGAATAGATCCAAAAATTTCCCAAGTATAGATCCAAAAATTTCCCAAGTATAGATCCAAAAATTTCCCAAGCATAGATCCAAAAATTTCCTAGGTATAGATCCAAAAATTTCCCAAGTGTAGATCCAAAAATTTCCCAAGAATAGATCCAAAAATTTCCCAAGTATAGTACGAAAAATTTCCCAGTATAGATCCAAAAATTTCCCAAGTATAGATCCCAAAATTTCCCAAGTATAGATCCAAAAGTTTCCCAAGTATAGATCCAAAAATTTACCAAGTATAGATCCAAAAATTTCCCAAGCATAGATCGAAAAATTTTCCAAGTATAGATCCAAAAATTTCCCAAGTATAGATCCAATAATTTCCCAAGTATAGATCGAAAAATTTCCCAAGTATAGATCGAAAAATTTCCCAAGTATTGATCGAAAAATTTACCAAGTATAGATTCAAAAATTTCCCAAGAATAGATCCAAAAATTTCCCAAGTATAGATCGAAAAATTTCCCAAGTATAGATCCACAAATTTCCCAAATATACATCCAAAAATTTCCCAAGTATAGATCGAAAAATTTCCCAAGTATAGATCGAAAAATTTCCCAAGTATAGATCCAAAAATTCCCCAAGAATAGATCCAAAAATTTCCCATGTATAGTACGAAAAATTTCCCAAGTATAGATCCAAAAATTTCCCATGAATAGATCCAAAAATTTCCCAAGTATAGATCCAAAAATTTCACAAGTATACATCCAAAAATTTCCCAAGTATAGATCCAAAAATTTCCCAAGTATAGATCCCAAAATTTCCCAAGTATAGATCCAAAAATTTCCCAAGTAGAGATTCAAAAATTTCCCAAGTAGAGAATCAAAAATTTCCCAAGTAGAGATTCAAAAATTTCCCATGTAGCGATTCAAAAATTTCCCAAGTAGAGATTCAAAAATTTCCCAATTAGAGATTCAAAAATTTCCCAAGTAGAGATTCAAAAATTTCTAAAGTAGAGATTAAAAATTTCCCAAGTAGAGATCCAAAAATTTCCCAAGTATAGATCCAAAAATTTCCCAAGTATAGATTCTAAAATTTCCCAAGTATAGATCGAAAAATTTCCCAAGTATATATCCAAAAATTTCCCAAGTATAGATCCAAAAATTTCCCAAGTATGGATCCAAAAATTTCCCAAGTATAGATCCAAAAAATTCCCAAGTATAGATCGAAAAATTTCCCAAGTATAGTACGAAAAATTTCCCAAGTATAGATCCAAAAATTTCCCAATTATAGATCCAAAAATTTCCCAAGTATAGATCCAAAAATTTCCCAAGTATAGATCGAAAAATTACCCAAGTATAGATCGAAAAATTTCCCAAGTATAGATCGAAAAATTTTCCAAGTATAGATCGAAATATTTCCCAAGTAGAGGTCGAAAAATTTCCCAAGTATAGTACGAAAAATTTGCCAAGTATAGATCCAAAAATTTCCCAAGTATAGATCCAAAAATTTCCCAAGAATAGATCCAAAAATTTCCCAAGTATAGTACGAAAAATTTCCCAAGTATAGATCCAAAAATTTCCCAAGTATAGATCGAAAAATTTCCCAAGTATAGATCCAAAAATTTCCCAAGTATAGATCCAAAAATTTCCCAAGTATAGATCCAAAAATTTCCCAAGTATAGATCGAAAAATTTCCCAAGTATAGATCGAAAAATTTCCCAAGTATAGATCCAAAAATTTCCCAAGAATAGATCCAAAAATTTCCCAAGTATAGATCCAAAAATTTCCCAAGTATAGATCCAAAAATTTACCAAGTTTAGATCCAAAAATTTCCCAAGTATAGATCGAAAAATTTCCTAGTATAGATCGAAAAATTTTCCAAGTATAGATCCAAAAATTTCCCAAGTATAGATCCAAAAATTTCCCAAGTATAGATCCAAAATTTACCAAGAATAGATCCAAAAATTTCCCAAGTATAGATCGAAAAATTTCCCAAGTATAGATCCAAAAATTTCCCAAGTATAGATCCAAAAATTTCCCAAGTATAGATCGAAAAATTTCCCTAGTATAGATCGAAAAATTTTCCAAGTATAGATCCAAAAATTTCCCAAGTATAGATCCAAAAATTTCCCAAGTATAGATCCAAAAATTTCCCAAGAATAGATCCAAAAATTTCCCAAGTATAGATCCAAAAATTTCCCAAGTATAGATCCAAAAATTTCCCAAGCATAGATCCAAAAATTTCCTAGGTATAGATCCAAAAATTTCCCAAGTGTAGATCCAAAAATTTCCCAAGAATAGATCCAAAAATTTCCCAAGTATAGTACCAAAATTTTCCCAGTATAGATCCAAAAATTTCCCAAGTATAGATCCCAAAATTTCCCAAGTATAGATCCAAAAGTTTCCCAAGTATAGATCCAAAAATTTACCAAGTATAGATCCAAAAATTTCCCAAGCATAGATCGAAAAATTTTCCAAGTATAGATCCAAAAATTTCCCAAGTATAGATCCAATAATTTCCCAAGTATAGATCGAAAAATTTCCCAAGTATAGATCGAAAAATTTCCCAAGTATTGATCGAAAAATTTACCAAGTATAGATTCAAAAATTTCCCAAGAATAGATCCAAAAATTTCCCATGTATAGTACAAAAAATTTCTCAAGTATAGATCCAAAAATTTCCCATGAATAGATCCAAAATTTTCCCAAGCATAGATCGAAAAATTTCCCTAGTATAGATCGAAAAATTTTCCAAGTATAGATCCAAAAATTTCCCAAGTATAGATCCAAAAATTTCCCAAGTATAGATCCAAAAATTTCCCAAGCATAGATCGAAAAATTTTCCAAGTATAGATCGAAAAATTTCCCTAGTATAGATCCTAAAATTTCCCAAGTATAGATCCAAAAATTTCCCAAGTATAGATCGAAAAATTTCCCAAGTATAGATCCAAAAATTTCCCAAGTATAGATCGAAAAATTTCCCTAGTATAGATCCAAAAATTTCCCAAGTATAGATCGAAAAATTTCCCAAGTATAGATCCAAAAATTTCCCAAGTATAGATCGAAAAATTTCCCAAGTATAGATCCACAAATTTCCCAAATATACATCCAAAAATTTCCCAAGTATAGATCGAAAAATTTCCCTAGTATAGATCCTAAAATTTCCCAAGTATAGATCCAAAAATTTCCCAAGTATAGATCGAAAAATTTCCCAAGTATAGATCCAAAAATTTCCCAAGTATAGATCGAAAAATTTCCCTAGTATAGATCCAAAAATTTCCCAAGTATAGATCGAAAAATTTCCCAAGTATAGATCCAAAAATTTCCCAAGTATAGATCGAAAAATTTCCCAAGTATAGATCCACAAATTTCCCAAATATACATCCAAAAATTTTCCAAGTATAGATCGAAAAATTTCCCAAGTATAGATCGAAAAATTTCCCAAGTATAGATCCAAAAATTCCCCAAGAATAGATCCAAAAATTTCCCATGTATAGTACGAAAAATTTCCCAAGTATAGATCCAAAAATTTCCCATGAATAGATCCAAAAATTTCCCAAGTATAGATCCAAAAATTTCACAAGTATACATCCAAAAATTTCCCAAGTATAGATCCAAAAATTTCCCAAGTATAGATCCCAAAATTTCCCAAGTATAGATCCAAAAATTTCCCAAGTAGAGATTCAAAAATTTCCCAAGTAGAGAATCAAAAATTTCCCAAGTAGAGATTCAAAAATTTCCCATGTAGCGATTCAAAAATTTCCCAAGTAGAGATTCAAAAATTTCCCAATTAGAGATTCAAAAATTTCCCAAGTAAAGATTCAAAAATTTCTAAAGTAGAGATTAAAAATTTCCCAAGTAGAGATCCAAAAATTTCCCAAGTATAGATCCAAAAATTTCCCAAGTATAGATCCTAAAATTTCCCAAGTATAGATCGAAAAATTTCCCAAGTATATATCCAAAAATTTCCCAAGTATAGATCCAAAAATTTCCCAAGTATAGATCCAAAAATTTCCCAAGTATAGATCCAAAAAATTCCCAAGTATAGATCGAAAAATTTCCCAAGTATAGTACGAAAAATTTCCCAAGTATAGATCCAAAAATTTCCCAATTATAGATCCAAAAATTTCCCAAGTATAGATCCAAAAATTTCCCAAGTATAGATCGAAAAATTACCCAAGTATAGATCGAAAAATTTCCCAAGTATAGATCGAAAAATTTTCCAAGTATAGATCGAAATATTTCCCAAGTAGAGGTCGAAAAATTTCCCAAGTATAGTACGAAAAATTTGCCAAGTATAGATCCAAAAATTTCCCAAGTATAGATCCAAAAATTTCCCAAGAATAGATCCAAAAATTTCCCAAGTATAGTACGAAAAATTTCCCAAGTATAGATCCAAAAATTTCCCAAGTATAGATCGAAAAATTTCCCAAGTATAGATCCAAAAATTTCCCAAGTATAGATCCAAAAATTTCCCAAGTATAGATCCAAAAATTTCCCAAGTATAGATCGAAAAATTTCCCAAGTATAGATCGAAAAATTTCCCAAGAATAGATCCAAAAATTTCCCAAGAATAGATCCAAAAATTTCCCAAGTATAGATCCAAAAATTTCCCAAGTATAGATCCAAAAATTTACCAAGTTTAGATCCAAAAATTTCCCAAGTATAGATCGAAAAATTTCCTAGTATAGATCGAAAAATTTTCCAAGTATAGATCCAAAAATTTCCCAAGTATAGATCCAAAAATTTCCCAAGTATAGATCAAAAATTTCCCAAGAATAGATCCAAAAATTTTCCAAGTATAGATCGAAAAATTTCCCAAGTATAGATCCAAAAATTTCCCAAGTATAGATCCAAAAATTTCCCAAGTATAGATCGAAAAATTTCCCTAGTATAGATCGAAAAATTTTCCAAGTATAGATCCAAAAATTTCCCAAGTATAGATCCAAAAATTTCCCAAGTATAGATCCAAAAATTTCCCAAGAATAGATCCAAAAATTTCCCAAGTATAGATCCAAAAATTTCCCAAGTATAGATCCAAAAATTTCCCAAGCATAGATCCAAAAATTTCCTAGGTATAGATCCAAAAATTTCCCAAGTGTAGATCCAAAAATTTCCCAAGAATAGATCCAAAAATTTCCCAAGTATAGTACCAAAATTTTCCCAGTATAGATCCAAAAATTTCCCAAGTATAGATCCCAAAATTTCCCAAGTATAGATCCAAAAGTTTCCCAAGTATAGATCCAAAAATTTACCAAGTATAGATCCAAAAATTTCCCAAGCATAGATCGAAAAATTTTCCAAGTATAGATCCAAAAATTTCCCAAGTATAGATCCAATAATTTCCCAAGTATAGATCGAAAAATTTCCCAAGTATAGATCGAAAAATTTCCCAAGTATTGATCGAAAAATTTACCAAGTATAGATTCAAAAATTTCCCAAGAATAGATCCAAAAATTTCCCAAGAATAGATCCAAAAATTTCCCATGTATAGTACAAAAAATTTCTCAAGTATAGATCCAAAAATTTCCCATGAATAGATCCAAAATTTTCCCAAGCATAGATCGAAAAATTTCCCTAGTATAGATCGAAAAATTTTCCAAGTATAGATCCAAAAATTTCCCAAGTATAGATCCAAAAATTTCCCAAGTATAGATCCAAAAATTTCCCAAGAATAGATACAAAAATTTCCCAAGTATAGATCCAAAAATTTCCCAAGTATAGATCCAAAAATTTCCCAAGTATAGATCCAAAAATTTCCCAAGTATAGATCCAAAAATTTCCAAGTATAGATCCAAAAATTTCCCAAGCATAGATCGAAAAATTTTCCAAGTATAGATCGAAAAATTTCCCTAGTATAGATCCTAAAATTTCCCAAGTATAGATCCAAAAATTTCCCAAGTATAGATCGAAAAATTTCCCAAGTATAGATCCAAAAATTTCCCAAGTATAGATCGAAAAATTTCCCAAGTATAGATCCACAAATTTCCCAAATATACATCCAAAAATTTCCCAAGTATAGATCGAAAAATTTCCCTAGTATAGATCCAAAAATTTCCCAAGTATAGATCGAAAAATTTCCCAAGTATAGATCCAAAAATTTCCCAAGTATAGATCGAAAAATTTCCCAAGTATAGATCCACAAATTTCCCAAATATACATCCAAAAATTTCCCAAGTATAGATCGAAAAATTTCCCAAGTATAGATCGAAAAATTTCCCAAGTATAGATCCAAAAATTCCCCAAGAATAGATCCAAAAATTTCCCATGTATAGTACGAAAAATTTCCCAAGTATAGATCCAAAAATTTCCCATGAATAGATCCAAAAATTTCCCAAGTATAGATCCAAAAATTTCACAAGTATACATCCAAAAATTTCCCAAGTATAGATCCAAAAATTTCCCAAGTATAGATCCCAAAATTTCCCAAGTATAGATCCAAAAATTTCCCAAGTAGAGATTCAAAAATTTCCCAAGTAGAGAATCAAAAATTTCCCAAGTAGAGATTCAAAAATTTCCCATGTAGCGATTCAAAAATTTCCCAAGTAGAGATTCAAAAATTTCCCAATTAGAGATTCAAAAATTTCCCAAGTAGAGATTCAAAAATTTCTAAAGTAGAGATTAAAAATTTCCCAAGTAGAGATCCAAAAATTTCCCAAGTATAGATCCAAAAATTTCCCAAGTATAGATCCTAAAATTTCCCAAGTATAGATCGAAAAATTTCCCAAGTATATATTCAAAAATTTCCCAAGTATAGATCCAAAAATTTCCCAAGTATAGATCCAAAAATTTCCCAAGTATAGATCCAAAAAATTCCCAAGTATAGATCGAAAAATTTCCCAAGTATAGTACGAAAAATTTCCCAAGTATAGATCCAAAAATTTCCCAATTATAGATCCAAAAATTTCCCAAGTATAGATCCAAAAATTTCCCAAGTATAGATCGAAAAATTACCCAAGTATAGATCGAAATATTTCCCAAGTAGAGGTCGAAAAATTTCCCAAGTATAGTACGAAAAATTTGCCAAGTATAGATCCAAAAATTTCCCAAGTATAGATCCAAAAATTTCCCAAGAATAGATCCAAAAATTTCCCAAGTATAGTACGAAAAATTTCCCAAGTATAGATCCAAAAATTTCCCAAGTATAGATCGAAAAATTTCCCAAGTATAGATCCAAAAATTTCCCAAGTATAGATCCAAAAATTTCCCAAGTATAGATCCAAAAATTTCCCAAGTATAGATCCAAAAATTCCCCAAGAATAGATCCAAAAATTTCCCATGTATAGTACGAAAAATTTCCCAAGTATAGATCCAAAAATTTCCCATGAATAGATCCAAAAATTTCCCAAGTATAGATCCAAAAATTTCACAAGTATACATCCAAAAATTTCCCAAGTATAGATCCAAAAATTTCCCAAGTATAGATCCCAAAATTTCCCAAGTATAGATCCAAAAATTTCCCAAGTAGAGATTCAAAAATTTCCCAAGTAGAGAATCAAAAATTTCCCAAGTAGAGATTCAAAAATTTCCCATGTAGCGATTCAAAAATTTCCCAAGTAGAGATTCAAAAATTTCCCAATTAGAGATTCAAAAATTTCCCAAGTAGAGATTCAAAAATTTCTAAAGTAGAGATTAAAAATTTCCCAAGTAGAGATCCAAAAATTTCCCAAGTATAGATCCAAAAATTTCCCAAGTATAGATCCTAAAATTTCCCAAGTATAGATCGAAAAATTTCCCAAGTATATATTCAAAAATTTCCCAAGTATAGATCCAAAAATTTCCCAAGTATAGATCCAAAAATTTCCCAAGTATAGATCCAAAAAATTCCCAAGTATAGATCGAAAAATTTCCCAAGTATAGTACGAAAAATTTCCCAAGTATAGATCCAAAAATTTCCCAATTATAGATCCAAAAATTTCCCAAGTATAGATCCAAAAATTTCCCAAGTATAGATCGAAAAATTACCCAAGTATAGATCGAAATATTTCCCAAGTAGAGGTCGAAAAATTTCCCAAGTATAGTACGAAAAATTTGCCAAGTATAGATCCAAAAATTTCCCAAGTATAGATCCAAAAATTTCCCAAGAATAGATCCAAAAATTTCCCAAGTATAGTACGAAAAATTTCCCAAGTATAGATCCAAAAATTTCCCAAGTATAGATCGAAAAATTTCCCAAGTATAGATCCAAAAATTTCCCAAGTATAGATCGAAAAATTACCCAAGTATAGATCGAAATATTTCCCAAGTAGAGGTCGAAAAATTTCCCAAGTATAGTACGAAAAATTTGCCAAGTATAGATCCAAAAATTTCCCAAGTATAGATCCAAAAATTTCCCAAGAATAGATCCAAAAATTTCCCAAGTATAGTACGAAAAATTTCCCAAGTATAGATCCAAAAATTTCCCAAGTATAGATCGAAAAATTTCCCAAGTATAGATCCAAAAATTTCCCAAGTATAGATCCAAAAATTTCCCAAGTATAGATCCAAAAATTTCCCAAGTATAGATCGAAAAATTTCCCAAGTATAGATCGAAAAATTTCCCAAGTATAGATCCAAAAATTTCCCAAGAATAGATCCAAAAATTTCCCAAGTATAGATCCAAAAATTTCCCAAGTATAGATCCAAAATTTCCCAAGAATAGATCCAAAAATTTCCCAAGTATAGATCGAAAAATTTCCCAAGTATAGATCCAAAAATTTCCCAAGTATAGATCCAAAAATTTCCCAAGTATAGATCGAAAAATTTCCCTAGTATAGATCGAAAAATTTTCCAAGTATAGATCCAAAAATTTCCCAAGTATAGATCCAAAAATTTCCCAAGTATAGATCCAAAAATTTCCCAAGAATAGATCCAAAAATTTCCCAAGTATAGATCCAAAAATTTCCCAAGTATAGATCCAAAAATTTCCCAAGTATAGATCCAAAAATTTACCAAGTTTAGATCCAAAAATTTCCCAAGTATAGATCGAAAAATTTCCTAGTATAGATCGAAAAATTTTCCAAGTATAGATCCAAAAATTTCCCAAGTATAGATCCAAAAATTTCCCAAGTATAGATCCAAAATTTCCCAAGAATAGATCCAAAAATTTCCCAAGTATAGATCGAAAAATTTCCCAAGTATAGATCCAAAAATTTCCCAAGTATAGATCCAAAAATTTCCCAAGTATAGATCGAAAAATTTCCCTAGTATAGATCGAAAAATTTTCCAAGTATAGATCGAAAAATTTCCCAAGTATAGATCCAAAAATTTCCCAAGTATAGATCCAAAAATTTCCCAAGTATAGATCGAAAAATTTCCCTAGTATAGATCGAAAAATTTTCCAAGTATAGATCCAAAAATTTCCCATGTAGCGATTCAAAAATATCCCAAGTAGAGATTCAAAAATTTCCCAAATAGAGATTCAAAAATTTCCCAAGTAGAGATTCAAAAATTTCCCAAGTAGAGATTAAAAATTTCCCAAGTAGAGATCCAAAAATTTCCCAAGTATAGATCCAAAAATTTCCCAAGTATAGATCCTAAAATTTCCCAATTATAGATCGAAAAATTTCCCAAGTATATATCCAAAAATTTCCCAAGTATAGATCCAAAAATTTCCCAAGTATAGATCCAAAAATTTCCCAAGTAGAGATTAAAAATTTCCCAAGTATAGATCGAAAAATTTCCCAAGTATAGATCCAAAAATTTCCCAAGTATAGATCCAAAAATTTCCCAAGAATAGATCGAAAAATTTCCCAAGTATATATCCAAAAATTTCCCAAGTATAGATCCAAAAATTTCCCAAGTTTAGATCCAAAAATTTCCCAAGTATAGATCGAAAAATTTCCTAGTATAGATCGAAAAATTTTCCAAGTATAGATCCAAAAATTTCCCAAGTATAGATCCAAAAATTTCCCAAGTATAGATCCAAAATTTCCCAAGAATAGATCCAAAAATTTCCCAAGTATAGATCGAAAAAT
The DNA here is from genome assembly GCA_963920705.1 of Odiellus spinosus. Lineage (NCBI taxonomy): Eukaryota > Metazoa > Arthropoda > Arachnida > Opiliones > Phalangiidae > Odiellus > Odiellus spinosus. The sequence continues at coordinate 776,473 of CAWUCO010000219.1, read as the reverse complement.
TTCCCAAGTATAGATCCAAAAATTTCCCAAGTATAGATCCAAAAATTTCCCAAGTATAGATCGAAAAATTTCCCTAGTATAGATCGAAAAATTTTCCAAGTATAGATCCAAAAATTTACCAAGTATAAATCCAAAAATTTCCCAAGTATAGATCCAAAAATTTCCCAAGAATAGATCCAAAAATTTCCCAAGTATAGATCCAAAAATTTCCCAAGTATAGATCCAAAAATTTCCCAAGCATAGATCCAAAAATTTCCTAAGTATAAATCCAAAAATTTCCCAAGTGTAGATCCAAAAATTTCCCAAGAATAGATCCAAAAATTTCCCAAGTATAGTACGAAAAATTTCCCAGTATAGATCCAAAAATTTCCCAAGTATAGATCCCAAAATTTCCCAAGTATAGATCCAAAAATTTCCCAAGTATAGATCCAAAAATTTACCAAGTATAGATCCAAAAATTTCCCAAGCATAGATCGAAAAATTTTCCAAGTATAGATCCAAAAATTTCCCAAGTATAGATCCAAAAATTTCCCAAGTATAGATCGAAAAATTTCCCAAGTATAGATCCAAAAATTTCCCAAGTATAGATCGAAAAATTTCCCAAGTATAGATCCACAAATTTCCCAAGTATACATCCAAAAATTTCCCAAGTATAGATCGAAAAATTTCCCTAGTATAGATCGAAAAATTTCCCAAGTATAGATCGAAAAATTTCCCAAGTATAGATCCAAAAATTTCCCAAGAATAGATCCAAAAATTTCCCATGTATAGTACGAAAAATTTCCCAAGTATAGATCCAAAAATTTCCCATGAATAGATAGTATAGATCCAAAAATTTCCCAAGTATAGATCCAAAAATTTCACAAGTATACATCCAAAAATTTCCCAAGTATAGATCCAAAAATTTCCCAAGTATAGATCCCAAAATTTCCCAAGTATAGATCCAAAAATTTCCCAAGTAGAGATTCAAAAATTTCCTAAGTAGAGATTCAAAAATTTCCCAAGTAGAGAATCAAAAATTTCCCAAGTAGAGATTCAAAAATTTCCCATGTAGCGATTCAAAAATTTCCCAAGTAGAGATTCAAAAATTTCCCAATTAGAGATTCAAAACTTTCCCAAGTAGAGATTCAAAAATTTCCCAAGTAGAGATTAAAAATTTCCCAAGTAGAGATCCAAAAATTTCCCAAGTATAGATCCAAAAATTTCCCAAGTATAGATCCTAAAATTTCCCAATTATAGATCGAAAAATTTCCCAAGTATATATCCAAAAATTTCCCAAGTATAGATCCAAAAATTTCCCAAGTATAGATCCAAAAATTTCCCAAGTATATATCCAAAAAATTCCCAAGTATAGATCGAAAAATTTCCCAAGTATAGTACGAAAAATTTCCCAAGTATAGATCCAAAAATTTCCCAAGTATAGATCCAAAAATTTCCCAAGCATAGATCCAAAAATTTCCTAAGTATAGATCCAAAAATTTCCCAAGTGTAGATCCAAAAATTTCCCAAGAATAGATCCAAAAATTTCCCAAGTATAGATCGAAAAATTTCCCAAGTATAGATTCAAAAATTTCCCAAGTATAGGTCCAAAAATTTCCCAAGTATAGATTCAAAAATTTCCCAAGTATAGATTCAAAAATTTCCCAAGTATAGATTCAAAAATTTCCCAAGTATAGATCGAAAAATTTCCCAAGTATAGATCCAAAAATTTCCCAAGTATACATCCAAAAATTTCCCAATTATAGATCCAAAAATTTCCCAAGTATAGATCCAAAAATTTCCCAAGTATAGATCCAAAAATTTCCCAAGTATAGATTCAAAAATTTCCCAAGCATAGATCCAAAAATTTCCCAAGTATAGTCCAAAAATTTCACAAGTAAAGATTCAAAAATTTCCCAAGTAGAGATTCAAAAATTTCCCAAGTATAGATCGAAAAATTTCCCAAGTATAGATCGAAAAATTTCCCAAGTATAGATCGAAAAATTTCCAAAGTATAGATCCAAAAATTTCCCAAGTATAGATCCAAAAATTTCCCAAGTATAGATCCAAAAATTTCCCAAGTATAGATCCAAAAAATTCCCAAGTATAGATCGAAAAATTTCCCAAGTATAGTACGAAAAATTTCCCAAGTATAGATCCAAAAATTTCCCAAGTATAGATCCAAAAATTTCCCAAGCATAGATCCAAAAATTTCCTAAGTATAGATCCAAAAATTTCCCAAGTGTAGATCCAAAAATTTCCCAAGAATAGATCCAAAAATTTCCCAAGTATAGATCGAAAAATTTCCCAAGTATAGATTCAAAAATTTCCCAAGTATAGGTCCAAAAATTTCCCAAGTATAGATTCAAAAATTTCCCAAGTATAGATTCAAAAATTTCCCAAGTATAGATTCCAAAATTTCCCAAGTATAGATCGAAAAATTTCCCAAGTATAGATCCAAAAATTTCCCAAGTATACATCCAAAAATTTCCCAAGTATAGATCCAAAAATTTCCCAAGTATAGATTCAAAAATTTCCCAAGTATAGATCCAAAAATTTTCCAAGTATACATCCAAAAATTTCCCAATTATAGATCCAAAAATTTCCCAAGTATAGATCCAAAAATTTCCCAAGTATAGATCCAAAAATTTCCCAAGTATAGATTCAAAAATTTCCCAAGCATAGATCCAAAAATTTCCCAAGTATAGTCCAAAAATTTCACAAGTAGAGATTCAAAAATTTCCCAAGTAGAGATTCAAAAATTTCCCAAGTATAGATCGAAAAATTTCCCAAGTATAGATCGAAAAATTTCCCAAGTATAGATCGAAAAATTTCCCAAGTATAGATCCAAAAATTTTCCAAGTATAGATCGAAAAATTTCCCAAGTATAGATCGAAAAATTTCCCAAGTATAGATCGAAAAATTTCCAAAGTATAGATCCAAAAATTTCCCAAGTATAGATCCAAAAATTTTCCAAGTATAGATCGAAAAATTTCCCAAGTATAAATCGAAAAATTTCCCTAGTATAGATCGAAAAATTTTCCAAGTATAGATCCAAAAATTTCCCAAGTATAGATCCAAAAATTTCCCAAGTATTGATCCAAAAATTTCCCAAGAATAGATCCAAAAATTTCCCAAGTATAGATCCAAAAATTTCCCAAGTATAGATCCAAAAATTTCCCAAGTATAGATCCAAAAATTTCCCAAGTATAGATCGAAAAATTTCCCTAGTATAGATCGAAAAATTTTCCAAGTATAGATCCAAAAATTTCCCAAGTATAGATCCAAAAATTTCCCAAGTATAGATCCAAAAATTTCCCAAGTATAGATCCAAAAATTTCCCTAGTATAGATCCAAAAATTTCCCTAGTATAGATCGAAAAATTTTCCAAGTATAGATTCAAAAATTTCCCAAGTATAGATCCAAAAATTTCCCAAGTATAGATCCAAAAATTTCCCAAGAATAGATCCAAAAATTTCCCAAGTATAGATCCAAAAATTTCCCAAGTATAGATCCAAAAATTTCCCAAGTATAGATCCAAAAATTTCCCAAGTATAGATCGAAAAATTTCCCTAGTATAGATCGAAAAATTTTCCAAGTATAGATCCAAAATTTCCCAAGAATAGATCCAAAAATTTCCCAAGTATAGATCGAAAAATTTCCCAAGTATAGATCCAAAAATTTCCCAAGTATAGATCCAAAAATTTCCCAAGTATAGATCGAAAATTTTCCCTAGTATAGATCGAAAAATTTTCCATGTATAGATCCAAAAATTTCCCAAGTATAGATCCAAAAATTTCCCAACTATAGATCCAAAAATTTCCCAAGAATCGATCCAAAAATTTCCCAAGTATAGATCCAAAAATTTCCCAAGTATAGATCCAAAAATTTCCCAAGTATAGATCGAAAAATTTCCCAAGTATAGATCGAAAAATTTCCCTAGTATAGATCCAAAAATTTCCCAAGTATAGATCCAAAAATTTCCCAAGAATAGATCCAAAAATTTCCCAAGTATAGATCCAAAAATTTCCCAAGTATAGATCCAAAAATTTCCCAAGTATAGATCCAAAAATTTCCCAAGTATAGATCGAAAAATTTCCCTAGTATAGATCGAAAAGTTTTCCAAGTATAGATCCAAAAATTTCCCAAGTATAGATCCAAAAAATTCCCAAGTATAGATCGAAAAATTTCCCAAATATAGTACGAAAAATTTCCCAAGTATAGATCCAAAAATTTCCCAAGTATAGATCCAAAAATTTCCCAAGTATAGATCCAAAAATTTCCCTAGTATAGATCCAAAAATTTCCCTAGTATAGATCGAAAAATTTTCCAAGTATAGATTCAAAAATTTCCCAAGTATAGATCCAAAAATTTCCCAAGTATAGATCCAAAAATTTCCCAAGAATAGATCCAAAAATTTCCCAAGTATAGATCCAAAAATTTCCCAAGTATAGATCCAAAAATTTCCCAAGTATAGATCCAAAAATTTCCCAAGTATAGATCGAAAAATTTCCCTAGTATAGATCGAAAAATTTTCCAAGTATAGATCCAAAATTTCCCAAGAATAGATCCAAAAATTTCCCAAGTATAGATCGAAAAATTTCCCAAGTATAGATCCAAAAATTTCCCAAGTATAGATCCAAAAATTTCCCAAGTATAGATCGAAAATTTTCCCTAGTATAGATCGAAAAATGTTCCATGTATAGATCCAAAAATTTCCCAAGTATAGATCCAAAAATTTCCCAACTATAGATCCAAAAATTTCCCAAGAATCGATCCAAAAATTTCCCAAGTATAGATCCAAAAATTTCCCAAGTATAGATCCAAAAATTTCCCAAGTATAGATCGAAAAATTTCCCAAGCATAGATCGAAAAATTTCCCTAGTATAGATCCAAAAATTTCCCAAGTATAGATCCAAAAATTTCCCAAGAATAGATCCAAAAATTTCCCAAGTATAGATCCAAAAATTTCCCAAGTATAGATCCAAAAATTTCCCAAGTATAGATCCAAAAATTTCCCAAGTATAGATCGAAAAATTTCCCTAGTATAGATCGAAAAGTTTTCCAAGTATAGATCCAAAAATTTCCCAAGTATAGATCCAAAAAATTCCCAAGTATAGATCGAAAAATTTCCCAAATATAGTACGAAAAATTTCCCAAGTATAGATCCAAAAATTTCCCAAGTATAGATCCAAAAATTTCCCAAGTATAGTACGAAAAATTTCCCAAGTATAGATCCAAAAATTTCCCAAGTATAGATCCAAAAATTTCCCAAGCATAGATCCAATAATTTCCTAAGTATAGATCCAAAAATTTCCCAAGTGTAGATCCAAAAATTTCCCAAGAATAGATCCAAAAATTTCCCAAGTATAGATCGAAAAATTTCCCAAGAATAGATTCAAAAATTTCCCAAGTATAGGTCCAAAAATTTCCCAAGTATAGATTCAAAAATTTCCCAAGTATAGATTCAAAAATTTCCCAAGTATAGATCGAAAAATTTCCAAAGTATAGATCGAAAAATTTCCCAAGTATAGATCCAAAAATTTCCCAAGTATACATCCAAAAATTTCCCAAGTATAGATCCAAAAATTTCCCAAGTAGAGAATCAAAAATTTCCCAAGTAGAGATTCAAAAATTTCCCATGTAGCGATTCAAAAATTTCCCAAGTAGAGATTCAAAAATTTCCCAATTAGAGATTCAAAAATTTCCCAAGTAGAGATTCAAAAATTTCCCAAGTAGAGATTAAAAATTTCCCAAGTAGAGATCCAAAAATTTCCCAAGTATAGATCCAAAAATTTCCCAAGTATAGATCCTAAAATTTCCCAATTATAGATCGAAAAATTTCCCAAGTATATATCCAAAAATTTCCCAAGTATAGATCCAAAAATTTCCCAAGTATAGATCCAAAAATTTCCCAAGTATAGATCCAAAAATTTCCCAAGCATAGATCCAAAAATTTCCTAAGTATACATCCAAAAACTTCCCAAGTGTAGATCCAAAAATTTACCAAGAATAGATCCAAAAATTTCCCAAGTATAGATCGAAAAATTTCCCAAGTATAGATTCAAAAATTTCCCAAGTATAGGTCCAAAAATTTCCCAAGTATAGATTCAAAAATTTCCCAAGTATAGATTCAAAAATTTCCCAAGTATAGATCCAAAAATTTCCCAAGTATAGATCGAAAAATTTCCCAAGTATAGATCCAAAAATTTCCCAAGTATACATCCAAAAATTTCCCAAGTATAGATCCAAAAATTTCCCAAGTATAGATTCAAAAATTTCCCAAGTATAGATCCAAAAATTTTCCAAGTATACATCCAAAAATTTCCCAAGTATAGATCCAAAAATTTCCCAAGTATAGATCCAAAAATTTCCCAAGTATAGATCCAAAAATTTCCCAAGTATAGATCCTAAAATTTCCCAATTATAGATCGAAAAATTTCCCAAGTATATATCCAAAAATTTCCCAAGTATAGATCCAAAAATTTCCCAAGTATAGATCCAAAAATTTCCCAAGTATAGATCCAAAAATTTCCCAAGCATAGATCCAAAAATTTCCTAAGTATAGATCCAAAAATTTCCCAAGTGTAGATCCAAAAATTTACCAAGAATAGATCCAAAAATTTCCCAAGTATAGATCGAAAAATTTCCCAAGTATAGATTCAAAAATTTCCCAAGTATAGGTCCAAAAATTTCCCAAGTATAGATTCAAAAATTTCCCAAGTATAGATTCAAAAATTTCCCAAGTATAGATCCAAAAATTTCCCAAGTATAGATCGAAAAATTTCCCAAATATAGATCCAAAAATTTCCCAAGTATACATCCAAAAATTTCCCAAGTATAGATCCAAAAATTTCCCAAGTATAGATTCAAAAATTTCCCAAGTATAGATCCAAAAATTTTCCAAGTATACATCCAAAAATTTCCCAAGTATAGATCCAAAAATTTCCCAAGTATAGATCCAAAAATTTCCCAAGTATAGATCCAAAAATTTCCCAAGTATAGATTCAAAAATTTCCCAAGCATAGATCCAAAAATTTCCCAACTATAGTCCAAAAATTTCCCATGTAGAGATTCAAAAATTTCCCAAGTAGAGATTCAAAAATTTCCCAAGTATAGATCGACAAATTTCCCAAGTATAGATCGAAAAATTTCCCAAGTATATATCGAAAAATTTCCCAAGTATAGATCCAAAAATTTTCCAAGTATAGATCGAAAAATTTCCCAAGTATAGATCGAAAAATTTCCCAAGTATAGTAAGAAAAATTTCCCAAGTATAGTAAGAAAAATTTCCCAAGTATAAATCCAAAAATTTCCCATGAATAGATCCAAAAATTTCCCAAGTATAGATCCAAAAATTTCACAAGTATACATCCAAAAATTTCCCAAGTATAGATCCAAAAATTTCCAAAGCATAGATCGAAAAATTTTCCAAGTATAGATCCAAAAATTTCCCAAGTATAGATCGAAAAATTTCCCAAGTATAGATCCAAAAATTTCCCAAGTATACATCCAAAAATTTCCCAAGTATAGATCCAAAAATTTCCCAAGTATAGATTCAAAAATTTCCCAAGTATAGATCCAAAAATTTTCCAAGTATACATCCAAAAATTTCCCAAGTATAGATCCAAAAATTTCCCAAGTATAGATCCAAAAATTTCCCAAGTATAGATCCAAAAATTTCCCAAGTATAGATCCTAAAATTTCCCAATTATAGATCGAAAAATTTCCCAAGTATATATCCAAAAATTTCCCAAGTATAGATCCAAAAATTTCCCAAGTATAGATCCAAAAATTTCCCAAGTATAGATCCAAAAATTTCCCAAGCATAGATCCAAAAATTTCCTAAGTATAGATCCAAAAATTTCCCAAGTGTAGATCCAAAAATTTACCAAGAATAGATCCAAAAATTTCCCAAGTATAGATCGAAAAATTTCCCAAGTATAGATTCAAAAATTTCCCAAGTATAGGTCCAAAAATTTCCCAAGTATAGATTCAAAAATTTCCCAAGTATAGATTCAAAAATTTCCCAAGTATAGATCCAAAAATTTCCCAAGTATAGATCGAAAAATTTCCCAAGTATAGATCCAAAAATTTCCCAAGTATACATCCAAAAATTTCCCAAGTATAGATCCAAAAATTTCCCAAGTATAGATTCAAAAATTTCCCAAGTATAGATCCAAAAATTTTCCAAGTATACATCCAAAAATTTCCCAAGTATAGATCCAAAAATTTCCCAAGTATAGATCCAAAAATTTCCCAAGTATAGATCCAAAAATTTCCCAAGTATAGATTCAAAAATTTCCCAAGCATAGATCCAAAAATTTCCCAACTATAGTCCAAAAATTTCCCAAGTAGAGATTCAAAAATTTCCCAAGTAGAGATTCAAAAATTTCCCAAGTATTGATCGACAAATTTCCCAAGTATAGATCGAAAAATTTCCCAAGTATATATCGAAAAATTTCCCAAGTATAGATCCAAAAATTTTCCAAGTATAGATCGAAAAATTTCCCAAGTATAGATCGAAAAATTTCCCAAGTATAGTAAGAAAAATTTCCCAAGTATAGTAAGAAAAATTTCCCAAGTATAAATCCAAAAATTTCCCATGAATAGATCCAAAAATTTCCCAAGTATAGATCCAAAAATTTCCCAAGTATAGATCCAAAAATTTCACAAGTATACATCCAAAAATTTCCCAAGTATAGATCCAAAAATTTCCAAAGCATAGATCGAAAAATTTTCCAAGTATAGATCGAAAAATTTTCCAAGTATAGATCGAAAAATTTCCCAAGTATAGATCCAAAATTTCCCAAGTATAGATCCAAAAATTTCCCAAGTATAGATCGAAAAATTTTCCAAGTATAGATCGAAAATTTTCCCAAGTATAGATCCAAAATTTCCCAAGTATAGATCCAAAAATTTCCCAAGTATAGATCGAAAAATTTCCCAAGTATAGATCGAAAAATTTCCAAAGTATAGATCCAAAAATTTCCCAAGTATAGATCCAAAAATTTCCCAAGTATAGATCGAAAAATTTCCCAAGTATAAATCGAAAAATTTCCCTAGTATAGATCGAAAAATTTTCCAAGTATAGATCCAAAAATTTCCCAAGTATAGATCCAAAAATTTCCCAAGTATTGATCCAAAAATTTCCCAAGTATAGATTCAAAAATTTCCCAAGTATAGGTCCAAAAATTTCCCAAGTATAGATTCAAAAATTTCCCAAGTATAGATTCAAAAATTTCCCAAGTATAGATCCAAAAATTTCCCAAGTATAGATCGAAAAATTTCCCAAGTATAGATCCAAAAATTTCCCAAGTATACATCCAAAAATTTCCCAAGTATAGATCCAAAAATTTCCCAAGTATAGATTCAAAAATTTCCCAAGTATAGATCCAAAAATTTTCCAAGTATACATCCAAAAATTTCCCAAGTATAGATCCAAAAATTTCCCAAGTATAGATCCAAAAATTTCCCAAGTATAGATCCAAAAATTTCCCAAGTATAGATTCAAAAATTTCCCAAGCATAGATCCAAAAATTTCCCAAGTATAGTCCAAAAATTTCCCAAGTAGAGATTCAAAAATTTCCCAAGTAGAGATTCAAAAATTTCCCAAGTATAGATCGAAAAATTTCCCAAGTATAGATAGAAAAATTTCCCAAGTATAGATCGAAAAATTTCCCAAGTATAGATCCAAAAATTTTTAAAGTATAGATCCAAAAATTTCCCAAGTATAGATCGAAAAATTTCCCAAGTATAGTAAGAAAAATTTCCCAAGTATAAATCCAAAAATTTCCCATGAATAGATCCAAAAATTTCCCAAGTATAGATCCAAAAATTTCCCAAGTATAGATCCAAAAATTTCACAAGTATACATCCAAAAATTTCCCAAGTATAGATCCAAAAATTTCCCAAGCATAGATCGAAAAATTTTCCAAGTATAGATCGAAAAATTTTCCAAGTATAGATCGAAAAATTTCCCAAGTATAGATCCAAAATTTCCCAAGTATAGATCCAAAAATTTCCCAAGTATAGATCGAAAAATTTTCCAAGTATAGATCGAAAATTTTCCCAAGTATAGATCCAAAATTTCCCAAGTATAGATCCAAAAATTTCCCAAGTATAGATCGAAAAATTTCCCAAGTATAGATCGAAAAATTTCCAAAGTATAGATCGAAAAATTTCCCAAGTATAGATCCAAAAATTTCCCAAGTATAGATCGAAAAATTTCCCAAGTATAAATCGAAAAATTTCCCTAGTATAGATCGAAAAATTTTCCAAGTATAGATCCAAAAATTTCCCAAGTATAGATCCAAAAATTTCAGAAGTATTTATCCAAAAATTTCCCAAGAATAGGTCCAAAAATTTACCAAGTATAGATCCAAAAATTTCCCAAGTATAGATCCAAAAATTTCCCAAGTATAGATCCAAAAATTTCCCAAGTATAGATCGAAAAATTTCCCTAGTATAGATCCAAAAATTTTCCAAGTATTGATCCAAAAATTTCCCAAGTATAGATCCAAAAATTTCCCAAGTATAGATCCAAAAATTTCCCAAGCATAGATCCAAAAATTTCCCTAGTATAGATCCAAAAATTTCCCTAGTATAGATCGAAAAATTTTCCAAGTATAGATTCAAAAATTTCCCAAGTATAGATCCAAAAATTTCCCAAGTATAGATCCAAAAATTTTCCAAGTATAGATCGAAAAATTACCCAAGTATAGATCCAAAAATTTCCCAAGTATAGATCCAAAAATTTCCCAAGTATAGATCGAAAAATTTCCCTAGTATAGATCGAAAAATTTTCCAAGTATAGATCCAAAAATTTCCCAAGTATAGATCCAAAAATTTCCCAAGTATAGATCCAAAAATTTCCCAAGTATAGATCCAAAAATTTCCCTAGTATAGATCCAAAAATTTCCCTAGTATAGATCGAAAAATTTTCCAAGTATAGATTCAAAAATTTCCCAAGTATAGATCCAAAAATTTCCCAAGTATAGATCCAAAAATTTCCCAAGAATAGATCCAAAAATTTCCCAAGTATAGATCCAAAAATTTCCCAAGTATAGATCCAAAAATTTCCCAAGTATAGATCCAAAAATTTCCCAAGTATAGATCGAAAAATTTCCCTAGTATAGATCGAAAAATTTTCCAAGTATAGATCCAAAATTTCCCAAGAATAGATCCAAAAATTTCCCAAGTATAGATCGAAAAATTTCCCAAGTATAGATCCAAAAATTTCCCAAGTATAGATCCAAAAATTTCCCAAGTATAGATCGAAAAATTTCCCTAGTATAGATCGAAAAATTTTCCAAGTATAGATCCAAAAATTTCCCAAGTATAGATCCAAAAATTTCCCAACTATAGATCCAAAAATTTCCCAAGAATCGATCCAAAAATTTCCCAAGTATAGATCCAAAAATTTCCCAAGTATAGATCCAAAAATTTCCCAAGTATAGATCGAAAAATTTCCCAAGTTTAGATCAAAAAATTTCCCTAGTATAGATCCAAAAATTTCCCAAGTATAGATCCAAAAATTTCCCAAGAATAGATCCAAAAATTTCCCAAGTATAGATCCAAAAATTTCCCAAGTATAGATCCAAAAATTTCCCTAGTATAGATCCAAAAATTTCCCAAGTATAGATCGAAAAATTTCCCTAGTATAGATCGAAAAATTTTCCAAGTATAGATCCAAAAATTTCCCAAGTATAGATCCAAAAAATTCCCAAGTATAGATCGAAAAATTTCCCAAATATAGTACGAAAAATTTCCCAAGTATAGATCCAAAAATTTCCCAAGTATAGATCCAAAAATTTCCCAAGTATAGTACGAAAAATTTCCCAAGTATAGATCCAAAAATTTCCCAAGTATAGATCCAAAAATTTCCCAAGTATAGATCCAAAAATTTCCCAAGTATAGATCGAAAAATTTCCCAAGTATAGATCGAAAAATTTCCCTAGTATAGATCGAAAAATTTTCCAAGTATAGATCCAAAATTTCCCAAGAATAGATCCAAAAATTTCCCAAGTATAGATCGAAAAATTTCCCAAGTATAGATCCAAAAATTTCCCAAGTATAGATCCAAAAATTTCCCAAGTATAGATCGAAAAATTTCCCAAGTATAGATCCAAAAATTTCACAAGTATAGATCGAAAAATTTTCCAAGTATAGATCCAAAAATTTCCCAAGTATAGATCGAAAAATTTCCCAAGTATAGATCCAAAAATTTCCCAAGAATAGATCCAAAAATTTCCCAAGTATAGATCCAAAAATTTCCCAAGTATAGATCCAAAAATTTCCCAAGTATAGTACGAAAAATTTCCCAAGTATAGATCCAAAAATTTCCCAAGTATAGATCCAAAAATTTCCCAAGTATAGATCCAAAAATTTCCCAAGTATAGATCGAAAAATTTCCCAAGTATAGATCGAAAAATTTCCCTAGTATAGATCGAAAAATTTTCCAAGTATAGATCCAAAATTTCCCAAGAATAGATCCAAAAATTTCCCAAGTATAGATCGAAAAATTTCCCAAGTATAGATCCAAAAATTTCCCAAGTATAGATCCAAAAATTTCCCAAGTATAGATCGAAAAATTTCCCAAGTATAGATCCAAAAATTTCACAAGTATAGATCGAAAAATTTTCCAAGTATAGATCCAAAAATTTCCCAAGTATAGATCGAAAAATTTCCCAAGTATAGATCCAAAAATTTCCCAAGAATAGATCCAAAAATTTCCCAAGTATAGATCCAAAAATTTCCCAAGTATAGATTCAAAAATTTCCCAAGTATAGATCCAAAAATTTTCCAAGTATACATCCAAAAATTTCCCAAGTATAGATCCAAAAATTTCCCAAGTATAGATCCAAAAATTTCCCAAGTATAGATCCAAAAATTTCCCAAGTATAGATTCAAAAATTTCCCAAGCATAGATCCAAAAATTTCCCAAGTATAGTCCAAAAATTTCCCAAGTAGAGATTCAAAAATTTCCCAAGTAGAGATTCAAAAATTTCCCAAGTATAGATCGAAAAATTTCCCAAGTATAGATAGAAAAATTTCCCAAGTATAGATCGAAAAATTTCCCAAGTATAGATCCAAAAATTTTTAAAGTATAGATCCAAAAATTTCCCAAGTATAGATCGAAAAATTTCCCAAGTATAGTAAGAAAAATTTCCCAAGTATAAATCCAAAAATTTCCCATGAATAGATCCAAAAATTTCCCAAGTATAGATCCAAAAATTTCCCAAGTATAGATCCAAAAATTTCACAAGTATACATCCAAAAATTTCCCAAGTATAGATCCAAAAATTTCCCAAGCATAGATCGAAAAATTTTCCAAGTATAGATCGAAAAATTTTCCAAGTATAGATCGAAAAATTTCCCAAGTATAGATCCAAAATTTCCCAAGTATAGATCCAAAAATTTCCCAAGTATAGATCGAAAAATTTTCCAAGTATAGATCGAAAATTTTCCCAAGTATAGATCCAAAATTTCCCAAGTATAGATCCAAAAATTTCCCAAGTATAGATCGAAAAATTTCCCAAGTATAGATCGAAAAATTTCCAAAGTATAGATCGAAAAATTTCCCAAGTATAGATCCAAAAATTTCCCAAGTATAGATCGAAAAATTTCCCAAGTATAAATCGAAAAATTTCCCTAGTATAGATCGAAAAATTTTCCAAGTATAGATCCAAAAATTTCCCAAGTATAGATCCAAAAATTTCAGAAGTATTTATCCAAAAATTTCCCAAGAATAGGTCCAAAAATTTACCAAGTATAGATCCAAAAATTTCCCAAGTATAGATCCAAAAATTTCCCAAGTATAGATCCAAAAATTTCCCAAGTATAGATCGAAAAATTTCCCTAGTATAGATCCAAAAATTTTCCAAGTATAGATCCAAAAATTTCCCAAGTATAGATCCAAAAATTTCCCAAGTATAGATCCAAAAATTTCCCAAGTATAGATCCAAAAATTTCCCTAGTATAGATCCAAAAATTTCCCTAGTATAGATCGAAAAATTTTCCAAGTATAGATTCAAAAATTTCCCAAGTATAGATCCAAAAATTTCCCAAGTATAGATCCAAAAATTTTCCAAGTATAGATCGAAAAATTACCCAAGTATAGATCCAAAAATTTCCCAAGTATAGATCCAAAAATTTCCCAAGTATAGATCGAAAAATTTCCCTAGTATAGATCGAAAAATTTCCAAGTATAGATCCAAAAATTTCCCAAGTATAGATCCAAAAATTTCCCAAGTATAGATCCAAAAATTTCCCAAGTATAGATCCAAAAATTTCCCTAGTATAGATCCAAAAATTTCCCTAGTATAGATCGAAAAATTTTCCAAGTATAGATTCAAAAATTTCCCAAGTATAGATCCAAAAATTTCCCAAGTATAGATCCAAAAATTTCCCAAGAATAGATCCAAAAATTTCCCAAGTATAGATCCAAAAATTTCCCAAGTATAGATCCAAAAATTTCCCAAGTATAGATCCAAAAATTTCCCAAGTATAGATCGAAAAATTTCCCTAGTATAGATCGAAAAATTTTCCAAGTATAGATCCAAAATTTCCCAAGAATAGATCCAAAAATTTCCCAAGTATAGATCGAAAAATTTCCCAAGTATAGATCCAAAAATTTCCCAAGTATAGATCCAAAAATTTCCCAAGTATAGATCGAAAAATTTCCCTAGTATAGATCGAAAAATTTTCCAAGTATAGATCCAAAAATTTCCCAAGTATAGATCCAAAAATTTCCCAACTATAGATCCAAAAATTTCCCAAGAATCGATCCAAAAATTTCCCAAGTATAGATCCAAAAATTTCCCAAGTATAGATCCAAAAATTTCCCAAGTATAGATCGAAAAATTTCCCAAGTTTAGATCAAAAAATTTCCCTAGTATAGATCCAAAAATTTCCCAAGTATAGATCCAAAAATTTCCCAAGAATAGATCCAAAAATTTCCCAAGTATAGATCCAAAAATTTCCCAAGTATAGATCCAAAAATTTCCCTAGTATAGATCCAAAAATTTCCCAAGTATAGATCGAAAAATTTCCCTAGTATAGATCGAAAAATTTTCCAAGTATAGATCCAAAAATTTCCCAAGTATAGATCCAAAAAATTCCCAAGTATAGATCGAAAAATTTCCCAAATATAGTACGAAAAATTTCCCAAGTATAGATCCAAAAATTTCCCAAGTATAGATCCAAAAATTTCCCAAGTATAGTACGAAAAATTTCCCAAGTATAGATCCAAAAATTTCCCAAGTATAGATCCAAAAATTTCCCAAGTATAGATCCAAAAATTTCCCAAGTATAGATCGAAAAATTTCCCAAGTATAGATCGAAAAATTTCCCTAGTATAGATCGAAAAATTTTCCAAGTATAGATCCAAAATTTCCCAAGAATAGATCCAAAAATTTCCCAAGTATAGATCGAAAAATTTCCCAAGTATAGATCCAAAAATTTCCCAAGTATAGATCCAAAAATTTCCCAAGTATAGATCGAAAAATTTCCCAAGTATAGATCCAAAAATTTCACAAGTATAGATCGAAAAATTTTCCAAGTATAGATCCAAAAATTTCCCAAGTATAGATCCAAAAATTTCCCAAGTATAGATCCAAAAATTTCCCAAGAATAGATCCAAAAATTTCCCAAGTATAGATCCAAAAATTTCCCAAGTATAGATCCAAAAATTTCCCAAGTATAGATCCAAAAATTTCCCAAGTATAGATCGAAAAATTTCCCTAGTATAGATCGAAAAATTTTCCAAGTATAGATCCAAAATTTCCCAAGAATAGATCCAAAAATTTCCCAAGTATAGATCGAAAAATTTCCCAAGTATAGATCCAAAAATTTCCCAAGTATAGATCCAAAAATTTCCCAAGTATAGATCGAAAAATTTCCCTAGTATAGATCGAAAAATTTTCCAAGTATAGATCCAAAAATTTCCCAAGTATAGATCCAAAAATTTCCCAACTATAGATCCAAAAATTTCCCAAGAATCGATCCAAAAATTTCCCAAGTATAGATCCAAAAATTTCCCAAGTATAGATCCAAAAATTTCCCAAGTATAGATCGAAAAATTTCCCAAGTTTAGATCAAAAAATTTCCCTAGTATAGATCCAAAAATTTCCCAAGTATAGATCCAAAAATTTCCCAAGAATAGATCCAAAAATTTCCCAAGTATAGATCCAAAAATTTCCCAAGTATAGATCCAAAAATTTCCCTAGTATAGATCCAAAAATTTCCCAAGTATAGATCGAAAAATTTCCCTAGTATAGATCGAAAAATTTTCCAAGTATAGATCCAAAAATTTCCCAAGTATAGATCCAAAAAATTCCCAAGTATAGATCGAAAAATTTCCCAAATATAGTACGAAAAATTTCCCAAGTATAGATCCAAAAATTTCCCAAGTATAGATCCAAAAATTTCCCAAGTATAGTACGAAAAATTTCCCAAGTATAGATCCAAAAATTTCCCAAGTATAGATCCAAAAATTTCCCAAGTATAGATCCAAAAATTTCCCAAGTATAGATCGAAAAATTTCCCAAGTATAGATCGAAAAATTTCCCTAGTATAGATCGAAAAATTTTCCAAGTATAGATCCAAAATTTCCCAAGAATAGATCCAAAAATTTCCCAATTATAGATCGAAAAATTTCCCAAGTATAGATCCAAAAATTTCCCAAGTATAGATCCAAAAATTTCCCAAGTATAGATCGAAAAATTTCCCTAGTATAGATCGAAAAATTTTCCAAGTATAGATCCAAAAATTTCCCAAGTATAGATCCAAAAATTTCCCTAGTATAGATCCAAAAATTTCCCAAGTATAGATCGAAAAATTTCCCTAGTATAGATCGAAAAATTTTCCAAGTATAGATCCAAAAATTTCCCAAGTATAGATCCAAAAAATTCCCAAGTATAGATCGAAAAATTTCCCAAATATAGTACGAAAAATTTCCCAAGTATAGATCCAAAAATTTCCCAAGTATAGATCCAAAAATTTCCCAAGTATAGTACGAAAAATTTCCCAAGTATAGATCCAAAAATTTCCCAAGTATAGATCGAAAAATTTCCCAAGTATAGATTCAAAAATTTCCCAAGTATAGGTCCAAAAATTTCCCAAGTATAGATTCAAAAATTTCCCAAGTATAGATCCAAAAATTTCCCAAGTATAGATCGAAAAATTTCCCAAGTATAGATCCAAAAATTTCCCAAGTATAGATCCAAAAATTTCCCAAGTAGAGAATCAAAAATTTCCCAAGTAGAGATTCAAAAATTTCCCATGTAGCGATTCAAAAATTTCCCAAGTAGAGATTCAAAAATTTCCCAATTAGAGATTCAAAAATTTCCCAAGTAGAGATTCAAAAATTTCCCAAGTAGAGATTAAAAATTTCCCAAGTAGAGATCCAAAAATTTCCCAAGTATAGATCCAAAAATTTCCCAAGTATAGATCCTAAAATTTCCCAATTATAGATCCAAAAATTTCCCAAGTATAGATCCAAAAATTTCCCAAGTATAGATCGAAAAATTTCCCTAGTATAGATCGAAAAATTTTCCAAGTATAGATCCAAAATTTCCCAAGAATAGATCCAAAAATTTCCCAAGTATAGATCGAAAAATTTCCCAAGTATAGATCCAAAAATTTCCCAAGTATAGATCCAAAAATTTCCCAAGTATAGATCGAAAAATTTCCCTAGTATAGATCGAAAAATTTCCCAAGTATAGATCCAAAAATTTCACAAGTATAGATCGAAAAATTTTCCAAGTATAGATCCAAAAATTTCCCAAGTATAGATCCAAAAATTTCCCAAGTATAGATCCAAAAATTTCCCAAGAATAGATCCAAAAATTTCCCAAGTATAGATCCAAAAATTTCCCAAGTATAGATCCAAAAATTTCCCAAGTATAGATCCAAAAATTTCCCAAGTATAGATCGAAAAATTTCCCTAGTATAGATCGAAAAATTTTCCAAGTATAGATCCAAAATTTCCCAAGAATAGATCCAAAAATTTCCCAAGTATAGATCGAAAAATTTCCCAAGTATAGATCCAAAAATTTCCCAAGTATAGATCCAAAAATTTCCCAAGTATAGATCGAAAAATTTCCCTAGTATAGATCGAAAAATTTTCCAAGTATAGATCCAAAAATTTCCCAAGTATAGATCCAAAAATTTCCCAACTATAGATCCAAAAATTTCCCAAGAATCGATCCAAAAATTTCCCAAGTATAGATCCAAAAATTTCCCAAGTATAGATCCAAAAATTTCCCAAGTATAGATCGAAAAATTTCCCAAGTTTAGATCAAAAAATTTCCCTAGTATAGATCCAAAAATTTCCCAAGTATAGATCCAAAAATTTCCCAAGAATAGATCCAAAAATTTCCCAAGTATAGATCCAAAAATTTCCCAAGTATAGATCCAAAAATTTCCCTAGTATAGATCCAAAAATTTCCCAAGTATAGATCGAAAAATTTCCCTAGTATAGATCGAAAAATTTTCCAAGTATAGATCCAAAAATTTCCCAAGTATAGATCCAAAAAATTCCCAAGTATAGATCGAAAAATTTCCCAAATATAGTACGAAAAATTTCCCAAGTATAGATCCAAAAATTTCCCAAGTATAGATCCAAAAATTTCCCAAGTATAGTACGAAAAATTTCCCAAGTATAGATCCAAAAATTTCCCAAGTATAGATCCAAAAATTTCCCAAGTATAGATCCAAAAATTTCCCAAGTATAGATCGAAAAATTTCCCAAGTATAGATCGAAAAATTTCCCTAGTATAGATCGAAAAATTTTCCAAGTATAGATCCAAAATTTCCCAAGAATAGATCCAAAAATTTCCCAATTATAGATCGAAAAATTTCCCAAGTATAGATCCAAAAATTTCCCAAGTATAGATCCAAAAATTTCCCAAGTATAGATCGAAAAATTTCCCTAGTATAGATCGAAAAATTTTCCAAGTATAGATCCAAAAATTTCCCAAGTATAGATCCAAAAATTTCCCTAGTATAGATCCAAAAATTTCCCAAGTATAGATCGAAAAATTTCCCTAGTATAGATCGAAAAATTTTCCAAGTATAGATCCAAAAATTTCCCAAGTATAGATCCAAAAAATTCCCAAGTATAGATCGAAAAATTTCCCAAATATAGTACGAAAAATTTCCCAAGTATAGATCCAAAAATTTCCCAAGTATAGATCCAAAAATTTCCCAAGTATAGTACGAAAAATTTCCCAAGTATAGATCCAAAAATTTCCCAAGTATAGATCGAAAAATTTCCCAAGTATAGATTCAAAAATTTCCCAAGTATAGGTCCAAAAATTTCCCAAGTATAGATTCAAAAATTTCCCAAGTATAGATCCAAAAATTTCCCAAGTATAGATCGAAAAATTTCCCAAGTATAGATCCAAAAATTTCCCAAGTATAGATCCAAAAATTTCCCAAGTAGAGAATCAAAAATTTCCCAAGTAGAGATTCAAAAATTTCCCATGTAGCGATTCAAAAATTTCCCAAGTAGAGATTCAAAAATTTCCCAATTAGAGATTCAAAAATTTCCCAAGTAGAGATTCAAAAATTTCCCAAGTAGAGATTAAAAATTTCCCAAGTAGAGATCCAAAAATTTCCCAAGTATAGATCCAAAAATTTCCCAAGTATAGATCCTAAAATTTCCCAATTATAGATCCAAAAATTTCCCAAGTATAGATCCAAAAATTTCCCAAGTATAGATCGAAAAATTTCCCTAGTATAGATCGAAAAATTTTCCAAGTATAGATCCAAAATTTCCCAAGAATAGATCCAAAAATTTCCCAAGTATAGATCGAAAAATTTCCCAAGTATAGATCCAAAAATTTCCCAAGTATAGATCCAAAAATTTCCCAAGTATAGATCGAAAAATTTCCCTAGTATAGATCGAAAAATTTTCCAAGTATAGATCCAAAAATTTCCCAAGTATAGATCCAAAAATTTCCCAACTATAGATCCAAAAATTTCCCAAGAATCGATCCAAAAATTTCCCAAGTATAGATCCAAAAATTTCCCAAGTATAGATCCAAAAATTTCCCAAGTATAGATCGAAAAATTTCCCAAGTTTAGATCAAAAAATTTCCCTAGTATAGATCCAAAAATTTCCCAAGTATAGATCCAAAAATTTCCCAAGAATAGATCCAAAAATTTCCCAAGTATAGATCCAAAAATTTCCCAAGTATAGATCCAAAAATTTCCCTAGTATAGATCCAAAAATTTCCCAAGTATAGATCGAAAAATTTCCCTAGTATAGATCGAAAAATTTTCCAAGTATAGATCCAAAAATTTCCCAAGTATAGATCCAAAAAATTCCCAAGTATAGATCGAAAAATTTCCCAAATATAGTACGAAAAATTTCCCAAGTATAGATCCAAAAATTTCCCAAGTATAGATCCAAAAATTTCCCAAGTATAGTACGAAAAATTTCCCAAGTATAGATCCAAAAATTTCCCAAGTATAGATCCAAAAATTTCCCAAGTATAGATCCAAAAATTTCCCAAGTATAGATCGAAAAATTTCCCAAGTATAGATCGAAAAATTTCCCTAGTATAGATCGAAAAATTTTCCAAGTATAGATCCAAAATTTCCCAAGAATAGATCCAAAAATTTCCCAATTATAGATCGAAAAATTTCCCAAGTATAGATCCAAAAATTTCCCAAGTATAGATCCAAAAATTTCCCAAGTATAGATCGAAAAATTTCCCTAGTATAGATCGAAAAATTTTCCAAGTATAGATCCAAAAATTTCCCAAGTATAGATCCAAAAATTTCCCTAGTATAGATCCAAAAATTTCCCAAGTATAGATCGAAAAATTTCCCTAGTATAGATCGAAAAATTTTCCAAGTATAGATCCAAAAATTTCCCAAGTATAGATCCAAAAAATTCCCAAGTATAGATCGAAAAATTTCCCAAATATAGTACGAAAAATTTCCCAAGTATAGATCCAAAAATTTCCCAAGTATAGATCCAAAAATTTCCCAAGTATAGTACGAAAAATTTCCCAAGTATAGATCCAAAAATTTCCCAAGTATAGATCCAAAAATTTCCCAAGCATAGATCCAAAAATTTCCTAAGTATAGATCCAAAAATTTCCCAAGTGTAGATCCAAAAATTTACCAAGAATAGATCCAAAAATTTCCCAAGTATAGATCGAAAAATTTCCCAAGTATAGATTCAAAAATTTCCCAAGTATAGGTCCAAAAATTTCCCAAGTATAGATTCAAAAATTTCCCAAGTATAGATTCAAAAATTTCCCAAGTATAGATCCAAAAATTTCCCAAGTATAGATCGAAAAATTTCCCAAGTATAGATCCAAAAATTTCCCAAGTATAGATCCAAAAATTTCCCAAGTAGAGAATCAAAAATTTCCCAAGTAGAGATTCAAAAATTTCCCATGTAGCGATTCAAAAATTTCCCAAGTAGAGATTCAAAAATTTCCCAATTAGAGATTCAAAAATTTCCCAAGTAGAGATTCAAAAATTTCCCAAGTAGAGATTAAAAATTTCCCAAGTAGAGATCCAAAAATTTCCCAAGTATAGATCCAAAAATTTCCCAAGTATAGATCCTAAAATTTCCCAATTATAGATCGAAAAATTTCCCAAGTATAGATCCAAAAATTTCCCAAGTATAGATCCAAAAATTTCCCAAGTATAGATCCAAAAATTTCCCTAGTATAGATCGAAAAATTTTCCAAGTATAGATCCAAAATTTCCCAAGAATAGATCCAAAAATTTCCCAAGTATAGATCGAAAAATTTCCCAAGTATAGATCCAAAAATTTCCCAAGTATAGATCCAAAAATTTCCCAAGTATAGATCGAAAAATTTCCCTAGTATAGATCGAAAAATTTTCCAAGTATAGATCCAAAAATTTCCCAAGTATAGATCCAAAAATTTCCCAACTATAGATCCAAAAATTTCCCAAGAATCGATCCAAAAATTTCCCAAGTATAGATCCAAAAATTTCCCAAGTATAGATCCAAAAATTTTCCAAGTATAGATCCAAAAATTTCCCTAGTATAGATCCAAAAATTTCCCAAGTATAGATCCAAAAATTTCCCAAGAATTGATCCAAAAATTTCCCAAGTATAGATCCAAAAATTTCCCAAGTGTAGATCCAAAAATTTCCCAAGAATAGATCCAAAAATTTCCCAAGTATAGATCGAAAAATTTCCCAAGTATAGATTCAAAAATTTCCCAAGTATAGGTCCAAAAATTTCCCAAGTATAGATTCAAAAATTTCCCAAGTATAGATTCAAAAATTTCCCAAGTATAGATCCAAAAATTTCCCAAGTATAGATCGAAAAATTTCCCAAGTATAGATCCAAAAATTTCCCAAGTATAGATCCAAAAATTTCCCAAGTAGAGAATCAAAAATTTCCCAAGTAGAGATTCAAAAATTTCCCATGTAGCGATTCAAAAATTTCCCAAGTAGAGATTCAAAAATTTCCCAATTAGAGATTCAAAAATTTCCCAAGTATAGATCGAAAAATTTCCCTAGTATAGATCGAAAAATTTTCCAAGTATAGATCCAAAAATTTCCCAAGTATAGATCCAAAAATTTCCCAACTATAGATCCAAAAATTTCCCAAGAATCGATCCAAAAATTTCCCAAGTATAGATCCAAAAATTTCCCAAGTATAGATCCAAAAATTTCCCAAGTATAGATCGAAAAATTTCCCAAGTATAGATCGAAAAATTTCCCTAGTATAGATCCAAAAATTTCCCAAGTATAGATCCAAAAATTTCCCAAGAATTGATCCAAAAATTTCCCAAGTATAGATCCAAAAATTTCCCAAGTATAGATCCAAAAATTTCCCTAGTATAGATCCAAAAATTTCCCAAGTATAGATCGAAAAATTTCCCTAGTATAGATCGAAAAATTTTCCAAGTATAGATCCAAAAATTTCCCAAGTATAGATCCAAAAAATTCCCAAATATAGATCGAAAAATTTCCCAAATATAGTACGAAAAATTTCCCAAGTATAGATCCAAAAATTTCCCAAGTATAGATCCAAAAATTTCCCAAGTATAGTACGAAAAATTTCCCAAGTATAGATCCAAAAATTTCCCAAGTATAGATCCAAAAATTTCCCAAGCATAGATCCAAAAATTTCCTAAGTATAGATCCAAAAATTTCCCAAGTGTAGATCCAAAAATTTCCCAAGAATAGATCCAAAAATTTCCCAAGTATAGATCGAAAAATTTCCCAAGTATAGATTCAAAAATTTCCCAAGTATAGGTCCAAAAATTTCCCAAGTATAGATTCAAAAATTTCCCAAGTATAGATTCAAAAATTTCCCAAGTATAGATCCAAAAATTTCCCAAGTATAGATCGAAAAATTTCCCAAGTATAGATCGAAAAATTTCCCTAGTATAGATCCAAAAATTTCCCAAGTATAGATCCAAAAATTTCCCAAGAATTGATCCAAAAATTTCCCAAGTATAGATCCAAAAATTTCCCAAGTGTAGATCCAAAAATTTCCCAAGAATAGATCCAAAAATTTCCCAAGTATAGATCGAAAAATTTCCCAAGTATAGATTCAAAAATTTCCCAAGTATAGGTCCAAAAATTTCCCAAGTATAGATTCAAAAATTTCCCAAGTATAGATTCAAAAATTTCCCAAGTATAGATCCAAAAATTTCCCAAGTATAGATCGAAAAATTTCCCAAGTATAGATCCAAAAATTTCCCAAGTATAGATCCAAAAATTTCCCAAGTAGAGAATCAAAAATTTCCCAAGTAGAGATTCAAAAATTTCCCATGTAGCGATTCAAAAATTTCCCAAGTAGAGATTCAAAAATTTCCCAATTAGAGATTCAAAAATTTCCCAAGTAGAGATTCAAAAATTTCCCAAGTAGAGATTAAAAATTTCCCAAGTAGAGATCCAAAAATTTCCCAAGTATAGATCCAAAAATTTCCCAAGTATAGATCCTAAAATTTCCCAATTATAGATCGAAAAATTTCCCAAGTATAGATCCAAAAATTTCCCAAGTATAGATCCAAAAATTTCCCAAGTATAGATCCAAAAATTTCCCTAGTATAGATCGAAAAATTTTCCAAGTATAGATCCAAAATTTCCCAAGAATAGATCCAAAAATTTCCCAAGTATAGATCGAAAAATTTCCCAAGTATAGATCCAAAAATTTCCCAAGTATAGATCCAAAAATTTCCCAAGTATAGATCGAAAAATTTCCCTAGTATAGATCGAAAAATTTTCCAAGTATAGATCCAAAAATTTCCCAAGTATAGATCCAAAAATTTCCCAACTATAGATCCAAAAATTTCCCAAGAATCGATCCAAAAATTTCCCAAGTATAGATCCAAAAATTTCCCAAGTATAGATCCAAAAATTTCCCAAGTATAGATCGAAAAATTTCCCAAGTATAGATCGAAAAATTTCCCTAGTATAGATCCAAAAATTTCCCAAGTATAGATCCAAAAATTTCCCAAGAATTGATCCAAAAATTTCCCAAGTATAGATCCAAAAATTTCCCAAGTATAGATCCAAAAATTTCCCTAGTATAGATCCAAAAATTTCCCAAGTATAGATCGAAAAATTTCCCTAGTATAGATCGAAAAATTTTCCAAGTATAGATCCAAAAATTTCCCAAGTATAGATCCAAAAAATTCCCAAGTATAGATCGAAAAATTTCCCAAATATAGTACGAAAAATTTCCCAAGTATAGATCCAAAAATTTCCCAAGTATAGATCCAAAAATTTCCCAAGTATAGTACGAAAAATTTCCCAAGTATAGATCCAAAAATTTCCCAAGTATAGATCCAAAAATTTCCCAAGCATAGATCCAAAAATTTCCTAAGTATAGATCCAAAAATTTCCCAAGTGTAGATCCAAAAATTTCCCAAGAATAGATCCAAAAATTTCCCAAGTATAGATCGAAAAATTTCCCAAGTATAGATTCAAAAATTTTCCAAGTATAGGTCCAAAAATTTCCCAAGTATAGATTCAAAAATTTCCCAAGTATAGATTCAAAAATTTCCCAAGTATAGATCCAAAAATTTCCCAAGTATAGATCGAAAAATTTCCCAAGTATAGATCCAAAAATTTTCCAAGTATAGATCCAAAAATTTCCCAAGTAGAGAATCAAAAATTTCCCAAGTAGAGATTCAAAAATTTCCCATGTAGCGATTCAAAAATTTCCCAAGTAGAGATTCAAAAATTTCCCAATTAGAGATTCAAAAATTTCCCAAGTAGAGATTCAAAAATTTCCCAAGTAGAGATTAAAAATTTCCCAAGTAGAGATCCAAAAATTTCCCAAGTATAGATCCAAAAATTTCCCAAGTATAGATCCTAAAATTTCCCAATTATAGATCGAAAAATTTCCCAAGTATATATCCAAAAATTTCCCAAGTATAGATCCAAAAATTTCCCAAGTATAGATCCAAAAATTTCCCAAGTATAGATCCAAAAAATTCCCAAGTATAGATCGAAAAATTTCCCAAGTATAGTACGAAAAATTTCCCAAGTATAGATCCAAAAATTTCCCAAGTATAGATCCAAAAATTTCCCAAGCATAGATCCAAAAATTTCCTAAGTATAGATCCAAAAATTTCCCAAGTGTAGATCCAAAAATTTCCCAAGCATAGATCCAAAAATTTCCCAAGTATAGTCCAAAAATTTCCCAAGTAGAGATTCAAAAATTTCCCAAGTAGAGATTCAAAAATTTCCCAAGTATAGATCGAAAAATTTCCCAAGTATAGATCGAAAAATTTCCCAAGTATAGATCGAAAAATTTCCCAAGTATAGATCCAAAAATTTTCCAAGTATAGATCGAAAAATTTCCCAAGTATAGATCGAAAAATTTCCCAAGTATAGTAAGAAAAATTTCCCAAGTATAAATCCAAAAATTTCCCATGAATAGATCCAAAAATTTCCCAAGTATAGATCCAAAAATTTCCCAAGTATAGATCCAAAAATTTCACAAGTATTCATCCAAAAATTTTACAAGTATAGATCCAAAAATTTCCCAAGCATAGATCGAAAAATTTTCCAAGTATAGATCGAAAAATTTTCCAAGTATAGATCGAAAAATTTCCCAAGTATAGATCCAAAATTTCCCAAGTATAGATCCAAAAATTTCCCAAGTATAGATCGAAAAATTTTCCAAGTATAGATCGAAAATTTTCCCAAGTATAGATCCAAAATTTCCCAAGTATAGATCCAAAAATTTCCCAAGTATAGATCGAAAAATTTCCCAAGTATAGATCGAAAAATTTCCAAAGTATAGATCCAAAAATTTCCCAAGTATAGATCCAAAAATTTCCCAAGTATAGATCGAAAAATTTCCCAAGTATAAATCGAAAAATTTCCCTAGTATAGATCGAAAAATTTTCCAAGTATAGATCCAAAAATTTCCCAAGTATTGATCCAAAAATTTCCCAAGAATAGATCCAAAAATTTCCCAAGTATAGATCCAAAAATTTCCCAAGTATAGATCCAAAAATTTCCCAAGTATAGATCGAAAAATTTCCCTAGTATAGATCGAAAAATTTTCCAAGTATAGATCCAAAAATTTCCCAAGTATAGATCCAAAAATTTCCCAAGTATAGATCCAAAAATTTCCCAAGTATAGATCTAAAAATTTCCCTAGTATAGATCCAAAAATTTCCCTAGTATAGATCGAAAAATTTTCCAAGTATAGATTCAAAAATTTCCCAAGTATAGATCCAAAAATTTCCCAAGTATAGATCCAAAAATTTCCCAAGAATAGATCCAAAAATTTCCCAAGTATAGATCCAAAAATTTCCCAAGTATAGATCCAAAAATTTCCCAAGTATAGATCCAAAAATTTCCCAAGTATAGATCGAAAAATTTCCCTAGTATAGATCGAAAAATTTTCCAAGTATAGATCCAAAAATTTCCCAAGTATAGATCCAAAAATTTCCCAAGTATAGATCCAAAAATTTCCCAAGTATAGATCTAAAAATTTCCCTAGTATAGATCCAAAAATTTCCCTAGTATAGATCGAAAAATTTTCCAAGTATAGATTCAAAAATTTCCCAAGTATAGATCCAAAAATTTCCCAAGTATAGATCCAAAAATTTCCCAAGAATAGATCCAAAAATTTCCCAAGTATAGATCCAAAAATTTCCCAAGTATAGATCCAAAAATTTCCCAAGTATAGATCCAAAAATTTCCCAAGTATAGATCGAAAAATTTCCCTAGTATAGATCGAAAAATTTTCCAAGTATAGATCCAAAATTTCCCAAGAATAGATCCAAAAATTTCCCAAGTATAGATCGAAAAATTTCCCAAGTATAGATCCAAAAATTTCCCAAGTATAGATCCAAAAATTTCCCAAGTATAGATCGAAAAATTTCCCAAGTATAGATCCAAAAATTTCCCAAGTATAGATCGAAAAATTTCCCTAGTATAGATCCAAAAATTTCCCAAGTATAGATCCAAAAATTTCCCAACTATAGATCCAAAAATTTCCCAAGAATCGATCCAAAAATTTCCCAAGTATAGATCCAAAAATTTCCCAAGTATAGATCCAAAAATTTCCCAAGTATAGATCGAAAAATTTCCCAAGTATAGATCGAAAAATTTCCCTAGTATAGATCCAAAAATTTCCCAAGTATAGATCCAAAAATTTCCCAAGAATAGATCCAAAAATTTCCCAAGTATAGATCCAAAAATTTCCCAAGTATAGAACCAAAAATTTCCCAAGTATAGATCCAAAAATTTCCCAAGTATAGATCGAAAAATTTCCCTAGTATAGATCGAAAAATTTTCCAAGTATAGATCCAAAAATTTCCCAAGTATAGATCCAAAAAATTCCCAAGTATAGATCGAAAAATTTCCCAAATATAGTACGAAAAATTTCCCAAGTATAGATCCAAAAATTTCCCAAGTATAGATCCAAAAATTTCCCAAGTATAGTACGAAAAATTTCCCAAGTATAGATCCAAAAATTTCCCAAGTATAGATCCAAAAATTTCCCAAGCATAGATCCAAAAATTTCCTAAGTATAGATCCAAAAATTTCCCAAGTGTAGATCGAAAAATTTCCCAAGTATAGATCCAAAAATTTCCCAAGTATAGATCCAAAAATTTCCCAAGAATAGATCCAAAAATTTCCCAAGTATAGATCCAAAAATTTCCCAAGTATAGATCCAAAAATTTCCCAAGTATAGATCCAAAAATTTCCCAAGTATAGATCGAAAAATTTCCCTAGTATAGATCGAAAAATTTTCCAAGTATAGATCCAAAATTTCCCAAGAATAGATCCAAAAATTTCCCAAGTATAGATCGAAAAATTTCCCAAGTATAGATCCAAAAATTTCCCAAGTATAGATCCAAAAATTTCCCAAGTATAGATCGAAAAATTTCCCTAGTATAGATCGAAAAATTTTCCAAGTATAGATCCAAAATTTCCCAAGAATAGATCCAAAAATTTCCCAAGTATAGATCGAAAAATTTCCCAAGTATAGATCCAAAAATTTCCCAAGTATAGATCCAAAAATTTCCCAAGTATAGATCGAAAAATTTCCCAAGTATAGATCCAAAAATTTCCCAAGTATAGATCGAAAAATTTCCCTAGTATAGATCCAAAAATTTCCCAAGTATAGATCCAAAAATTTCCCAACTATAGATCCAAAAATTTCCCAAGAATCGATCCAAAAATTTCCCAAGTATAGATCCAAAAATTTCCCAAGTATAGATCCAAAAATTTCCCAAGTATAGATCGAAAAATTTCCCAAGTATAGATCGAAAAATTTCCCTAGTATAGATCAAAAAATTTCCCAAGTATAGATCCAAAAATTTCCAAAGAATAGATCCAAAAATTTCCCAAGTATAGATCCAAAAATTTCCCAAGTATAGAACCAAAAATTTCCCAAGTATAGATCCAAAAATTTCCCAAGTATAGATCGAAAAATTTCCCTAGTATAGATCGAAAAATTTTCCAAGTATAGATCCAAAAATTTCCCAAGTATAGATCCAAAAAATTCCCAAGTATAGATCGAAAAATTTCCCAAATATAGTACGAAAAATTTCCCAAGTATAGATCCAAAAATTTCCCAAGTATAGATCCAAAAATTTCCCAAGTATAGTACGAAAAATTTCCCAAGTATAGATCCAAAAATTTCCCAAGTATAGATCCAAAAATTTCCCAAGCATAGATCCAAAAATTTCCTAAGTATAGATCCAAAAATTTCCCAAGTGTAGATCCAAAAATTTACCAAGAATAGATCCAAAAATTTCCCAAGTATAGGTCCAAAAATTTCCCAAGTATAGATTCAAAAATTTCCCAAGTATAGATCCAAAAATTTCCCAAGTATACATCCAAAAATTTCCCAAGTATAGATCCAAAAATTTCCCAAGTAGAGAATCAAAAATTTCCCAAGTAGAGATTCAAAAATTTCCCATGTAGCGATTCAAAAATTTCCCAAGTAGAGATTCAAAAATTTCCCAATTAGAGATTCAAAAATTTCCCAAGTAGAGATTCAAAAATTTCCCAAGTAGAGATTAAAAATTTCCCAAGTAGAGATCCAAAAATTTCCCAAGTATAGATCCAAAAATTTCCCAAGTATAGATCCTAAAATTTCCCAATTATAGATCGAAAAATTTCCCAAGTATATATCCAAAAATTTCCCAAGTATAGATCCAAAAATTTCCCAAGTATAGATCCAAAAATTTCCCAAGTATAGATCCAAAAATTTCCCAAGTATAGTCCAAAAATTTCCCAAGTAGAGATTCAAAAATTTCCCAAGTAGAGATTCAAAAATTTCCCAAGTATAGATCGAAAAATTTCCCAAGTATAGATCGAAAAATTTCCCAAGTATAGATCGAAAAATTTCCCAAGTATAGATCCAAAAATTTTCCAAGTATAGATCGAAAAATTTCCCAAGTATAGATCGAAAAATTTCCCAAGTATAGTAAGAAACATTTCCCAAGTATATATCCAAAAATTTCCCATGAATAGATCCAAAAATTTCCCAAGTATAGATCCAAAAATTTCCCAAGTGTAGATCGAAAAATTTCCCAAGTATAGATCCAAAAATTTCCCAAGTATAGATCCAAAAATTTCCCAAGAATAGATCCAAAAATTTCCCAAGTATAGATCCAAAAATTTCCCAAGTATAGATCCAAAAATTTCCCAAGTATAGATCCAAAAATTTCCCAAGTATAGATCGAAAAATTTCCCTAGTATAGATCGAAAAATTTTCCAAGTATAGATCCAAAATTTCCCAAGAATAGATCCAAAAATTTCCCAAGTATAGATCGAAAAATTTCCCAAGTATAGATCCAAAAATTTCCCAAGTATAGATCCAAAAATTTCCCAAGTATAGATCGAAAAATTTCCCTAGTATAGATCGAAAAATTTTCCAAGTATAGATCCAAAATTTCCCAAGAATAGATCCAAAAATTTCCCAAGTATAGATCGAAAAATTTCCCAAGTATAGATCCAAAAATTTCCCAAGTATAGATCCAAAAATTTCCCAAGTATAGATCGAAAAATTTCCCAAGTATAGATCCAAAAATTTCCCAAGTATAGATCGAAAAATTTCCCTAGTATAGATCCAAAAATTTCCCAAGTATAGATCCAAAAATTTCCCAACTATAGATCGAAAAATTTCCCAAGAATCGATCCAAAAATTTCCCAAGTATAGATCCAAAAATTTCCCAAGTATAGATCCAAAAATTTCCCAAGTATAGATCGAAAAATTTCCCAAGTATAGATCGAAAAATTTCCCTAGTATAGATCAAAAAATTTCCCAAGTATAGATCCAAAAATTTCCAAAGAATAGATCCAAAAATTTCCCAAGTATAGATCCAAAAATTTCCCAAGTATAGAACCAAAAATTTCCCAAGTATAGATCCAAAAATTTCCCAAGTATAGATCGAAAAATTTCCCTAGTATAGATCGAAAAATTTTCCAAGTATAGATCCAAAAATTTCCCAAGTATAGATCCAAAAAATTCCCAAGTATAGATCGAAAAATTTCCCAAATATAGTACGAAAAATTTCCCAAGTATAGATCCAAAAATTTCCCAAGTATAGATCCAAAAATTTCCCAAGTATAGTACGAAAAATTTCCCAAGTATAGATCCAAAAATTTCCCAAGTATAGATCCAAAAATTTCCCAAGCATAGATCCAAAAATTTCCTAAGTATAGATCCAAAAATTTCCCAAGTGTAGATCCAAAAATTTACCAAGAATAGATCCAAAAATTTCCCAAGTATAGGTCCAAAAATTTCCCAAGTATAGATTCAAAAATTTCCCAAGTATAGATCCAAAAATTTCCCAAGTATACATCCAAAAATTTCCCAAGTATAGATCCAAAAATTTCCCAAGTAGAGAATCAAAAATTTCCCAAGTAGAGATTCAAAAATTTCCCATGTAGCGATTCAAAAATTTCCCAAGTAGAGATTCAAAAATTTCCCAATTAGAGATTCAAAAATTTCCCAAGTAGAGATTCAAAAATTTCCCAAGTAGAGATTAAAAATTTCCCAAGTAGAGATCCAAAAATTTCCCAAGTATAGATCCAAAAATTTCCCAAGTATAGATCCTAAAATTTCCCAATTATAGATCGAAAAATTTCCCAAGTATATATCCAAAAATTTCCCAAGTATAGATCCAAAAATTTCCCAAGTATAGATCCAAAAATTTCCCAAGTATAGATCCAAAAAATTCCCAAGTATAGATCGAAAAATTTCCCAAGTATAGTACCAAAAATTTCCCAAGTATAGATCCAAAAATTTCCCAAGTATAGATCCAAAAATTTCCCAAGCATAGATCCAAAAATTTCCCAAGTATAGATCCAAAAATTTCCCAAGTGTAGATCCAAAAATTTCCCAAGAATAGATCCAAAAATTTCCCAAGTATAGATCCAAAAATTTCCCAAGAATAGATCCAAAAATTTCCCAAGTATAGATAAAAAAATTTCCCAAGTATAGATTCAAAAATTTCCCAAGTATAGATCCAAAAATTTTCCAAGTATACATCCAAAAATTTCCCAAGTATAGATCCAAAAATTTCCCAAGTATAGATCCAAAAATTTCCCAAGTATAGATCCAAAAATTTCCCAAGTATAGATTCAAAAATTTCCCAAGCATAGATCCAAAAATTTCCCAAGTATAGTCCAAAAATTTCCCAAGTAGAGATTCAAAAATTTCCCAAGTATAGATCGAAAAATTTCCCAAGTATAGATCGAAAAATTTCCCAAGTATAGATCGAAAAATTTCCCAAGTATAGATCGAAAAATTTCCCAAGTATAGATCCAAAAATTTTCCAAGTATAGATCGAAAAATTTCCCAAGTATAGATCGAAAAATTTCCCAAGTATAGTAAGAAAAATTTCCCAAGTATAAATCCAAAAATTTCCCATGAATAGATCCAAAAATTTCCCAAGTATAGATCAAAAATTTCCCAAGTATAGATCCAAAAATTTCACAAGTATACATCCAAAAATTTCCCAAGTATAGATCCAAAAATTTCCCAAGCATAGATCGAAAAATTTTCCAAGTATAGATCGAAAAATTTTCCAAGTATAGATCGAAAAATTTCCCAAGTATAGATCCAAAATTTCCCAAGTATGGATCCAAAAATTTCCCAAGTATAGATCGAAAAATTTTCCAAGTATAGATCGAAAATTTTCCCAAGTATAGATCCAAAATTTCCCAAGTATAGATCCAAAAATTTCCCAAGTATAGATCGAAAAATTTCCCAAGTATAGATCGAAAAATTTCCAAAGTATAGATCCAAAAATTTCCCAAGTATAGATCCAAAAATTTCCCAAGTATAGATCCAAAAATTTCCCAAGTATAGATCTAAAAATTTCCATAGTATAGATCCAAAAATTTCCCTAGTATAGATCGAAAAATTTTCCAAGTATAGATTCAAAAATTTCCCAAGTATAGATCCAAAAATTTCCCAAGTATAGATCCAAAAATTTCCCAAGAATAGATCCAAAAATTTCCCAAGTATAGATCCAAAAATTTCCCAAGTATAGATCCAAAAATTTCCCAAGTATAGATCCAAAAATTTCCCAAGTATAGATCGAAAAATTTCCCTAGTATAGATCGAAAAATTTTCCAAGTATAGATCCAAAATTTCCCAAGAATAGATCCAAAAATTTCCCAAGTATAGATCGAAAAATTTCCCAAGTATAGATCCAAAAATTTCCCAAGTATAGATCCAAAAATTTCCCATGAATAGATCCAAAAATTTCCCAAGTATAGATCCAAAAATTTCCCAAGTATAGATCGAAAAATTTCCCTAGTATAGATCCAAAAATTTCCCAAGTATAGATCCAAAAATTTCCCAACTATAGATCCAAAAATTTCCCAAGAATAGATCCAAAAATTTCCCAAGTATAGATCCAAAAATTTCCCAAGTATAGATCCAAAAATTTCCCAAGTATAGATCCAAAAATTTCCCAAGTATAGATCGAAAAATTTCCCTAGTATAGATCCAAAAATTTCCCAAGTATAGATCCAAAAATTTCCCAAGAATAGATCCAAAAATTTCCCAAGTATAGATCCAAAAATTTCCCAAGTATAGATCCAAAAATTTCCCAAGTATAGATCCAAAAATTTCCCAAGAATAGATCCAAAAATTTCCCAAGTATAGATCGAAAAATTTCCCAAGTATAGATTCAAAAATTTCCCAAGTATAGGTCCAAAAATTTCCCAAGTATAGATTCAAAAATTTCCCAAGTATAGATCCAAAAATTTCCCAAGTATACATCCAAAAATTTCCCAAGTATAGATCCAAAAATTTCCCAAGTAGAGAATCAAAAATTTCCCAAGTAGAGATTCAAAAATTTCCCATGTAGCGATTCAAAAATTTCCCAAGTAGAGATTCAAAAATTTCCCAATTAGAGATTCAAAAATTTCCCAAGTAGAGATTCAAAAATTTCCCAAGTAGAGATTAAAAATTTCCCAAGTAGAGATCCAAAAATTTCCCAAGTATAGATCCAAAAATTTCCCAAGTATAGATCCTAAAATTTTCCCAATTATAGATCGAAAAATTTCCCAAGTATATATCCAAAAATTTCCCAAGTATAGATCCAAAAATTTCCCAAGTATAGATCCAAAAATTTCCCAAGTATAGATCCAAAAAATTCCCAAGTATAGATCGAAAAATTTCCCAAGTATAGTACGAAAAATTTCCCAAGTATAGATCCAAAAATTTCCCAAGTATAGATCCAAAAATTTCCCAAGCATAGATCCAAAAATTTCCTAAGTATAGATCCAAAAATTTCCCAAGTGTAGATCCAAAAATTTCCCAAGAATAGATCCAAAAATTTCCCAAGTATAGATCGAAAAATTTCCCAAGTATAGATTCAAAAATTTCCCAAGTATAGGTCCAAAAATTTCCCAAGTATAGATTCAAAAATTTCCCAAGTATAGATCCAAAAATTTCCCAAGTATACATCCAAAAATTTCCCAAGTATAGATCCAAAAATTTCCCAAGTAGAGAATCAAAAATTTCCCAAGTAGAGATTCAAAAATTTCCCATGTAGCGATTCAAAAATTTCCCAAGTAGAGATTCAAAAATTTCCCAATTAGAGATTCAAAAATTTCCCAAGTAGAGATTCAAAAATTTCCCAAGTAGAGATTAAAAATTTCCCAAGTAGAGATCCAAAAATTTCCCAAGTATAGATCCAAAAATTTCCCAAGTATAGATCCTAAAATTTCCCAATTATAGATCGAAAAATTTCCCAAGTATATATCCAAAAATTTCCCAAGTATAGATCCAAAAATTTCCCAAGTATAGATCCAAAAATTTCCCAAGTATAGATCCAAAAAATTCCCAAGTATAGATCGAAAAATTTCCCAAGTATAGTACGAAAAATTTCCCAAGTATAGATCCAAAAATTTCCCAAGTATAGATCCAAAAATTTCCCAAGCATAGATCCAAAAATTTCCTAAGTATAGATCCAAAAATTTCCCAAGTGTAGATCCAAAAATTTCCCAAGAATAGATCCAAAAATTTCCCAAGTATAGATCCAAAAATATCCCAAGTATAGATCCAAAAATTTCCCAAGTATAGATCCAAAAATTCCCCTAGTATAGATCGAAAAATTTCCCAAGTGTAGATCCAAAAATTTCCCAAGAATAGATCCAAAAATTTCCCAAGTATAGATCCAAAAATTTCCCAAGTATAGATCCAAAAATTTCCCAAGTATAGATCCAAAAATTTCCCAAGTATAGATCCAAAAATTTCCCAAGTATAGATCGAAAAATTTCCCTAGTATAGATCGAAAAATTTTCCAAGTATAGATCCAAAAATTTCCCAAGTATAGATCCAAAAATTTCCCAAGTATAGATCCAAAAATTTCCCAAGCATAGATCCAAAAATTTCCCAAGTATAGATCCAAAAATTTCCCAAGTATAGATCCAAAAATTTCCCAAGTATAGATCCAAAAATTTCCCAAGTATAGATCGAAAAATTTCCCTAGTATAGATCGAAAAATTTTCCAAGTATAGATCCAAAATTTCCCTAGTATAGATCCAAAAATTTCCCAAGTATAGATCCAAAAATTTCCCTAGTATAGATCCAAAAATTTCCCTAGTATAGATCGAAAAATTTTCCAAGTATAGATTCAAAAATTTCCCAAGTATAGATCCAAAAATTTCCCAAGTATAGATCCAAAAATTTCCCAAGAATAGATCCAAAAATTTCCCAAGTATAGATCCAAAAATTTCCCAAGTATAGATCCAAAAATTTCCCAAGTATAGATCGAAAAATTTCCCTAGTATAGATCGAAAAATTTTCCAAGTATAGATCCAAAAATTTCCCAAGTATAGATCCAAAAATTTCCCAAGTATAGATCCAAAAATTTCCCTAGTATAGATCCAAAAATTTCCCTAGTATAGATCGAAAAATTTTCCAAGTATAGATTCAAAAATTTCCCTAGTATAGATCGAAAAATTTTCCAAGTATAGATCCAAAAATTTCCCAAGTATAGATCCAAAAATTTCCCAAGTATAGATCTAAAAATTTCCATAGTATAGATCCAAAAATTTCCCTAGTATAGATCGAAAAATTTTCCAAGTATAGATTCAAAAATTTCCCAAGTATAGATCCAAAAATTTCCCAAGTATAGATCCAAAAATTTCCCAAGAATAGATCCAAAAATTTCCCAAGTATAGATCCAAAAATTTCCCAAGTATAGATCCAAAAATTTCCCAAGTATAGATCCAAAAATTTCCCAAGTATAGATCGAAAAATTTCCCTAGTATAGATCGAAAAATTTTCCAAGTATAGATCCAAAATTTCCCAAGAATAGATCCAAAAATTTCCCAAGTATAGATCGAAAAATTTCCCAAGTATAGATCCAAAAATTTCCCAAGTATAGATCCAAAAATTTCCCATGAATAGATCCAAAAATTTCCCAAGTATAGATCCAAAAATTTCCCAAGTATAGATCGAAAAATTTCCCTAGTATAGATCCAAAAATTTCCCAAGTATAGATCCAAAAATTTCCCAACTATAGATCCAAAAATTTCCCAAGAATCGATCCAAAAATTTCCCAAGTATAGATCCAAAAATTTCCCAAGTATAGATCCAAAAATTTCCCAAGTATAGATCCAAAAATTTCCCAAGTATAGATCGAAAAATTTCCCTAGTATAGATCCAAAAATTTCCCAAGTATAGATCCAAAAATTTCCCAAGAATAGATCCAAAAATTTCCCAAGTATAGATCCAAAAATTTCCCAAGTATAGATCCAAAAATTTCCCAAGTATAGATCCAAAAATTTCCCAAGTATAGATCGAAAAATTTCCCTAGTATAGATCGAAAAATTTTCCAAGTATAGATCCAAAAATTTCCCAAGTATAGATCCAAAAAATTCCCAAGTATAGATCGAAAAATTTCCCAAATATAGTACGAAAAATTTCCCAAGTATAGATCCAAAAATTTCCCAAGTATAGATCCAAAAATTTCCCAAGTATAGTACGAAAAATTTCCCAAGTATAGATCCAAAAATTTCCCAAGTATAGATCCAAAAATTTCCCAAGCATAGATCCAAAAATTTCCTAAGTATAGATCCAAAAATTTCCCAAGTGTAGATCCAAAAATTTCCCAAGAATAGATCCAAAAATTTCCCAAGTATAGATCGAAAAATTTCCCAAGTATAGATTCAAAAATTTCCCAAGTATAGGTCCAAAAATTTCCCAAGTATAGATTCAAAAATTTCCCAAGTATAGATCCAAAAATTTCCCAAGTATACATCCAAAAATTTCCCAAGTATAGATCCAAAAATTTCCCAAGTAGAGAATCAAAAATTTCCCAAGTAGAGATTCAAAAATTTCCCATGTAGCGATTCAAAAATTTCCCAAGTAGAGATTCAAAAATTTCCCAATTAGAGATTCAAAAATTTCCCAAGTAGAGATTCAAAAATTTCCCAAGTAGAGATTAAAAATTTCCCAAGTAGAGATCCAAAAATTTCCCAAGTATAGATCCAAAAATTTCCCAAGTATAGATCCTAAAATTTTCCCAATTATAGATCGAAAAATTTCCCAAGTATATATCCAAAAATTTCCCAAGTATAGATCCAAAAATTTCCCAAGTATAGATCCAAAAATTTCCCAAGTATAGATCCAAAAAATTCCCAAGTATAGATCGAAAAATTTCCCAAGTATAGCACGAAAAATTTCCCAAGTATAGATCCAAAAATTTCCCAAGTATAGATCCAAAAATTTCCCAAGCATAGATCCAAAAATTTCCTAAGTATAGATCCAAAAATTTCCCAAGTGTAGATCCAAAAATTTCCCAAGAATAGATCCAAAAATTTCCCAAGTATAGATCGAAAAATTTCCCAAGTATAGATTCAAAAATTTCCCAAGTATAGGTCCAAAAATTTCCCAAGTATAGATTCAAAAATTTCCCAAGTATAGATCCAAAAATTTCCCAAGTATACATCCAAAAATTTCCCAAGTATAGATCCAAAAATTTCCCAAGTAGAGAATCAAAAATTTCCCAAGTAGAGATTCAAAAATTTCCCATGTAGCGATTCAAAAATTTCCCAAGTAGAGATTCAAAAATTTCCCAATTAGAGATTCAAAAATTTCCCAAGTAGAGATTCAAAAATTTCCCAAGTAGAGATTAAAAATTTCCCAAGTAGAGATCCAAAAATTTCCCAAGTATAGATCCAAAAATTTCCCAAGTATAGATCCTAAAATTTCCCAATTATAGATCGAAAAATTTCCCAAGTATATATCCAAAAATTTCCCAAGTATAGATCCAAAAATTTCCCAAGTATAGATCCAAAAATTTCCCAAGTATAGATCCAAAAAATTCCCAAGTATAGATCGAAAAATTTCCCAAGTATAGTACGAAAAATTTCCCAAGTATAGATCCAAAAATTTCCCAAGTATAGATCCAAAAATTTCCCAAGCATAGATCCAAAAATTTCCTAAGTATAGATCCAAAAATTTCCCAAGTGTAGATCCAAAAATTTCCCAAGAATAGATCCAAAAATTTCCCAAGTATAGATCCAAAAATATCCCAAGTATAGATCCAAAAATTTCCCAAGTATAGATCCAAAAATTCCCCTAGTATAGATCGAAAAATTTCCCAAGTGTAGATCCAAAAATTTCCCAAGAATAGATCCAAAAATTTCCCAAGTATAGATCCAAAAATTTCCCAAGTATAGATCCAAAAATTTCCCAAGTATAGATCCAAAAATTTCCCAAGTATAGATC
Organism: Odiellus spinosus; assembly: GCA_963920705.1. Classification (NCBI taxonomy): domain Eukaryota; kingdom Metazoa; phylum Arthropoda; class Arachnida; order Opiliones; family Phalangiidae; genus Odiellus; species Odiellus spinosus. Next base: position 737,796 of record CAWUCO010000219.1, on the reverse strand, counting down.
CAAAAATTTCCCAAGTATAGATCGAAAAATTTCCCTAGTATAGATCGAAAAATTTTCCAAGTATAGATCCAAAAATTTCCCAAGTATAGATCCAAAAATTTCCCAAGTATAGATCCAAAAATTTCCCAAGCATAGATCCAAAAATTTCCCAAGTATAGATCCAAAAATTTCCCAAGTATAGATCCAAAAATTTCCCAAGTATAGATCCAAAAATTTCCCAAGTATAGATCGAAAAATTTCCCTAGTATAGATCGAAAAATTTTCCAAGTATAGATCCAAAATTTCCCTAGTATAGATCCAAAAATTTCCCAAGTATAGATCCAAAAATTTCCCTAGTATAGATCCAAAAATTTCCCTAGTATAGATCGAAAAATTTTCCAAGTATAGATTCAAAAATTTCCCAAGTATAGATCCAAAAATTTCCCAAGTATAGATCCAAAAATTTCCCAAGAATAGATCCAAAAATTTCCCAAGTATAGATCCAAAAATTTCCCAAGTATAGATCCAAAAATTTCCCAAGTATAGATCGAAAAATTTCCCTAGTATAGATCGAAAAATTTTCCAAGTATAGATCCAAAAATTTCCCAAGTATAGATCCAAAAATTTCCCAAGTATAGATCCAAAAATTTCCCTAGTATAGATCCAAAAATTTCCCTAGTATAGATCGAAAAATTTTCCAAGTATAGATTCAAAAATTTCCCAAGTATAGATCCAAAAATTTCCCAAGTATAGATCTAAAAATTTCCATAGTATAGATCCAAAAATTTCCCTAGTATAGATCGAAAAATTTTCCAAGTATAGATTCAAAAATTTCCCAAGTATAGATCCAAAAATTTCCCAAGTATAGATCCAAAAATTTCCCAAGAATAGATCCAAAAATTTCCCAAGTATAGATCCAAAAATTTCCCAAGTATAGATCCAAAAATTTCCCAAGTATAGATCCAAAAATTTCCCAAGTATAGATCGAAAAATTTCCCTAGTATAGATCGAAAAATTTTCCAAGTATAGATCCAAAATTTCCCAAGAATAGATCCAAAAATTTCCCAAGTATAGATCGAAAAATTTCCCAAGTATAGATCCAAAAATTTCCCAAGTATAGATCCAAAAATTTCCCATGAATAGATCCAAAAATTTCCCAAGTATAGATCCAAAAATTTCCCAAGTATAGATCGAAAAATTTCCCTAGTATAGATCCAAAAATTTCCCAAGTATAGATCCAAAAATTTCCCAACTATAGATCCAAAAATTTCCCAAGAATCGATCCAAAAATTTCCCAAGTATAGATCCAAAAATTTCCCAAGTATAGATCCAAAAATTTCCCAAGTATAGATCCAAAAATTTCCCAAGTATAGATCGAAAAATTTCCCTAGTATAGATCCAAAAATTTCCCAAGTATAGATCCAAAAATTTCCCAAGAATAGATCCAAAAATTTCCCAAGTATAGATCCAAAAATTTCCCAAGTATAGATCCAAAAATTTCCCAAGTATAGATCCAAAAATTTCCCAAGTATAGATCGAAAAATTTCCCTAGTATAGATCGAAAAATTTTCCAAGTATAGATCCAAAAATTTCCCAAGTATAGATCCAAAAAATTCCCAAGTATAGATCGAAAAATTTCCCAAATATAGTACGAAAAATTTCCCAAGTATAGATCCAAAAATTTCCCAAGTATAGATCCAAAAATTTCCCAAGTATAGTACGAAAAATTTCCCAAGTATAGATCCAAAAATTTCCCAAGTATAGATCCAAAAATTTCCCAAGCATAGATCCAAAAATTTCCTAAGTATAGATCCAAAAATTTCCCAAGTGTAGATCCAAAAATTTCCCAAGAATAGATCCAAAAATTTCCCAAGTATAGATCGAAAAATTTCCCAAGTATAGATTCAAAAATTTCCCAAGTATAGGTCCAAAAATTTCCCAAGTATAGATTCAAAAATTTCCCAAGTATAGATCCAAAAATTTCCCAAGTATACATCCAAAAATTTCCCAAGTATAGATCCAAAAATTTCCCAAGTAGAGAATCAAAAATTTCCCAAGTAGAGATTCAAAAATTTCCCATGTAGCGATTCAAAAATTTCCCAAGTAGAGATTCAAAAATTTCCCAATTAGAGATTCAAAAATTTCCCAAGTAGAGATTCAAAAATTTCCCAAGTAGAGATTAAAAATTTCCCAAGTAGAGATCCAAAAATTTCCCAAGTATAGATCCAAAAATTTCCCAAGTATAGATCCTAAAATTTTCCCAATTATAGATCGAAAAATTTCCCAAGTATATATCCAAAAATTTCCCAAGTATAGATCCAAAAATTTCCCAAGTATAGATCCAAAAATTTCCCAAGTATAGATCCAAAAAATTCCCAAGTATAGATCGAAAAATTTCCCAAGTATAGTACGAAAAATTTCCCAAGTATAGATCCAAAAATTTCCCAAGTATAGATCCAAAAATTTCCCAAGCATAGATCCAAAAATTTCCTAAGTATAGATCCAAAAATTTCCCAAGTGTAGATCCAAAAATTTCCCAAGAATAGATCCAAAAATTTCCCAAGTATAGATCGAAAAATTTCCCAAGTATAGATTCAAAAATTTCCCAAGTATAGGTCCAAAAATTTCCCAAGTATAGATTCAAAAATTTCCCAAGTATAGATCCAAAAATTTCCCAAGTATACATCCAAAAATTTCCCAAGTATAGATCCAAAAATTTCCCAAGTAGAGAATCAAAAATTTCCCAAGTAGAGATTCAAAAATTTCCCATGTAGCGATTCAAAAATTTCCCAAGTAGAGATTCAAAAATTTCCCAATTAGAGATTCAAAAATTTCCCAAGTAGAGATTCAAAAATTTCCCAAGTAGAGATTAAAAATTTCCCAAGTAGAGATCCAAAAATTTCCCAAGTATAGATCCAAAAATTTCCCAAGTATAGATCCTAAAATTTCCCAATTATAGATCGAAAAATTTCCCAAGTATATATCCAAAAATTTCCCAAGTATAGATCCAAAAATTTCCCAAGTATAGATCCAAAAATTTCCCAAGTATAGATCCAAAAAATTCCCAAGTATAGATCGAAAAATTTCCCAAGTATAGTACGAAAAATTTCCCAAGTATAGATCCAAAAATTTCCCAAGTATAGATCCAAAAATTTCCCAAGCATAGATCCAAAAATTTCCTAAGTATAGATCCAAAAATTTCCCAAGTGTAGATCCAAAAATTTCCCAAGAATAGATCCAAAAATTTCCCAAGTATAGATCCAAAAATATCCCAAGTATAGATCCAAAAATTTCCCAAGTATAGATCCAAAAATTCCCCTAGTATAGATCGAAAAATTTCCCAAGTGTAGATCCAAAAATTTCCCAAGAATAGATCCAAAAATTTCCCAAGTATAGATCCAAAAATTTCCCAAGTATAGATCCAAAAATTTCCCAAGTATAGATCCAAAAATTTCCCAAGTATAGATCCAAAAATTTCCCAAGTATAGATCGAAAAATTTCCCTAGTATAGATCGAAAAATTTTCCAAGTATAGATCCAAAAATTTCCCAAGTATAGATCCAAAAATTTCCCAAGTATAGATCCAAAAATTTCCCAAGCATAGATCCAAAAATTTCCCAAGTATAGATCCAAAAATTTCCCAAGTATAGATCCAAAAATTTCCCAAGTATAGATCCAAAAATTTCCCAAGTATAGATCGAAAAATTTCCCTAGTATAGATCGAAAAATTTTCCAAGTATAGATCCAAAATTTCCCTAGTATAGATCCAAAAATTTCCCAAGTATAGATCCAAAAATTTCCCTAGTATAGATCCAAAAATTTCCCTAGTATAGATCGAAAAATTTTCCAAGTATAGATTCAAAAATTTCCCAAGTATAGATCCAAAAATTTCCCAAGTATAGATCCAAAAATTTCCCAAGAATAGATCCAAAAATTTCCCAAGTATAGATCCAAAAATTTCCCAAGTATAGATCCAAAAATTTCCCAAGTATAGATCGAAAAATTTCCCTAGTATAGATCGAAAAATTTTCCAAGTATAGATCCAAAAATTTCCCAAGTATAGATCCAAAAATTTCCCAAGTATAGATCCAAAAATTTCCCTAGTATAGATCCAAAAATTTCCCTAGTATAGATCGAAAAATTTTCCAAGTATAGATTCAAAAATTTCCCAAGTATAGATCCAAAAATTTCCCAAGTATAGATCCAAAAATTTCCCAAGAATAGATCCAAAAATTTCCCAAGTATAGATCCAAAAATTTCCCAAGTATAGATCCAAAAATTTCCCAAGTATAGATCCAAAAATTTCCCAAGTATAGATCGAAAAATTTCCCTAGTATAGATCGAAAAATTTTCCAAGTATAGATCCAAAATTTCCCAAGTATAGATCCAAAAATTTCCCAAGTATAGATCGAAAAATTTCCCAAGTATAGATCCAAAAATTTCCCAAGTATAGATCCAAAAATTTCCCAAGTATAGATCCAAAAATTTCCCTAGTATAGATCGAAAAATTTTCCAAGTATAGATCCAAAAATTTCCCAAGTATAGATCCAAAAATTTCCCAACTATAGATCCAAAAATTTCCCAAGAATCAATCCAAAAATTTCCCAAGTATAGATCCAAAAATTTCCCAAGTATAGATCCAAAAATTTCCCAAGTATAGATCCAAAAATTTCCCAAGTATAGATCGAAAAATTTCCCTAGTATAGATCCAAAAATTTCCCAAGTATAGATCCAAAAATTTCCCAAGTATAGATCCAAAAATTTCCCAAGTATAGATCCAAAAATTTCCCAAGAATAGATCCAAAAATTTCCCAAGTATAGATCCAAAAATTTCCCAAGTATAGATCCAAAAATTTCCCAAGTATAGATCCAAAAATTTCCCAAGTATAGATCGAAAAATTTCCCTAGTATAGATCGAAAAATTTTCCAAGTATAGATCCAAAATTTCCCAAGAATAGATCCAAAAATTTCCCAAGTATAGATCGAAAAATTTCCCAAGTATAGATCCAAAAATTTCCCAAGTATAGATCCAAAAATTTCCCAAGTATAGATCCAAAAATTTCCCTAGTATAGATCGAAAAATTTTCCAAGTATAGATCCAAAAATTTCCCAAGTATAGATCCAAAAATTTCCCAACTATAGATCCAAAAATTTCCCAAGAATCGATCCAAAAATTTCCCAAGTATAGATCCAAAAATTTCCCAAGTATAGATCCAAAAATTTCCCAAGTATAGATCCAAAAATTTCCCAAGTATAGATCGAAAAATTTCCCTAGTATAGATCCAAAAATTTCCCAAGTATAGATCCAAAAATTTCCCAAGAATAGATCCAAAAATTTCCCAAGTATAGATCCAAAAATTTCCCAAGTATAGATCCAAAAATTTCCCTAGTATAGATCCAAAAATTTCCCAAGTATAGATCGAAAAATTTCCCTAGTATAGATCGAAAAATTTTCCAAGTATAGATCCAAAAATTTCCCAAGTATAGATCCAAAAAATTCCCAAGTATAGATCGAAAAATTTCCCAAATATAGTACGAAAAATTTCCCAAGTATAGATCCAAAAATTTCCCAAGTATAGATCCAAAAATTTCCCAAGTATAGTACGAAAAATTTCCCAAGTATAGATTCAAAAATTTCCCAAGTATAGATTCAAAAATTTCCCAAGTATAGATCCAAAAATTTCCCAAGTATACATCCAAAAATTTCCCAAGTATAGATCCAAAAATTTCCCAAGTAGAGAATCAAAAATTTCCCAAGTAGAGATTCAAAAATTTCCCATGTAGCGATTCAAAAATTTCCCAAGTAGAGATTCAAAAATTTCCCAATTAGAGATTCAAAAATTTCCCAAGTAGAGATTCAAAAATTTCCCAAGTAGAGATTAAAAATTTCCCAAGTAGAGATCCAAAAATTTCCCAAGTATAGATCCAAAAATTTCCCAAATATAGATCCTAAAATTTCCCAATTATAGATCGAAAAATTTCCCAAGTATATATCCAAAAATTTCCCAAGTATAGATCCAAAAATTTCCCAAGTATAGATCCAAAAATTTCCCAAGTATAGATCCAAAAATTCCCAAGTATAGATCGAAAAATTTCCCAAGTATAGTACGAAAAATTTCCCAAGTATAGATCCAAAAATTTCCCAAGTATAGATCCAAAAATTTCCCAAGCATAGATCCAAAAATTTCCTAAGTATAGATCCAAAAATTTCCCAAGTGTAGATCCAAAAATTTCCCAAGAATAGATCCAAAAATTTCCCAAGTATAGATCCAAAAATTTCCCAAGTATAGATCCAAAAATTTCCCAAGTATAGATCCAAAAATTTCCCTAGTATAGATCGAAAAATTTCCCTAGTATAGATCGAAAAATTTTCCAAGTATAGATTCAAAAATTTCCCAAGTATAGATCCAAAAATTTCCCAAGTATAGATCCAAAAATTTTCCAAGTATAGATCGAAAAATTACCCAAGTATAGATCCAAAAATTTCCCAAGTATAGATCCAAAAATTTCCCAAGTATAGATCCAAAAATTTCCCTAGTATAGATCGAAAAATTTTCCAAGTATAGATCCAAAAATTTCCCAAGTATAGATCCAAAAATTTCCCAACTATAGATCCAAAAATTTCCCAAGAATCAATCCAAAAATTTCCCAAGTATAGATCCAAAAATTTCCCAAGTATAGATCCAAAAATTTCCCAAGTATAGATCCAAAAATTTCCCAAGTATAGATCGAAAAATTTCCCTAGTATAGATCCAAAAATTTCCCAAGTATAGATCCAAAAATTTCCCAAGTATAGATCCAAAAATTTCCCAAGTATAGATCCAAAAATTTCCCAAGAATAGATCCAAAAATTTCCCAAGTATAGATCCAAAAATTTCCCAAGTATAGATCCAAAAATTTCCCAAGTATAGATCCAAAAATTTCCCAAGTATAGATCGAAAAATTTCCCTAGTATAGATCGAAAAATTTTCCAAGTATAGATCCAAAATTTCCCAAGAATAGATCCAAAAATTTCCCAAGTATAGATCGAAAAATTTCCCAAGTATAGATCCAAAAATTTCCCAAGTATAGATCCAAAAATTTCCCAAGTATAGATCCAAAAATTTCCCTAGTATAGATCGAAAAATTTTCCAAGTATAGATCCAAAAATTTCCCAAGTATAGATCCAAAAATTTCCCAACTATAGATCCAAAAATTTCCCAAGAATCGATCCAAAAATTTCCCAAGTATAGATCCAAAAATTTCCCAAGTATAGATCCAAAAATTTCCCAAGTATAGATCCAAAAATTTCCCAAGTATAGATCGAAAAATTTCCCTAGTATAGATCCAAAAATTTCCCAAGTATAGATCCAAAAATTTCCCAAGAATAGATCCAAAAATTTCCCAAGTATAGATCCAAAAATTTCCCAAGTATAGATCCAAAAATTTCCCTAGTATAGATCCAAAAATTTCCCAAGTATAGATCGAAAAATTTCCCTAGTATAGATCGAAAAATTTTCCAAGTATAGATCCAAAAATTTCCCAAGTATAGATCCAAAAAATTCCCAAGTATAGATCGAAAAATTTCCCAAATATAGTACGAAAAATTTCCCAAGTATAGATCCAAAAATTTCCCAAGTATAGATCCAAAAATTTCCCAAGTATAGTACGAAAAATTTCCCAAGTATAGATTCAAAAATTTCCCAAGTATAGATTCAAAAATTTCCCAAGTATAGATCCAAAAATTTCCCAAGTATACATCCAAAAATTTCCCAAGTATAGATCCAAAAATTTCCCAAGTAGAGAATCAAAAATTTCCCAAGTAGAGATTCAAAAATTTCCCATGTAGCGATTCAAAAATTTCCCAAGTAGAGATTCAAAAATTTCCCAATTAGAGATTCAAAAATTTCCCAAGTAGAGATTCAAAAATTTCCCAAGTAGAGATTAAAAATTTCCCAAGTAGAGATCCAAAAATTTCCCAAGTATAGATCCAAAAATTTCCCAAATATAGATCCTAAAATTTCCCAATTATAGATCGAAAAATTTCCCAAGTATATATCCAAAAATTTCCCAAGTATAGATCCAAAAATTTCCCAAGTATAGATCCAAAAATTTCCCAAGTATAGATCCAAAAATTCCCAAGTATAGATCGAAAAATTTCCCAAGTATAGTACGAAAAATTTCCCAAGTATAGATCCAAAAATTTCCCAAGTATAGATCCAAAAATTTCCCAAGCATAGATCCAAAAATTTCCTAAGTATAGATCCAAAAATTTCCCAAGTGTAGATCCAAAAATTTCCCAAGAATAGATCCAAAAATTTCCCAAGTATAGATCCAAAAATTTCCCAAGTATAGATCCAAAAATTTCCCAAGTATAGATCCAAAAATTTCCCTAGTATAGATCGAAAAATTTCCCTAGTATAGATCGAAAAATTTTCCAAGTATAGATTCAAAAATTTCCCAAGTATAGATCCAAAAATTTCCCAAGTATAGATCCAAAAATTTTCCAAGTATAGATCGAAAAATTACCCAAGTATAGATCCAAAAATTTCCCAAGTATAGATCCAAAAATTTCCCAAGTATAGATCGAAAAATTTCCCTAGTATAGATCGAAAAATTTTCCAAGTATAGATCCAAAAATTTCCCAAGTATAGATCCAAAAATTTCCCAAGTATAGATCCAAAAATTTCCCAAGTATAGATCCAAAAATTTCCCTAGTATAGATCCAAAAATTTCCCTAGTATAGATCCAAAAATTTCCCAAGTATAGATCCAAAAATTTCCCTAGTATAGATCCAAAAATTTCCCAAGTATAGATCGAAAAATTTCCCTAGTATAGATCGAAAAATTTTCCAAGTATAGATCCAAAAATTTCCCAAGTATAGATCCAAAAAATTCCCAAGTATAGATCGAAAAATTTCCCAAATATAGTACGAAAAATTTCCCAAGTATAGATCCAAAAATTTCCCAAGTATAGATCCAAAAATTTCCCAAGTATAGTACGAAAAATTTCCCAAGTATAGATCCAAAAATTTCCCAAGTATAGATCCAAAAATTTCCCAAGTATAGATCCAAAAATTTCCCAAGTATAGATCCAAAAATTTCCCAAGTATAGATCGAAAAATTTCCCTAGTATAGATCGAAAAATTTTCCACGTATAGATCCAAAATTTCCCAAGAATAGATCCAAAAATTTCCCAAGTATAGATCCAAAAATTTCCCAAGTATAGATCCAAAAATTTCCCAAGTGTAGATCCAAAAATTTCCCAAGAATAGATCCAAAAATTTCCCAAGTATAGATCCAAAAATTTCCCAAGTATAGATCCAAAAATTTCCCAAGTATAGATCCAAAAATTTCCCTAGTATAGATCCAAAAATTTCCCTAGTATAGATCGAAAAATTTTCCAAGTATAGATTCAAAAATTTCCCAAGTATAGATCCAAAAATTTCCCAAGTATAGATCCAAAAATTTTCCAAGTATAGATCGAAAAATTACCCAATTATAGATCCAAAAATTTCCCAAGTATAGATCCAAAAATTTCCCAAGTATAGATCGAAAAATTTCCCTAGTATAGATCGAAAAATTTTCCAAGTATAGATCCAAAAATTTCCCAAGTATAGATCCAAAAATTTCCCAAGTATAGATCCAAAAATTTCCCAAGTATAGATCCAAAAATTTCCCTAGTATATATCCAAAAATTTCCCTAGTATAGATCGAAAAATTTTCCAAGTATAGATTCAAAAATTTCCCAAGTATAGATCCAAAAATTTCCCAAGTATAGATCCAAAAATTTCCCAAGAATAGATCCAAAAATTTCCCAAGTATAGATCCAAAAATTTCCCAAGTATAGATCCAAAAATTTCCCAAGTATAGATCCAAAAATTTCCCAAGTATAGATCCAAAAATTTCCCAAGTATAGATCCAAAAATTTCCCTAGTATAGATCCAAAAATTTCCCTAGTATAGATCGAAAAATTTTCCAAGTATAGATTCAAAAATTTCCCAAGTATAGATCCAAAAATTTCCCAAGTATAGATCGAAAAATTTCCCTAGTATAGATCGAAAAATTTTCCAAGTATAGATCCAAAATTTCCCAAGAATAAATCCAAAAATTTCCCAAGTATAGATCGAAAAATTTCCCAAGTATAGATCCAAAAATTTCCCAAGTATAGATCCAAAAATTTCCCAAGTATAGATCGAAAAATTTCCTTAGTATAGATCGAAAAATTTTCCAAGTATAGATCCAAAAATTTCCCAAGTATAGATCCAAATATTTCCCAACTATAGATCCAAAAATTTCCCAAGAATCGATCCAAAAATTTCCCAAGTATAGATCCAAAAATTTACCAAGTATAGATCCAAAAATTTCCCAAGTATAGATCGAAAAATTTCCCAAGTATAGATCGAAAAATTTCCCTAGTATAGATCCAAAAATTTCCCAAGTATAGATCCAAAAATTTCCCAAGAATAGATCCAAAAATTTCCCAAGTATAGATCCAAAAATTTCCCAAGTATAGATCCAAAAATTTCCCTAGTATAGATCCAAAAATTTCCCAAGTATAGATCGAAAAATTTCCCTAGTATAGATCGAAAAATTTTCCAAGTATAGATCCAAAAATTTCCCAAGTATAGATCCAAAAAATTCCCAAGTATAGATCGAAAAATTTCCCAAATATAGTACGAAAAATTTCCCAAGTATAGATCCAAAAATTTCCCAAGTATAGATCCAAAAATTTCCCAAGTATAGTACGAAAAATTTCCCAAGTATAGATCCAAAAATTTCCCAAGTATAGATCCAAAAATTTCCCAAGTATAGATCCAAAAATTTCCCAAGTATAGATCCAAAAATTTCCCAAGTATCGATCGAAAAATTTCCCTAGTATAGATCGAAAAATTTTCCAAGTATAGATCCAAAATTTCCCAAGAATAGATCCAAAAATTTCCCAAGTATAGATCGAAAAATTTCCCAAGTAAAGATCCAAAAATTTCCCAAGTATAGATCCAAAAATTTCCCAAGTATAGATCGAAAAATTTCCCTAGTATAGATCGAAAAATTTTCCAAGTATAGATCCAAAATTTTCCCAAGTATAGATCCAAAAATTTCCCAACTATAGATCCAAAAATTTCCCAAGAATCGATCCAAAAATTTCCCAAGTATAGATCCAAAAATTTCCCAAGAATAGATCCAAAAATTTCCCAAGTATAGATCCAAAAATTTCCCAAGTATAGATCCAAAAATTTCCCAAGTATAGATCCAAAAATTTCCCTAGTATAGATCCAAAAATTTCCCTAGTATAGATCGAAAAATTTTCCAAGTATAGATTCAAAAATTTCCCAAGTATAGATCCAAAAATTTCCCAAGTATAGATCCAAAAATTTTCCAAGTATAGATCGAAAAATTACCCAAGTATAGATCCAAAAATTTCCCAAGTATAGATCCAAAAATTTCCCAAGTATAGATCGAAAAATTTCCCTAGTATAGATCGAAAAATTTTCCAAGTATAGATCCAAAAATTTCCCAAGTATAGATCCAAAAATTTCCCAAGTATAGATCCAAAAATTTCCCAAGTATAGATCCAAAAATTTCCCTAGTATAGATCCAAAAATTTCCCTAGTATAGATCGAAAAATTTTCCAAGTATAGATTCAAAAATTTCCCAAGTATAGATCCAAAAATTTCCCAAGTATAGATCCAAAAATTTCCCAAGAATAGATCCAAAAATTTCCCAAGTATAGATCCAAAAATTTCCCAAGTATAGATCCAAAAATTTCCCAAGTATAGATCCAAAAATTTCCCAAGTATAGATCCAAAAATTTCCCAAGTATAGATCCAAAAATTTTCCAAGTATAGATTCAAAAATTTCCCAAGTATAGATCCAAAAATTTCCCAAGTATAGATCGAAAAATTTCCCTAGTATAGATCGAAAAATTTTCCAAGTATAGATCCAAAATTTCCCAAGAATAAATCCAAAAATTTCCCAAGTATAGATCGAAAAATTTCCCAAGTATAGATCCAAAAATTTCCCAAGTATAGATCCAAAAATTTCCCAAGTATAGATCGAAAAATTTCCCTAGTATAGATCGAAAAATTTTCCAAGTATAGATCCAAAAATTTCCCAAGTATAGATCCAAATATTTCCCAACTATAGATCCAAAAATTTCCCAAGAATCGATCCAAAAATTTCCCAAGTATAGATCCAAAAATTTACCAAGTATAGATCCAAAAATTTCCCAAGTATAGATCGAAAAATTTCCCAAGTATAGATCGAAAAATTTCCCTAGTATAGATCCAAAAATTTCCCAAGTATAGATCCAAAAATTTCCCAAGAATAGATCCAAAAATTTCCCAAGTATAGATCCAAAAATTTCCCAAGTATAGATCCAAAAATTTCCCTAGTATAGATCCAAAAATTTCCCAAGTATAGATCGAAAAATTTCCCTAGTATAGATCGAAAAATTTTCCAAGTATAGATCCAAAAATTTCCCAAGTATAGATCCAAAAAATTCCCAAGTATAGATCGAAAAATTTCCCAAATATAGTACGAAAAATTTCCCAAGTATAGATCCAAAAATTTCCCAAGTATAGATCCAAAAATTTCCCAAGTATAGATCCAAAAATTTCCCAAGTATAGATCCAAAAATTTCCCAAGTATAGATCCAAAAATTTTCCAAGTATAGATTCAAAAATTTCCCAAGTATAGATCCAAAAATTTCCCAAGTATAGATCGAAAAATTTCCCTAGTATAGATCGAAAAATTTTCCAAGTATAGATCCAAAATTTCCCAAGAATAAATCCAAAAATTTCCCAAGTATAGATCGAAAAATTTCCCAAGTATAGATCCAAAAATTTCCCAAGTATAGATCCAAAAATTTCCCAAGTATAGATCGAAAAATTTCCCTAGTATAGATCGAAAAATTTTCCAAGTATAGATCCAAAAATTTCCCAAGTATAGATCCAAATATTTCCCAACTATAGATCCAAAAATTTCCCAAGAATCGATCCAAAAATTTCCCAAGTATAGATCCAAAAATTTACCAAGTATAGATCCAAAAATTTCCCAAGTATAGATCGAAAAATTTCCCAAGTATAGATCGAAAAATTTCCCTAGTATAGATCCAAAAATTTCCCAAGTATAGATCCAAAAATTTCCCAAGAATAGATCCAAAAATTTCCCAAGTATAGATCCAAAAATTTCCCAAGTATAGATCCAAAAATTTCCCTAGTATAGATCCAAAAATTTCCCAAGTATAGATCGAAAAATTTCCCTAGTATAGATCGAAAAATTTTCCAAGTATAGATCCAAAAATTTCCCAAGTATAGATCCAAAAAATTCCCAAGTATAGATCGAAAAATTTCCCAAATATAGTACGAAAAATTTCCCAAGTATAGATCCAAAAATTTCCCAAGTATAGATCCAAAAATTTCCCAAGTATAGTACGAAAAATTTCCCAAGTATAGATCCAAAAATTTCCCAAGTATAGATCCAAAAATTTCCCAAGTATAGATCCAAAAATTTCCCAAGTATAGATCCAAAAATTTCCCAAGTATCGATCGAAAAATTTCCCTAGTATAGATCGAAAAATTTTCCAAGTATAGATCCAAAATTTCCCAAGAATAGATCCAAAAATTTCCCAAGTATAGATCGAAAAATTTCCCAAGTAAAGATCCAAAAATTTCCCAAGTATAGATCCAAAAATTTCCCAAGTATAGATCGAAAAATTTCCCTAGTATAGATCGAAAAATTTTCCAAGTATAGATCCAAAATTTTCCCAAGTATAGATCCAAAAATTTCCCAACTATAGATCCAAAAATTTCCCAAGAATCGATCCAAAAATTTCCCAAGTATAGATCCAAAAATTTCCCAAGTATAGATCCAAAAATTTCCCAAGTATAGATCGAAAAATTTCCCTAGTATAGATCCAAAAATTTCCCAAGTATAGATCCAAAAATTTCCCAAGAATAGATCCAAAAATTTCCCAAGTATAGATCCAAAAATTTCCCAAGTATAGATCCAAAAATTTCCCTAGTATAGATCCAAAAATTTCCCAAGTATAGATCGAAAAATTTCCCTAGTATAGATCGAAAAATTTTCCAAGTATAGATCCAAAAATTTCCCAAGTATAGATCCAAAAAATTCCCAAGTATAGATCGAAAAATTTCCCAAATATAGTACGAAAAATTTCCCAAGTATAGATCCAAAAATTTCCCAAGTATAGATCCAAAAATTTCCCAAGTATAGTACGAAAAATTTCCCAAGTATAGATCCAAAAATTTCCCAAGTATAGATCCAAAAATTTCCCAAGCATAGATCCAAAAATTTCCTAAGTATAGATCCAAAAATTTCCCAAGTGTAGATCCAAAAATTTCCCAAGAATAGATCCAAAAATTTCCCAAGTATAGATCGAAAAATTTCCCAAGTATAGATTCAAAAATTTCCCAAGTATAGGTCCAAAAATTTCCCAAGTATAGATTCAAAAATTTCCCAAGTATAGATTCAAAAATTTCCCAAGTATAGATCCAAAAATTTCCCAAGTATAGATCCAAAAATTTCCCAACTATAGATACAAAAATTTCCCAAGAATCGATCCAAAAATTTCCCAAGTATAGATCCAAAAATTTCCCAAGTATAGATCCAAAAATTTCCCAAGTATAGATCGAAAAATTTCCCAAGTATAGATCGAAAAATTTCCCTAGTATTGATCCAAAAATTTCCCAAGTATAGATCCAAAAATTTCCCAAGAATAGATCCAAAAATTTCCCAAGTATAGATCCAAAAATTTCCCAAGTATAGATCCAAAAATTTCCCTAGTATAGATCCAAAAATTTCCCAAGTATAGATCGAAAAATTTCCCTAGTATAGATCGAAAAATTTTCCAAGTATAGATCCAAAAATTTCCCAAGTATAGATCCAAAAAATTCCCAAGTATAGATCGAAAAATTTCCCAAATATAGTACGAAAAATTTCCCAAGTATAGATCCAAAAATTTCCCAAGTATAGATCCAAAAATTTCCCAAGTATAGTACGAAAAATTTCCCAAGTATAGATCCAAAAATTTCCCAAGTATAGATCCAAAAATTTCCCAAGCATAGATCCAAAAATTTCCTAAGTATAGATCCAAAAATTTCCCAAGTGTAGATCCAAAAATTTCCCAAGAATAGATCCAAAAATTTCCCAAGTATAGATCGAAAAATTTCCCAAGTATAGATTCAAAAATTTCCCAAGTATAGGTCCAAAAATTTCCCAAGTATAGATTCAAAAATTTCCCAAGTATAGATTCAAAAATTTCCCAAGTATAGATCCAAAAATTTCCCAAGTATAGATCCAAAAATTTCCCAAGTAGAGAATCAAAAATTTCCCAAGTAGAGATTCAAAAATTTCCCATGTAGCGATTCAAAAATTTCCCAAGTAGAGATTCAAAAATTTCCCAATTAGAGATTCAAAAATTTCCCAAGTAGATATTCAAAAATTTCCCAAGTAGAGATTAAAAATTTCCCAAGTAGAGATCCAAAAATTTCCCAAGTATAGATCCAAAAATTTCCCAAGTATAGATCCTAAAATTTCCCAATTATAGATCGAAAAATTTCCCAAGTATATATCCAAAAATTTCCCAAGTATAGATCCAAAAATTTCCCAAGTATAGATCCAAAAATTTCCCAAGCATAGATCCAAAAAATTCCCAAGTATAGATCGAAAAATTTCCCAAGTATAGATCCAAAAATTTCCCAAGTATAGATCCAAAAATTTCCCAAGCATAGATCCAAAAATTTCCTAAGTATAGATCCAAAAATTTCCCAAGTGTAGATCCAAAAATTTCCCAAGAATAGATCCAAAAATTTCCCAAGTATAGATCGAAAAATTTCCCAAGTATAGATTCAAAAATTTCCCAAGTATAGGTCCAAAAATTTCCCAAGTATAGATTCAAAAATTTCCCAAGTATAGATTCAAAAATTTCCCAAGTATAGATCCAAAAATTTCCCAAGTATAGATCGAAAAATTTCCCAAGTATAGATCCAAAAATTTCCCAAGTATACATCCAAAAATTTCCCAAGTATAGATCCAAAAATTTCCCAAGTATAGATTCAAAAATTTCCCAAGTATAGATCCAAAAATTTTCCAAGTATACATCCAAAAATTTCCCAAGTATAGATCCAAAAATTTCCCAAGTATAGATCCAAAAATTTCCCAAGTATAGATCCAAAAATTTCCCAAGTATAGATTCAAAAATTTCCCAAGCATAGATCCAAAAATTTCCCAAGTATAGTCCAAAAATTTCCCAAGTAGAGATTCAAAAATTTCCCAAGTAGAGATTCAAAAATTTCCCAAGTATAGATCGAAAAATTTCCCAAGTATAGATCGAAAAATTTCCCAAGTATAGATCGAAAAATTTCCCAAGTATAGATCCAAAAATTTTCCAAGTATAGATCGAAAAATTTCCCAAGTATAGATCGAAAAATTTTCCAAGTATAGATCGAAAAATTTCCCAAGTATAGATCCAAAATTTCCCAAGTATAGATCCAAAAATTTCCCAAGTATAGATCGAAAAATTTTCCAAGTATAGATCGAAAATTTTCCCAAGTATAGATCCAAAATTTCCCAAGTATAGATCCAAAAATTTCCCAAGTATAGATCGAAAAATTTCCCAAGTATAGATCGAAAAATTTCCAAAGTATAGATCCAAAAATTTCCCAAGTATAGATCCAAAAATTTCCCAAGTATAGATCGAAAAATTTCCCAAGTATAAATCGAAAAATTTCCCTAGTATAGATCGAAAAATTTTCCAAGTATAGATCCAAAAATTTCCCAAGTATTGATCCAAAAATTTCCCAAGAATAGATCCAAAAATTTCCCAAGTATAGATCCAAAAATTTCCCAAGTATAGATCGAAAAATTTCCCAAGTATAGATCGAAAAATTTCCCAAGTATAGTAAGAAAAATTTCCCAAGTATAAATCCAAAAATTTCCCATGAATAGATCCAAAAATTTCCCAAGTATAGATCCAAAAATTTCCCAAGTATAGATCCAAAAATTTCACAAGTATACATCCAAAAATTTCCCAAGTATAGATCCAAAAATTTCCCAAGCATAGATCGAAAAATTTTCCAAGTATAGATCGAAAAATTTTCCAAGTATAGATCGAAAAATTTCCCAAGTATAGATCCAAAATTTCCCAAGTATAGATCCAAAAATTTCCCAAGTATAGATCGAAAAATTTTCCAAGTATAGATCGAAAATTTTCCCAAGTATAGATCCAAAATTTCCCAAGTATAGATCCAAAAATTTCCCAAGTATAGATCGAAAAATTTCCCAAGTATAGATCGAAAAATTTCCAAAGTATAGATCCAAAAATTTCCCAAGTATAGATCCAAAAATTTCCCAAGTATAGATCGAAAAATTTCCCAAGTATAAATCGAAAAATTTCCCTAGTATAGATCGAAAAATTTTCCAAGTATAGATCCAAAAATTTCCCAAGTATTGATCCAAAAATTTCCCAAGAATAGATCCAAAAATTTCCCAAGTATAGATCCAAAAATTTCCCAAGTATAGATCCAAAAATTTCCCAAGTATAGATCCAAAAATTTCCCAAGTATAGATCGAAAAATTTCCCTAGTATAGATCGAAAAATTTTCCAAGTATAGATCCAAAAATTTCCCAAGTATAGATCCAAAAATTTCCCAAGTATAGATCCAAAAATTTCCCAAGTATAGATCCAAAAATTTCCCAAGTATAGATCTAAAAATTTCCCTAGTATAGATCCAAAAATTTCCCTAGTATAGATCGAAAAATTTTCCAAGTATAGATTCAAAAATTTCCCAAGTATAGATCCAAAAATTTCCCAAGTATAGATCCAAAAATTTCCCAAGAATAGATCCAAAAATTTCCCAAGTATAGATCCAAAAATTTCCCAAGTATAGATCCAAAAATTTCCCAAGTATAGATCCAAAAATTTCCCAAGTATAGATCGAAAAATTTCCCTAGTATAGATCGAAAAATTTTCCAAGTATAGATCCAAAATTTCCCAAGAATAGATCCAAAAGTTTCCCAAGTATAGATCGAAAAATTTCCCAAGTATAGATCCAAAAATTTCCCAAGTATAGATCCAAAAATTTCCCAAGTATAGATCGAAAAATTTCCCAAGTATAGATCCAAAAATTTCCCAAGTATAGATCGAAAAATTTCCCTAGTATAGATCCAAAAATTTCCCAAGTATAGATCCAAAAATTTCCCAACTATAGATCCAAAAATTTCCCAAGAATCGATCCAAAAATTTCCCAAGTATAGATCCAAAAATTTCCCAAGTATAGATCCAAAAATTTCCCAAGTATAGATCGAAAAATTTCCCAAGTATAGATCGAAAAATTTCCCTAGTATAGATCCAAAAATTTCCCAAGTATAGATCCAAAAATTTCCCAAGAATAGATCCAAAAATTTCCCAAGTATAGATCCAAAAATTTCCCAAGTATAGATCCAAAAATTTCCCAAGTATAGATCCAAAAATTTCCCAAGTATAGATCGAAAAATTTCCCTAGTATAGATCAAAAAATTTTCCAAGTATAGATCGAAAAATTTCCCAAGTATAAATCCAAAATTTCCCAAGTATAGATCCAAAAATTTCCCAAGTATAGATCCAAAAAATTCCCAAGTATAGATCGAAAAATTTCCCAAATATAGTACGAAAAATTTCCCAAGTATAGATCCAAAAATTTCCCAAGTATAGATCCAAAAATTTCCCAAGTATAGTACGAAAAATTTCCCAAGTATAGATCCAAAAATTTCCCAAGTATAGATAAAAAAATTTCCCAAGCATAGATCCAAAAATTTCCTAAGTATAGATCCAAAAATTTCCCAAGTGTAGATCCAAAAATTTCCCAAGAATAGATCCAAAAATTTCCCAAGTATAGATCGAAAAATTTCCCAAGTATAGATTCAAAAATTTCCCAAGTATAGGTCCAAAAATTTCCCAAGTATAGATTCAAAAATTTCCCAAGTATAGATCCAAAAATTTCCCAAGTATACATCCAAAAATTTCCCAAGTATAGATCCAAAAATTTCCCAAGTAGAGAATCAAAAATTTCCCAAGTAGAGATTCAAAAATTTCCCATGTAGCGATTCAAAAATTTCCCAAGTAGAGATTCAAAAATTTCCCAATTAGAGATTCAAAAATTTCCCAAGTAGAGATTCAAAAATTTCCCAAGTAGAGATTAAAAATTTCCCAAGTAGAGATCCAAAAATTTCCCAAGTATAGATCCAAAAATTTCCCAAGTATAGATCCTAAAATTTCCCAATTATAGATCGAAAAATTTCCCAAGTATATATCCAAAAATTTCCCAAGTATAGATCCAAAAATTTCCCAAGTATAGATCCAAAAATTTCCCAAGTATAGATCCAAAAAATTCCCAAGTATAGATCGAAAAATTTCCCAAGTATAGTACGAAAAATTTCCCAAGTATAGATCCAAAAATTTCCCAAGTATAGATCCAAAAATTTCCCAAGCATAGATCCAAAAATTTCCTAAGTATAGATCCAAAAATTTCCCAAGTGTAGATCCAAAAATTTCCCAAGAATAGATCCAAAAATTTCCCAAGTATAGATCGAAAAATTTCCCAAGTATAGATTCAAAAATTTCCCAAGTATAGGTCCAAAAATTTCCCAAGTATAGATTCAAAAATTTCCCAAGTATAGATTCAAAAATTTCCCAAGTATAGATCCAAAAATTTCCCAAGTATAGATCGAAAAATTTCCCAAGTATAGATCCAAAAATTTCCCAAGTATACATCCAAAAATTTCCCAAGTATAGATCCAAAAATTTCCCAAGTATAGATTCAAAAATTTCCCAAGTATAGATCCAAAAATTTTCCAAGTATAGATCCAAAATTTCCCAAGAATAGATCCAAAAGTTTCCCAAGTATAGATCGAAAAATTTCCCAAGTATAGATCCAAAAATTTCCCAAGTATAGATCCAAAAATTTCCCAAGTATAGATCGAAAAATTTCCCAAGTATAGATCCAAAAATTTCCCAAGTATAGATCGAAAAATTTCCCTAGTATAGATCCAAAAATTTCCCAAGTATAGATCCAAAAATTTCCCAACTATAGATCCAAAAATTTCCCAAGAATCGATCCAAAAATTTCCCAAGTATAGATCCAAAAATTTCCCAAGTATAGATCCAAAAATTTCCCAAGTATAGATCGAAAAATTTCCCAAGTATAGATCGAAAAATTTCCCTAGTATAGATCCAAAAATTTCCCAAGTATAGATCCAAAAATTTCCCAAGAATAGATCCAAAAATTTCCCAAGTATAGATCCAAAAATTTCCCAAGTATAGATCCAAAAATTTCCCAAGTATAGATCCAAAAATTTCCCAAGTATAGATCGAAAAATTTCCCAAGTATAAATCGAAAAATTTAACTAGTATAGATCGAAAAATTTTCCAAGTATAGATCCAAAAATTTACCAAGTATAGATCCAAAAATTTCCCAAGTATTGATCCAAAAATTTCCCAAGAATAGATCCAAAAATTTCCCAAGTATAGATCCAAAAATTTCCCAAGTATTGATCCAAAAATTTCCCAAGAATAGATCCAAAAATTTCCCAAGTATAGATCCAAAAATTTCCCAAGTATAGATCCAAAAATTTCCCAAGTATAGATCCAAAAATTTCCCAAGTATAGATCGAAAAATTTCCCTAGTATAGATCGAAAAATTTTCCAAGTATAGATTCAAAAATTTCCCAAGTATAGATCCAAAAATTTCCCAAGTATAGATCCAAAAATTTCCCAAGTATAGATCTAAAAATTTCCCTAGTATAGATCCAAAAATTTCCCTAGTATAGATCGAAAAATTTTCCAAGTATAGATTCAAAAATTTCCCAAGTATAGATCCAAAAATTTCCCAAGTATAGATCCAAAAATTTCCCAAGAATAGATCCAAAAATTTCCCAAGTATAGATCCAAAAATTTCCCAAGTATAGATCCAAAAATTTCCCAAGTATAGATCCAAAAATTTCCCAAGTATAGATCGAAAAATTTCCCTAGTATAGATCGAAAAATTTTCCAAGTATAGATCCAAAATTTCCCAAGAATAGATCCAAAAATTTCCCAAGTATAGATCCAAAAATTTCCCAAGTATAGATCGAAAAATTTCCCAAGTATAGATCCAAAAATTTCCCAAGTATACATCCAAAAATTTCCCAAGTATAGATCCAAAAATTTCCCAAGTATAGATTCAAAAATTTCCCAAGTATAGATCCAAAAATTTTCCAAGTATACATCCAAAAATTTCCCAAGTATAGATCCAAAAATTTCCCAAGTATAGATCCAAAAATTTCCCAAGTATAGATCCAAAAATTTCCCAAGTATAGATTCAAAAATTTCCCAAGCATAGATCCAAAAATTTCCCAAGTATAGTCCAAAAATTTCCCAAGTAGAGATTCAAAAATTTCCCAAGTAGAGATTCAAAAATTTCCCAAGTAGAGATTCAAAAATTTCCCAAGTATAGATCGAAAAATTTCCCAAGTATAGATCGAAAAATTTCCCAAGTATAGATCGAAAAGTTTCCCAAGTATAGATCCAAAAATTTTCCAAGTATAGATCGAAAAATTTCCCAAGTATAGATCGAAAAATTTCCCAAGTATAGTAAGAAAAATTTCCCAAGTATAAATCCAAAAATTTCCCATGAATAGATCCAAAAATTTCCCAAGAATAGATCCAAAAATTTCCCAAGTATAGATCCAAAAATTTCACAAGTATACATCCAAAAATTTCCCAAGTATAGATCCAAAAATTTCCCAAGCATAGATCGAAAAATTTTCCAAGTATAGATCGAAAAATTTCCCAAGTATAGATCCAAAATTTCCCAAGTATAGATCCAAAAATTTCCCAAGTATAGATCGAAAAATTTTCCAAGTATAGATCGAAAATTTTCCCAAGTATAGATCCAAAATTTCCCAAGTATAGATCCAAAAATTTCCCAAGTATAGATCGAAAAATTTCCCAAGTATAGATCGAAAAATTTCCAAAGTATAGATCCAAAAATTTCCCAAGTATAGATCCAAAAATTTCCCAAGTATAGATCGAAAAATTTCCCAAGTATAAATCGAAAAATTTAACTAGTATAGATTGAAAAATTTCCCAAGTATAGATCGAAAAATTTCCCAAGTATAGATTCAAAAATTTCCCAAGTATAGGTCCAAAAATTTCCCAAGTATAGATTCAAAAATTTCCCAAGTATAGATTCAAAAATTTCCCAAGTATAGATCCAAAAATTTCCCAAGTATAGATCGAAAAATTTCCCAAGTATAGATCCAAAAATTTCCCAAGTATACATCCAAAAATTTCCCAAGTATAGATCCAAAGATTTCCCAAGTATAGATTCAAAAATTTCCCAAGTATAGATCCAAAAATTTTCCAAGTATACATCCAAAAATTTCCCAAGTATAGATCCAAAAATTTCCCAAGTATAGATCCAAAAATTTCCCAAGTATAGATCCAAAAATTTCCCAAGTATAGATTCAAAAATTTCCCAAGCATAGATCCAAAAATTTCCCAAGTATAGTCCAAAAATTTCCCAAGTAGAGATTCAAAAATTTCCCAAGTAGAGATTCAAAAATTTCCCAAGTATAGATCGAAAAATTTCCCAAGTATAGATCGAAAAATTTCCCAAGTATAGATCGAAAAGTTTCCCAAGTATAGATCCAAAAATTTTCCAAGTATAGATCGAAAAATTTCCCAAGTATAGATCGAAAAATTTCCCAAGTATAGTAAGAAAAATTTCCCAAGTATAAATCCAAAAATTTCCCATGAATAGATCCAAAAATTTCCCAAGTATAGATCCAAAAATTTCCCAAGTATAGATCCAAAAATTTCACAAGTATACATCCAAAAATTTCCCAAGTATAGATCCAAAAATTTCCCAAGCATAGATCGAAAAATTTTCCAAGTATAGATCGAAAAATTTCCCAAGTATAGATCCAAAATTTCCCAAGTATAGATCCAAAAATTTCCCAAGTATAGATCGAAAAATTTTCCAAGTATAGATCGAAAATTTTCCCAAGTATAGATCCAAAATTTCCCAAGTATAGATCCAAAAATTTCCCAAGTATAGATCGAAAAATTTCCCAAGTATAGATCGAAAAACTTCCAAAGTATAGATCCAAAAATTTCCCAAGTATAGATCCAAAAATTTCCCAAGTATAGATCGAAAAATTTCCCAAGTATAAATCGAAAAATTTAACTAGTATAGATCGAAAAATTTTCCAAGTATAGATCCAAAAATTTACCAAGTATAGATCCAAAAATTTCCCAAGTATTGATCCAAAAATTTCCCAAGAATAGATCCAAAAATTTCCCAAGTATAGATCCAAAAATTTCCCAAGTATTGATCCAAAAATTTCCCAAGAATAGATCCAAAAATTTCCCAAGTATAGATCCAAAAATTTCCCAAGTATAGATCCAAAAATTTCCCAAGTATAGATCCAAAAATTTCCCAAGTATAGATCGAAAAATTTCCCTAGTATAGATCGAAAAATTTTCCAAGTATAGATCCAAAATTTTCCCAAGTATAGTCCAAAAATTTCCCAAGTAGAGATTCAAAAATTTCCCAAGTAGAGATTCAAAAATTTCCCAAGTATAGATCGAAAAATTTCCCAAGTATAGATCGAAAAATTTCCCAAGTATAGATCGAAAAGTTTCCCAAGTATAGATCCAAAAATTTTCCAAGTATAGATCGAAAAATTTCCCAAGTATAGATCGAAAAATTTCCCAAGTATAGTAAGAAAAATTTCCCAAGTATAAATCCAAAAATTTCCCATGAATAGATCCAAAAATTTCCCAAGTATAGATCCAAAAATTTCCCAAGTATAGATCCAAAAATTTCACAAGTATACATCCAAAAATTTCCCAAGTATAGATCCAAAAATTTCCCAAGCATAGATCGAAAAATTTTCCAAGTATAGATCGAAAAATTTCCCAAGTATAGATCCAAAATTTCCCAAGTATAGATCCAAAAATTTCCCAAGTATAGATCGAAAAATTTTCCAAGTATAGATCGAAAATTTTCCCAAGTATAGATCCAAAATTTCCCAAGTATAGATCCAAAAATTTCCCAAGTATAGATCGAAAAATTTCCCAAGTATAGATCGAAAAACTTCCAAAGTATAGATCCAAAAATTTCCCAAGTATAGATCCAAAAATTTCCCAAGTATAGATCGAAAAATTTCCCAAGTATAAATCGAAAAATTTAACTAGTATAGATCGAAAAATTTTCCAAGTATAGATCCAAAAATTTACCAAGTATAGATCCAAAAATTTCCCAAGTATTGATCCAAAAATTTCCCAAGAATAGATCCAAAAATTTCCCAAGTATAGATCCAAAAATTTCCCAAGTATTGATCCAAAAATTTCCCAAGAATAGATCCAAAAATTTCCCAAGTATAGATCCAAAAATTTCCCAAGTATAGATCCAAAAATTTCCCAAGTATAGATCCAAAAATTTCCCAAGTATAGATCGAAAAATTTCCCTAGTATAGATCGAAAAATTTTCCAAGTATAGATTCAAAAATTTCCCAAGTATAGATCCAAAAATTTCCCAAGTATAGATCCAAAAATTTCCCAAGTATAGATCTAAAAATTTCCCTAGTATAGATCCAAAAATTTCCCTAGTATAGATCGAAAAATTTTCCAAGTATAGATTCAAAAATTTCCCAAGTATAGATCCAAAAATTTCCCAAGTATAGATCCAAAAATTTCCCAAGAATAGATCCAAAAATTTCCCAAGTATAGATCCAAAAATTTCCCAAGTATAGATCCAAAAATTTCCCAAGTATAGATCCAAAAATTTCCCAAGTATAGATCGAAAAATTTCCCTAGTATAGATCGAAAAATTTTCCAAGTATAGATCCAAAATTTCCCAAGAATAGATCCAAAAATTTCCCAAGTATAGATCCAAAAATTTCCCAAGTATAGATCGAAAAATTTCCCAAGTATAGATCCAAAAATTTCCCAAGTATACATCCAAAAATTTCCCAAGTATAGATCCAAAAATTTCCCAAGTATAGATTCAAAAATTTCCCAAGTATAGATCCAAAAATTTTCCAAGTATACATCCAAAAATTTCCCAAGTATAGATCCAAAAATTTCCCAAGTATAGATCCAAAAATTTCCCAAGTATAGATCCAAAAATTTCCCAAGTATAGATTCAAAAATTTCACAAGCATAGATCCAAAAATTTCCCAAGTATAGTCCAAAAATTTCCCAAGTAGAGATTCAAAAATTTCCCAAGTAGAGATTCAAAAATTTCCCAAGTATAGATCGAAAAATTTCCCAAGTATAGATCGAAAAATTTCCCAAGTATAGATCGAAAAGTTTCCCAAGTATAGATCCAAAAATTTTCCAAGTATAGATCGAAAAATTTCCCAAGTATAGATCGAAAAATTTCCCAAGTATAGTAAGAAAAATTTCCCAAGTATAAATCCAAAAATTTCCCATGAATAGATCCAAAAATTTCCCAAGTATAGATCCAAAAATTTCCCAAGTATAGATCCAAAAATTTCACAAGTATACATCCAAAAATTTCCCAAGTATAGATCCAAAAATTTCCCAAGCATAGATCGAAAAATTTTCCAAGTATAGATCGAAAAATTTCCCAAGTATAGATCCAAAATTTCCCAAGTATAGATCCAAAAATTTCCCAAGTATAGATCGAAAAATTTTCCAAGTATAGATCGAAAATTTTCCCAAGTATAGATCCAAAATTTCCCAAGTATAGATCCAAAAATTTCCCAAGTATAGATCGAAAAATTTCCCAAGTATAGATCGAAAAATTTCCAAAGTATAGATCCAAAAATTTCCCAAGTATAGATCCAAAAATTTCCCAAGTATAGATCGAAAAATTTCCCAAGTATAAATCGAAAAATTTAACTAGTATAGATTGAAAAATTTTCCAAGTATAGATCCAAAAATTTACCAAGTATAGATCCAAAAATTTCCCAAGTATTGATCCAAAAATTTCCCAAGAATAGATCCAAAAATTTCCCAAGTATAGATCCAAAAATTTCCCAAGTATTGATCCAAAAATTTCCCAAGAATAGATCCAAAAATTTCCCAAGTATAGATCCAAAAATTTCCCAAGTATAGATCCAAAAATTTCCCAAGTATAGATCCAAAAATTTCCCAAGTATAGATCGAAAAATTTCCCTAGTATAGATCGAAAAATTTTCCAAGTATAGATCCAAAAATTTCCCAAGTATAGATCCAAAAATTTCCCAAGTATAGATCCAAAAATTTCCCAAGTATAGATCTAAAAATTTCCCTAGTATAGATCCAAAAATTTCCCTAGTATAGATCGAAAAATTTTCCAAGTATAGATTCAAAAATTTCCCAAGTATAGATCCAAAAATTTCCCAAGTATAGATCCAAAAATTTCCCAAGAATAGATCCAAAAATTTCCCAAGTATAGATCCAAAAATTTCCCAAGTATAGATCCAAAAATTTCCCAAGTATAGATCCAAAAATTTCCCAAGTATAGATCGAAAAATTTCCCTAGTATAGATCGAAAAATTTTCCAAGTATAGATCCAAAATTTCCCAAGAATAGATCCAAAAATTTCCCAAGTATAGATCGAAAAATTTCCCAAGTATAGATCCAAAAATTTCCCAAGTATAAATCGAAAAATTTAACTAGTATAGATTGAAAAATTTTCCAAGTATAGATCCAAAAATTTACCAAGTATAGATCCAAAAATTTCCCAAGTATTGATCCAAAAATTTCCCAAGAATAGATCCAAAAATTTCCCAAGTATAGATCCAAAAATTTCCCAAGTATTGATCCAAAAATTTCCCAAGAATAGATCCAAAAATTTCCCAAGTATAGATCCAAAAATTTCCCAAGTATAGATCCAAAAATTTCCCAAGTATAGATCCAAAAATTTCCCAAGTATAGATCGAAAAATTTCCCTAGTATAGATCGAAAAATTTTCCAAGTATAGATCCAAAAATTTCCCAAGTATAGATCCAAAAATTTCCCAAGTATAGATCCAAAAATTTCCCAAGTATAGATCTAAAAATTTCCCTAGTATAGATCCAAAAATTTCCCTAGTATAGATCGAAAAATTTTCCAAGTATAGATTCAAAAATTTCCCAAGTATAGATCCAAAAATTTCCCAAGTATAGATCCAAAAATTTCCCAAGAATAGATCCAAAAATTTCCCAAGTATAGATCCAAAAATTTCCCAAGTATAGATCCAAAAATTTCCCAAGTATAGATCCAAAAATTTCCCAAGTATAGATCGAAAAATTTCCCTAGTATAGATCGAAAAATTTTCCAAGTATAGATCCAAAATTTCCCAAGAATAGATCCAAAAATTTCCCAAGTATAGATCGAAAAATTTCCCAAGTATAGATCCAAAAATTTCCCAAGTATAGATCCAAAAATTTTCCAAGTATAGATCGAAAAATTTCCCAAGTATAGATCCAAAAATTTCCCAAGTATAGATCGAAAAATTTCCCTAGTTTAGATCCAAAAATTTCCCAAGTATAGATCCAAAAATTTCCCAACTATAGATCCAAAAATTTCCCAAGAATCGATCCAAAAATTTCCCAAGTATAGATCCAAAAATTTCCCAAGTATAGATCCAAAAATTTCCCAAGTATAGATCGAAAAATTTCCCAAGTATAGATCGAAAAATTTCCCTAGTATAGATCCAAAAATTTCCCAAGTATAGATCCAAAAATTTCCCAAGAATAGATCCAAAAATTTCCCAAGTATAGATCCAAAAATTTCCCAAGTATAGATCCAAAAATTTCCCAAGTATAGATCCAAAAATTTCCCAAGTATAGATCGAAAAATTTCCCTAGTATAGATCGAAAAATTTTCCAAGTATAGATCCAAAAATTTCCCAAGTATAGATCCAAAAAATTCCCAAGTATAGATCGAAAAATTTCCCAAATATAGTACGAAAAATTTCCCAAGTATAGATCCAAAAATTTCCCAAGTATAGATCCAAAAATTTCCCAAGTATAGTACGAAAAATTTCCCAAGTATAGATCCAAAAATTTCCCAAGCATAGATCCAAAAATTTCCTAAGTATAGATCCAAAAATTTCCCAAGTGTAGATCCAAAAATTTCCCAAGAATAGATCCAAAAATTTCCCAAGTATAGATCGAAAAATTTCCCAAGTATAGATTCAAAAATTTCCCAAGTATAGGTCCAAAAATTTCCCAAGTATAGATTCAAAAATTTCCCAAGTATAGATCCAAAAATTTCCCAAGTAGAGAATCAAAAATTTCCCAAGTAGAGATTCAAAAATTTCCCATGTAGCGATTCAAAAATTTCCCAAGTAGAGATTCAAAAATTTCCCAATTAGAGATTCAAAAATTTCCCAAGTAGAGATTCAAAAATTTCCCAAGTAGAGATTAAAAATTTCCCAAGTAGAGATCCAAAAATTTCCCAAGTATAGATCCAAAAATTTCCCAAGTATAGATCCTAAAATTTCCCAATTATAGATCGAAAAATTTCCCAAGTATATATCCAAAAATTTCCCAAGTATAGATCCAAAAATTTCCCAAGTATAGATCCAAAAATTTCCCAAGTATAGATCCAAAAAATTCCCAAGTATAGATCGAAAAATTTCCCAAGTATAGTACGAAAAATTTCCCAAGTATAGATCCAAAAATTTCCCAAGTATAAATCCAAAAATTTCCCAAGCATAGATCCAAAAATTTCCTAAGTATAGATCCAAAAATTTCCCAAGTATAGATCCAAAAATTTCCCAAGTATAGATCCAAAAATTTCCCAAGTATAGATCCAAAAAATTCCCAAGTATAGATCGAAAAATTTCCCAAGTATAGTACGAAAAATTTCCCAAGTATAGATCCAAAAATTTCCCAAGTATAGATCCAAAAATTTCCCAAGCATAGATCCAAAAATTTCCTAAGTATAGATCCAAAAATTTCCCAAGTGTAGATCCAAAAATTTCCCAAGAATAGATCCAAAAATTTCCCAAGTATAGATCGAAAAATTTCCCAAGTATAGATTCAAAAATTTCCCAAGTATAGGTCCAAAAATTTCCCAAGTATAGATTCAAAAATTTCCCAAGTATAGATTCAAAAATTTCCCAAGTATAGATCCAAAAATTTCCCAAGTATAGATCGAAAAATTTCCCAAGTATAGATCCAAAAATTTCCCAAGTATACATCCAAAAATTTCCCAAGTATAGATCCAAAAATTTCCCAAGTATAGATTCAAAAATTTCCCAAGTAAAGATCCAAAAATTTTCCAAGTATACATCCAAAAATTTCCCAAGTATAGATCCAAAAATTTCCCAAGTATAGATCCAAAAATTTCCCAAGTATAGATCCAAAAATTTCCCAAGTATAGATTCAAAAATTTCCCAAGCATAGATCCAAAAATTTCCCAAGTATAGTCCAAAAATTTCCCAAGTAGAGATTCAAAAATTTCCCAAGTAGAGATTCAAAAATTTCCCAAGTATAGATCGAAAAATTTCCCAAGTATAGATCGAAAAATTTCCCAAGTATAGATCGAAAAGTTTCCCAAGTATAGATCCAAAAATTTTCCAAGTATAGATCGAAAAATTTCCCAAGTATAGATCGAAAAATTTCCCAAGTATAGTAAGAAAAATTTCCCAAGTATAAATCCAAAAATTTCCCATGAATAGATCCAAAAATTTCCCAAGTATAGATCCAAAAATTTCCCAAGTATAGATCCAAAAATTTCACAAGTATACATCCAAAAATTTCCCAAGTATAGATCCAAAAATTTCCCAAGCATAGATCGAAAAATTTTCCAAGTATAGATCGAAAAATTTCCCAAGTATAGATCCAAAATTTCCCAAGTATAGATCCAAAAATTTCCCAAGTATAGATCGAAAAATTTTCCAAGTATAGATCGAAAATTTTCCCAAGTATAGATCCAAAATTTCCCAAGTATAGATCCAAAAATTTCCCAAGTATAGATCGAAAAATTTCCCAAGTATAGATCGAAAAATTTCCAAAGTATAGATCCAAAAATTTCCCAAGTATAGATCGAAAAGTTTCCCAAGTATAGATCCAAAAATTTTCCAAGTATAGATCGAAAAATTTCCCAAGTATAGATCGAAAAATTTCCCAAGTATAGTAAGAAAAATTTCCCAAGTATAAATCCAAAAATTTCCCATGAATAGATCCAAAAATTTCCCAAGTATAGATCCAAAAATTTCCCAAGTATAGATCCAAAAATTTCACAAGTATACATCCAAAAATTTCCCAAGTATAGATCCAAAAATTTCCCAAGCATAGATCGAAAAATTTTCCAAGTATAGATCGAAAAATTTCCCAAGTATAGATCCAAAATTTCCCAAGTATAGATCCAAAAATTTCCCAAGTATAGATCGAAAAATTTTCCAAGTATAGATCGAAAATTTTCCCAAGTATAGATCCAAAATTTCCCAAGTATAGATCCAAAAATTTCCCAAGTATAGATCGAAAAATTTCCCAAGTATAGATCGAAAAATTTCCAAAGTATAGATCCAAAAATTTCCCAAGTATAGATCCAAAAATTTCCCAAGTATAGATCGAAAAATTTCCCAAGTATAAATCGAAAAATTTAACTAGTATAGATTGAAAAATTTTCCAAGTATAGATCCAAAAATTTACCAAGTATAGATCCAAAAATTTCCCAAGTATTGATCCAAAAATTTCCCAAGAATAGATCCAAAAATTTCCCAAGTATAGATCCAAAAATTTCCCAAGTATTGATCCAAAAATTTCCCAAGAATAGATCCAAAAATTTCCCAAGTATAGATCCAAAAATTTCCCAAGTATAGATCCAAAAATTTCCCAAGTATAGATCCAAAAATTTCCCAAGTATAGATCGAAAAATTTCCCTAGTATAGATCGAAAAATTTTCCAAGTATAGATCCAAAAATTTCCCAAGTATAGATCCAAAAATTTCCCAAGTATAGATCCAAAAATTTCCCAAGTATAGATCTAAAAATTTCCCTAGTATAGATCCAAAAATTTCCCTAGTATAGATCGAAAAATTTTCCAAGTATAGATTCAAAAATTTCCCAAGTATAGATCCAAAAATTTCCCAAGTATAGATCCAAAAATTTCCCAAGAATAGATCCAAAAATTTCCCAAGTATAGATCCAAAAATTTCCCAAGTATAGATCCAAAAATTTCCCAAGTATAGATCCAAAAATTTCCCAAGTATAGATCGAAAAATTTCCCTAGTATAGATCGAAAAATTTTCCAAGTATAGATCCAAAATTTCCCAAGAATAGATCCAAAAATTTCCCAAGTATAGATCGAAAAATTTCCCAAGTATAGATCCAAAAATTTCCCAAGTATAAATCGAAAAATTTAACTAGTATAGATTGAAAAATTTTCCAAGTATAGATCCAAAAATTTACCAAGTATAGATCCAAAAATTTCCCAAGTATTGATCCAAAAATTTCCCAAGAATAGATCCAAAAATTTCCCAAGTATAGATCCAAAAATTTCCCAAGTATTGATCCAAAAATTTCCCAAGAATAGATCCAAAAATTTCCCAAGTATAGATCCAAAAATTTCCCAAGTATAGATCCAAAAATTTCCCAAGTATAGATCCAAAAATTTCCCAAGTATAGATCGAAAAATTTCCCTAGTATAGATCGAAAAATTTTCCAAGTATAGATCCAAAAATTTCCCAAGTATAGATCCAAAAATTTCCCAAGTATAGATCCAAAAATTTCCCAAGTATAGATCTAAAAATTTCCCTAGTATAGATCCAAAAATTTCCCTAGTATAGATCGAAAAATTTTCCAAGTATAGATTCAAAAATTTCCCAAGTATAGATCCAAAAATTTCCCAAGTATAGATCCAAAAATTTCCCAAGAATAGATCCAAAAATTTCCCAAGTATAGATCCAAAAATTTCCCAAGTATAGATCCAAAAATTTCCCAAGTATAGATCCAAAAATTTCCCAAGTATAGATCGAAAAATTTCCCTAGTATAGATCGAAAAATTTTCCAAGTATAGATCCAAAATTTCCCAAGAATAGATCCAAAAATTTCCCAAGTATAGATCGAAAAATTTCCCAAGTATAGATCCAAAAATTTCCCAAGTATAGATCCAAAAATTTTCCAAGTATAGATCGAAAAATTTCCCAAGTATAGATCCAAAAATTTCCCAAGTATAGATCGAAAAATTTCCCTAGTATAGATCCAAAAATTTCCCAAGTATAGATCCAAAAATTTCCCAACTATAGATCCAAAAATTTCCCAAGAATCGATCCAAAAATTTCCCAAGTATAGATCCAAAAATTTCCCAAGTATAGATCCAAAAATTTCCCAAGTATAGATCGAAAAATTTCCCAAGTATAGATCGAAAAATTTCCCTAGTATAGATCCAAAAATTTCCCAAGTATAGATCCAAAAATTTCCCAAGAATAGATCCAAAAATTTCCCAAGTATAGATCCAAAAATTTCCCAAGTATAGATCCAAAAATTTCCCAAGTATAGATCCAAAAATTTCCCAAGTATAGATCCAAAAATTTCCCAAGAATAGATCCAAAAATTTCCCAAGTATAGATCCAAAAATTTCCCAAGTATAGATCCAAAAATTTCCCAAGTATAGATCCAAAAATTTCCCAAGTATAGATCCAAAAATTTCCCAAGAATAGATCCAAAAATTTCCCAAGTATAGATCCAAAAATTTCCCAAGTATAGATCCAAAAATTTCCCAAGTATAGATCCAAAAATTTCCCAAGTATAGATCGAAAAATTTCCCTAGTATAGATCGAAAAATTTTCCAAGTATAGATCCAAAATTTCCCAAGAATAGATCCAAAAATTTCCCAAGTATAGATCGAAAAATTTCCCAAGTATAGATCCAAAAATTTCCCAAGTATAAATCGAAAAATTTAACTAGTATAGATTGAAAAATTTTCCAAGTATAGATCCAAAAATTTACCAAGTATAGATCCAAAAATTTCCCAAGTATTGATCCAAAAATTTCCCAAGAATAGATCCAAAAATTTCCCAAGTATAGATCCAAAAATTTCCCAAGTATTGATCCAAAAATTTCCCAAGAATAGATCCAAAAATTTCCCAAGTATAGATCCAAAAATTTCCCAAGTATAGATCCAAAAATTTCCCAAGTATAGATCCAAAAATTTCCCAAGTATAGATCGAAAAATTTCCCTAGTATAGATCGAAAAATTTTCCAAGTATAGATCCAAAAATTTCCCAAGTATAGATCCAAAAATTTCCCAAGTATAGATCCAAAAATTTCCCAAGTATAGATCTAAAAATTTCCCTAGTATAGATCCAAAAATTTCCCTAGTATAGATCGAAAAATTTTCCAAGTATAGATTCAAAAATTTCCCAAGTATAGATCCAAAAATTTCCCAAGTATAGATCCAAAAATTTCCCAAGAATAGATCCAAAAATTTCCCAAGTATAGATCCAAAAATTTCCCAAGTATAGATCCAAAAATTTCCCAAGTATAGATCCAAAAATTTCCCAAGTATAGATCGAAAAATTTCCCTAGTATAGATCGAAAAATTTTCCAAGTATAGATCCAAAATTTCCCAAGAATAGATCCAAAAATTTCCCAAGTATAGATCGAAAAATTTCCCAAGTATAGATCCAAAAATTTCCCAAGTATAGATCCAAAAATTTCCCAAGTATAGATCGAAAAATTTCCCTAGTATAGATCCAAAAATTTCCCAAGTATAGATCCAAAAATTTCCCAACTATAGATCCAAAAATTTCCCAAGAATCGATCCAAAAATTTCCCAAGTATAGATCCAAAAATTTCCCAAGTATAGATCCAAAAATTTCCCAAGTATAGATCGAAAAATTTCCCAAGTATAGATCGAAAAATTTCCCTAGTATAGATCCAAAAATTTCCCAAGTATAGATCCAAAAATTTCCCAAGAATAGATCCAAAAATTTCCCAAGTATAGATCCAAAAATTTCCCAAGTATAGATCCAAAAATTTCCCAAGTATAGATCCAAAAATTTCCCAAGTATAGATCGAAAAATTTCCCTAGTATAGATCGAAAAATTTTCCAAGTATAGATCCAAAAATTTCCCAAGTATAGATCCAAAAAATTCCCAAGTATAGATCGAAAAATTTCCCAAATATAGTACGAAAAATTTCCCAAGTATAGATCCAAAAATTTCCCAAGTATAGATCCAAAAATTTCCCAAGTATAGTACGAAAAATTTCCCAAGTATAGATCCAAAAATTTCCCAAGCATAGATCCAAAAATTTCCTAAGTATAGATCCAAAAATTTCCCAAGTGTAGATCCAAAAATTTCCCAAGAATAGATCCAAAAATTTCCCAAGTATAGATCGAAAAATTTCCCAAGTATAGATTCAAAAATTTCCCAAGTATAGGTCCAAAAATTTCCCAAGTATAGATTCAAAAATTTCCCAAGTATAGATCCAAAAATTTCCCAAGTAGAGAATCAAAAATTTCCCAAGTAGAGATTCAAAAATTTCCCATGTAGCGATTCAAAAATTTCCCAAGTAGAGATTCAAAAATTTCCCAATTAGAGATTCAAAAATTTCCCAAGTAGAGATTCAAAAATTTCCCAAGTAGAGATTAAAAATTTCCCAAGTAGAGATCCAAAAATTTCCCAAGTATAGATCCAAAAATTTCCCAAGTATAGATCCTAAAATTTCCCAATTATAGATCGAAAAATTTCCCAAGTATATATCCAAAAATTTCCCAAGTATAGATCCAAAAATTTCCCAAGTATAGATCCAAAAATTTCCCAAGTATAGATCCAAAAAATTCCCAAGTATAGATCGAAAAATTTCCCAAGTATAGTACGAAAAATTTCCCAAGTATAGATCCAAAAATTTCCCAAGTATAAATCCAAAAATTTCCCAAGCATAGATCCAAAAATTTCCTAAGTATAGATCCAAAAATTTCCCAAGTATAGATCCAAAAATTTCCCAAGTATAGATCCAAAAATTTCCCAAGTATAGATCCAAAAAATTCCCAAGTATAGATCGAAAAATTTCCCAAGTATAGTACGAAAAATTTCCCAAGTATAGATCCAAAAATTTCCCAAGTATAGATCCAAAAATTTCCCAAGCATAGATCCAAAAATTTCCTAAGTATAGATCCAAAAATTTCCCAAGTGTAGATCCAAAAATTTCCCAAGAATAGATCCAAAAATTTCCCAAGTATAGATCGAAAAATTTCCCAAGTATAGATTCAAAAATTTCCCAAGTATAGGTCCAAAAATTTCCCAAGTATAGATTCAAAAATTTCCCAAGTATAGATTCAAAAATTTCCCAAGTATAGATCCAAAAATTTCCCAAGTATAGATCGAAAAATTTCCCAAGTATAGATCCAAAAATTTCCCAAGTATACATCCAAAAATTTCCCAAGTATAGATCCAAAAATTTCCCAAGTATAGATTCAAAAATTTCCCAAGTATAGATCCAAAAATTTTCCAAGTATACATCCAAAAATTTCCCAAGTATAGATCCAAAAATTTCCCAAGTATAGATCCAAAAATTTCCCAAGTATAGATCCAAAAATTTCCCAAGTATAGATTCAAAAATTTCCCAAGCATAGATCCAAAAATTTCCCAAGTATAGTCCAAAAATTTCCCAAGTAGAGATTCAAAAATTTCCCAAGTAGAGATTCAAAAATTTCCCAAGTATAGATCGAAAAATTTCCCAAGTATAGATCGAAAAATTTCCCAAGTATAGATCGAAAAGTTTCCCAAGTATAGATCCAAAAATTTTCCAAGTATAGATCGAAAAATTTCCCAAGTATAGATCGAAAAATTTCCCAAGTATAGTAAGAAAAATTTCCCAAGTATAAATCCAAAAATTTCCCATGAATAGATCCAAAAATTTCCCAAGTATAGATCCAAAAATTTCCCAAGTATAGATCCAAAAATTTCACAAGTATACATCCAAAAATTTCCCAAGTATAGATCCAAAAATTTCCCAAGCATAGATCGAAAAATTTTCCAAGTATAGATCGAAAAATTTCCCAAGTATAGATCCAAAATTTCCCAAGTATAGATCCAAAAATTTCCCAAGTATAGATCGAAAAATTTTCCAAGTATAGATCGAAAATTTTCCCAAGTATAGATCCAAAATTTCCCAAGTATAGATCCAAAAATTTCCCAAGTATAGATCGAAAAATTTCCCAAGTATAGATCGAAAAATTTCCAAAGTATAGATCCAAAAATTTCCCAAGTATAGATCCAAAAATTTCCCAAGTATAGATCGAAAAATTTCCCAAGTATAAATCGAAAAATTTAACTAGTATAGATCGAAAAATTTTCCAAGTATAGATCCAAAAATTTACCAAGTATAGATCCAAAAATTTCCCAAGTATTGATCCAAAAATTTCCCAAGAATAGATCCAAAAATTTCCCAAGTATAGATCCAAAAATTTCCCAAGTATAGATCCAAAAATTTCCCAAGTATAGATCCAAAAATTTCCCAAGTATAGATCGAAAAATTTCCCTAGTATAGATCGAAAAATTTTCCAAGTATAGATCCAAAAATTTCCCAAGAATAGATCCAAAAATTTCCCAAGTATAGATCGAAAAATTTCCCAAGTATAGATCCAAAAATTTCCCAAGTATAGATCCAAAAATTTCCCAAGTATTGATCCAAAAATTTCCCAAGAATAGATCCAAAAATTTCCCAAGTATAGATCCAAAAATTTCCCAAGTATAGATCCAAAAATTTCCCAAGTATAGATCCAAAAATTTCCCAAGTATAGATCGAAAAATTTCCCTAGTATAGATCGAAAAATTTTCCAAGTATAGATCCAAAAATTTCCCAAGTATAGATCCAAAAATTTCCCAAGTATAGATCCAAAAATTTCCCAAGTATAGATCCAAAAATTTCCCTAGTATAGATCCAAAAATTTCCCTAGTATAGATCGAAAAATTTTCCAAGTATAGATTCAAAAATTTCCCAAGTATAGATCCAAAAATTTCCCAAGTATAGATCCAAAAATTTCCTAAGAATAGATCCAAAAATTTCCCAAGTATAGATCCAAAAATTTCCCAAGTATAGATCCAAAAATTTCCCAAGTATAGATCCAAAAATTTCCCAAGTATAGATCGAAAAATTTCCCTAGTATAGATCGAAAAATTTTCCAAGTATAGATCCAAAATTTCCCAAGAATAGATCCAAAAATTTCCCAAGTATAGATCGAAAAATTTCCCAAGTATAGATCCAAAAATTTCCCAAGTATAGATCCAAAAATTTCCCAAGTATAGATCGAAAAATTTCCCTAGTATAGATCGAAAAATTTTCCAAGTATAGATCCAAAAATTTCCCAAGTATAGATCCAAAAATTTCCCAACTATAGATCCAAAAATTTCCCAAGAATCGATCCAAAAATTTCCCAAGTATAGATCCAAAAATTTCCCAAGTATAGATCCAAAAATTTCCCAAGTATAGATCGAAAAATTTCCCAAGTATAGATCGAAAAATTTCCCTAGTATAGATCCAAAAATTTCCCAAGTATAGATCCAAAAATTTCCCAAGAATAGATCCAAAAATTTCCCAAGTATAGATCCAAAAATTTCCCAAGAATAGATCCAAAAATTTCCCAAGTATAGATCCAAAAATTTCCCAAGTATAGATCCAAAAATTTCCCAAGTATAGATCCAAAAATTTCCCAAGTATAGATCGAAAAATTTCCCTAGTATAGATCGAAAGTTTTTCCAAGTATAGATCCAAAAATTTCCCAAGTACAGATCCAAAAAATTCCCAAGTATAGATCGAAAAATTTCCCAAATATAGTACGAAAAATTTCCCAAGTATAGATCCAAAAATTTCCCAAGTATAGATCCAAAAATTTCCCAAGTATAGTACGAAAAATTTCCCAAGTATAGATCCAAAAATTTCCCAAGTATAGATCCAAAAATTTCCCAAGCATAGATCCAAAAATTTCCTAAGTATAGATCCAAAAATTTCCCAAGTGTAGATCCAAAAATTTCCCAAGAATAGATCCAAAAATTTCCCAAGTATAGATCGAAAAATTTCCCAAGTATAGATTCAAAAATTTCCCAAGTATAGGTCCAAAAATTTCCCAAGTATAGATTCAAAAATTTCCCAAGTATAGATTCAAAAATTTCCCAAGTATAGATCCAAAAATTTCCCAAGTATAGATCGAAAAATTTCCCAAGTATAGATCCAAAAATTTCCCAAGTATACATCCAAAATTTCCCAAGTATAGATCCAAAAATTTCCCAAGTAGAGAATCAAAAATTTCCCAAGTGGAGATTCAAAAATTTCCCATGTAGCGATTCAAAAATTTCCCAAGTAGAGATTCAAAAATTTCCCAATTAGAGATTCAAAAATTTCCCAAGTAGAGATTCAAAAATTTCCCAAGTAGAGATTAAAAATTTCCCAAGTAGAGATCCAAAAATTTCCCAAGTATAGATCCAAAAATTTCCCAAGTATAGATCCTAAAATTTCCCAATTATAGATCGAAAAATTTCCCAAGTATATATCCAAAAATTTCCCAAGTATAGATCCAAAAATTTCCCAAGTATAGATCCAAAAATTTCCCAAGTATAGATCCAAAAAATTCCCAAGTATAGATCGAAAAATTTCCCAAGTATAGTACGAAAAATTTCCCAAGTATAGATCCAAAAATTTCCCAAGTATAGATCCAAAAATTTCCCAAGTATAGATTCAAAAATTTCCCAAGTATAGGTCCAAAAATTTCCCAAGTATAGATCGAAAAATTTCCCAAGTATAGATTCAAAAATTTCCCAAGTATAGGTCCAAAAATTTCCCAAGTATAGATTCAAAAATTTCCCAAGTATAGATTCAAAAATTTCCCAAGTATAGATCCAAAAATTTCCCAAGTATAGATCGAAAAATTTCCCAAGTATAGATCCAAAAATTTCCCAAGTATACATCCAAAAATTTCCCAAGTATAGATCCAAAAATTTCCCAAGTATAGATTCAAAAATTTCCCAAGTATAGATCCAAAAATTTTCCAAATATACATCCAAAAATTTCCCAAGTATAGATCCAAAAATTTCCCAATTATAGATCGAAAAATTTCCCAAGTATATATCCAAAAATTTCCCAAGTATAGATCCAAAAATTTCCCAAGTATAGATCCAAAAATTTCCCAAGTATAGATCCAAAAAATTCCCAAGTATAGATCGAAAAATTTCCCAAGTATAGTACGAAAAATTTCCCAAGTATAGATCCAAAAATTTCCCAAGTATAGATCCAAAAATTTCCCAAGTATAGATTCAAAAATTTCCCAAGTATAGGTCCAAAAATTTCCCAAGTATAGATCGAAAAATTTCCCAAGTATAGATTCAAAAATTTCCCAAGTATAGGTCCAAAAATTTCCCAATTAGAGATTCAAAAATTTCCCAAGTAGAGATTCAAAAATTTCCCAAGTAGAGATTAAAAATTTCCCAAGTAGAGATCCAAAAATTTCCCAAGTATAGATCCAAAAATTTCCCAAGTATAGATCCTAAAATTTCCCAATTATAGATCGAAAAATTTCCCAAGTATAGATCCAAAAATTTCCCAATTATAGATCGAAAAATTTCCCAAGTATATATCCAAAAATTTCCCAAGTATAGATCCAAAAATTTCCCAAGTATAGATCCAAAAATTTCCCAAGTATAGATCCAAAAATTTCCCAAGTATAGATTCAAAAATTTCCCAAGTATAGGTCCAAAAATTTCCCAAGTATAGATCGAAAAATTTCCCAAGTATAGATTCAAAAATTTCCCAAGTATAGGTCCAAAAATTTCCCAATTAGAGATTCAAAAATTTCCCAAGTAGAGATTCAAAAATTTCCCAAGTAGAGATTAAAAATTTCCCAAGTAGAGATCCAAAAATTTCCCAAGTATAGATCCAAAAATTTCCCAAGTATAGATCCTAAAATTTCCCAATTATAGATCGAAAAATTTCCCAAGTATATATCCAAAAATTTCCCAAGTATAGATCCAAAAATTTCCCAAGTATAGATCCAAAAATTTCCCAAGTATAGATCGAAAAATTTCCCAAGTATAGATTCAAAAATTTCCCAAGTATAGGTCCAAAAATTTCCCAATTAGAGATTCAAAAATTTCCCAAGTAGAGATTCAAAAATTTCCCAAGTATAGATCCAAAAATTTTCCAAATATACATCCAAAAATTTCCCAAGTATAGATCCAAAAATTTCCCAAGTATAGATCCAAAAATTTCCCAAGTATAGATCCAAAAATTTCCCAAGTATAGATCCTAAAATTTCCCAATTATAGATCGAAAAATTTCCCAAGTATATATCCAAAAATTTCCCAAGTATAGATCCAAAAATTTCCCAAGTATAGATCCAAAAATTTCCCAAGTATAGATCCAAAAAATTCCCAAGTATAGATCGAAAAATTTCCCAAGTATAGTACGAAAAATTTCCCAAGTATAGATCCAAAAATTTCCCAAGTATAGATCCAAAAATTTCCCAAGTATAGATTCAAAAATTTCCCAAGTATAGGTCCAAAAATTTCCCAAGTATAGATCGAAAAATTTCCCAAGTATAGATTCAAAAATTTCCCAAGTATAGGTCCAAAAATTTCCCAATTAGAGATTCAAAAATTTCCCAAGTAGAGATTCAAAAATTTCCCAAGTAGAGATTAAAAATTTCCCAAGTAGAGATCCAAAAATTTCCCAAGTATAGATCCAAAAATTTCCCAAGTATAGATCCTAAAATTTCCCAATTATAGATCGAAAAATTTCCCAAGTATATATCCAAAAATTTCCCAAGTATAGATCCAAAAATTTCCCAAGTATAGATCCAAAAATTTCCCAAGTATAGATCCAAAAAATTCCCAAGTATAGATCGAAAAATTTCCCAAGTATAGTACGAAAAATTTCCCAAGTATAGATCCAAAAATTTCCCAAGTATAGATCCAAAAATTTCCCAAGTATAGATTCAAAAATTTCCCAAGTATAGATCCAAAAATTTCCCAAGTATAGATTCAAAAATTTCCCAAGTATAGGTCCAAAAATTTCCCAAGTATAGATCGAAAAATTTCCCAAGTATAGATTCAAAAATTTCCCAAGTATAGGTCCAAAAATTTCCCAATTAGAGATTCAAAAATTTCCCAAGTAGAGATTCAAAAATTTCCCAAGTAGAGATTAAAAATTTCCCAAGTAGAGATCCAAAAATTTCCCAAGTATAGATCCAAAAATTTCCCAAGTATAGATCCTAAAATTTCCCAATTATAGATCGAAAAATTTCCCAAGTATATATCCAAAAATTTCCCAAGTATAGATCCAAAAATTTCCCAAGTATAGATCCAAAAATTTCCCAAGTATAGATCCAAAAAATTCCCAAGTATAGATCGAAAAATTTCCCAAGTATAGTACGAAAAATTTCCCAAGTATAGATCCAAAAATTTCCCAAGTATAGATCCAAAAATTTCCCAAGTATAGAT
The DNA here is from genome assembly GCA_963920705.1 of Odiellus spinosus. NCBI lineage: Eukaryota > Metazoa > Arthropoda > Arachnida > Opiliones > Phalangiidae > Odiellus > Odiellus spinosus. The sequence goes on along the minus strand of CAWUCO010000219.1, from coordinate 696,415 downwards.
TCAAAAATTTCCCAAGTATAGGTCCAAAAATTTCCCAAGTATAGATCGAAAAATTTCCCAAGTATAGATTCAAAAATTTCCCAAGTATAGGTCCAAAAATTTCCCAAGTATAGATTCAAAAATTTCCCAAGTATAGATTCAAAAATTTCCCAAGTATAGATCCAAAAATTTCCCAAGTATAGATCGAAAAATTTCCCAAGTATAGATCCAAAAATTTCCCAAGTATACATCCAAAAATTTCCCAAGTATAGATCCAAAAATTTCCCAAGTATAGATTCAAAAATTTCCCAAGTATAGATCCAAAAATTTTCCAAATATACATCCAAAAATTTCCCAAGTATAGATCCAAAAATTTCCCAAGTATAGATCCAAAAATTTCCCAAGTATAGATCCAAAAATTTCCCAAGTATAGATTCAAAAATTTCCCAAGCATAGATCCAAAAATTTCCCAAGTATAGTCCAAAAATTTCCCAAGTAGAGATTCAAAAATTTCCCAAGTAGAGATTCAAAAATTTCCCAAGTATAGATCGAAAAATTTCCCAAGTATAGATCGAAAAATTTCCCAAGTATAGATCGAAAAATTTCCCAAGTATAGATCCAAAAATTTTCCAAGTATAGATCGAAATATTTCCCAAGTATAGATCGAAAAATTTCCCAAGTATAGTAAGAAAAATTTCCCAAGTATAAATCCAAAAATTTCCCATGAATAGATCCAAAAATTTCCCAAGTATAGATCCAAAAATTTCCCAAGTATAGATCCAAAAATTTCACAAGTATACATCCAAAAATTTCCCAAGTATAGATCCAAAAATTTCCCAAGCATAGATCGAAAAATTTTCCAAGTATAGATCGAAAAATTTCCCAAGTATAGATCCAAAATTTCCCAAGTATAGATCCAAAAATTTCCCAAGTATAGATCGAAAAATTTTCCAAGTATAGATCGAAAATTTTCCCAAGTATAGATCCAAAATTTCCCAAGTATAGATCCAAAAATTTCCCAAGTATAGATCGAAAAATTTCCCAAGTATTTATCGAAAAATTTCCAAAGTATAGATCCAAAAATTTCCCAAGTATAGATCCAAAAATTTCCCAAGTATAGATCGAAAAATTTCCCAAGTATAAATCGAAAAATTTAACTAGTATAGATCGAAAATTTTTCCAAGTATAGATCCAAAAATTTACCAAGTATAGATCCAAAAATTTCCCAAGTATTGATCCAAAAATTTCCCAAGAATAGATCCAAAAATTTCCCAAGTATAAATCCAAAAATTTCCCAAGTATAGATCCAAAAATTTCCCAAGTATAGATCCAAAAATTTCCCAAGTATAGATCGAAAAATTTCCCTAGTATAGATCGAAAAATTTTCCAAGTATAGATCCAAAAATTTCCCAAGTATAGATCCAAAAATTTTCGAAGTATAGATCCAAAAATTTCCCAAGTATAGATCCAAAAATTTCCCAAGAATAGATCCAAAAATTTCCCAAGTATAGATCCAAAAATTTCCCAAGTATAGATCCAAAAATTTCCCAAGTATAGATCCAAAAATTTCCCAAGTATAGATCCAAAAATTTCCCAAGTATAGATCGAAAAAATTCCCTAGTATAGATCGAAAAATTTCCCAAATATAGTACGAAAAATTTCCCAAGTATAGATCCAAAAATTTCCCAAGTATAGATCCAAAAATTTCCCAAGTATAGATCCAAAAATTTTCCAAGTATAGATCGAAAAATTACCCAAGTATAGATCGAAAAATTTCCCAAGTATAGATCGAAAAATTTTCCAAGTATAGATCGAAAAATTTCCCAAGTATAGATCGAAAAATTTCCCAAGTATAGTACGAAAAATTTTCCAAGTATAGATCCAAAAATTTCCCAAGTATAGATCCAAAAATTTCCCAAGAATAGATCCAAAAATTTCCCAAGTATATTACGAAAAATTTCCCAAGTATAGATCAAAAAATTTCCCAAGTATAGATCCAAAAATTTCACAAGTATACATCCAAAAATTTCCCAAGTATAGATCCAAAAATTTCCCAAGCATAGATCGAAAAATTTTCCAAGTATAGATCGAAAAATTTCCCAAGTATAGATCCAAAATTTCCCAAGTATAGATCGAAAAATTTCCCAAGTATAGTAAGAAAAATTTCCCAAGTATATATCCAAAAATTTCCCATGAATAGATCCAAAAATTTCCCAAGTATAGATCCAAAAATTTCCCAAGTATAGATCGAAAAATTTCCCAAGTATAGATCCAAAAATTTCCCAAGTATAGATCCAAAAATTTCCCAAGTATAGATCCAAAAATTTCCCAAGTATAGATCGAAAAATTTCCCTAGTATAGATCGAAAAATTTTCCAAGTATAGATCCAAAAATTTCCCAAGTATAGATCCAAAAATTTCCCAAGTATAGATCCAAAAATTTCCCAAGTATAGATCGAAAAATTTCCCAAGTATAGATCGAAAAATTTCCCTAGTATAGATCGAAAAATTTTCCAAGTATAGATCCAAAAATTTCCCAAGTATAGATCCAAAAATTTCCCAACTATAGATCCAAAAATTTCCCAAGAATCGATCCAAAAATTTCGCAAGTATAGATCCAAAAATTTCCCAAGTATAGATCCAAAAATTTCCCAAGTATAGATCCAAAAATTTCCTAAGTATAGATCCAAAAATTTCCCAAGTATAGATCCAAAAATTTTCCAAGTATAGATCGAAAAATTTCCCAAGTATAGATCGAAAAATTTCCCAAGTATAGTAAGAAAAATTTCCCAAGTATAAATCCAAAAATTTCCCATGAATAGATCCAAAAATTTCCCAAGTATAGATCCAAAAATTTCCCAAGTATAGATCCAAAAATTTCCCAAGTATACATCCAAAAATTTCCCAAGTATAGATCCAAAAATTTCCCAAGCATAGATCGAAAAATTTTCCAAGTATAGATCGAAAAATTTCCCAACTATAGATCCAAAATTTCCCAAGTATAGATCCAAAAATTTCCCAAGTATAGATCGAAAATTTTCCCAAGTATAGATTCAAAAATTTCCCAAGTATAGGTCCAAAAATTTCCCAAGTATAGATCCAAAAATTTCCCAAGTATAGATCCAAAAATTTCCCAAGTATAGATCGAAAAATTTCCCAAGTATAGTAAGAAAAATTTCCCAAGTATAAATCCAAAAATTTCCCATGAATAGATCCAAAAATTTCCCAAGTATAGATCCAAAAATTTCCCAAGTATAGATCCAAAAATTTCCCAAGTATAGATCCAAAAATTTCACAAGTATACATCCAAAAATTTCCCAAGTATAGATCCAAAAATTTCCCAAGCATAGATCGAAAAATTTTCCAAGTATAGATCGAAAAATTTCCCAAGTATAGATCCAAAATTTCACAAGTATAGATCCAAAAATTTCCCAAGTATAGATCGAAAAATTTTCCAAGTATAGATCGAAAATTTTCCCAAGTATAGATCCAAAATTTCCCAAGTATAGATCCAAAAATTTCCCAAGTATAGATCGAAAAATTTCCCAAGTATAGATCGAAAAATTTCCAAAGTATAGATCCAAAAATTTCCCAAGTATAGATCCAAAAATTTTACAAGTATAGATCGAAAAATTTCCCAAGTATAAATCGAAAAATTTCCCTAGTATAGATCGAAAAATTTTCCAAGTATAGATCCAAAAATTTCCCAAGTATAGATCCAAAAATTTCCCAAGTATTGATCCAAAAATTTCCCAAGAATAGATCCAAAAATTTCCCAAGTATAGATCCAAAAATTTCCCAAGTATAGATCCAAAAATTTCCCAAGTATAGATCCAAAAATTTCCCAAGTATAGATCGAAAAATTTCCCTAGTATAGATCGAAAAATTTTCCAAGTATAGATCCAAAAATTTCCCAAGTATAGATCCAAAAATTTCCCAAGTATAGATCCAAAAATTTCCCAAGTATAGATCGAAAAATTTCCCAAGTATAGATCGAAAAATTTCCCAAGTATAAATCGAAAAATTTCCCTAGTATAGATCGAAAAATTTTCCAAGTATAGATCCAAAAATTTCCCAAGTATAGATCCAAAAATTTCCCAAGTATAGATCGAAAAATTTCCCAAGTATAGATCGAAAAATTTCCCTAGTATAGATCGAAAAATTTTCCAAGTTTAGATCCAAAAATTTCCCAAGTATAGATCCAAAAATTTCCCAAGTATACATCCAAAAATTTCCCAAGTATAGATCCAAAATTTCCCAAGCATAGATCGAAAAATTTTCCAAGTATAGATCGAAAAATTTCCCAAGTATAGATCCAAAATTTCCCAAGTATAGATCCAAAAATTTCCCAAGTATAGATCGAAAAATTTCCCAAGTATAGATCCAAAAATTTCCCAAGTATAGATCCAAAAATTTCCCAAGTATAGATCCAAAAATTTCCCAAGTATAGATCCAAAAATTTCCCAAGTATAGATCCAAAAATTTCCCAAGTATAGATCGAAAAATTTCCCTAGTATAGATCGAAAAATTTTCCAAGTATAGATCCAAAAATTTCCCAAGTATAGATCCAAAAATTTCCCAAGTATAGATCCAAAAATTTCCCAAGTATAGATCGAAAAATTTCCCAAGTATAGATCGAAAAATTTCCCTAGTATAGATCGAAAAATTTTCCAAGTATAGATCCAAAAATTTCCCAAGTATAGATCCAAAAATTTCCCAACTATAGATCCAAAAATTTCCCAAGAATCGATCCAAAAATTTCGCAAGTATAGATCCAAAAATTTCCCAAGTATAGATCCAAAAATTTCCCAAGTATAGATCCAAAAATTTCCCAAGTATAGATCCAAAAATTTCCCAAGTATAGATCCAAAAATTTTCCAAGTATAGATCGAAAAATTTCCGAAGTATAGATCGAAAAATTTCCCAAGTATAGTAAGAAAAATTTCCCAAGTATAAATCCAAAAATTTCCCATGAATAGATCCAAAAATTTCCCAAGTATAGATCCAAAAATTTCCCAAGTATAGATCCAAAAACTTCCCAAGTATACATCCAAAAATTTCCCAAGTATAGATCCAAAAATTTCCCAAGCATAGATCGAAAAATTTTCCAAGTATAGATCGAAAAATTTCCCAACTATAGATCCAAAATTTCCCAAGTATAGATCCAAAAATTTCCCAAGTATAGATCGAAAATTTTCCCAAGTATAGATTCAAAAATTTCCCAAGTATAGGTCCAAAAATTTCCCAAGTATAGATCCAAAAATTTCCCAAGTATAGATCCAAAAATTTCACAAGTATACATCCAAAAATTTCCCAAGTATAGATCCAAAAATTTCCCAAGCATAGATCGAAAAATTTTCCAAGTATAGATCGAAAATTTTCCCAAGTATAGATCCAAAATTTCCCAAGTATAGATCCAAAAATTTCCCAAGTATAGATCGAAAAATTTCCCAAGTATAGATCGAAAAATTTCCAAAGTATAGATCCAAAAATTTCCCATGTATAGATCCAAAAATTTTACAAGTATAGATCGAAAAATTTCCCAAGTATAAATCGAAAAATTTCCCTAGTATAGATCGAAAAATTTCCCAAGTATAGTAAGAAAAATTTCCCAAGTATAAATCCAAAAATTTCCCATGAATAGATCCAAAAATTTCCCAAGTATAGATCCAAAAATTTCCCAAGTATAGATCCAAAAATTTCCCAAGTATAGATCCAAAAATTTCACAAGTATACATCCAAAAATTTCCCAAGTATAGATCCAAAAATTTCCCAAGCATAGATCGAAAAATTTTCCAAGTATAGATCGAAAATTTTCCCAAGTATAGATCCAAAATTTCCCAAGTATAGATCCAAAAATTTCCCAAGTATAGATCGAAAAATTTCCCAAGTATAGATCGAAAAATTTCCAAAGTATAGATCCAAAAATTTCCCATGTATAGATCCAAAAATTTTACAAGTATAGATCGAAAAATTTCCCAAGTATAAATCGAAAAATTTCCCTAGTATAGATCGAAAAATTTTCCAAGTATAGATCCAAAAATTTCCCAAGTATAGATCCAAAAATTTCCCAAGTATTGATCCAAAAATTTCCCAAGAATAGATCCAAAAATTTCCCAAGTATAGATCCAAAAATTTCCCAAGTATAGATCCAAAAATTTCCCAAGTATAGATCCAAAAATTTCCCAAGTATAGATCGAAAAATTTCCCTAGTATAGATCGAAAAATTTTCCAAGTATAGATCCAAAAATTTCCCAAGTATAGATCCAAAAATTTCCCAAGTATAGATCCAAAAATTTCCCAAGTATAGATCGAAAAATTTCCCAAGTATAGATCGAAAAATTTCCCAAGTATAAATCCAAAAATTTCCCTAGTATAGATCGAAAAATTTTCCAAGTATAGATCCAAAAATTTCCCAAGTATAGATCCAAAACTTTCCCAAGTATAGATCCAAAAATTTCCCAAGAATAGATCCAAAAATTTCCCAAGTATAGATCCAAAAATTTCCCAAGTATAGATCCAAAAATTTCCCAAGTATAGATCCAAAAATTTCCCAAGTATAGATCGAAAAATTTCCCAAGTATAGATCGAAAAATTTCCCTAGTATAGATCGAAAAATTTTCCAAGTTTAGATCCAAAAATTTCCCAAGTATAGATCCAAAAATTTCCAAAGTATAGATCCTAAAATTTCCCAAGAATAGATCCAAAAATTTCCCAAGTATAGATCCAAAAATTTCCCAAGTATAGATCCAAAAATTTCCCAAGTATAGATCCAAAAATTTCCCAAGTATAGATCGAAAAATTTCCCTAGTATAGATCGAAAAATTTTCCAAGTATAGATCCAAAATTTCCCAAGAATAGATCCAAAAATTTCCCAAGTATAGATCGAAAAATTTCCCAAGTATAGATCCAAAAATTTCCCAAGTATAGATCCAAAAATTTCCCAAGTATAGATCGAAAAATTTCCCTAGTATAGATCGAAAAATTTCCAAGTATAGATCCAAAAATTTCCCAAGTATAGATCCAAAAATTTCCCAAGAATCGATCTAAAAATTTCCCAAATATAGATCGAAAAATTTCCCAAGCATAGATCGAAAAATTTCCCAAGTATAGATCGAAAAATTTCCCAAGTATAGATCCAAAAATTTCCCAAGTATAGATCCAAAAATTTCCCAAGTATAGATCGAAAAATTTCCCTAGTATAGATCGAAAAATTTCCAAGTATAGATCCAAAAATTTCCCAACTATAGATCCAAAAATTTCCCAAGAATCGATCTAAAAATTTCCCAAATATAGATCGAAAAATTTCCCAAGCATAGATCGAAAAATTTCCCTAGTATAGATCCAAAACTTTCCCAAGTATAGATCCAAAAATTTCCCAAGAATAGATCCATAAATTTCCCAAGTATAGATCCAAAAATTTCCCAAGTATAGATCCAAAAATTTCCCAAGTATAGATCCAAAAATTTCCCAAGTATAGATCCAAAAATTTCCCAAGTATAGATCCAAAAATTTCCCAAGTATAGATCGAAAAATTTCCCTAGTATAGATCGAAAAATTTTCCTAGTATAGATCCAAAAAATTCCCAAGTATAGATCGAAAAATTTCCCAAATATAGTACGAAAAATTTCCCAAGTATAGATCCAAAAATTTCCCAAGTATAGATCCAAAAATTTCCCAAGTATAGATCCAAAAATTTTCCAAGTATAGATCGAAAAATTACCCAAGTATAGATCGAAAAATTTCCCAAGTATAGATCGAAAAATTTTCCAAGTATAGATCGAAAAATTTCCCAAGTATAGATCGAAAAATTTCCCAAGTATAGTACGAAAAATTTGCCAAGTATAGATCCAAAAATTTCCCAAGTATAGATCCAAAAATTTCCCAAGAATAGATCCAAAAATTTCCCAAGTATAGTACGAAAAATTTCCCAAGTATAGATCCAAAAATTTCCCAAGATTAGATCCAAAATGTCAAAAGTATAGATCCAAAAATTTCCCAAGTATAGATCCAAAATGTCCCAAGTATAGATCCAAAAATTTCCCAAGTATAGATCGAAAAATTTCCCAAGTATAGATCCAAAAATTTCCCAAGTATAGATCCAAAAATTTCCCAAGTATAGATCCAAAAATTTCCCAAGTATAGATCCAAAAATTTCCCAAGTATAGATCGAAAAATTTCCCTAGTATAGATCGAAAAATTTTCCAAGTATAGATCCAAAAATTTCCCAAGTATAGATCCAAAAATTTCCCAAGTATAGATCCAAAAATTTCCCAAGTATAGATCCAAAAATTTCCCAAGTATAGATCCAAAAATTTCCCAAATATAGATCGAAAAATTTCCCAAGTATAGATCGAAAAATTTCCCTAGTATAGATCGAAAAATTTTCCAAGTATAGATCGAAAAATTTCCCAAGTATAGATCCAAAAATTTCCCAAGTATAGATCCAAAATGTCCCAAGTATAGATCCAAAAATTTCCCAAGTATAGATCGAAAAATTTCCCAAGTATAGATCCAAAAATTTCCCAAGTATAGATCCAAAAATTTCCCAAGTATAGATCCAAAAATTTCCCAAGTATAGATCCAAAAATTTCCCAAGTATAGATCGAAAAATTTCCCTAGTATAGATCGAAAAATTTTCCAAGTATAGATCCAAAAATTTCCCAAGTATAGATCCAAAAATTTCCCAAGTATAGATCCAAAAATTTCCCAAGTATAGATCCAAAAATTTCCCAAGTATAGATCCAAAAATTTCCCAAATATAGATCGAAAAATTTCCCAAGTATAGATCGAAAAATTTCCCTAGTATAGATCGAAAAATTTTCCAAGTATAGATCCAAAAATTTCCCAAGTATAGATCCAAAAATTTCCCAACTATAGATCCAAAAATTTCCCAAGAATCGATCCAAAAATTTCCCAAGTATAGATCCAAAAATTTCCCAAGTATAGATCCAAAAATTTCCCAAGTATAGATCGAAAAATTACCCAAGTATAGATCGAAAAATTTCCCAAGTATAGATCGAAAAATTTTCCAAGTATAGATCGAAAAATTTCCCAAGTATAGATCGAAAAATTTCCCAAGTATAGTACGAAAAATTTGCCAAGTATAGATCCAAAAATTTCCCAAGTATAGATCCAAAAATTTCCCAAGAATAGATCCAAAAATTTCCCAAGTATAGTACGAAAAATTTCCCAAGTATAGATCCAAAAATTTCCCAAGTATAGATCCAAAATGTCCCAAGTATAGATCCAAAAATTTCCCAAGTATAGATCCAAAATGTCCCAAGTATAGATCGAAAAATTTCCCAAGTATAGATCCAAAAATTTCCCAAGTATAGATCCAAAAATTTCCCAAGTATAGATCCAAAAATTTCCCAAGTATAGATCCAAAAATTTCCCAAGTATAGATCGAAAAATTTCCCTAGTATAGATCGAAAAATTTTCCAAGTATAGATCCAAAAATTTCCCAAGTATAGATCCAAAAATTTCCCAAGTATAGATCCAAAAATTTCCCAAGTATAGATCCAAAAATTTCCCAAGTATAGATCCAAAAATTTCCCAAATATAGATCGAAAAATTTCCCAAGTATAGATCGAAAAATTTCCCTAGTATAGATCGAAAAATTTTCCAAGTATAGATCCAAAAATTTCCCAAGTATAGATCCAAAAATTTCCCAACTATAGATCCAAAAATTTCCCAAGAATCGATCCAAAAATTTCCCAAGTATAGATCCAAAAATTTCCCAAGTATAGATCCAAAAATTTCCCAAGTATAGATCGAAAAATTACCCAAGTATAGATCGAAAAATTTCCCAAGTATAGATCGAAAAATTTTCCAAGTATAGATCGAAAAATTTCCCAAGTATAGATCGAAAAATTTCCCAAGTATAGTACGAAAAATTTGCCAAGTATAGATCCAAAAATTTCCCAAGTATAGATCCAAAAATTTCCCAAGAATAGATCCAAAAATTTCCCAAGTATAGTACGAAAAATTTCCCAAGTATAGATCCAAAAATTTCCCAAGTATAGATCCAAAATGTCCCAAGTATAGATCCAAAAATTTCCCAAGTATAGATCCAAAATGTCCCAAGTATAGATCCAAAAATTTCCCAAGAATCGATCTAAAAATTTCCCAAATATAGATCGAAAAATTTCCCAAGCATAGATCGAAAAATTTCCCTAGTATAGATCCAAAACTTTCCCAAGTATAGATCCAAAAATTTCCCAAGAATAGATCCATAAATTTCCCAAGTATAGATCCAAAAATTTCCCAAGTATAGATCCAAAAATTTCCCAAGTATAGATCCAAAAATTTCCCAAGTATAGATCCAAAAATTTCCCAAGTATAGATCCAAAAATTTCCCAAGTATAGATCGAAAAATTTCCCTAGTATAGATCGAAAAATTTTCCTAGTATAGATCCAAAAAATTCCCAAGTATAGATCGAAAAATTTCCCAAATATAGTACGAAAAATTTCCCAAGTATAGATCCAAAAATTTCCCAAGTATAGATCCAAAAATTTCCCAAGTATAGATCCAAAAATTTTCCAAGTATAGATCGAAAAATTACCCAAGTATAGATCGAAAAATTTCCCAAGTATAGATCGAAAAATTTTCCAAGTATAGATCGAAAAATTTCCCAAGTATAGATCGAAAAATTTCCCAAGTATAGTACGAAAAATTTGCCAAGTATAGATCCAAAAATTTCCCAAGTATAGATCCAAAAATTTCCCAAGAATAGATCCAAAAATTTCCCAAGTATAGTACGAAAAATTTCCCAAGTATAGATCCAAAAATTTCCCAAGATTAGATCCAAAATGTCAAAAGTATAGATCCAAAAATTTCCCAAGTATAGATCCAAAATGTCCCAAGTATAGATCCAAAAATTTCCCAAGTATAGATCGAAAAATTTCCCAAGTATAGATCCAAAAATTTCCCAAGTATAGATCCAAAAATTTCCCAAGTATAGATCCAAAAATTTCCCAAGTATAGATCCAAAAATTTCCCAAGTATAGATCGAAAAATTTCCCTAGTATAGATCGAAAAATTTTCCAAGTATAGATCCAAAAATTTCCCAAGTATAGATCCAAAAATTTCCCAAGTATAGATCCAAAAATTTCCCAAGTATAGATCCAAAAATTTCCCAAGTATAGATCCAAAAATTTCCCAAATATAGATCGAAAAATTTCCCAAGTATAGATCGAAAAATTTCCCTAGTATAGATCGAAAAATTTTCCAAGTATAGATCGAAAAATTTCCCAAGTATAGATCCAAAAATTTCCCAAGTATAGATCCAAAATGTCCCAAGTATAGATCCAAAAATTTCCCAAGTATAGATCGAAAAATTTCCCAAGTATAGATCCAAAAATTTCCCAAGTATAGATCCAAAAATTTCCCAAGTATAGATCCAAAAATTTCCCAAGTATAGATCCAAAAATTTCCCAAGTATAGATCGAAAAATTTCCCTAGTATAGATCGAAAAATTTTCCAAGTATAGATCCAAAAATTTCCCAAGTATAGATCCAAAAATTTCCCAAGTATAGATCCAAAAATTTCCCAAGTATAGATCCAAAAATTTCCCAAGTATAGATCCAAAAATTTCCCAAATATAGATCGAAAAATTTCCCAAGTATAGATCGAAAAATTTCCCTAGTATAGATCGAAAAATTTTCCAAGTATAGATCCAAAAATTTCCCAAGTATAGATCCAAAAATTTCCCAACTATAGATCCAAAAATTTCCCAAGAATCGATCCAAAAATTTCCCAAGTATAGATCCAAAAATTTCCCAAGTATAGATCCAAAAATTTCCCAAGTATAGATCGAAAAATTACCCAAGTATAGATCGAAAAATTTCCCAAGTATAGATCGAAAAATTTTCCAAGTATAGATCGAAAAATTTCCCAAGTATAGATCGAAAAATTTCCCAAGTATAGTACGAAAAATTTGCCAAGTATAGATCCAAAAATTTCCCAAGTATAGATCCAAAAATTTCCCAAGAATAGATCCAAAAATTTCCCAAGTATAGTACGAAAAATTTCCCAAGTATAGATCCAAAAATTTCCCAAGTATAGATCCAAAATGTCCCAAGTATAGATCCAAAAATTTCCCAAGTATAGATCCAAAATGTCCCAAGTATAGATCGAAAAATTTCCCAAGTATAGATCCAAAAATTTCCCAAGTATAGATCCAAAAATTTCCCAAGTATAGATCCAAAAATTTCCCAAGTATAGATCCAAAAATTTCCCAAGTATAGATCGAAAAATTTCCCTAGTATAGATCGAAAAATTTTCCAAGTATAGATCCAAAAATTTCCCAAGTATAGATCCAAAAATTTCCCAAGTATAGATCCAAAAATTTCCCAAGTATAGATCCAAAAATTTCCCAAGTATAGATCCAAAAATTTCCCAAATATAGATCGAAAAATTTCCCAAGTATAGATCGAAAAATTTCCCTAGTATAGATCGAAAAATTTTCCAAGTATAGATCCAAAAATTTCCCAAGTATAGATCCAAAAATTTCCCAACTATAGATCCAAAAATTTCCCAAGAATCGATCCAAAAATTTCCCAAGTATAGATCCAAAAATTTCCCAAGTATAGATCCAAAAATTTCCCAAGTATAGATCGAAAAATTACCCAAGTATAGATCGAAAAATTTCCCAAGTATAGATCGAAAAATTTTCCAAGTATAGATCGAAAAATTTCCCAAGTATAGATCGAAAAATTTCCCAAGTATAGTACGAAAAATTTGCCAAGTATAGATCCAAAAATTTCCCAAGTATAGATCCAAAAATTTCCCAAGAATAGATCCAAAAATTTCCCAAGTATAGTACGAAAAATTTCCCAAGTATAGATCCAAAAATTTCCCAAGTATAGATCCAAAATGTCCCAAGTATAGATCCAAAAATTTCCCAAGTATAGATCCAAAATGTCCCAAGTATAGATCCAAAAATTTCCCAAGTATAGATCGAAAAATTTCCCAAGTATAGATCCAAAAATTTCCCAAGTATAGATCCAAAAATTTCCCAAGTATAGATCCAAAAATTTCCCAAGTATAGATCCAAAAATTTCCCAAGTATAGATCGAAAAATTTCCCTAGTATAGATCGAAAAATTTTCCAAGTATAGATCCAAAAATTTCCCAAGTATAGATCCAAAAATTTCCCAAGTATAGATCCAAAAATTTCCCAAGTATAGATCCAAAAATTTCCCAAGTATAGATCCAAAAATTTCCCAAGTATAGATCCAAAAATTTCCCTAGTATAGATCGAAAAATTTTCCAAGTATAGATCCAAAAATTTCCCAAGTATAGATCCAAAAATTTCCCAAGTATAGATCCAAAAATTTCCCAAGTATAGATCGAAAAATTTCCCAAGTATAGATCGAAAAATTTCCCTAGTATAGATCGAAAAATTTTCCAAGTATAGATCCAAAAATTTCCCAAGTATAGATCCAAAAATTTCCCAACTATAGATCCAAAAATTTCCCAAGAATCGATCCAAAAATTTCCCAAGTATAGATCCAAAAATTTCCCAAGTATAGATCCAAAAATTTCCCAAGTATAGATCCAAAAATTTCCCAAGTATAGATCCAAAAATTTCCCAAGTATAGATCCAAAAATTTCCCAAGTATAAATCCAAAAATTTCCCAAGTATAGATCCAAAAATTTCCCAAGCATAGATCGAAAAATTTTCCAAGTATAGATCGAAAAATTTCCCAAGTATAGATCCAAAATTTCCCAAGTATAGATCAAAAAATTTCCCAAGTATAGATCCAAAAATTTCCCAAGTATAGATTCAAAAATTTTCCAAGTATAGATCGAAAAATTTCCCAAGTATAGATCCAAAAATTTCCCAAGTATAGATCGAAAAATTTCCCAAGTATAGATCGAAAAATTTCCCAAGTATACATCCAAAAATTTCCCAAGTATAGATCGAAAAATTTCCCAAGTATAGATCGAAAAATTTCCCAAGTATACATCCAAAAATTTCCCAAGTATAGATCGAAAAATTTCCCAAGTATAGATCCAAAAATTTCCCAAGTATTGATCGAAAAATTTTCCAAGTATAGATCCAAAAATTTCCCAAGTATAGATCCAAAAATTTCCCAACTATAGATCCAAAAATTTCCCAAGAATCGATCCAAAAATTTCCCAAGTATAGATCCAAAAATTTCCCAAGTATAGATCCAAAAATTTCCCAAGTATAGATCCAAAAATTTCCCAAGTATAGATCCAAAAATTTCCCAAGTATAGATCCAAAAATTTCCCAAGTATAAATCCAAAAATTTCCCAAGTATAGATCCAAAAATTTCCCAAGCATAGATCGAAAAATTTTCCAAGTATAGATCGAAAAATTTCCCAAGTATAGATCCAAAATTTCCCAAGTATAGATCAAAAAATTTCCCAAGTATAGATCAAAAAATTTCCCAAGTATAGATCCAAAAATTTCCCAAGTATAGATTCAAAAATTTTCCAAGTATAGATCGAAAAATTTCCCAAGTATAGATCCAAAAATTTCCCAAGTATAGATCGAAAAATTTCCCAAGTATAGATCGAAAAATTTCCCAAGTATACATCCAAAAATTTCCCAAGTATAGATCGAAAAATTTCCCAAGTATACATCCAAAAATTTACCAAGTATAGATCGAAAAATTTCCCAAGTATTGATCGAAAAATTTCCCAAGTATAGATCGAAAAATTTCCCTAGTATAGATCGAAAAATTTTCCAAGTATAGATCCAAAAATTTCCCAAGTATAGATCCAAAAATTTCCCAACTATAGATCCAAAAATTTCCCAAGAATCGATCCAAAAATTTCCCAAGTATAGATCCAAAAATTTCCCAAGTATAGATCCAAAAATTTCCCAAGTATAGATCGAAAAATTACCCAAGTATAGATCGAAAAATTTCCCAAGTATAGATCGAAAAATTTTCCAAGTATAGATCGAAAAATTTCCCAAGTATAGATCGAAAAATTTCCCAAGTATAGTACGAAAAATTTGCCAAGTATAGATCCAAAAATTTCCCAAGTATAGATCCAAAAATTTCCCAAGAATAGATCCAAAAATTTCCCAAGTATAGTACGAAAAATTTCCCAAGTATAGATCCAAAAATTTCCCAAGTATAGATCCAAAATGTCCCAAGTATAGATCCAAAAATTTCCCAAGTATAGATCCAAAATGTCCCAAGTATAGATCCAAAAATTTCCCAAGTATAGATCGAAAAATTTCCCAAGTATAGATCCAAAAATTTCCCAAGTATAGATCCAAAAATTTCCCAAGTATAGATCCAAAAATTTCCCAAGTATAGATCCAAAAATTTCCCAAGTATAGATCGAAAAATTTCCCTAGTATAGATCGAAAAATTTTCCAAGTATAGATCCAAAAATTTCCCAAGTATAGATCCAAAAATTTCCCAAGTATAGATCCAAAAATTTCCCAAGTATAGATCCAAAAATTTCCCAAGTATAGATCCAAAAATTTCCCAAGTATAGATCCAAAAATTTCCCTAGTATAGATCGAAAAATTTTCCAAGTATAGATCCAAAAATTTCCCAAGTATAGATCCAAAAATTTCCCAAGTATAGATCCAAAAATTTCCCAAGTATAGATCGAAAAATTTCCCAAGTATAGATCGAAAAATTTCCCTAGTATAGATCGAAAAATTTTCCAAGTATAGATCCAAAAATTTCCCAAGTATAGATCCAAAAATTTCCCAACTATAGATCCAAAAATTTCCCAAGAATCGATCCAAAAATTTCCCAAGTATAGATCCAAAAATTTCCCAAGTATAGATCCAAAAATTTCCCAAGTATAGATCCAAAAATTTCCCAAGTATAGATCCAAAAATTTCCCAAGTATAGATCCAAAAATTTCCCAAGTATAAATCCAAAAATTTCCCAAGTATAGATCCAAAAATTTCCCAAGCATAGATCGAAAAATTTTCCAAGTATAGATCGAAAAATTTCCCAAGTATAGATCCAAAATTTCCCAAGTATAGATCAAAAAATTTCCCAAGTATAGATCAAAAAATTTCCCAAGTATAGATCCAAAAATTTCCCAAGTATAGATTCAAAAATTTTCCAAGTATAGATCGAAAAATTTCCCAAGTATAGATCCAAAAATTTCCCAAGTATAGATCGAAAAATTTCCCAAGTATAGATCGAAAAATTTCCCAAGTATACATCCAAAAATTTCCCAAGTATAGATCGAAAAATTTCCCAAGTATACTTCCAAAAATTTACCAAGTATAGATCGAAAAATTTCCCAAGTATTGATCGAAAAATTTACCAAGTATAGATTCAAAAATTTCCCAAGAATAGATCCAAAAATTTCCCATGTATAGTACAAAAAATTTCCCAAGTATAGATCCAAAAATTTCCAAAGTATAGATCCAAAAATTTCCCAAGTATAGATCCAAAAATTTCCCAAGTATAGATCGAAAAATTTCCCAAGTATAGATCGAAAAATTTCCCTAGTATAGATCGAAAAATTTTCCAAGTTTAGATCCAAAAATTTCCCAAGTATAGATCCAAAAATTTCCCAAGTATTGATCCGAAAATTTCCCAAGTATAGATCCAAAATGTCCCAAGTATAGATCCAAAAATTTCCCAAGTATAGATCGAAAAATTTCCCAAGTATAGATCCAAAAATTTCCCAAGTATAGATCCAAAAATTTCCCAAGTATAGATCCAAAAATTTCCCAAGTATAGATCCAAAAATTTCCCAAGTATAGATCGAAAAATTTCCCTAGTATAGATCGAAAAATTTTCCAAGTATAGATCCAAAAATTTCCCAAGTATAGATCCAAAAATTTCCCAAGTATAGATCCAAAAATTTCCCAAGTATAGATCCAAAAATTTCCCAAGTATAGATCCAAAAATTTCCCAAATATAGATCGAAAAATTTCCCAAGTATAGATCGAAAAATTTCCCTAGTATAGATCGAAAAATTTTCCAAGTATAGATCCAAAAATTTCCCAAGTATAGATCCAAAAATTTCCCAACTATAGATCCAAAAATTTCCCAAGAATCGATCCAAAAATTTCCCAAGTATAGATCCAAAAATTTCCCAAGTATAGATCCAAAAATTTCCCAAGTATAGATCGAAAAATTACCCAAGTATAGATCGAAAAATTTCCCAAGTATAGATCGAAAAATTTTCCAAGTATAGATCGAAAAATTTCCCAAGTATAGATCGAAAAATTTCCCAAGTATAGTACGAAAAATTTGCCAAGTATAGATCCAAAAATTTCCCAAGTATAGATCCAAAAATTTCCCAAGAATAGATCCAAAAATTTCCCAAGTATAGTACGAAAAATTTCCCAAGTATAGATCCAAAAATTTCCCAAGTATAGATCCAAAATGTCCCAAGTATAGATCCAAAAATTTCCCAAGTATAGATCCAAAATGTCCCAAGTATAGATCGAAAAATTTCCCAAGTATAGATCCAAAAATTTCCCAAGTATAGATCCAAAAATTTCCCAAGTATAGATCCAAAAATTTCCCAAGTATAGATCCAAAAATTTCCCAAGTATAGATCGAAAAATTTCCCTAGTATAGATCGAAAAATTTTCCAAGTATAGATCCAAAAATTTCCCAAGTATAGATCCAAAAATTTCCCAAGTATAGATCCAAAAATTTCCCAAGTATAGATCCAAAAATTTCCCAAGTATAGATCCAAAAATTTCCCAAATATAGATCGAAAAATTTCCCAAGTATAGATCGAAAAATTTCCCTAGTATAGATCGAAAAATTTTCCAAGTATAGATCCAAAAATTTCCCAAGTATAGATCCAAAAATTTCCCAACTATAGATCCAAAAATTTCCCAAGAATCGATCCAAAAATTTCCCAAGTATAGATCCAAAAATTTCCCAAGTATAGATCCAAAAATTTCCCAAGTATAGATCGAAAAATTACCCAAGTATAGATCGAAAAATTTCCCAAGTATAGATCGAAAAATTTTCCAAGTATAGATCGAAAAATTTCCCAAGTATAGATCGAAAAATTTCCCAAGTATAGTACGAAAAATTTGCCAAGTATAGATCCAAAAATTTCCCAAGTATAGATCCAAAAATTTCCCAAGAATAGATCCAAAAATTTCCCAAGTATAGTACGAAAAATTTCCCAAGTATAGATCCAAAAATTTCCCAAGTATAGATCCAAAATGTCCCAAGTATAGATCCAAAAATTTCCCAAGTATAGATCCAAAATGTCCCAAGTATAGATCCAAAAATTTCCCAAGTATAGATCGAAAAATTTCCCAAGTATAGATCCAAAAATTTCCCAAGTATAGATCCAAAAATTTCCCAAGTATAGATCCAAAAATTTCCCAAGTATAGATCCAAAAATTTCCCAAGTATAGATCGAAAAATTTCCCTAGTATAGATCGAAAAATTTTCCAAGTATAGATCCAAAAATTTCCCAAGTATAGATCCAAAAATTTCCCAAGTATAGATCCAAAAATTTCCCAAGTATAGATCCAAAAATTTCCCAAGTATAGATCCAAAAATTTCCCAAGTATAGATCCAAAAATTTCCCTAGTATAGATCGAAAAATTTTCCAAGTATAGATCCAAAAATTTCCCAAGTATAGATCCAAAAATTTCCCAAGTATAGATCCAAAAATTTCCCAAGTATAGATCGAAAAATTTCCCAAGTATAGATCGAAAAATTTCCCTAGTATAGATCGAAAAATTTTCCAAGTATAGATCCAAAAATTTCCCAAGTATAGATCCAAAAATTTCCCAACTATAGATCCAAAAATTTCCCAAGAATCGATCCAAAAATTTCCCAAGTATAGATCCAAAAATTTCCCAAGTATAGATCCAAAAATTTCCCAAGTATAGATCCAAAAATTTCCCAAGTATAGATCCAAAAATTTCCCAAGTATAGATCCAAAAATTTCCCAAGTATAAATCCAAAAATTTCCCAAGTATAGATCCAAAAATTTCCCAAGCATAGATCGAAAAATTTTCCAAGTATAGATCGAAAAATTTCCCAAGTATAGATCCAAAATTTCCCAAGTATAGATCAAAAAATTTCCCAAGTATAGATCAAAAAATTTCCCAAGTATAGATCCAAAAATTTCCCAAGTATAGATTCAAAAATTTTCCAAGTATAGATCGAAAAATTTCCCAAGTATAGATCCAAAAATTTCCCAAGTATAGATCGAAAAATTTCCCAAGTATAGATCGAAAAATTTCCCAAGTATACATCCAAAAATTTCCCAAGTATAGATCGAAAAATTTCCCAAGTATACATCCAAAAATTTACCAAGTATAGATCGAAAAATTTCCCAAGTATTGATCGAAAAATGTACCAAGTATAGATTCAAAAATTTCCCAAGAATAGATCCAAAAATTTCCCATGTATAGTACAAAAAATTTCCCAAGTATAGATCCAAAAATTTCCAAAGTATAGATCCAAAAATTTCCCAAGTATAGATCCAAAAATTTCCCAAGTATAGATCGAAAAATTTCCCTAGTATAGATCGAAAAATTTTCCAAGTTTAGATCCAAAAATTTCCCAAGTATAGATCCAAAAATTTCCCAAGTATTGATCCGAAAATTTCCCAAGTATAGATCCAAAAATTTCCCAAGTATAGATCGAAAAATTTCCCAAGTATAGATCCAAAAATTTCCCAAGTATAGATCCAAAAATTTCCCAAGTATAGATCCAAAAATTTCCCAAGTATAGATCGAAAAATTTCCCTAGTATAGATCGAAAAATTTTCCAAGTATAGATCCAAAAATTTCCCAAGTATAGATCCAAAAATTTCCCAAGTATAGATCCAAAAATTTCCCAAGTATAGATCGAAAAATTTCCCAACTATAGATCGAAAAATTTCCCTAGTATAGATCGAAAAATTTTCCAAGTATAGATCCAAAAATTTCCCAAGTATAGATCCAAAAATTTCCCAACTATAGATCCAAAAATTTCCCAAGAATCGATCCAAAAATTTCCCAAGTATAGATCCAAAAATTTCCCAAGTATAGATCCAAAAATTTCCCAAGTATAGATCCAAAAATTTCCCAAGTATAGATCCAAAAATTTCCCAAGTATAAATCCAAAAATTTCCCAAGTATAGATCCAAAAATTTCCCAAACATAGATCGAAAAATTTTCCAAGTATAGATCGAAAAATTTCCCAAGTATAGATCCAAAATTTCCCAAGTATAGATCAAAAAATTTCCCAAGTATAGATCGAAAAATTTCCCAAGTATAGATCCAAAAATTTCCCAAGTATAGATTCAAAAATTTTCCAAGTATAGATCGAAAAATTTCCCAAGTATAGATCCAAAAATTTCCCAAGTATAGATCCAAAAATTTCCCAAGTATAGATCGAAAAATTTCCCAAGTATACATCCAAAAATTTCCCAAGTATAGATCGAAAAATTTCCCAAGTATACATCCAAAAATTTACCAAGTATAGATCGAAAAATTTCCCAAGTATTGATCGAAAAATTTACCAAGTATAGATTCAAAAATTTCCCAAGAATAGATCCAAAAATTTCCCATGTATAGTACAAAAAATTTCCCAAGTATAGATCCAAAAATTTCCCAAGTATAGATCCAAAAATTTCCCAAGTATAGATCGAAAAATTTCCCTAGTATAGATCGAAAAATTTTCCAAGTATAGATCCAAAAATTTCCCAAGTATAGATCCAAAAATTTCCCAAGTATAGATCCAAAATTTCCCAAGAATAGATCCAAAAATTTCCCAAGTATAGATCGAAAAATTTCCCAAGTATAGATCCAAAAATTTCCCAAGTATAGATCCAAAAATTTCCCAAGTATAGATCGAAAAATTTTCCAAGTATAGATCCAAAAATTTCCCAAGTATAAATCCAAAAATTTCCAAAGTATAGATCCAAAAATTTCCCAAGCATAGATCGAAAAATTTTCCAAGTATAGATCAAAAAATTTCCCAAGTATAGATCCAAAATTTCCCAAGTATAGATCAAAAAATTTCCCAAGTATAGATCCAAAAATTTCCCAAGTATAGATCCAAAAATTTCCCAAGTATAGATCCAAAAATTTCCCAAGTATAGATCCAAAAATTTCCCAAGTATAAATCCAAAAATTTCCCAAGTATAGATCCAAAAATTTCCCAAGCATAGATCGAAATATTTTCCAAGTATAGATCGAAAAATTTCCAAAGTATAGATCCAAAATTTCCCAAGTATAGATCAAAAAATTTCCCAAGTATAGATCGAAAAATTTCCCAAGTATAGATCCAAAAATTTCCCAAGTATAGATTCAAAAATTTTCCAAGTATAGATCGAAAAATTTCCCAACTATAGATCCAAAAATTTCCCAAGTATAGATCCAAAAATTTCCCAAGTATAGATCCAAAAATTTCCCAAGTATAGATCCAAAAATTTCCCAAGTATAGATCCAAAAATTTCCCAAGTATAGATCCAAAAATTTCCCAAGTATAAATCCAAAAATTTCCCAAGTATAGATCCAAAAATTTCCCAAGCATAGATCGAAAAATTTTCCAAGTATAGATCGAAAAATTTCCCAAGTATAGATCCAAAATTTCCCAAGTATAGATCAAAAAATTTCCCAAGTATAGATCGAAAAATTTCCCAAGTATAGATCCAAAAATTTCCCAAGTATAGATTCAAAAATTTTCCAAGTATAGATCGAAAAATTTCCCAAGTATAGATCCAAAAATTTCCCAAGTATAGATCGAAAAATTTCCCAAGTATAGATCGAAAAATTTCCCAAGTATACATCCAAAAATTTCCCAAGTATAGATCGAAAAATTTCCCAAGTATACATCCAAAAATTTACCAAGTATAGATCGAAAAATTTCCCAAGTATTGATCGAAAAATTTACCAAGTATAGATTCAAAAATTTCCAAAGAATAGATCCAAAAATTTCCCAAGTATAGATCCAAAAATTTCCCAAGTATAGATCCAAAAATTTCCCAAGTATAGATCCAAAAATTTCCCAAGTATAGATCGAAAAATTTCCCTAGTATAGATCGAAAAATTTTCCAAGTATAGATCCAAAAATTTCCCAAGTATATATCCAAAAATTTCCCAAGTATAGATCCAAAATTTCCCAAGAATAGATCCAAAAATTTCCCAAGTATAGATCAAAAAATTTCCCAAGTATAGATCGAAAAATTTCCCAAGTATAGATCCAAAAATTTCCCAAGTATAGATTCAAAAATTTTCCAAGTATAGATCGAAAAATTTCCCAAGTATAGATCCAAAAATTTCCCTAGTATAGATCGAAAAATTTTCCAAGTATAGATCCAAAAATTTCCCAAGTATAAATCCAAAAATTTCCAAAGTATAGATCCAAAAATTTCCCAAGCATAGATCGAAAAATTTTCCAAGTATAGATCAAAAAATTTCCCAAGTATAGATCCAAAATTTCCCAAGTATAGATCAAAAAATTTCCCAAGTATAGATACAAAAATTTCCCAAGTATAGATCCAAAAATTTCCCAAGTATAGATCCAAAAATTTCCCAAGTATAGATCCAAAAATTTCCCAAGTATAAATCCAAAAATTTCCCAAGTATAGATCCAAAAATTTCCCAAGCATAGATCGAAATATTTTCCAAGTATAGATCGAAAAATTTCCAAAGTATAGATCCAAAATTTCCCAAGTATAGATCAAAAAATTTCCCAAGTATAGATCGAAAAATTTCCCAAGTATAGATCCAAAAATTTCCCAAGTATAGATTCAAAAATTTTCCAAGTATAGATCGAAAAATTTCCCAACTATAGATCCAAAAATTTCCCAAGTATAGATCCAAAAATTTCCCAAGTATAGATCCAAAAATTTCCCAAGTATAGATCCAAAAATTTCCCAAGTATAGATCCAAAAATTTCCCAAGTATAGATCCAAAAATTTCCCAAGTATAAATCCAAAAATTTCCCAAGTATAGATCCAAAAATTTCCCAAGCATAGATCGAAAAATTTTCCAAGTATAGATCGAAAAATTTCCCAAGTATAGATCCAAAATTTCCCAAGTATAGATCAAAAAATTTCCCAAGTATAGATCGAAAAATTTCCCAAGTATAGATCCAAAAATTTCCCAAGTATAGATTCAAAAATTTTCCAAGTATAGATCGAAAAATTTCCCAAGTATAGATCCAAAAATTTCCCAAGTATAGATCGAAAAATTTCCCAAGTATACATCCAAAAATTTCCCAAGTATAGATCGAAAAATTTCCCAAGTATACATCCAAAAATTTACCAAGTATAGATCGAAAAATTTCCCAAGTATTGATCGAAAAATTTACCAAGTATAGATTCAAAAATTTCCAAAGAATAGATCCAAAAATTTCCCAAGTATAGATCCAAAAATTTCCCAAGTATAGATCCAAAAATTTCCCAAGTATAGATCCAAAAATTTCCCAAGTATAGATCGAAAAATTTCCCTAGTATAGATCGAAAAATTTTCCAAGTATAGATCCAAAAATTTCCCAAGTATATATCCAAAAATTTCCCAAGTATAGATCCAAAATTTCCCAAGAATAGATCCAAAAATTTCCCAAGTATAGATCAAAAAATTTCCCAAGTATAGATCGAAAAATTTCCCAAGTATAGATCCAAAAATTTCCCAAGTATAGATTCAAAAATTTTCCAAGTATAGATCGAAAAATTTCCCAAGTATAGATCGAAAAATTTCCCTAGTATAGATCGAAAAATTTTCCAAGTATAGATCCAAAAATTTCCCAAGTATAAATCCAAAAATTTCCCAAGTATAGATCCAAAAATTTCCCAAGCATAGATCGAAAAATTTTCCAAGTATAGATCGAAAAATTTCCCAAGTATAGATCCAAAATTTCCCAAGTATAGATCAAAAAATTTCCCAAGTATAGATCGAAAAATTTCCCAAGTATAGATCCAAAAATTTCCCTAGCATAGATCGAAAAATTTTCCAAGTATAGATCAAAAAATTTCCCAAGTATAGATCCAAAATTTCCCAAGTATAGATCAAAAAATTTCCCAAGTATAGATCCAAAAAATTCCCAAGTATAGATCCAAAAATTTCCCAAGTATAGATCCAAAAATTTCCCAAGTATAGATCCAAAAATTTCCCAAGTATAAATCCAAAAATTTCCCAAGTATAGATCCAAAAATTTCCCAAGCATAGATCGAAAAATTTTCCAAGTATAGATCGAAAAATTTCCCAAGTATAGATCCAAAATTTCCCAAGTATAGATCAAAAAATTTCCCAAGTATAGATCGAAAAATTTCCCAAGTATAGATCGAAAAATTTCCCAAGTATAGATTCAAAAATTTTCCAAGTATAGATCGAAAAATTTCCCAAGTATAGATCCAAAAATTTCCCAAGTATAGATCGAAAAATTTCCCAAGTATAGATCGAAAAATTTCCCAAGTATACATCCAAAAATTTCCCAAGTATAGATCGAAAAATTTCCCAAGTATACATCCAAAAATTTACCAAGTATAGATCGAAAAATTTCCCAAGTATTGATCGAAAAATTTACCAAGTATAGATTCAAAAATTTCCCAAGAATAGATCCAAAAATTTCCCATGTATAGTACAAAAAATTTCCCAAGTATAGATCCAAAAATTTCCCAAGTATAGATCCAAAAATTTCCCAAGTATAGATCGAAAAATTTCCCTAGTATAGATCGAAAAATTTTCCAAGTATAGATCCAAAAATTTCCCAAGTATAGATCCAAAAATTTCCCAAGTATAGATCCAAAATTTCCCAAGAATAGATCCAAAAATTTCCCAAGTATAGATCGAAAAATTTCCCAAGTATAGATCCAAAAATTTCCCAAGTATAGATCCAAAAATCTTTCTAGTATAGATCGAAAAATTTTCCAAGTATAGATCCAAAAATTTCCCAAGTATAAATACAAAAATTTCCCAAGTATAGATCCAAAAATTTCCCAAGCATAGATCGAAAAATTTTCCAAGTATAGATCAAAAAATTTCCCAAGTATAGATCCAAAATTTCCCAAGTATAGATCAAAAAATTTCCCAAGTATAAATCCAAAAATTTCCCAAGTATAGATCCAAAAATTTCCCAAGTATAGATCCAAAAATTTCCCAAGTATAGATCCAAAAATTTCCCAAGTATAAATCCAAAAATTTCCCAAGTATAGATCCAAAAATTTCCCAAGCATAGATCGAAAAATTTTCCAAGTATAGATCGAAAAATTTCCCAAGTATAGATCCAAAATTTCCCAAGTATAGATCAAAAAATTTCCCAAGTATAGATCGAAAAATTTCCCAAGTATAGATCCAAAAATTTCCCAAGTATAGATCGAAAAATTTCCCAAGTATAGATCCAAAAATTTCCCAAGTATAGATCGAAAAATTTCCCAAGTATAGATCGAAAAATTTCCAAAGTATAGATCGAAAAATTTCCCAAGTATACATCCAAAAATTTACCAAGTATAGATCGAAAAATTTCCCAAGTATTGATCGAAAAATTTACCAAGTATAGATTCAAAAATTTCCAAGAATAGATCCAAAAATTTCCCATGTATAGTACAAAAAATTTCCCAAGTATAGATCCAAAAATTTCCCAAGTATAGATCCAAATATTTCCCAAGTATAGATCGAAAAATTTCCCTAGTATAGATCGAAAAATTTTCCAAGTATAGATCCAAAAATTTCCCAAGTATAGATCCAAAAATTTCCCAAGTATAGATCCAAAATTTCCCAAGAATAGATCCAAAAATTTCCCAAGTATAGATCGAAAAATTTCCCAAGTATAGATCCAAAAATTTACCAAGTATAGATCCAAAAATTTCCCTAGTATAGATCGAAAAATTTTCCAAGTATAGATCCAAAAATTTCCCAAGTATTAATCCAAAAATTTCCCAAGTATAGATCCAAAAATTTCCCAAGCATAGATCGAAAAATTTTCCAAGTATAGATCAAAAAATTTCCCAAGTATAGATCCAAAATTTCCCAAGTATAGATCAAAAAATTTCCCAAGTATAGATCGAAAAATTTCCCAAGTATATATCCAAAAATTTCCCAAGTATAGATTCAAAAATTTTCCAAGTATAGATCGAAAAATTTCCCAAGTATAGATCCAAAAATTTCCCAAGTATAGATCGAAAAATTTCCCAAGTATAGATCGAAAAATTTCCCAAGTATACATCCAAAAATTTCCCAAGTATAGATCGAAAAATTTCCCAAGTATTGATCGAAAAATTTACCAAGTATAGATTCAAAAATTTCCCAAGAATAGATCCAAATATTTCCCATGTATAGTTCAAAAAATTTCCCAAGTATAGATCGAAAAATTTCCCAAGTATAGATCCAAAAATTTCCCAAGTATAGATTCAAAAATTTTCCAAGTATAGATCGAAAAATTTCCCAAGTATAGATCCAAAAATTTCCCAAGTATAGATCGAAAAATTTCCCAAGTATAGATCGAAAAATTTCCAAAGTATAGATCGAAAAATTTCCCAAGTATACATCCAAAAATTTACCAAGTATAGATCGAAAAATTTCCCAAGTATTGATCGAAAAATTTACCAAGTATAGATTCAAAAATTTCCAAGAATAGATCCAAAAATTTCCCATGTATAGTACAAAAAATTTCCCAAGTATAGATCCAAAAATTTCCCAAGTATAGATCCAAATATTTCCCAAGTATAGATCGAAAAATTTCCCTAGTATAGATCGAAAAATTTTCCAAGTATAGATCCAAAAATTTCCCAAGTATAGATCCAAAAATTTCCCAAGTATAGATCCAAAATTTCCCAAGAATAGATCCAAAAATTTCCCAAGTATAGATCGAAAAATTTCCCAAGTATAGATCCAAAAATTTACCAAGTATAGATCCAAAAATTTCCCTAGTATAGATCGAAAAATTTTCCAAGTATAGATCCAAAAATTTCCCAAGTATAGATCCAAAAATTTCCCAAGCATAGATCGAAAAATTTTCCAAGTATAGATCAAAAAATTTCCCAAGTATAGATCCAAAATTTCCCAAGTATAGATCAAAAAATTTCCCAAGTATAGATCGAAAAATTTCCCAAGTATATATCCAAAAATTTCCCAAGTATAGATTCAAAAATTTTCCAAGTATAGATCGAAAAATTTCCCAAGTATAGATCCAAAAATTTCCCAAGTATAGATCGAAAAATTTCCCAAGTATAGATCGAAAAATTTCCCAAGTATACATCCAAAAATTTCCCAAGTATAGATCGAAAAATTTCCCAAGTATTGATCGAAAAATTTACCAAGTATAGATTCAAAAATTTCCCAAGAATAGATCCAAATATTTCCCATGTATAGTTCAAAAAATTTCCCAAGTATAGATCCAAAAATTTCCCATGAATAGATCCAAAAATTTCCCAAGCATAGATCGAAAAATTTCCCTAGTATAGATCCAAAAATTTTCCAAGTATAGATCCAAAAATTTCCCAAGTATAGATCCAAAAATTTTCCAAGTATAGATCCAAAAATTTCCCAAGTATAGATCCAAAAATTTCCCAAGTATAGATCCAAAAATTTCCCAAGAATAGATACAAAAATTTCCCAAGTATAGATCCAAAAATTTCCCAAGTATAGATCCAAAAATTTCCCAAGTATAGATCCAAAAATTTCCCAAGTATAGATCCAAAAATTTCCCAAGTATGGATCCAAAAATTGCCCAAGCATAGATCGAAAATTTTTCCAAGTATAGATCGAAAAATTTCCCTAGTATAGATCCAAAAATTTCCCAAGTATAGATCCAAAAATTTCCCAAGTATAGATCGAAAAATTTCCCAAGTATAGATCCAAAAATTTCCCAAGTATAGATCGAAAAATTTCCCAAGTATAGATCCACAAATTTCCCAAGTATACATCCAAAAATTTCCCAAGTATACATCCAAAAATTTCCCAAGTATAGATCGAAAAATTTCCCTAGTATAGATCGAAAAATTTCCCTAGTATAGATCCAAAAATTTCCCAAGTATAGATCCAAAAATTTCCCAAGTATAAATCCAAAAATTTCCCAAGTATAGATCCAAAAATTTCCCAAGCATAGATCGAAAAAATTTCCAAGTATAGATCGAAAAATTTCCCAAGTATAGATCCAAAATTTCCCAAGTATAGATCAAAAAATTTCCCAAGTATAGATCGAAAAATTTCCCAAGTATAGATCCAAAAATTTCCCTAGTATAGATCCAAAAATTTTCCAAGTATAGATCGAAAAATTTCCCTAGTATAGATCCAAAAATTTCCCAAGTATAGATCCAAAAATTTCCCAAGTATAGATCGAAAAATTTCCCAAGTATAGATCCAAAAATTTCCCAAGTATAGATCCACAAATTTCCCAAGTATACATCCAAAAATTTCCCAAGTATAGATCGAAAAATTTCCCTAGTATAGATCGAAAAATTTCCCTAGTATAGATCCATAAATTTCCCAAGTATAGATCCAAAAATTTCCCAAGTATAAATCCAAAAATTTCCCAAGTATAGATCCAAAAATTTCCCAAGCATAGATCGAAAAAATTTCCAAGTATAGATCGAAAAATTTCCCAAGTATAGATCGAAAAATTTCCCTAGTATAGATCGAAAAATTTTCCAAGTTTAGATCCAAAAATTTCCCAAGTATAGATCCAAAAATTTCCCAAGTATAGATCCAAAAATTTCCCAAGAATACATCCAAAAATTTCCCAAGTATAGATCCAAAAATTTCCCAAGTATAGATCCAAAAATTTCCCAAGTATAGATCCAAAAATTTCCCAAGTATAGATCGAAAAATTTCCCTAGTATAGATCGAAAAATTTTCCAAGTATAGATCCAAAATTTCCCAAGAATAGATCCAAAAATTTCCCAAGTATAGATCGAAAAATTTCCCAAGTATAGATCCAAAAATTTCCCAAGTATAGATCCAAAAATTTCCCAAGTATAGATCGAAAAATTTCCCTAGTATAGATCGAAAAATTTTCCAAGTATAGATCCAAAAATTTCCCAAGTATAGATCCAAAAATTTCCCAACTATAGATCCAAAAATTTCCCAAGAATCGATCCAAAAATTTCCCAAGTATAGATCGAAAAATTTCCCAAGTATAGATCGAAAAATTTCCCTAGTATAGATCCAAAAATTTCCCAAGTATAGATCCAAAAATTTCCCAAGAATAGATCCAAAAATTTCCCAAGTATAGATCCAAAAATTTCCCAAGTATAGATCCAAAAATTTCCCAAGTATAGATCCAAAAATTTCCCAAGTATAGATCCAAAAATTTCCCAAGTATAGATCCAAAAATTTCCCATGTATAGATCGAAAAATTTCCCTAGTATAGATCGAAAAATTTTCCTAGTATAGATCCAAAAATTTCCCAAGTATAGATCCAAAAAATTCCCAAGTATAGATCGGAAAATTTCCCAAATATAGTACGAAAAATTTTCCAAGTATAGATCCAAAAATTTTCCAAGTATAGATTGAAAAATTACCCAAGTATAGATCGAAAAATTTCCCAAGTATAGATCGAAAAATTTTCCAAGTATAGATCGAAAAATTTCCCAAGTATAGATCGAAAAATTTCCCAAGTATAGTACGAAAAATTTGCCAAGTATAGATCCAAAAATTTCCCAAGTATAGATCCAAAAATTTCCCAAGAATAGATCCAAAAATTTCCCAAGTATAGTACGAAAAATTTCCCAAGTATAAATCCAAAAATTTCCGAAGTATAGATCCAAAAATTTCACAAGTATACATCCAAAAACTTCCCAAGTATAGATCCAAAAATTTCCCAAGCATAGATCGAAAAATTTTCCAAGTATAGATCGAAAAATTTCCCAAGTATAGATCCAAAATTTCCCAAGTATAGATCCAAAAATTTCCCAAGTATAGATCGAAAAATTTCCCAAGTATAGATCCAAAAATTTCCCAAGTATAGATCCAAAAATTTCCCAAGTATAGATCCAAAAATTTCCCAAGTATAGATCCAAAAATTTCCCAAGTATAGATCGAAAAATTTCCCTAGTATAGATCGAAAAATTTTCCAAGTATAGATCCAAAAATTTCCCAAGTATAGATCCAAAAATTTCCCAAGTATAGATCCAAAAATTTCCCAAGTATAGATCGAAAAATTTCCCAAGTATAGATCGAAAAATTTCCCTAGTATAGATCGAAAAATTTTCCAAGTATAGATGCAAAAATTTCCCAAGTATAGATCCAAAAATTTCCCAACTATAGATCCAAAAATTTCCCAAGAATCGATCCAAAAATTTCCCAAGTATAGATCCAAAAATTTCCCAAGTATAGATCCAAAAATTTCCCAAGTATAGATCCAAAAATTTCCCAAGTATAGATCCAAAAATTTCCCAAGTATAAATCCAAAAATTTCCCAAGTATAGATCCAAAAATTTCCCAAGCATAGATCGAAAAATTTTCCAAGTATAGATCGAAAAATTTCCCAAGTATAGATCCAAAATTTCCCAAGTATAGATCAAAAAATTTCCCAAGTATAGATCGAAAAATTTCCCAAGTATAGATCCAAAAATTTACCAAGTATAGATTCAAAAATTTTCCAAGTATAGATCGAAAAATTTCCCAAGTATAGATCGAAAAATTTCCCAAGTATAGATCCAAAAATTTCCCAAGTATAGATCGAAAAATTTCCCAAGTATAGATCGAAAAATTTCCCAAGTATACATCCAAAAATTTACCAAGTATAGATCGAAAAATTTCCCAAGTATACATCCAAAAATTTACCAAGTATAGATCGAAAAATTTCCCAAGTATTGATCGAAAAATTTACCAAGTATAGATTCAAAAATTTCCCAAGAATAGATCCAAAAATTTCCCATGTATAGTACAAAAAATTTCCCAAGTATAGATCCAAAAATTTCCCAACTATAGATCCAAAAATTTCCCAAGTATAGATCGAAAAATTTCCCTAGTATAGATCGAAAAATTTTCCAAGTATAGATCCAAAAATTTCCCAAGTATAGATCCAAAAATTTCCCAAGTATAGATCCAAAATTTCCCAAGAATAGATCCAAAAATTTCCCAAGTATAGATCGAAAAATTTCCCAAGTATAGATCCAAAAATTTCCCAAGTATAGATCCAAAAATTTCCCAAGTATAGATCGAAAAATTTTCCAAGTATAGATCCAAAAATTTCCCAAGTATAAATCCAAAAATTTCCAAAGTATAGATCCAAAAATTTCCCAAGCATAGATCGAAAAATTTTCCAAGTATAGATCCAAAAATTTCCCAAGTATAAATCCAAAAATTTCCCAAGTATAGATCCAAAAATTTCCCAAGCATAGATCGAAAAATTTTCCAAGTATAGATCGAAAAATTTCCCAAGTATAGATCCAAAATTTCCCAAGTATAGATCAAAAAATTTCCCAAGTATAGATCGAAAAATTTCCCAAGTATAGATCCAAAAATTTCCCAAGTATAGATTCAAAAATTTTCCAAGTATAGATCGAAAAATTTCCCAAGTATAGATCCAAAAATTTCCCAAGTATAGATCGAAAAATTTCCCAAGTATAGATCGAAAAATTTCCCAAGTATACATCCAAAAATTTCCCAAGTATAGATCGAAAAATTTCCCAAGTATACATCCAAAAATTTACCAAGTATAGATCGAAAAATTTCCCATGTATTGATCGAAAAATTTACCAAGTATAGATTCAAAAATTTCCCAAGAATAGATCCAAAAATTTCCCATGTATAGTACAAAAAATTTCCCAAGTATAGATCCAAAAATTTCCCAAGTATAGATCCAAAAATTTCCCAAGTATAGATCGAAAAATTTCCCTAGTATAGATCGAAAAATTTTCCAAGTATAGATCCAAAAATTTCCCAAGTATAGATCCAAAAATTTCCCAAGTATAGATCCAAAATTTCCCAAGAATAGATCCAAAAATTTCCCAAGTATAGATCGAAAAATTTCCCAAGTATAGATCCAAAAATTTCCCAAGTATAGATCCAAAAATTTCCCTAGTATAGATCGAAAAATTTTCCAAGTATAGATCCAAAAATTTCCCAAGTATAAATCCAAAAATTTCCCAAGTATAGATCCAAAAATTTCCCAAGCATAGATCGAAAAATTTTCCAAGTATAGATCAAAAAATTTCCCAAGTATAGATCCAAAATTTCCCAAGTATAGATCAAAAAATTTCCCAAGTATAGATCCAAAAATTTCCCAAGTATAGATCCAAAAATTTCCCAAGTATAGATCCAAAAATTTCCCAAGTATTGATCGAAAAATTTCCCAAGAATAGATCCAAAAATTTCCCAAGCATAGATCGAAAAATTTTCCAAGTATAGATCAAAAAATTTCCCAAGTATAGATCCAAAATTTCCCAAGTATAGATCAAAAAATTTCCCAAGTATAGATCCAAAAATTTCCCAAGTATAGATCCAAAAATTTCCCAAGTATAGATCCAAAAATTTCCCAAGTATAGATCCAAAAATTTCCCAAGTATAAATCCAAAAATTTCCCAAGTATAGATCCAAAAATTTCCCAAGCATAGATCGAAAAATTTTCCAAGTATAGATCGAAAAATTTCCCAAGTATAGATCCAAAATTTCCCAAGTATAGATCAAAAAATTTCCCAAGTATAGATCGAAAAATTTCCCAAGTATAGATCCAAAAATTTCCCAAGTATAGATTCAAAAATTTTCCAAGTATAGATCGAAAAATTTCCCTAGTATAGATCGAAAAATTTCCCTAGTATAGATCCAAAAATTTCCCAAGTATAGATCCAAAAATTTCCCAAGTATAAATCCAAAAATTTCCCAAGTATAGATCCAAAAATTTCCCAAGCATAGATCGAAAAAATTTCCAAGTATAGATCGAAAAATTTCCCAAGTATAGATCCAAAATTTCCCAAGTATAAATCCAAAAATTTCCCAAGTATAGATCCAAAAATTTGCCAAGCATAGATCGAAAAATTTTCCAAGTATAGATCGAAAAATTTCCCTAGTATAGATCCAAAAATTTCCCAAGTATAGATCCAAAAATTTTCCAAGTATAGATCGAAAAATTTCCCAAGTATAGATCCAAAAATTTCCCAAGTATAGATCGAAAAATTTCCCAAGTATAGATCCACAAATTTCCCAAGTATACATCCAAAAATTTCCCAAGTATAGATCGAAAAATTTCCCTAGTATAGATCGAAAAATTTCCCTAGTATAGATCCAAAAATTTCCCAAGTATAGATCCAAAAATTTCCCAAGTATAGATCCAAAAATTTCCCAAGTATAGATCGAAAAATTTCCCAAGTATAGATCCAAAAATTTCCCAAGTATAGATTCAAAAATTTTCCAAGTATAGATCCAAAAATTTCCCAAGTATAGATCGAAAAATTTCCCAAGTATAGATCGAAAAATTTCCCAAGTATACATCCAAAAATTTCCCAAGTATAGATCGAAAAATTTCCCAAGTATTGATCGAAAAATTTCCCAAGTATAGATTCAAAAATTTACCAAGAATAGATCCAAAAATTTCCCATGTATAGTACAAAAAATTTCCCAAGTATAGATCCAAAAATTTCCCATGAATAGATCCAAAAATTTCCCAAGTATAGATCGAAAAATTTCCCAAGTATTGATCGAAAAATTTACCAAGTATAGATTCAAAAATTTCCCAAGAATAGATCCAAACATTTCCCATGTATAGTACAAAAAATTTCCCAAGTATAGATCCAAAAATTTCCCATGTATAGTACAAAAAATTTCCCAAGTATAGATCCAAAAATTTCCCATGAATAGATCCAAAAATTTCCCAAGTATAGATCCAAAAATTTCCCAAGTATAGATCCAAAAATTTCCCAAGTATAGATCGAAAAATTTCCCTAGTATAGATCGAAAAATTTTCCAAGTATAGATCCAAAAATTTCCCAAGTATAGATCCAAAAATTTCCCAAGTATAGATCCAAAATTTCCCAAGAATAGATCCAAAAATTTCCCAAGTATAGATCGAAAAATTTCCCAAGTATAGATCCAAAAATTTCCCAAGTATAGATCCAAAAATTTCCCTAGTATAGATCGAAAAATTTTCCAAGTATAGATCCAAAAATTTCCCAAGTATAAATCCAAAAATTTCCCAAGTATAGATCCAAAAATTTCCCAAGCATAGATCGAAAAATTTTCCAAGTATAGATCAAAAAATTTCCCAAGTATAGATCCAAAATTTCCCAAGTATAGATCAAAAAATTTCCCTAGTATAGATCGAAAAATTTTCCAAGTATAGATCCAAAAATTTCCCAAGTATAAATCCAAAAATTTCCCAAGTATAGATCCAAAAATTTCCCAAGCATAGATCGAAAAATTTTCCAAGTATAGATCAAAAAATTTCCCAAGTATAGATCCAAAATTTCCCAAGTATAGATCAAAAAATTTCCCAAGTATAGATCCAAAAATTTCCCAAGTATAGATCCAAAAATTTCCCAAGTATAGATCCAAAAATTTCCCAAGTATAGATCCAAAAATTTCCCAAGTATAAATCCAAAAATTTCCCAAGTATAGATCCAAAAATTTCCCAAGCATAGATCGAAAAATTTTCCAAGTATAGATCGAAAAATTTCCCAAGTATAGATCCAAAATTTCCCAAGTATAGATCAAAAAATTTCCCAAGTATAGATCGAAAAATTTCCCAAGATCCAAAAATTTCCCAAGTATAGATTCAAAAATTTTCCAAGTATAGATCGAAAAATTTCCCTAGTATAGATCGAAAAATTTCCCTAGTATAGATCCAAAAATTTCCCAAGTATAGATCCAAAAATTTCCCAAGTATAAATCCAAAAATTTCCCAAGTATAGATCCAAAAATTTCCCAAGCATAGATCGAAAAAATTTCCAAGTATAGATCGAAAAATTTCCCAAGTATAGATCCAAAATTTCCCAAGTATAGATCAAAAAATTTCCCAAGTATAGATCGAAAAATTTCCCAAGTATAGATCAAAAATTTCCCAAGTATAGATTCAAAAATTTTCCAAGTATAGATCGAAAAATTTCCCAAGTATAGATCCAAAAATTTCCCAAGTATAGATCGAAAAATTTCCCAAGTATAGATCGAAAAAATTCCCAAGTATACATCCAAAAATTTCCCAAGTATAGATCGAAAAATTTCCCAAGTATTGATCGAAAAATTTACCAAATATAGATTCAAAAATTTCCCAAGAATAGATCCAAAAATTTCCCATGTATAGTACAAAAAATTTCCCAAGTATAGATCCAAAAATTTCCCAAGTATAGATCCAAAATTTCCCAAGAATAGATCCAAAAATTTCCCAAGTATAGATCGAAAAATTTCCCAAGTATAGATCCAAAAATTTCCCAAGTATAGATCGAAAAATTTCCCAAGTATTGATCGAAAAATTTACCAAGTATAGATTCAAAAATTTCCCAAGAATAGATCCAAAAATTTCCCATGTATAGTACAAAAAATTTCCCAAGTATAGATCCAAAAATTTCCCAAGTATAGATCCAAAATTTCCCAAGAATAGATCCAAAAATTTCCCAAGTATAGATCGAAAAATTTCCCAAGTATAGATCCAAAAATTTCCCAAGTATAGATCCAAAAATTTCCCAAGTATAGATCGAAAAATTTTCCAAGTATAGATCCAAAAATTTCCCAAGTATAAATCCAAAAATTTCCAAAGTATAGATCCAAAAATTTCCCAAGCATAGATCGAAAAATTTTCCAAGTATAGATCCAAAAATTTCCCAAGTATAAATCCAAAAATTTCCCAAGTATAGATCCAAAAATTTCCCAAGCATAGATCGAAAAATTTTCCAAGTATAGATCGAAAAATTTCCCAAGTATAGATCCAAAATTTCCCAAGTATAGATCAAAAAATTTCCCAAGTATAGATCGAAAAATTTCCCAAGTATAGATCCAAAAATTTCCCAAGTATAGATTCAAAAATTTTCCAAGTATAGATCGAAAAATTTCCCAAGTATAGATCCAAAAATTTCCCAAGTATAGATCGAAAAATTTCCCAAGTATAGATCGAAAAATTTCCCAAGTATACATCCAAAAATTTCCCAAGTATAGATCGAAAAATTTCCCAAGTATACATCCAAAAATTTACCAAGTATAGATCGAAAAATTTCCCAAGTATTGATCGAAAAATTTACCAAGTATAGATTCAAAAATTTCCCAAGAATAGATCCAAAAATTTCCCATGTATAGTACAAAAAATTTCCCAAGTATAGATCCAAAAATTTCCCAAGTATAGATCCAAAAATTTCCCAAGTATAGATCGAAAAATTTCCCTAGTATAGATCGAAAAATTTTCCAAGTATAGATCCAAAAATTTCCCAAGTATAGATCCAAAAATTTCCCAAGTATAGATCCAAAATTTCCCAAGAATAGATCCAAAAATTTCCCAAGTATAGATCGAAAAATTTCCCAAGTATAGATCCAAAAATTTCCCAAGTATAGATCCAAAAATTTCCCTAGTATAGATCGA
Source organism: Odiellus spinosus (assembly GCA_963920705.1). NCBI lineage: Eukaryota > Metazoa > Arthropoda > Arachnida > Opiliones > Phalangiidae > Odiellus > Odiellus spinosus. Next base: position 660,045 of record CAWUCO010000219.1, on the reverse strand, counting down.
AAAATTTTCCAAGTATAGATCCAAAAATTTCCCAAGTATAAATCCAAAAATTTCCCAAGTATAGATCCAAAAATTTCCCAAGCATAGATCGAAAAATTTTCCAAGTATAGATCAAAAAATTTCCCAAGTATAGATCCAAAATTTCCCAAGTATAGATCAAAAAATTTCCCAAGTATAGATCCAAAAATTTCCCAAGTATAGATCCAAAAATTTCCCAAGTATAGATCCAAAAATTTCCCAAGTATTGATCGAAAAATTTACCAAGTATAGATTCAAAAATTTCCCAAGAATAGATCCAAAAATTTCCCAAGCATAGATCGAAAAATTTTCCAAGTATAGATCAAAAAATTTCCCAAGTATAGATCCAAAATTTCCCAAGTATAGATCAAAAAATTTCCCAAGTATAGATCCAAAAATTTCCCAAGTATAGATCCAAAAATTTCCCAAGTATAGATCCAAAAATTTCCCAAGTATAGATCCAAAAATTTCCCAAGTATAAATCCAAAAATTTCCCAAGTATAGATCCAAAAATTTCCCAAGCATAGATCGAAAAATTTTCCAAGTATAGATCGAAAAATTTCCCAAGTATAGATCCAAAATTTCCCAAGTATAGATCAAAAAATTTCCCAAGTATAGATCCAAAAATTTCCCAAGTATAGATTCAAAAATTTTCCAAGTATAGATCGAAAAATTTCCCTAGTATAGATCGAAAAATTTCCCTAGTATAGATCCAAAAATTTCCCAAGTATAGATCCAAAAATTTCCCAAGTATAAATCCAAAAATTTCCCAAGTATAGATCCAAAAATTTCCCAAGCATAGATCGAAAAAATTTCCAAGTATAGATCGAAAAATTTCCCAAGTATAGATCCAAAATTTCCCAAGTATAAATCCAAAAATTTCCCAAGTATAGATCCAAAAATTTCCCAAGCATAGATCGAAAAATTTTCCAAGTATAGATCGAAAAATTTCCCTAGTATAGATCCAAAAATTTCCCAAGTATAGATCCAAAAATTTCCCAAGTATAGATCGAAAAATTTCCCAAGTATAGATCCAAAAATTTCCCAAGTATAGATCGAAAAATTTCCCAAGTATAGATCCACAAATTTCCCAAGTATACATCCAAAAATTTCCCAAGTATAGATCGAAAAATTTCCCTAGTATAGATCGAAAAATTTCCCTAGTATAGATCCAAAAATTTCCCAAGTATAGATCCAAAAATTTCCCAAGTATAGATCCAAAAATTTCCCAAGTATAGATCGAAAAATTTCCCAAGTATAGATCCAAAAATTTCCCAAGTATAGATTCAAAAATTTTCCAAGTATAGATCCAAAAATTTCCCAAGTATAGATCGAAAAATTTCCCAAGTATAGATCGAAAAATTTCCCAAGTATACATCCAAAAATTTCCCAAGTATAGATCGAAAAATTTCCCAAGTATTGATCGAAAAATTTACCAAGTATAGATTCAAAAATTTACCAAGAATAGATCCAAAAATTTCCCATGTATAGTACAAAAAATTTCCCAAGTATAGATCCAAAAATTTCCCATGAATAGATCCAAAAATTTCCCAAGTATAGATCGAAAAATTTCCCAAGTATTGATCGAAAAATTTACCAAGTATAGATTCAAAAATTTCCCAAGAATAGATCCAAACATTTCCCATGTATAGTACAAAAAATTTCCCAAGTATAGATCCAAAAATTTCCCATGAATAGATCCAAAAATTTCCCAAGCATAGATCGAAAAATTTCCCTAGTATAGATCGAAAAATTTTCCAAGTATAGTTCCAAAAATTTTCCAAGTATAGATCCAAAAATTTCCCAAGTATAGATCCAAAAATTTCCCAAGTATAGATCCAAAAATTTCCCAAGTATAGATCGAAAAATTTCCCTAGTATAGATCGAAAAATTTTCCAAGTATAGATCCAAAAATTTCCCAAGTATAGATCCAAAAATTTCCCAAGTATAGATCCAAAATTTCCCAAGAATAGATCCAAAAATTTCCCAAGTATAGATCGAAAAATTTCCCAAGTATAGATCCAAAAATTTCCCAAGTATAGATCCAAAAATTTCCCTAGTATAGATCGAAAAATTTTCCAAGTATAGATCCAAAAATTTCCCAAGTATAAATCCAAAAATTTCCCAAGTATAGATCCAAAAATTTCCCAAGCATAGATCGAAAAATTTTCCAAGTATAGATCAAAAAATTTCCCAAGTATAGATCCAAAATTTCCCAAGTATAGATCAAAAAATTTCCCTAGTATAGATCGAAAAATTTTCCAAGTATAGATCCAAAAATTTCCCAAGTATAAATCCAAAAATTTCCCAAGTATAGATCCAAAAATTTCCCAAGCATAGATCGAAAAATTTTCCAAGTATAGATCAAAAAATTTCCCAAGTATAGATCCAAAATTTCCCAAGTATAGATCAAAAAATTTCCCAAGTATAGATCCAAAAATTTCCCAAGTATAGATCCAAAAATTTCCCAAGTATAGATCCAAAAATTTCCCAAGTATAGATCCAAAAATTTCCCAAGTATAAATCCAAAAATTTCCCAAGTATAGATCCAAAAATTTCCCAAGCATAGATCGAAAAATTTTCCAAGTATAGATCGAAAAATTTCCCAAGTATAGATCCAAAATTTCCCAAGTATAGATCAAAAAATTTCCCAAGTATAGATCGAAAAATTTCCCAAGATCCAAAAATTTCCCAAGTATAGATTCAAAAATTTTCCAAGTATAGATCGAAAAATTTCCCTAGTATAGATCGAAAAATTTCCCTAGTATAGATCCAAAAATTTCCCAAGTATAGATCCAAAAATTTCCCAAGTATAAATCCAAAAATTTCCCAAGTATAGATCCAAAAATTTCCCAAGTATAGATCGAAAAATTTCCCAAGTATAGATCAAAAATTTCCCAAGTATAGATTCAAAAATTTTCCAAGTATAGATCGAAAAATTTCCCAAGTATAGATCCAAAAATTTCCCAAGTATAGATCGAAAAATTTCCCAAGTATAGATCGAAAAAATTCCCAAGTATACATCCAAAAATTTCCCAAGTATAGATCGAAAAATTTCCCAAGTATTGATCGAAAAATTTACCAAGTATAGATTCAAAAATTTCCCAAGAATAGATCCAAAAATTTCCCATGTATAGTACAAAAAATTTCCCAAGTATAGATCCAAAAATTTCCCATGAATAGATCCAAAAATTTCCCAAGCATAGATCGAAAAATTTCCCTAGTATAGATCGAAAAATTTTCCAAGTATAGTTCCAATAATTTTCCAAGTATAGATCCAAAAATTTCCCAAGTATAGATCCAAAAATTTCAAAAGAATAGATACAAAAATTTCCCAAGTATAGATCCAAAAATTTCCCAAGTATAGATCCAAAAATTTCCCAAGTATAGATCCAAAAATTTCCCAAGTATAGATCCAAAAATTTCCCAAGTATAGATCCAAAAATTTCCCAAGCATAGATCGAAAAATTTTCCAAGTATAGATCGAAAAATTTCCCTAGTATAGATCCAAAAATTTCCCAAGTATAGATCCAAAAATTTCCCAAGTATAGATCGAAAAATTTCCCAAGTATAGATCCAAAAATTTCCCAAGTATAGATCGAAAAATTTCCTAAGTATAGATCCACAAATTTCCCAAGTATACATCCAAAAATTTCCCAAGTATAGATCGAAAAATTTCCCTAGTATAGATCGAAAAATTTCCCTAGTATAGATCCAAAAATTTCCCAAGTATAGATCCAAAAATTTCCCAAGTATAGATCCAAAAATTTCCCAAGTATAGATCGAAAAATTTCCCAAGTATAGATCCAAAAATTTCCCAAGTATAGATTCAAAAATTTTCCAAGTATAGATCCAAAAATTTCCCAAGTATAGATCGAAAAATTTCCCAAGTATAGATCGAAAAATTTCCCAAGTATACATCCAAAAATTTCCCAAGTATAGATCGAAAAATTTCCCAAGTATTGATCGAAAAATTTACCAAGTATAGATTCAAAAATTTACCAAGAATAGATCCAAAAATTTCCCATGTATAGTACAAAAAATTTCCCAAGTATAGATCCAAAAATTTCCCATGAATATATCTAAAATTTCCCAAGCATAGATCGAAAAATTTCCCTAGTATAGATCGAAAAATTTTCCAAGTATAGATCCAAAAATTTCCCAAGTATAAATCCAAAAATTTCCCAAGTATAGATCCAAAAATTTCCCAAGCATAGATCCACAAATTTCCCAAATATACATCCAAAAATTTCCCAAGTATAGATCGAAAAATTTCCCAAGTATAGATCGAAAAATTTCCCAAGTATAGATCCAAAAATTTCCCATGTATAGTACGAAAAATTTCCCAAGTATAGATCCAAAAATTTCCCATGAATAGATCCAAAAATTTCCCAAGTATAGATCCAAAAATTTCACAAGTATACATCCAAAAATTTCCCAAGTATAGATCCAAAAATTTCCCAAGTATGGATCCCAAAATTTCCCAAGTATAGATCCAAAAATTTCCCAAGTAGAGATTCAAAAATTTCCTAAGTAGAGATTCAAAAATTTCCCAAGTAGAGAATCAAAAATTTCCCAAGTAGAGATTCAAAAATTTCCCATGTAGCGATTCAAAAATTTCCCAAGTAGAGATTCAAAAATTTCCCAATTAGAGATTCAAAAATTTCCCAAGTAGAGATTCAAAAATTTCCCAAGTAGAGATTAAAAATTTCCCAAGTAGAGATCCAAAAATTTCCCAAGTATAGATCCAAAAATTTCCCAAGTATAGATCCTAAAATTTCCCAAGTATATATCCAAAAATTTCCCAAGTATAGATCCAAAAATTTCCCAAGTATAGATCCAAAAATTTCCCAAGAATAGATCCAAAAAATTCCCAAGTATAGATCGAAAAATTTCCCAAGTATAGTACGAAAAATTTCCCAAGTATAGATCCAAAAATTTCCCAAGTATAGATCCAAAAATTTCCCGAGTATAGATCAATAAATTTCCCAAGAATAGATCGAAAAATTACCCAAGTATAGATTGAAAAATTTCCCAAGTATAGATCGAAAAATTTTCCAAGTATAGATCCAAAATTTCCCAAGTATAGATCAAAAAATTTCCCAAGTATAGATCGAAAAATTTCCCAAGTATAGATCCAAAAATTTCCCAAGTATAGATTCAAAAATTTTCCAAGTATAGATCCAAAAATTTCCCAAGTATAGATCGAAAAATTTCCCAAGTATAGATCGAAAAATTTCCCAAGTATACATCCAAAAATTTCCCAAGTATAGATCGAAAAATTTCCCAAGTATTGATCGAAAAATTTACCAAGTATAGATTCAAAAATTTACCAAGAATAGATCCAAAAATTTCCCATGTATAGTACAAAAAATTTCCCAAGTATAGATCCAAAAATTTCCCATGAATATATCCAAAAATTTCCCAAGCATAGATCGAAAAATTTCCCTAGTATAGATCCAAAAATTTCCCAAGTATAGATCCAAAAATTTCCCAAGAATAGATACAAAAATTTCCCAAGTATAGATCCAAAAATTTCCCAAGTATAGATCCAAAAATTTCCCAAGTATAGATCCAAAAATTTGCCAAGTATAGATCCAAAAATTTCCCAAGCATAGATCGAAAAATTTTCCAAGTATAGATCGAAAAATTTCCCTAGTATAGATCCAAAAATTTCCCAAGTATAGATCCAAAAATTTCCCAAGTATAGATCGAAAAATTTCCCAAGTATAGATCCAAAAATTTCCCAAGTATAGATCGAAAAATTTCCCAAGTATAGATCCACAAATTTCCCAAATATACATCCAAAAATTTCCCAAGTATAGATCGAAAAATTTCCCTAGTATAGATCCAAAAATTTAACAAGTATAGATCGAAAAATTTCCCAAGTATAGATCCAAAAATTTCCCAAGTATAGATCGAAAAATTTCCCAAGTATAGATCCACAAATTTCCCAAATATACATCCAAAAATTTCGCAAGTATAGATCGAAAAATTTCCCAAGTATAGATCGAAAAATTTCCCAAGTATAGATCCAAAAATTTCCCATGTATAGTACGAAAAATTTCCCAAGTATAGATCCAAAAATTTCCCATGAATAGATCCAAAAATTTCCCAAGTATAGATCCAAAAATTTCACAAGTATACATCCAAAAATTTCCCAAGTATAGATCCAAAAATTTCCCAAGTATGGATCCCAAAATTTCCCAAGTATGGATTAAAAATTTCCCAAGTAGAGATTCAAAAATTTCCTAAGTAGAGATTCAAAAATTTCCCAAGTAGAGAATCAAAAATTTCCCAAGTAGAGATTCAAAAATTTCCCATGTAGCGATTCAAAAATTTCCCAAGTAGAGATTCAAAAATTTCCCAATTAGAGATTCAAAAATTTCCCAAGTAGAAATTCAAAAATTTCCCAAGTAGAGATTAAAAATTTCCCAAGTAGAGATCCAAAAATTTCCCAAGTATAGATCCAAAAATTTCCCAAGTATAGATCCTAAAATTTCCCAAGTATATATCCAAAAATTTCCCAAGTATAGATCCAAAAATTTCCCAAGTATAGATCCAAAAATTTCCCAAGAATAGATCCAAAAAATTCCCAAGTATAGATCGAAAAATTTCCCAAGTATAGTACGAAAAATTTCCCAAGTATAGATCCAAAAATTTCCCAAGTATAGATCCAAAAATTTCCCAAGTATAGATCAATAAATTTCCCAAGAATAGATCGAAAAATTACCCAAGTATAGATCGAAAAATTTCCCAAGTATAGATCGAAAAATTTTCCAAGTATAGATCGAAAAATTTCCCAAATAGAGGTCGAAAAATTTCCCAAGTATAGTACGAAAAATTTGCCAAGTATAGATCGAAAAATTTCCCAAGTATAGATCCAAAAATTTCCCAAGAATAGATCCAAAAATTTCCCAAGTATAGTACGAAAAATTTCCGAAGTATAGATCCAAAAATTTCCCAAGTATAGATCCAAAAATTTCACAAGTATACATCCAAAAATTTCCCAAGTATAGATCCAAAAATTTCCCAAGTATGGATCCCAAAATTTCCCAAGTATGGATCCAAAAATTTCCCAAGTAGAGATTCAAAAATTTCCTAAGTAGAGATTCAAAAATTTCCCAAGTAGAGAATCAAAAATTTCCCAAGTAGAGATTCAAAAATTTCCCATGTAGCGATTCAAAAATTTCCCAAGTAGAGATTCAAAAATTTCCCAATTAGAGATTCAAAAATTTCCCAAGTAGAAATTCAAAAATTTCCCAAGTAGAGATTAAAAATTTCCCAAGTAGAGATCCAAAAATTTCCCAAGTATAGATCCAAAAATTTCCCAAGTATAGATCCTAAAATTTCCCAAGTATATATCCAAAAATTTCCCAAGTATAGATCCAAAAATTTCCCAAGTATAGATCCAAAAATTTCCCAAGAATAGATCCAAAAAATTCCCAAGTATAGATCGAAAAATTTCCCAAGTATAGTACGAAAAATTTCCCAAGTATAGATCCAAAAATTTCCCAAGTATAGATCCAAAAATTTCCCAAGTATAGATCAATAAATTTCCCAAGAATAGATCGAAAAATTACCCAAGTATAGATCGAAAAATTTCCCAAGTATAGATCGAAAAATTTTCCAAGTATAGATCGAAAAATTTCCCAAATAGAGGTCGAAAAATTTCCCAAGTATAGTACGAAAAATTTGCCAAGTATAGATCGAAAAATTTCCCAAGTATAGATCCAAAAATTTCCCAAGAATAGATCCAAAAATTTCCCAAGTATAGTACGAAAAATTTCCGAAGTATAGATCCAAAAATTTCCCAAGTATAGATCCAAAAATTTCACAAGTATACATCCAAAAATTTCCCAAGTATAGATCCAAAAATTTCCCAAGTATGGATCCCAAAATTTCCCAAGTATGGATCCAAAAATTTCCCAAGTAGAGATTCAAAAATTTCCTAAGTAGAGATTCAAAAATTTCCCAAGTAGAGAATCAAAAATTTCCCAAGTAGAGATTCAAAAATTTCCCATGTAGCGATTCAAAAATTTCCCAAGTAGAGATTCAAAAATTTCCCAATTAGAGATTCAAAAATTTCCCAAGTAGAAATTCAAAAATTTCCCAAGTAGAGATTAAAAATTTCCCAAGTAGAGATCCAAAAATTTCCCAAGTATAGATCCAAAAATTTCCCAAGTATAGATCCTAAAATTTCCCAAGTATATATCCAAAAATTTCCCAAGTATAGATCCAAAAATTTCCCAAGTATAGATCCAAAAATTTCCCAAGAATAGATCCAAAAAATTCCCAAGTATAGATCGAAAAATTTCCCAAGTATAGTACGAAAAATTTCCCAAGTATAGATCCAAAAATTTCCCAAGTATAGATCCAAAAATTTCCCAAGTATAGATCAATAAATTTCCCAAGAATAGATCGAAAAATTACCCAAGTATAGATCGAAAAATTTCCCAAGTATAGATCGAAAAATTTTCCAAGTATAGATCGAAAAATTTCCCAAATAGAGGTCGAAAAATTTCCCAAGTATAGTACGAAAAATTTGCCAAGTATAGATCGAAAAATTTCCCAAGTATAGATCCAAAAATTTCCCAAGAATAGATCCAAAAATTTCCCAAGTATAGTACGAAAAATTTCCCAAGTATAGATCCAAAAATTTCCCAAGTATAGATCCAAAAATTTCACAAGTATACATCCAAAAATTTCCCAAGTATAGATCCAAAAATTTCCCAAGCATAGATCGAAAAATTTTCCAAGTATAGATCGAAAAATTTCCCAAGTATAGATCCAAAATTTCCCAAGTAAAGTTCCAAAAATTTCCCAAGTATAGATCGAAAAATTTCTCAAGTATAGATCCAATAATTTCCCAAGTATGGATCCAAAAATTTCCCAAGTATAGATCCAAAAATTTCCCAAGTATAGATCGAAAAATTTCCCAAGTATAGATCGAAAACTTTCCCTAGTATAGATCCAAAAATTTCCCAAGTATAGATCCAAAAATTTCCCAAGAATAGATCCAAAAATTTCCCAAGTATAGATCCAAAAATTTCCCAAGTTTAGATCCAAAAATTTCCCAAGTATAGATCGAAAAATTTCCTAGTATAGATCGAAAAATTTTCCAAGTATAGATCCAAAAATTTCCCAAGTATAGATCCAAAAATTTCCCAAGTATAGATCCAAAATTTCCCAAGAATAGATCCAAAAATTTCCCAAGTATAGATCCAAAAATTTCCCAAGTATAGATCCAAAAATTTCCCAAGTATAGATCCAAAAATTTCCCAAGTATAGATCGAAAAATTTCCCTAGTATAGATCGAAAAATTTTCCAAGTATAGATCCAAAAATTTCCCAAGTATAGATCCAAAAATTTCCCAAGAATAGATCCAAAAATTTCCCAAGTATAGATCCAAAAATTTCCCAAGTATAGATCCAAAAATTTCCCAAGTGTAGATCCAAAAATTTCCCAAGAATAGATCCAAAAATTTCCCAAGTATAGTACGAAAAATTTCCCAGTATAGATCCAAAAATTTCCCAAGTATAGATCCAAAAATTTCCCAAGTATAGATCGAAAAATTTCCCAAGTATAGAGCCAAAAATTTCCCAAGTATAGATCGAAAAATTTACCAAGTATAGATCCACAAATTTCCCAAGTATACATCCAAAAATTTCCCAAGTATAGATCGAAAAATTTCCCTAGTATAGATCGAAAAATTTCCCTAGTATAGATCGAAAAATTTCCCAAGTATAGATCCAAAAATTTCCCAAGTATAGATCCAAAAATTTCCCAAGAATAGATCCAAAAATTTCCCATGTATAGTACGAAAAATTTCCCAAGTATAGATCCAAAAATTTCCCATGAATAGATCCAAAAATTTCCTAAGTATAGATCCAAAAATTTCCCAAGTATAGATCCAAAAATTTACCAAGTATAGATCCAAAAATTTCCCAAGCATAGATCGAAAAATTTTCCAAGTATAGATCGAAAAATTTCCCTAGTATAGATCCAAAAATTTCCCAAGTATAGATCCAAAAATTTCCCAAGTATAGATCGAAAAATTTCCCAAGTATAGATCCAAAAATTTCCCAAGTATACATCGAAAAATTTCCCAAGTATAGATCCACAAATTTCCCAAATATACATCCAAAAATTTCCCAAGTATAGATCGAAAAATTTCCCTAGTATAGATCGAAAAATTTCCCAAGTATAGATCGAAAAATTTCCCAAGTATAGATCCAAAAATTCCCCAAGAATAGATCCAAAAATTTCCCATGTATAGTACGAAAAATTTCCCAAGTATAGATCCAAAAATTTCCCATGAATAGATCCAAAAATTTCCCAAGTATAGATCCAAAAATTTCCCAAGTATAGATCCAAAAATTTCCCAAGTATAGATCCAAAAATTTCCCAAGTATAGATCGAAAAATTTCCCAAGTACAGAGCCAAAAATTTCCCAAGTATAGATCGAAAAATTTACCAAGTATAGATCGAAAAATTTCCCAAGTATAGATCCAAAAATTCCCCAAGAATAGATCCAAAAATTTCCCATGTATAGTACGAAAAATTTCCCAAGTATAGATCCAAAAATTTCCCATGAATAGATCCAAAAATTTCCCAAGTATAGATCCAAAAATTTCCCAAGTATAGATCCAAAAATTTCCCAAGTATAGATCCAAAAATTTCCCAAGTATAGATCGAAAAATTTCCCAAGTACAGAGCCAAAAATTTCCCAAGTATAGATCGAAAAATTTACCAAGTATACATCCAAAAATTTCCCAAGTATAGATCGAAAAATTTCCCTAGTATAGATCGAAAAATTTCCCAAGTATAGATCGAAAAATTTCCCAAGTATAGATCCAAAAATTTCCCAAGAATAGATCCAAAAATTTCCCATGTATAGTACGAAAAATTTCCCAAGTATAGATCCAAAAATTTCCCATGAATAGATCCAAAAATTTCCTAAGTATAGATCCAAAAATTTCCCAAGTATAGATCCAAAAATTTACCAAGTATAGATCCAAAAATTTCCCAAGCATAGATCGAAAAATTTTCCAAGTATAGATCGAAAAATTTCCCTAGTATAGATCCAAAAATTTCCCAAGTATAGATCCAAAAATTTCCCAAGTATAGATCGAAAAATTTCCCAAGTATAGATCCAAAAATTTCCCAAGTATAGATCGAAAAATTTCCCAAGTATAGATCCACAAATTTCCCAAATATACATCCAAAAATTTCCCAAGTATAGATCGAAAAATTTCCCTAGTATAGATCGAAAAATTTCCCAAGTATAGATCGAAAAATTTCCCAAGTATAGATCCAAAAATTCCCCAAGAATAGATCCAAAAATTTCCCATGTATAGTACGAAAAATTTCCCAAGTATAGATCCAAAAATTTCCCATGAATAGATCCAAAAATTTCCCAAGTATAGATCCAAAAATTTCCCAAGTATAGATCCAAAAATTTCACAAGTATACATCCAAAAATTTCCCAAGTATAGATCCAAAAATTTCCCAAGTATAGATTCAAAAATTTTCCAAGTATAGATCGAAAAATTTCCCTAGTATAGATCGAAAAATTTCCCTAGTATAGATCCAAAAATTTCCCAAGTATAGATCCAAAAATTTCCCAAGTATAAATCCAAAAATTTCCCAAGTATAGATCCAAAAATTTCCCAAGCATAGATCGAAAAAATTTCCAAGTATAGATCGAAAAATTTCCCAAGTATAGATCCAAAATTTCCCAAGTATAGATCAAAAAATTTCCCAAGTATAGATCGAAAAATTTCCCAAGTATAGATCCAAAAATTTCCCAAGTATAGATTCAAAAATTTTCCAAGTATAGATCGAAAAATTTCCCAAGTATAGATCCAAAAATTTCCCAAGTATAGATCGAAAAATTTCCCAAGTATAGATCGAAAAAATTCCCAAGTATACATCCAAAAATTTCCCAAGTATAGATCGAAAAATTTCCCAAGTATTGATCGAAAAATTTACCAAGTATAGATTCAAAAATTTCCCAAGAATAGATCCAAAAATTTCCCATGTATAGTACAAAAAATTTCCCAAGTATAGATCCAAAAATTTCCCATGAATAGATCCAAAAATTTCCCAAGCATAGATCGAAAAATTTCCCTAGTATAGATCGAAAAATTTTCCAAGTATAGTTCCAATAATTTTCCAAGTATAGATCCAAAAATTTCCCAAGTATAGATCCAAAAATTTCAAAAGAATAGATACAAAAATTTCCCAAGTATAGATCCAAAAATTTCCCAAGTATAGATCCAAAAATTTCCCAAGTATAGATCCAAAAATTTCCCAAGTATAGATCCAAAAATTTCCCAAGTATAGATCCAAAAATTTCCCAAGCATAGATCGAAAAATTTTCCAAGTATAGATCGAAAAATTTCCCTAGTATAGATCCAAAAATTTCCCAAGTATAGATCCAAAAATTTCCCAAGTATAGATCGAAAAATTTCCCAAGTATAGATCCAAAAATTTCCCAAGTATAGATCCAAAAATTTCCCAAGTATAGATCCACAAATTTCCCAAGTATACATCCAAAAATTTCCCAAGTATAGATCGAAAAATTTCCCTAGTATAGATCGAAAAATTTCCCTAGTATAGATCCAAAAATTTCCCAAGTATAGATCCAAAAATTTCCCAAGTATAGATCCAAAAATTTCCCAAGTATAGATCGAAAAATTTCCCAAGTATAGATCCAAAAATTTCCCAAGTATAGATTCAAAAATTTTCCAAGTATAGATCCAAAAATTTCCCAAGTATAGATCGAAAAATTTCCCAAGTATAGATCGAAAAATTTCCCAAGTATACATCCAAAAATTTCCCAAGTATAGATCGAAAAATTTCCCAAGTATTGATCGAAAAATTTACCAAGTATAGATTCAAAAATTTACCAAGAATAGATCCAAAAATTTCCCATGTATAGTACAAAAAATTTCCCAAGTATAGATCCAAAAATTTCCCATGAATATATCCAAAAATTTCCCAAGCATAGATCGAAAAATTTTCCAAGTATAGATCCAAAAATTTCCCAAGTATAGATCCAAAAATTTCCCAAGTATAGATCCAAAAATTTCCCAAGTATAGATACAAAAATTTCCCAAGTATAGATCCAAAAATTTCCCAAGTATAGATCCAAAAATTTCCCAAGTATAGATCGAAAAATTTCCCAAGTATTGATCGAAAAATTTACCAAGTATAGATTCAAAAATTTCCCAAGAATAGATCCAAACATTTCCTATGTATAGTACAAAAAATTTCCCAAGTATAGATCCAAAAATTTCCCATGAATAGATCCAAAAATTTCCCAAGCATAGATCGAAAAATTTCCCTAGTATAGATCGAAAAATTTTCCAAGTATAGTTCCAAAAATTTTCCAAGTATAGATCCAAAAATTTCCCAAGTATAGATCCAAAAATTTCCCAAGAATAGATACAAAAATTTCCCAAGTATAGATCCAAAAATTTCCCAAGTATAGATCCAAAAATTTCCCAAGTATAGATCCAAAAATTTCCCAAGTATAGATCCAAAAATTTCCCAAGTATAGATCCAAAAATTTCCCAAGCATAGATCGAAAAATTTTCCAAGTATAGATCGAAAAATTTCCCTAGTATAGATCCAAAAATTTCCCAAGTATAGATCCAAAAATTTCCCAAGTATAGATCGAAAAATTTCCCAAGTATAGATCCAAAAATTTCCCAAGTATAGATCCAAAAATTTCCCAAGTATAGATCCACAAATTTCCCAAGTATACATCCAAAAATTTCCCAAGTATAGATCGAAAAATTTCCCTAGTATAGATCGAAAAATTTCCCTAGTATAGATCCAAAAATTTCCCAAGTATAGATCCAAAAATTTCCCAAGTATAGATCCAAAAATTTCCCAAGTATAGATCGAAAAATTTCCCAAGTATAGATCCAAAAATTTCCCAAGTATAGATTCAAAAATTTTCCAAGTATAGATCCAAAAATTTCCCAAGTATAGATCGAAAAATTTCCCAAGTATAGATCGAAAAATTTCACCAGTATACATCCAAAAATTTCCCAAGTATAGATCGAAAAATTTCCCAAGTATTGATCGAAAAATTTACCAAGTATAGATTCAAAAATTTACCAAGAATAGATCCAAAAATTTCCCATGTATAGTACAAAAAATTTCCCAAGTATAGATCCAAAAATTTCCCATGAATATATCCAAAAATTTCCCAAGCATAGATCGAAAAATTTCCCTAGTATAGATCGAAAAATTTTCCAAGTATAGATCCAAAAATTTCCCAAGTATAAATCCAAAAATTTCCCAATTATAGATCCAAAAATTTCCCAAGCATAGATCGAAAAATTTTCCAAGTATAGATCCACAAATTTCCCAAATATACATCCAAAAATTTCCCAAGTATAGATCGAAAAATTTCCCAAGTATAGATCGAAAAATTTCCCAAGTATAGATCCAAAAATTTCCCATGAATAGATCCAAAAATTTCCCAAGTATAGATCCAAAAATTTCACAAGTATACATCCAAAAATTTCCCAAGTATAGATCCAAAAATTTCCCAAGTATGGATCCCAAAATTTCCCAAGTATAGATCCAAAAATTTCCCAAGTAGAGATTCAAAAATTTCCTAAGTAGAGATTCAAAAATTTCCCAAGTAGAGAATCAAAAATTTCCCAAGTAGAGATTCAAAAATTTCCCATGTAGCGATTCAAAAATTTCCCAAGTAGAGATTCAAAAATTTCCCAATTAGAGATTCAAAAATTTCCCAAGTAGAGATTCAAAAATTTCCCAAGTAGAGATTAAAAATTTCCCAAGTAGAGATCCAAAAATTTCCCAAGTATAGATCCAAAAATTTCCCAAGTATAGATCCTAAAATTTCCCAAGTATATATCCAAAAATTTCCCAAGTATAGATCCAAAAATTTCCCAAGTATAGATCCAAAAATTTCCCAAGAATAGATCCAAAAAATTCCCAAGTATAGATCGAAAAATTTTCCAAGTATAGTACGAAAAATTTCCCAAGTATAGATCCAAAAATTTCCCAAGTATAGATCCAAAAATTTCCCAAGTATAGATCAATAAATTTCCCAAGAATAGATCGAAAAATTACCCAAGTATAGATCAAAAAATTTCCCAAGTATAGATCGAAAAATTTTCCAAGTATAGATCCAAAATTTCCCAAGTATAGATCAAAAAATTTCCCAAGTATAGATCGAAAAATTTCCCAAGTATAGATCCAAAAATTTCCCAAGTATAGATCGAAAAATTTCCCAAGTATTGATCGAAAAATTTACCAAGTATAGATTCAAAAATTTACCAAGAATAGATCCAAAAATTTCCCATGTATAGTACAAAAAATTTCCCAAGTATAGATCCAAAAATTTCCCATGAATATATCCAAAAATTTCCCAAGCATAGATCGAAAAATTTCCCTAGTATAGATCGAAAAATTTTCCAAGTATAGATCCAAAAATTTCCCAAGTATAAATCCAAAAATTTCCCAAGTATAGATCCAAAAATTTCCCAAGCATAGATCGAAAAATTTTCCAAGTATAGATCCACAAATTTCCCAAATATACATCCAAAAATTTCCCAAGTATAGATCGAAAAATTTCCCAAGTATAGATCGAAAAATTTCCCAAGTATAGATCCAAAAATTTCCCATGTATAGTACGAAAAATTTCCCAAGTATAGATCCAAAAATTTCCCATGAATAGATCCAAAAATTTCCCAAGTATAGATCCAAAAATTTCACAAGTATACATCCAAAAATTTCCCAAGTATAGATCCAAAAATTTCCCAAGTATGGATCCCAAAATTTCCCAAGTATAGATCCAAAAATTTCCCAAGTAGAGATTCAAAAATTTCCTAAGTAGAGATTCAAAAATTTCCCAAGTAGAGAATCAAAAATTTCCCAAGTAGAGATTCAAAAATTTCCCATGTAGCGATTCAAAAATTTCCCAAGTAGAGATTCAAAAATTTCCCAATTAGAGATTCAAAAATTTCCCAAGTAGAGATTCAAAAATTTCCCAAGTAGAGATTAAAAATTTCCCAAGTAGAGATCCAAAAATTTCCCAAGTATAGATCCAAAAATTTCCCAAGTATAGATCCTAAAATTTCCCAAGTATATATCCAAAAATTTCCCAAGTATAGATCCAAAAATTTCCCAAGTATAGATCCAAAAATTTCCCAAGAATAGATCCAAAAAATTCCCAAGTATAGATCGAAAAATTTCCCAAGTATAGTACGAAAAATTTCCCAAGTATAGATCCAAAAATTTCCCAAGTATAGATCCAAAAATTTCCCAAGTATAGATCAATAAATTTCCCAAGAATAGATCGAAAAATTACCCAAGTATAGATCGAAAAATTTCCCAAGTATAGATCGAAAAATTTTCCAAGTATAGATCCAAAATTTCCCAAGTATAGATCAAAAAATTTCCCAAGTATAGATCGAAAAATTTCCCAAGTATAGATCCAAAAATTTCCCAAGTATAGATTCAAAAATTTTCCAAGTATAGATCCAAAAATTTCCCAAGTATAGATCGAAAAATTTCCCAAGTATAGATCGAAAAATTTCCCAAGTATACATCCAAAAATTTCCCAAGTATAGATCGAAAAATTTCCCAAGTATTGATCGAAAAATTTACCAAGTATAGATTCAAAAATTTACCAAGAATAGATCCAAAAATTTCCCATGTATAGTACAAAAAATTTCCCAAGTATAGATCCAAAAATTTCCCATGAATATATCCAAAAATTTCCCAAGCATAGATCGAAAAATTTCCCTAGTATAGATCGAAAAATTTTCCAAGTATAGATCCAAAAATTTCCCAAGTATAGATCCAAAAATTTCCCAAGTATAGATCCAAAAATTTCCCAAGAATAGATACAAAAATTTCCCAAGTATAGATCCAAAAATTTCCCAAGTATAGATCCAAAAATTTCCCAAGTATAGATCCAAAAATTTCCCAAGTATAGATCCAAAAATTTCCCAAGCATAGATCGAAAAATTTTCCAAGTATAGATCGAAAAATTTCCCTAGTATAGATCCAAAAATTTCCCAAGTATAGATCCAAAAATTTCCCAAGTATAGATCGAAAAATTTCCCAAGTATAGATCCAAAAATTTCCCAAGTATAGATCGAAAAATTTCCCAAGTATAGATCCACAAATTTCCCAAATATACATCCAAAAATTTCCCAAGTATAGATCGAAAAATTTCCCTAGTATAGATCCAAAAATTTAACAAGTATAGATCGAAAAATTTCCCAAGTATAGATCCAAAAATTTCCCAAGTATAGATCGAAAAATTTCCCAAGTATAGATCCACAAATTTCCCAAATATACATCCAAAAATTTCGCAAGTATAGATCGAAAAATTTCCCAAGTATAGATCGAAAAATTTCCCAAGTATAGATCCAAAAATTTCCCATGTATAGTACGAAAAATTTCCCAAGTATAGATCCAAAAATTTCCCATGAATAGATCCAAAAATTTCCCAAGTATAGATCCAAAAATTTCACAAGTATACATCCAAAAATTTCCCAAGTATAGATCCAAAAATTTCCCAAGTATGGATCCCAAAATTTCCCAAGTATAGATCCAAAAATTTCCCAAGTAGAGATTCAAAAATTTCCTAAGTAGAGATTCAAAAATTTCCCAAGTAGAGAATCAAAAATTTCCCAAGTAGAGATTCAAAAATTTCCCATGTAGCGATTCAAAAATTTCCCAAGTAGAGATTCAAAAATTTCCCAATTAGAGATTCAAAAATTTCCCAAGTAGAAATTCAAAAATTTCCCAAGTAGAGATTAAAAATTTCCCAAGTAGAGATCCAAAAATTTCCCAAGTATAGATCCAAAAATTTCCCAAGTATAGATCCTAAAATTTCCCAAGTATATATCCAAAAATTTCCCAAGTATAGATCCAAAAATTTCCCAAGTATAGATCCAAAAATTTCCCAAGAATAGATCCAAAAAATTCCCAAGTATAGATCGAAAAATTTCCCAAGTATAGTACGAAAAATTTCCCAAGTATAGATCCAAAAATTTCCCAAGTATAGATCCAAAAATTTCCCAAGTATAGATCAATAAATTTCCCAAGAATAGATCGAAAAATTACCCAAGTATAGATCGAAAAATTTCCCAAGTATAGATCGAAAAATTTTCCAAGTATAGATCGAAAAATTTCCCAAATAGAGGTCGAAAAATTTCCCAAGTATAGTACGAAAAATTTGCCAAGTATAGATCGAAAAATTTCCCAAGTATAGATCCAAAAATTTCCCAAGAATAGATCCAAAAATTTCCCAAGTATAGTACGAAAAATTTCCCAAGTATAGATCCAAAAATTTCCCAAGTATAGATCCAAAAATTTCACAAGTATACATCCAAAAATTTCCCAAGTATAGATCCAAAAATTTCCCAAGCATAGATCGAAAAATTTTCCAAGTATAGATCGAAAAATTTCCCAAGTATAGATCCAAAATTTCCCAAGTAAAGATCCAAAAATTTCCCAAGTATAGATCGAAAAATTTCTCAAGTATAGATCCAATAATTTCCCAAGTATAGATCCAAAAATTTCCCAAGTATAGATCCAAAAATTTCCCAAGTATAGATCGAAAAATTTCCCAAGTATAGATCGAAAACTTTACCTAGTATAGATCCAAAAATTTCCCAAGTATAGATCCAAAAATTTCCCAAGAATAGATCCAAAAATTTCCCAAGTATAGATCCAAAAATTTCCCAAGTTTAGATCCAAAAATTTCCCAAGTATAGATCGAAAAATTTCCTAGTATAGATCGAAAAATTTTCCAAGTATAGATCCAAAAATTTCCCAAGTATAGATCCAAAAATTTCCCAAGTATAGATCCAAAATTTCCCAAGAATAGATCCAAAAATTTCCCAAGTATAGATCGAAAAATTTCCCAAGTATAGATCCAAAAATTTCCCAAGTATAGATCCAAAAATTTCCCAAGTATAGATCGAAAAATTTCCCTAGTATAGATCGAAAAATTTTCCAAGTATAGATCCAAAAATTTCCCAAGTATAGATCCAAAAATTTCCCAAGTATAGATCCAAAAATTTCCCAAGAATAGATCCAAAAATTTCCCAAGTATAGATCCAAAAATTTCCCAAGTATAGATCCAAAAATTTCCCAAGCATAGATCCAAAAATTTCCTAAGTATAGATCCAAAAATTTCCCAAGTGTAGATCCAAAAATTTCCCAAGAATAGATCCAAAAATTTCCCAAGTATAGTACGAAAAATTTCCCAGTATAGATCCAAAAATTTCCCAAGTATAGATCCCAAAATTTCCCAAGTATAGATCCAAAAATTTCCCAAGTATAGATCCAAAAATTTACCAAGTATAGATCCAAAAATTTCCCAAGAATAGATCCAAAAATTTCCCAAGTATAGATCGAAAAATTTCCCAAGTATAGATCCAAAAATTTCCCAAGTATAGATCCAAAAATTTCCCAAGTATAGATCGAAAAATTTCCCTAGTATAGATCGAAAAATTTTCCAAGTATAGATCCAAAAATTTCCCAAGTATAGATCCAAAAATTTCCCAAGTATAGATCCAAAAATTTCCCAAGAATAGATCCAAAAATTTCCCAAGTATAGATCCAAAAATTTCCCAAGTATAGATCCAAAAATTTCCCAAGCATAGATCCAAAAATTTCCTAAGTATAGATCCAAAAATTTCCCAAGTGTAGATCCAAAAATTTCCCAAGAATAGATCCAAAAATTTCCCAAGTATAGTACGAAAAATTTCCCAGTATAGATCCAAAAATTTCCCAAGTATAGATCCCAAAATTTCCCAAGTATAGATCCAAAAATTTCCCAAGTATAGATCCAAAAATTTACCAAGTATAGATCCAAAAATTTCCCAAGTATAGATCCAAAAATTTCCCAAGTATAGATCGAAAAATTTCCCAAGTATAGAGCCAAAAATTTCCCAAGTATAGATCGAAAAATTTACCAAGTATAGATCCACAAATTTCCCAAGTATACATCCAAAAATTTCCCAAGTATAGATCGAAAAATTTCCCTAGTATAGATCGAAAAATTTCCCAAGTATAGATCGAAAAATTTCCCAAGTATAGATCCAAAAATTTCCCAAGAATAGATCCAAAAATTTCCCATGTATAGTACGAAAAATTTCCCAAGTATAGATCCAAAAATTTCCCATGAATAGATCCAAAAATTTCCTAAGTATAGATCCAAAAATTTCCCAAGTATAGATCCAAAAATTTACCAAGTATAGATCCAAAAATTTCCCAAGCATAGATCGAAAAATTTTCCAAGTATAGATCGAAAAATTTCCCTAGTATAGATCCAAAAATTTCCCAAGTATAGATCCAAAAATTTCCCAAGTATAGATCGAAAAATTTCCCAAGTATAGATCCAAAAATTTCCCAAGTATAGATCGAAAAATTTCCCAAGTATAGATCCACAAATTTCCCAAATATACATCCAAAAATTTCCCAAGTATAGATCGAAAAATTTCCCTAGTATAGATCGAAAAATTTCCCAAGTATAGATCGAAAAATTTCCCAAGTATAGATCCAAAAATTCCCCAAGAATAGATCCAAAAATTTCCCATGTATAGTACGAAAAATTTCCCAAGTATAGATCCAAAAATTTCCCATGAATAGATCCAAAAATTTCCCAAGTATAGATCCAAAAATTTCCCAAGTATAGATCGAAAAATTTCCCAAGTAGAGGTCGAAAAATTTCCCAAGTATAGTACGAAAAATTTGCCAAGTATAGATCCAAAAATTTCCCAAGTATAGATCCAAAAATTTCCCAAGAATAGATCCAAAAATTTCCCAAGTATAGTACGAAAAATTTCCCAAGTATAGATCCAAAAATTTCCCAAGCATAGATCGAAAAATTTTCCAAGTATAGATCGAAAAATTTCCCAAGTATAGATCCAAAATTTCCCAAGTAAAGATCCAAAAATTTCCCAAGTATAGATCGAAAAATTTCTCAAGTATAGATCCAATAATTTCCCAAGTATAGATCCAAAAATTTCCCAAGTATAGATCCAAAAATTTCCCTAGTATAGATCCAAAAATTTCCCAAGTATAGATCCAAAAATTTCCCAAGAATAGATCCAAAAATTTCCCAAGTATAGATCCAAAAATTTCCCAAGTATAGATCCAAAATTTCCCAAGAATAGATCCAAAAATTTCCCAAGTATAGTACGAAAAATTTCCCAAGTATAGATCCAAAAATTTCCCAAGTATAGATCCAAAAATTTCACAAGTATACATCCAAAAATTTCCCAAGTATAGATCCAAAAATTTCCCAAGCATAGATCGAAAAATTTTCCAAGTATAGATCGAAAAATTTCCCAAGTATAGATCCAAAATTTCCCAAGTAAAGATCCAAAAATTTCCCAAGTATAGATCGAAAAATTTCTCAAGTATAGATCCAATAATTTCCCAAGTATAAATCGAAAAATTTCCCAAGTATAGATCGAAAACTTTCCCTAGTATAGATCCAAAAATTTCCCAAGTATAGATCCAAAAATTTCCCAAGAATAGATCCAAAAATTTCCCAAGTATAGATCCAAAAATTTCCCAAGTTTAGATCCAAAAATTTCCCAAGTATAGATCGAAAAATTTCCTAGTATAGATCGAAAAATTTTCCAAGTATAGATCCAAAAATTTCCCAAGTATAGATCCAAAAATTTCCCAAGTATAGATCCAAAAATTTCCCAAGAATAGATCCAAAAATTTCCCAAGTATAGTACGAAAAATTTCCCAAGTATAGATCCAAAAATTTCCCAAGTTTAGATCCAAAAATTTCCCAAGTATAGATCGAAAAATTTCCTAGTATAGATCGAAAAATTTTCCAAGTATAGATCCAAAAATTTCCCAAGTATAGATCGAAAAATTTCCCAAGTAGAGGTCGTAAAATTTCCCAAGTATAGTACGAAAAATTTGCCAAGTATAGATCCAAAAATTTCCCAAGTATAGATCCAAAAATTTCCCAAGAATAGATCCAAAAATTTCCCAAGTATAGTACGAAAAATTTCCCAAGTATAGATCCAAAAATTTCCCAAGCATAGATCGAAAAATTTTCCAAGTATAGATCGAAAAATTTCCCAAGTATAGATCCAAAATTTCCCAAGTAAAGATCCAAAAATTTCCCAAGTATAGATCGAAAAATTTCTCAAGTATAGATCCAATAATTTCCCAAGTATAGATCCAAAAATTTCCCAAGTATAGATCCAAAAATTTCCCTAGTATAGATCCAAAAATTTCCCAAGTATAGATCCAAAAATTTCCCAAGAATAGATCCAAAAATTTCCCAAGTATAGATCCAAAAATTTCCCAAGTATAGATCCAAAATTTCCCAAGAATAGATCCAAAAATTTCCCAAGTATAGTACGAAAAATTTCCCAAGTATAGATCCAAAAATTTCCCAAGTATAGATCCAAAAATTTCACAAGTATACATCCAAAAATTTCCCAAGTATAGATCCAAAAATTTCCCAAGCATAGATCGAAAAATTTTCCAAGTATAGATCGAAAAATTTCCCAAGTATAGATCCAAAATTTCCCAAGTAAAGATCCAAAAATTTCCCAAGTATAGATCGAAAAATTTCTCAAGTATAGATCCAATAATTTCCCAAGTATAAATCGAAAAATTTCCCAAGTATAGATCGAAAACTTTCCCTAGTATAGATCCAAAAATTTCCCAAGTATAGATCCAAAAATTTCCCAAGAATAGATCCAAAAATTTCCCAAGTATAGATCCAAAAATTTCCCAAGTTTAGATCCAAAAATTTCCCAAGTATAGATCGAAAAATTTCCTAGTATAGATCGAAAAATTTTCCAAGTATAGATCCAAAAATTTCCCAAGTATAGATCCAAAAATTTCCCAAGTATAGATCCAAAATTTCCCAAGAATAGATCCAAAAATTTCCCAAGTATAGATCGAAAAATTTCCCAAGTATAGATCCAAAAATTTCCCAAGTATAGATCCAAAAATTTCCCAAGTATAGATCGAAAAATTTCCCTAGTATAGATCGAAAAATTTTCCAAGTATAGATCCAAAAATTTCCCAAGTATAGATCCAAAAATTTCCCAAGTATAGATCCAAAAATTTCCCAAGAATAGATCCAAAATTTTCCCAAGTATAGATCCAAAAATTTCCCAAGTATAGATCCAAAAATTTCCCAAGCATAGATCCAAAAATTTCCCAAGTATAGTACGAAAAATTTCCCAGTATAGATCCAAAAATTTCCCAAGTATAGATCGCAAAATTTCCCAAGTATAGATCCAAAAATTTCCCAAGTATAGATCCAAAAATTTACCAAGTATAGATCCAAAAATTTCCCAAGCATAGATCCAAAAATTTCCCAAGTATAGATCCAAAAATTTCCCAAGTATAGATCGAAAAATTTCCCAAGTATAGAGCCAAAAATTTCCCAAGTATAGATCGAAAAATTTACCAAGTATAGATCCACAAATTTCCCAAGTATACATCCAAAAATTTCCCAAGTATAGATCGAAAAATTTCCCTAGTATAGATCGAAAAATTTCCCAAGTATAGATCGAAAAATTTCCCAAGTATAGATCCAAAAATTTCCCAAGAATAGATCCAAAAATTTCCCATGTATAGTACGAAAAATTTCCCAAGTATAGATCCAAAAATTTCCCATGAATAGATCCAAAAATTTCCTAAGTATAGATCCAAAAATTTCCCAAGTATAGATCCAAAAATTTACCAAGTATAGATCCAAAAATTTCCCAAGCATAGATCCAAAAATTTTCCAAGTATAGATCGAAAAATTTCCCTAGTATAGATCCAAAAATTTCCCAAGTATAGATCCAAAAATTTCCCAAGTATAGATCGAAAAATTTCCCAAGTATAGATCCAAAAATTTCCCAAGTATAGATCGAAAAATTTCCCAAGTATAGATCCACAAATTTCCCAAATATACATCCAAAAATTTCCCAAGTATAGATCGAAAAATTTCCCTAGTATAGATCGAAAAATTTCCCAAGTATAGATCGAAAAATTTCCCAAGTATAGATCCAAAAATTCCCCAAGAATAGATCCAAAAATTTCCCATGTATAGTACGAAAAATTTCCCAAGTATAGATCCAAAAATTTCCCATGATTAGATCCAAAAATTTCCAAAGTATTGATCCAAAAATTTCCCAAGTATAGATCCAAAAATTTCACAAGTATACATCCAAAAATTTCCCAAGTATAGATCCAAAAATTTCCCAAGTATAGATCCCAAAATTTCCCAAGTATAGATCCAAAAATTTCCCAAGTAGAGATTCAAAAATTTGCTAAGTAGAGATTCAAAAATTTCCCAAGTAGAGAATCAAAAATTTCCCAAGTAGAGATTCAAAAATTTCCCATGTAGCTATTCAAAAATTTCCCAAGTAGAGATTCAAAAATTTCCCAATTAGAGATTCAAAAATTTCCCAAGTAGAGATTCAAAAATTTCCCAAGTAGAGATTAAAAATTTCCCAAGTAGAGATCCAAAAATTTCCCAAGTATAGATCCAAAAATTTCCCAAGTATAGATCCTAAAATTTCCCAATTATAGGTCGAAAAATTTCCCAAGTATATATCCAAAAATTTCCCAAGTATAGATCCGAAAATTTCCCAAGTATAGATCCAAAAATTTCCCAAGTATAGATCCAAAAAATTCCCAAGTATAGATCGAAAAATTTCCCAAGTATAGTACGAAAAATTTCCCAAGTATAGATCCAAAAATTTCCCAAGTATAGATCCAAAAATTTCCCAAGTATAGATCCAAAAATTTCCCAAGTATAGATCGAAAAATTACCCAAGTATAGATCGAAAAATTTCCCAAGTATAGATCGAAAAATTTTCCAAGTATAGATCGAAAAATTTCCCAAGTATAGGTCGAAAAATTTCCCAAGTATAGTACGAAAAATTTGCCAAGTATAGATCCAAGAATTTCCCAAGTATAGATCCAAAAATTTCCCAAGAATAGATCCAAAAATTTCCCAAGTATAGTACGAAAAATTTCCCAAGTATAGATCCAAAAATTTCCCAAGTATAGATCCAAAAATTTCACAAGTATACATCCAAAAATTTCCCAAGTATAGATCCAAAAATTTCCCAAGCATAGATCGAAAAATTTTCCAAGTATAGATCCAAAATTTCCCAAGTAAAGATCCAAAAATTTCCCAAGTATAGATCGAAAAATTTCCCAAGTATAGATCCAAAAATTTCCCAAGTATAGATCCAAAAATTTCCCAAGTATAGATCCAAAAATTTCCCAAGTATAGATCGAAAAATTTCCCTAGTATTGATCCAAAAATTTCCCAAGTATAGATCGAAAAATTTTCCAAGTATAGATCCAAAAATTTCCCAAGTATAGATCCAAAAATTTCCCAAGTATAGATCCAAAAATTTCCCAAGTATAGATCCAAAAATTTCCCAAGTTTAGATCCAAAAATTTCCCAAGTATAGATCGAAAAATTTCCTAGTATAGATCGAAAAATTTTCCAAGTATAGATCGAAAAATTTCCCAAGTATATATCCAAAAATTTCCCAAGTATAGATCCAAAAATTTCCCAAGTATAGATCCAAAAATTTCCCAAGTATAGATCCAAAAATTTCCCAAGAATAGATCCAAAAATTTCCCAAGTATAGATCCAAAAATTTCCCAAGTATAGATCCAAAAATTTCCCAAGCATAGATCCAAAAATTTCCTAAGTATAGATCCAAAAATTTCCCAAGTGTAGATCCAAAAATTTCCCAAGAATAGATCGAAAAATTTTCCAAGTATAGATCGAAAAATTTCCCAAGTATAGATCGAAAATTTCCCAAGTATAGATCAAAAAATTTCCCAAGTATAGATCGAAAAATTTCCCAAGTATAGATCCAAAAATTTCCCAAGTATAGATCCAAAAATTTCCCAAGTATAGATCGAAAAATTTCCCAAGTATAGATCGAAAAATTTCCCAAGTATACATCCAAAAATTTCCCAAGTATAGATCGAAAAATTTCCCAAGTATTGATCGAAAAATTTACCAAGTATAGATTCAAAAATTTACCAAGAATAGATCCAAAAATTTCCCATGTATAGTACAAAAAATTTCCCAAGTATAGATCCAAAAATTTCCCAAGAATATATCCAAAAATTTCCCAAGCATAGATCGAAAAATTTCCCTAGTATAGATCGAAAAATTTTCCAAGTATAGATCCAAAAATTTCCCAAGTATAGATCCAAAAATTTCCCAAGTATAGATCCAAAAATTTCCCAAGAATAGATACAAAAATTTCCCAAGTATAGATCCAAAAATTTCCCAAGTATAGATCCAAAAATTTCCCAAGTATAGATCCAAAAATTTCCCAAGTATAGATCCAAAAATTTCCCAAGTGTAGATCCAAAAATTTCCCAAGAATAGATCCAAAAATTTCCCAAGTATAGTACGAAAAATTTCCCAGTATAGATCCAAAAATTTCCCAAGTATAGATCCCAAAATTTCCCAAGTATAGATCCAAAAATTTCCCAAGTATAGATCCAAAAATTTACCAAGTATAGATCCAAAAATTTCCCAAGCATAGATCCAAAAATTTCCCAAGTATAGATCCAAAAATTTCCCAAGTATAGATCGAAAAATTTCCCAAGTATAGAGCCAAAAATTTCCCAAGTATAGATCGAAAAATTTACCAAGTATAGATCCACAAATTTCCCAAGTATACATCCAAAAATTTCCCAAGTATAGATCGAAAAATTTCCCTAGTATAGATCGAAAAATTTCCCAAGTATAGATCGAAAAATTTCCCAAGTATAGATCCAAAAATTTCCCAAGAATAGATCCAAAAATTTCCCATGTATAGTACGAAAAATTTCCCAAGTATAGATCCAAAAATTTCCCATGAATAGATCCAAAAATTTCCTAAGTATAGATCCAAAAATTTCCCAAGTATAGATCCAAAAATTTCCCAAGTATAGATCCAAAAATTTCCCAAGCATAGATCGAAAAATTTTCCAAGTATAGATCGAAAAATTTCCCTAGTATAGATCCAAAAATTTCCCAAGTATAGATCCAAAAATTTCCCAAGTATAGATCGAAAAATTTCCCAAGTATAGATCCAAAAATTTCCCAAGTATAGATCGAAAAATTTCCCAAGTATAGATCCACAAATTTCCCAAACATACATCCAAAAATTTCCCAAGTATAGATCGAAAAATTTCCCAAGTATAGATCCAAAAATTCCCCAAGAATAGATCCAAAAATTTCCCATGAATAGATCCAAAAATTTCCCAAGTATAGATCCAAAAATTTCCCAAGTATAGATCCAAAAATTTCACAAGTATACATCCAAAAATTTCCCAAGTATAGATCCAAAAATTTCCCAAGTATAGATCCCAAAATTTCCCAAGTATAGATCCAAAAATTTCCCAAGTAGAGATTCAAAAATTTCCTAAGTAGAGATTCAAAAATTTCCCAAGTAGAGAATCAAAAATTTCCCAAGTAGAGATTCAAAAATTTCCCATGTAGCTATTCAAAAATTTCCCAAGTAGAGATTCAAAAATTTCCCAATTAGAGATTCAAAAATTTCCCAAGTAGAGATTAAAAATTTCCCAAGTATAGATCCTAAAATTTCCCAATTATAGATCGAAAAATTTCCCAAGTATATATCCAAAAATTTCCCAAGTAGAGATTCAAAAATTTCCCAAGTAGAGATCCAAAAATTTCCCAAGTATAGCTCCAAAAATTTCCCAAGTATAGATCCTAAAATTTCCCAATTATAGATCGAAAAATTTCCCAAGTATATATCCAAAAATTTCCCAAGTATAGATCCAAAAATTTCCCAAGTATAGATCCAAAAATTTCCCAAGTATAGATCGAAAAATTTCCCAAGTATAGTACGAAAAATTTCCCAAGTATAGATCCAAAAATTTCCCAAGTATAGATCCAAAAATTTCCCAAGTATAGATCCAAAAATTTCCCAAGTATAGATCGAAAAATTACCCAAGTATAGATCGAAAAATTTCCCAAGTATAGATCGAAAAATTTTCCAAGTATAGATCGAAAAATTTCCCAAGTATAGGTCGAAAAATTTCCCAAGTATAGTACGAAAAATTTGCCAAGTATAGATCCAAAAATTTCCCAAGTATAGATCCAAAAATTTCCCAAGAATAGATCCAAAAATTTCCCAAGTATAGTACGAAAAATTTCCCAAGTATAGATCCAAAAATTTCCCAAGTATAGATCCAAAAATTTCACAAGTATACATCCAAAAATTTCCCAAGCATAGATCCAAAAATTTCCCAAGTATAGATCCAAAAATTTCCCTAGTATAGATCGAAAAATTTCCCAAGTATAGAGCCAAAAATTTCCCAAGTATAGATCGAAAAATTTACCAAGTATAGATACACAAATTTCCCAAGTATACATACAAAAATTTCCCAAGTATAGATCGAAAAATTTCCCTAGTATAGATCGAAAAATTTCCCAAGTATAGATCGAAAAATTTCCCAAGTATAGATCCAAAAATTTCCCAAGAATAGATCCAAAAATTTCCCATGTATAGTACGAAAAATTTCCCAAGTATAGATCCAAAAATTTCCCATGAATAGATCCAAAAATTTCCTAAGTATAGATCCAAAAATTTCCCAAGTATAGATCCAAAATTTTCCCAAGTATAGATCCAAAAATTTCCCAAGCATAGATCGAAAAATTTTCCAAGTATAGATCGAAAAATTTCCCTAGTATAGATCCAAAAATTTCCCAAGTATAGATCCAAAAATTTCCCAAGTATAGATCGAAAAATTTCCCAAGTATAGATCCAAAAATTTCCCAAGTATAGATCGAAAAATTTCCCAAGTATAGATCCACAAATTTCCCAAATATACATCCAAAAATTTTCCAGGTATAGATCGAAAAATTTCCCAAGTATAGATCCAAAAATTCCCCAAGAATAGATCCAAAAATTACCCATGAATAGATCCAAAAATTTCCCAAGTATAGATCCAAAAATTTCCCAAGTATAGATCCAAAAATTTCACAAGTATACATCCAAAAATTTCCCAAGTATAGATCCAAAAATTTCCCAAGTATAGATCCCAAAATTTCCCAAGTATAGATCCAAAAATTTCCCAAGTAGAGATTCAAAAATTTCCTAAGTAGAGATTCAAAAATTTCCCAAGTAGAGAATCAAAAATTTCCCAAGTAGAGATTCAAAAATTTCCCATGTAGCTATTCAAAAATTTCCCAAGTATAGATCCAAAAATTTCCCAAGTATAGATCCAAAAATTTCACAAGTATACATCCAAAAATTTCCCAAGTATAGATCCAAAAATTTCCCAAGTATAGATCCCAAAATTTCCCAAGTATAGATCCAAAAATTTCCCAAGTAGAGATTCAAAAATTTCCCAAGTAGAGATTCAAAAATTTCCCAATTAGAGATTCAAAAATTTCCCAAGTAGAGATTCAAAA
Organism: Odiellus spinosus; assembly: GCA_963920705.1. NCBI lineage: Eukaryota > Metazoa > Arthropoda > Arachnida > Opiliones > Phalangiidae > Odiellus > Odiellus spinosus. The sequence goes on along the minus strand of CAWUCO010000219.1, from coordinate 630,563 downwards.
ATTTCCCAAGTAGAGATTAAAAATTTCCCAAGTAGAGATCCAAAAATTTCCCAAGTATAGATCCAAAAATTTCCCAAGTATAGATCCTAAAATTTCCCAATTATAGATCGAAAAATTTCCGAAGTATATATCCAAAAATTTCCCAAGTATAGATCCAAAAATTTCCCAAGTATAGATCCAAAAATTTCCCAAGTATAGATCCAAAAAATTCCCAAGTATAGATCGAAAAATTTCCCAAGTATAGTACGAAAAATTTCCCAAGTATAGATTCAAAAATTTCCCAAGTATAGATCCAAAAATTTCCCAAGTATAGATCCAAAAATTTCCCAATTATAGATCGAAAAATTACCCAAGTATAGATCGAAAAATTTCCCAAGTATAGATCGAAAAATTTTCCAAGTATAGATCGAAAAATTTCCCAAGTATAGGTCGAAAAATTTCCCAAGTATAGTACGAAAAATTTGCCAAGTATAGATCCAAAAATTTCCCAAGTATAGATCCAAAAATTTCCCAAGAATAGATCCAAAAATTTCCCAAGTATAGTACGAAAAATTTCCCAAGTATAGATCCAAAAATTTCCCAAGTATAGATCCAAAAATTTCACAAGTATACATCCAAAAATTTCCCAAGTATAGATCCAAAAATTTCCCAAGCATAGATCGAAAAATTTTCCAAGTATAGATCGAAAAATTTCCCAAGTATAGATCCAAAATTTCCCAAGTAAAGATCCAAAAATTTCCCAAGTATAGATCGAAAAATTTCCCAAGTATAGATCCAAAAATTTCCCAAGTATAGATCCAAAAATTTCCCAAGTATAGATCCAAAAATTTCCCAAGTATAGATCGAAAAATTTCCCAAGTATAGATCGAAAAATTTCCCTAGTATTGATCCAAAAATTTCCCAAGTATAGATCCAAAAATTTCCCAAGAATAGATCCAAAAATTTCCCAAGTATATATCCAAAAATTTCCCAAGTATAGATCCAAAAATTTCCCAAGTTTAGATCCAAAAATTTCCCAAGTATAGATCGAAAAATTTCCTAGTATAGATCGAAAAATTTTCCAAGTATAGATCCAAAAATTTCCCAAGTATAGATCCAAAAATTACCCAAGTATAGATCGAAAAATTTCCCAAGTATAGATCGAAAAATTTCCCTAGTATTGATCCTAAAATTTCCCAAGTATAGATCCAAAAATTTCCCAAGAATAGATCCAAAAATTTCCCAAGTTTAGATCCAAAAATTTCCCAAGTATAGATCCAAAAATTTCCCAAGTTTAGATCCAAAAATTTCCCAAGTATAGATCGAAAAATTTCCTAGTATAGATCGAAAAATTTTCCAAGTATAGATCCAAAAATTTCCCAAGTATAGATCCAAAAATTACCCAAGTATAGATCGAAAAATTTCCCAAGTATAGATCGAAAAATTTCCCTAGTATTGATCCTAAAATTTCCCAAGTATAGATCCAAAAATTTCCCAAGTATAGATCCAAAAATTTCCCAAGTTTAGATCCAAAAATTTCCCAAGTATAGATCGAAAAATTTCCTAGTATAGATCGAAAAATTTTCCAAGTATAGATCCAAAAATTTCCCAAGTATAGATCCAAAAATTTCCCAAGTATAGATCCAAAATTTCCCAAGTATAGATCCAAAATTTCCCAAGTATAGATCCAAAAATTTCCCAAGTATAGATCCAAAAATTTCCCAAGAATAGATCCAAAAATTTCCCAAGTATAGATCCAAAAATTTCCCAAGTATAGATCCAAAAATTTCCCAAGCATAGATCCAAAAATTTCCTAAGTATAGATCCAAAAATTTCCCAAGTGTAGATCCAAAAATTTCCCAAGAATAGATCGAAAAATTTTCCAAGTATAGATCGAAAAGTTTCCCAAGTATAGATCCAAAATTTCCCAAGTATAGATCAAAAAATTTCCCAAGTATAGATCGAAAAATTTCCCAAGTATAGATCCAAAAATTTCCCAAGTATAGATCCAAAAATTTCCCAAGTATAGATCGAAAAATTTCCCAAGTATAGATCGAAAAATTTCCCAAGTATACATCCAAAAATTTCCCAAGTATAGATCGAAAAATTTCCCAAGTATTGATCGAAAAATTTACCAAGTATAGATTCAAAAATTTACCAAGAATAGATCCAAAAATTTCCCATGTATAGTACAAAAAATTTCCCAAGTATAGATCCAAAAATTTCCCATGAATATATCCAAAAATTTCCCAAGCATAGATCGAAAAATTTCCCTAGTATAGATCGAAAAATTTTCCAAGTATAGATCCAAAAATTTTCCAAGTATAGATCCAAAAATTTCCCAAGTATAGATCCAAAAATTTCCCAAGAATAGATACAAAAATTTCCCAAGTATAGATCCAAAAATTTCCCAAGTATAGATCCAAAAATTTCCCAAGTATAGATCCAAAAATTTCCCAAGTATAGATCCAAAAATTTCCCAAGTATAGATCCAAAAATTTCCCAAGCATAGATCGAAAAATTTTCCAAGTATAGATCGAAAAGTTTCCCAAGTATAGATCCAAAATTTCCCAAGTATAGATCAAAAAATTTCCCAAGTATAGATCGAAAAATTTCCCAAGTATAGATCCAAAAATTTCCCAAGTATAGATCCAAAAATTTCCCAAGTATAGATCGAAAAATTTCCCAAGTATAGATCGAAAAATTTCCCAAGTATACATCCAAAAATTTCCCAAGTATAGATCGAAAAATTTCCCAAGTATTGATCGAAAAATTTACCAAGTATAGATTCAAAAATTTACCAAGAATAGATCCAAAAATTTCCCATGTATAGTACAAAAAATTTCCCAAGTATAGATCCAAAAATTTCCCATGAATATATCCAAAAATTTCCCAAGCATAGATCGAAAAATTTCCCTAGTATAGATCGAAAAATTTTCCAAGTATAGATCCAAAAATTTTCCAAGTATAGATCCAAAAATTTCCCAAGTATAGATCCAAAAATTTCCCAAGAATAGATACAAAAATTTCCCAAGTATAGATCCAAAAATTTCCCAAGTATAGATCCAAAAATTTCCCAAGTATAGATCCAAAAATTTCCCAAGTATAGATCCAAAAATTTCCCAAGTATAGATCCAAAAATTTCCCAAGCATAGATCGAAAAATTTCCCTAGTATAGATCGAAAAATTTTCCAAGTATAGATCCAAAAATTTTCCAAGTATAGATCCAAAAATTTCCCAAGTATAGATCCAAAAATTTCCCAAGAATAGATACAAAAATTTCCCAAGTATAGATCCAAAAATTTCCCAAGTATAGATCCAAAAATTTCCCAAGTATAGATCCAAAAATTTCCCAAGTATAGATCCAAAAATTTCCCAAGTATAGATCCAAAAATTTCCCAAGCATAGATCGAAAAATTTTCCAAGTATAGATCGAAAAATTTCCCTAGTATAGATCCAAAAATTTCCCAAGTATAGATCCAAAAATTTCCCAAGTATAGATCGAAAAATTTCCCAAGTATAGATCCAAAAATTTCCCAAGTATAGATCGAAAAATTTCCCAAGTATAGATCCACAAATTTCCCAAATATACATCCAAAAATTTCCCAAGTATAGATCGAAAAATTTCCCTAGTATAGATCCAAAAATTTCCCAAGTATAGATCGAAAAATTTCCCAAGTATAGATCCAAAAATTTCCCAAGTATAGATCGAAAAATTTCCCAAGTATAGATCCACAAATTTCCCAAATATACATCCAAAAATTTCCCAAGTATAGATCGAAAAATTTCCCAAGTATAGATCGAAAAATTTCCCAAGTATAGATCCAAAAATTTCCCATGTATAGTACGAAAAATTTCCCAAGTATAGATCCAAAAATTTCCCATGAATAGATCCAAAAATTTCCCAAGTATAGATCCAAAAATTTCACAAGTATACATCCAAAAATTTCCCAAGTATAGATCCAAAAATTTCCCAAGTATGGATCCCAAAATTTCCCAAGTATAGATCCAAAAATTTCCCAAGTAGAGATTCAAAAATTTCCCAAGTAGAGAATCAAAAATTTCCCAAGTAGAGATTCAAAAATTTCCCAAGTAGAGATTCAAAAATTTCCCAAGTAGAGAATCAAAAATTTCCAAGTAGAGATTCAAAAATTTCCCATGTAGCGATTCAAAAATTTCCCAAGTAGAGATTCAAAAATTTCCCAATTAGAGATTCAAAAATTTCCCAAGTAGAGATTCAAAAATTTCCCAAGTAGAGATTAAAAATTTCCCAAGTAGAGATCCAAAAATTTCCCAAGTATAGATCCAAAAATTTCCCAAGTATAGATCCTAAAATTTCCCAAGTATATATCCAAAAATTTCCCAAGTATAGATCCAAAAATTTCCCAAGTATAGATCCAAAAAATTCCCAAGTATAGATCGAAAAATTTCCCAAGTATAGTACGAAAAATTTCCCAAGTATAGATCCAAAAATTTCCCAAGTATAGATCCAAAAATTTCCCAAGTATAGATCAATAAATTTCCCAAGAATAGATCGAAAAATTACCCAAGTATAGATCGAAAAATTTTCCAAGTATAGATCGAAAAATTTTCCAAGTATAGATCGAAAAATTTCCCAAGTAGAGGTCGAAAAATTTCCCAAGTATAGTACGAAAAATTTGCCAAGTATAGATCCAAAAATTTCCCAAGTATAGATCCAAAAATTTCCCAAGAATAGATCCAAAAATTTTCCAAGTATAGTACGAAAAATTTCCCAAGTATAGATCCAAAAATTTCCCAAGTATAGATCCAAAAATTTCACAAGTATACATCCAAAAATTTCCCAAGTATAGATCCAAAAATTTCCCAAGCATAGATCGAAAAATTTTCCAAGTATAGATCGAAAAATTTCCCAAGTATAGATCCAAAATTTCCCAAGTAAAGATCCAAAAATTTCCCAAGTATAGATCGAAAAATTTCCCAAGTATAGATCCAAAAATTTCCCAAGTATAGATCCAAAAATTTCCCAAGTATAGATCCAAAAATTTCCCAAGTATAGATCGAAAAATTTCCCAAGTATAGATCGAAAAATTTCCCTAGTATAGATCCAAAAATTTCCCAAGTATAGATCCAAAAATTTCCCAAGAATAGATCCAAAAATTTCCCAAGTATAGATCCAAAAATTTCCCAAGTATAGATCCAAAAATTTCCCAAGTATAGATCAATAAATTTCCCAAGAATAGATCGAAAAATTACCCAAGTATAGATCGAAAAATTTCCCAAGTATAGATCGAAAAATTTTCCAAGTATAGATCGAAAAATTTCCCAAGTAGAGGTCGAAAAATTTCCCAAGTATAGTACGAAAAATTTGCCAAGTATAGATCCAAAAATTTCCCAAGTATAGATCCAAAAATTTCCCAAGAATAGATCCAAAAATTTCCCAAGTATAGTACTAAAAATTTCCCAAGTATAGATCCAAAAATTTCCCAAGTATAGATCCAAAAATTTCACAAGTATACATCCAAAAATTTCCCAAGTATAGATCCAAAAATTTCCAAAGCATAGATCGAAAAATTTTCCAAGTATAGATCGAAAAATTTCCCAAGTATAGATCCAAAATTTCCCAAGTAAAGATCCAAAAATTTCCCAAGTATAGATCCAAAAATTTCCCAAGAATAGATCCAAAAATTTCCCAAGTATAGTACGAAAAATTTCCCAAGTATAGATCCAAAAATTTCCCAAGCATAGATCGAAAAATTTTCCAAGTATAGATCGAAAAATTTCCCAAGTATAGATCCAAAATTTCCCAAGTAAAGATCCAAAAATTTCCCAAGTATAGATCCTAAAATTTCCCAAGTATATATCCAAAAATTTCCCAAGTATAGATCCAAAAATTTCCCAAGTATAGATCCAAAAAATTCCCAAGTATAGATCGAAAAATTTCCCAAGTATAGTACGAAAAATTTCCCAAGTATAGATCCAAAAATTTCCCAAGTATAGATCCAAAAATTTCCCAAGTATAGATCAATAAATTTCCCAAGAATAGATCGAAAAATTACCCAAGTATAGATCGAAAAATTTTCCAAGTATAGATCGAAAAATTTTCCAAGTATAGATCGAAAAATTTCCCAAGTAGAGGTCGAAAAATTTCCCAAGTATAGTACGAAAAATTTGCCAAGTATAGATCCAAAAATTTCCCAAGTATAGATCCAAAAATTTCCCAAGAATAGATCCAAAAATTTTCCAAGTATAGTACGAAAAATTTCCCAAGTATAGATCCAAAAATTTCCCAAGTATAGATCCAAAAATTTCACAAGTATACATCCAAAAATTTCCCAAGTATAGATCCAAAAATTTCCCAAGCATAGATCGAAAAATTTTCCAAGTATAGATCGAAAAATTTCCCAAGTATAGATCCAAAATTTCCCAAGTAAAGATCCAAAAATTTCCCAAGTATAGATCGAAAAATTTCCCAAGTATAGATCCAAAAATTTCCCAAGTATAGATCCAAAAATTTCCCAAGTATAGATCCAAAAATTTCCCAAGTATAGATCGAAAAATTTCCCAAGTATAGATCGAAAAATTTCCCTAGTATAGATCCAAAAATTTCCCAAGTATAGATCCAAAAATTTCCCAAGAATAGATCCAAAAATTTCCCAAGTATAGATCCAAAAATTTCCCAAGTATAGATCCAAAAATTTCCCAAGTATAGATCAATAAATTTCCCAAGAATAGATCGAAAAATTACCCAAGTATAGATCGAAAAATTTCCCAAGTATAGATCGAAAAATTTTCCAAGTATAGATCGAAAAATTTCCCAAGTAGATGTCGAAAAATTTCCCAAGTATAGTACGAAAAATTTGCCAAGTATAGATCCAAAAATTTCCCAAGTATAGATCCAAAAATTTCCCAAGAATAGATCCAAAAATTTCCCAAGTATAGTACGAAAAATTTCCCAAGTATAGATCCAAAAATTTCCCAAGTATAGATCCAAAAATTTCACAAGTATACATCCAAAAATTTCCCAAGTATAGATCCAAAAATTTCCAAAGCATAGATCGAAAAATTTTCCAAGTATAGATCGAAAAATTTCCCAAGTATAGATCCAAAATTTCCCAAGTAAAGATCCAAAAATTTCCCAAGTATAGATCCAAAAATTTCCCAAGAATAGATCCAAAAATTTCCCAAGTATAGTACGAAAAATTTCCCAAGTATAGATCCAAAAATTTCCCAAGTATAGATAAAAAAAATTTCACAAGTATACATCCAAAAATTTCCCAAGTATAGATCCAAAAATTTCCTAAGCATAGATCGAAAAATTTTCCAAGTATAGATCGAAAAATTTCCCAAGTATAGATCCAAAATTTCCCAAGTAAAGATCCAAAAATTTCCCAAGTATAGATCGAAAAATTTCCCAAGTATAGATCCAAAAATTTCCCAAGTATAGATCCAAAAATTTCCCAAGTATAGATCCAAAAATTTCCCAAGTATAGATCGAAAAATTTCCCAAGTATAGATCGAAAAATTTCCCTAGTATAGATCCAAAGATTTCCCAAGTATAGATCCAAAAATTTCCCAAGAATAGATCCAAAAATTTCCCAAGTATAGATCCAAAAATTTCCCAAGTATAGATCCAAAAATTTCCCAAGTTTAGATCCAAAAATTTCCCAAGTATAGATCGAAAAATTTCCTAGTATAGATCGAAAAATTTTCCAAGTATAGATCCAAAAATTTCCCAAGTATAGATCCAAAAATTTCCCAAGTATAGATCCAAAAATTTCCCAAGTATAGATCGAAAAATTTCCCAAGTATAGATCGAAAAATTTCCCAAGTATACATCCAAAAATTTCCCAAGTATACATCCAAAAATTTCCCAAGTATAGATCGAAAAATTTCCCAAGTATTGATCGAAAAATTTACCAAGTATAGATTCAAAAATTTACCAAGAATAGATCCAAAAATTTCCCATGTATAGTACAAAAAATTTCCCAAGTATAGATCCAAAAATTTCCCATGAATATATCCAAAAATTTCCCAAGCATAGATCGAAAAATTTCCCTAGTATAGATCGAAAAATTTTCCAAGTATAGATCCAAAAATTTTCCAAGTATAGATCCAAAAATTTCCCAAGTATAGATCCAAAAATTTCCCAAGAATAGATACAAAAATTTCCCAAGTATAGATCCAAAAATTTCCCAAGTATAGATCCAAAAATTTCCCAAGTATAGATCCAAAAATTTCCCAAGTATAGATCCAAAAATTTCCCAAGTATAGATCCAAAAATTTCCCAAGCATAGATCGAAAAATTTTCCAAGTATAGATCGAAAAATTTCCCTAGTATAGATCCAAAAATTACCCAAGTATAGATCCAAAAATTTCCCAAGTATAGATCGAAAAATTTCCCAAGTATAGATCCAAAAATTTCCCAAGTATAGATCGAAAAATTTCCCAAGTATAGATCCACAAATTTCCCAAATATACATCCAAAAATTTCCCAAGTATAGATCGAAAAATTTCCCTAGTATAGATCCAAAAATTTCCCAAGTATAGATCGAAAAATTTCCCAAGTATAGATCCAAAAATTTCCCAAGTATAGATCGAAAAATTTCCCAAGTATAGATCCACAAATTTCCCAAATATACATCCAAAAATTTCCCAAGTATAGATCGAAAAATTTCCCAAGTATAGATCGAAAAATTTCCCAAGTATAGATCCAAAAATTTCCCATGAATAGATCCAAAAATTTCCCAAGTATAGATCCAAAAATTTCACAAGTATACATCCAAAAATTTCCCAAGTATAGATCCAAAAATTTCCCAAGTATGGATCCCAAAATTTCCCAAGTATAGATCCAAAAATTTCCCAAGTAGAGATTCAAAAATTTCCCAAGTAGAGAATCAAAAATTTCCCAAGTAGAGATTCAAAAATTTCCCAAGTAGAGATTCAAAAATTTCCCAAGTAGATAATCAAAAATTTCCAAGTAGAGATTCAAAAATTTCCCATGTAGCGATTCAAAAATTTCCCAAGTAGAGATTCAAAAATTTCCCAATTAGAGATTCAAAAATTTCCCAAGTAGAGATTCAAAAATTTCCCAAGTAGAGATTAAAAATTTCCCAAGTAGAGATCCAAAAATTTCCCAACTATAGATCCAAAAATTTCCCAAGTATAGATCCTAAAATTTCCCAAGTATATATCCAAAAATTTCCCAAGTATAGATCCAAAAATTTCCCAAGTATAGATCCAAAAAATTCCCAAGTATAGATCGAAAAATTTCCCAAGTATAGTACGAAAAATTTCCCAAGTATAGATCCAAAAATTTCCCAAGTATAGATCCAAAAATTTCCCAAGTATAGATCAATAAATTTCCCAAGAATAGATCGAAAAATTACCCAAGTATAGATCGAAAAATTTTCCAAGTATAGATCGAAAAATTTTCCAAGTATAGATCGAAAAATTTCCCAAGTAGAGGTCGAAAAATTTCCCAAGTATAGTACGAAAAATTTGCCAAGTATAGATCCAAAAATTTCCCAAGTATAGATCCAAAAATTTCCCAAGAATAGATCCAAAAATTTTCCAAGTATAGTACGAAAAATTTCCCAAGTATAGATCCAAAAATTTCCCAAGTATAGATCCAAAAATTTCACAAGTATACATCCAAAAATTTCCCAAGTATAGATCCAAAAATTTCCCAAGCATAGATCGAAAAATTTTCCAAGTATAGATCGAAAAATTTCCCAAGTATAGATCCAAAATTTCCCAAGTAAAGATCCAAAAATTTCCCAAGTATAGATCGAAAAATTTCCCAAGTATAGATCCAAAAATTTCCCAAGTATAGATCCAAAAATTTCCCAAGTATAGATCCAAAAATTTCCCAAGTATAGATCGAAAAATTTCCCAAGTATAGATCGAAAAATTTCCCTAGTATAGATCCAAAAATTTCCCAAGTATAGATCCAAAAATTTCCCAAGAATAGATCCAAAAATTTCCCAAGTATAGATCCAAAAATTTCCCAAGTATAGATCAATAAATTTCCCAAGAATAGATCGAAAAATTACCCAAGTATAGATCGAAAAATTTCCCAAGTAGAGGTCGAAAAATTTCCCAAGTATAGTACGAAAAATTTGCCAAGTATAGATCCAAAAATTTCCCAAGTATAGATCCAAAAATTTCCCAAGAATAGATCCAAAAATTTCCCAAGTATAGTACGAAAAATTTCCCAAGTATAGATCCAAAAATTTCCCAAGTATAGATCCAAAAATTTCACAAGTATACATCCAAAAATTTCCCAAGTATAGATCCAAAAATTTCCAAAGCATAGATCGAAAAATTTTCCAAGTATAGATCGAAAAATTTCCCAAGTATAGATCCAAAATTTCCCAAGTAAAGATCCAAAAATTTCCCAAGTATAGATCCAAAAATTTCCCAAGAATAGATCCAAAAATTTCCCAAGTATAGTACGAAAAATTTCCCAAGTATAGATCCAAAAATTTCCCAAGTATAGATAAAAAAAATTTCACAAGTATACATCCAAAAATTTCCCAAGTATAGATCCAAAAATTTCCCAAGCATAGATCGAAAAATTTTCCAAGTATAGATCGAAAAATTTCCCAAGTATAGATCCAAAATTTCCCAAGTAAAGATCCAAAAATTTCCCAAGTATAGATCCTAAAATTTCCCAAGTATATATCCAAAAATTTCCCAAGTATAGATCCAAAAATTTCCCAAGTATAGATCCAAAAAATTCCCAAGTATAGATCGAAAAATTTCCCAAGTATAGTACGAAAAATTTCCCAAGTATAGATCCAAAAATTTCCCAAGTATAGATCCAAAAATTTCCCAAGTATAGATCAATAAATTTCCCAAGAATAGATCGAAAAATTACCCAAGTATAGATCGAAAAATTTTCCAAGTATAGATCGAAAAATTTTCCAAGTATAGATCGAAAAATTTCCCAAGTAGAGGTCGAAAAATTTCCCAAGTATAGTACGAAAAATTTGCCAAGTATAGATCCAAAAATTTCCCAAGTATAGATCCAAAAATTTCCCAAGAATAGATCCAAAAATTTTCCAAGTATAGTACGAAAAATTTCCCAAGTATAGATCCAAAAATTTCCCAAGTATAGATCCAAAAATTTCACAAGTATACATCCAAAAATTTCCCAAGTATAGATCCAAAAATTTCCCAAGCATAGATCGAAAAATTTTCCAAGTATAGATCGAAAAATTTCCCAAGTATAGATCCAAAATTTCCCAAGTAAAGATCCAAAAATTTCCCAAGTATAGATCGAAAAATTTCCCAAGTATAGATCCAAAAATTTCCCAAGTATAGATCCAAAAATTTCCCAAGTATAGATCCAAAAATTTCCCAAGTATAGATCGAAAAATTTCCCAAGTATAGATCGAAAAATTTCCCTAGTATAGATCCAAAAATTTCCCAAGTATAGATCCAAAAATTTCCCAAGAATAGATCCAAAAATTTCCCAAGTATAGATCCAAAAATTTCCCAAGTATAGATCCAAAAATTTCCCAAGTATAGATCAATAAATTTCCCAAGAATAGATCGAAAAATTACCCAAGTATAGATCGAAAAATTTCCCAAGTATAGATCGAAAAATTTTCCAAGTATAGATCGAAAAATTTCCCAAGTAGATGTCGAAAAATTTCCCAAGTATAGTACGAAAAATTTGCCAAGTATAGATCCAAAAATTTCCCAAGTATAGATCCAAAAATTTCCCAAGAATAGATCCAAAAATTTCCCAAGTATAGTACGAAAAATTTCCCAAGTATAGATCCAAAAATTTCACAAGTATACATCCAAAAATTTCCCAAGTATAGATCCAAAAATTTCCAAAGCATAGATCGAAAAATTTTCCAAGTATAGATCGAAAAATTTCCCAAGTATAGATCCAAAATTTCCCAAGTAAAGATCCAAAAATTTCCCAAGTATAGATCCAAAAATTTCCCAAGAATAGATCCAAAAATTTCCCAAGTATAGTACGAAAAATTTCCCAAGTATAGATCCAAAAATTTCCCAAGTATAGATAAAAAAAATTTCACAAGTATACATCCAAAAATTTCCCAAGTATAGATCCAAAAATTTCCTAAGCATAGATCCAAAAATTTTCCAAGTATAGATCGAAAAATTTCCCAAGTATAGATCCAAAATTTCCCAAGTAAAGATCCAAAAATTTCCCAAGTATAGATCGAAAAATTTCCCAAGTATAGATCCAAAAATTTCCCAAGTATAGATCCAAAAATTTCCCAAGTATAGATCCAAAAATTTCCCAAGTATAGATCGAAAAATTTCCCAAGTATAGATCGAAAAATTTCCCTAGTATAGATCCAAAGATTTCCCAAGTATAGATCCAAAAATTTCCCAAGAATAGATCCAAAAATTTCCCAAGTATAGATCCAAAAATTTCCCAAGTATAGATCCAAAAATTTCCCAAGTTTAGATCCAAAAATTTCCCAAGTATAGATCGAAAAATTTCCTAGTATAGATCGAAAAATTTTCCAAGTATAGATCCAAAAATTTCCCAAGTATAGATCCAAAAATTTCCCAAGTATAGATCCAAAAATTTCCCAAGTATAGATCCAAAATTTCCCAAGAATAGATCCAAAAATTTCCCTAGTATAGATCGAAAAGTTTCCCAAGTATAGATCCAAAAATTTCCCAAGTATAGATCCAAAAATATCCCAAGTATAGATCGAAAAATTTCCCTAGTATAGATCGAAAAATTTTCCAAGTATAGATCCAAAAATTTCCCAAGTATAGATCCAAAAATTTCCCAAGTATAGATCCAAAAATTTCCCAAGAATAGATCCAAAAATTTCCCAAGTATAGATCCAAAAATTTCCCAAGTATAGATCCAAAAATTTCCCAAGCATAGATCCAAAAATTTCCTAAGTATAGATCCAAAAATTTCCCAAGTGTAGATCCAAAAATTTCCCAAGAATAGATCCAAAAATTTCCCAAGTATAGTACGAAAAATTTCCCAGTATAGATCCAAAAATTTCCCAAGTATAGATCCCAAAATTTCCCAAGTATAGATCCAAAAATTTCCCAAGTATAGATCCAAAAATTTACCAAGTATAGATCCAAAAATTTCCCAAGCATAGATCCAAAAATTTCCCAAGTATAGATCCAAAAATTTCCCAAGTATAGATCGAAAAATTTCCCAAGTATAGATCCAAAAAATTTCCCAAGTATAGATCGAAAAATTTACCAAGTATAGATCCACAAATTTCCCAAGTATACATCCAAAAATTTCCCAAGTATAGATCGAAAAATTTCCCAAGTATAGATCCAAAAATTTCCCAAGAATAGATCCAAAAATTTCCCATGTATAGTACGAAAAATTTCCCAAGTATAGATCCAAAAATTTCCCATGAATAGATCCAAAAATTTCCTAAGTATAGATCCAAAAATTTCCCAAGTATAGATCCAAAAATTTCCCAAGTATAGATCCAAAAATTTCCCAAGCATAGATCGAAAAATTTTCCAAGTATAGATCGAAAAATTTCCCTAGTATAGATCCAAAAATTTCCCAAGTATAGATCGAAAAATTTCCCAAGTATAGATCGAAAAATTTCCCAAGTATAGATCCAAAAATTTCCCAAGTATAGATCGAAAAATTTCCCAAGTATAGATCCACAAATTTCCCAAATATACATCCAAAAATTTCCCAAGTATAGATCGAAAAATTTCCCTAGTATAAATAGAAAAATTTCCCAAGTATAGATCGAAAAATTTCCCAAGTATAGATCCAAAAATTCCCCAAGAATAGATCCAAAAATTTCCCATGTATAGTACGAAAAATTTCCCAAGTATAGATCCAAAAATTTCCCATGAATAGATCCAAAAATTTCCCAAGTATAGATCCAAAAATTTCCCAAGTATAGATCCAAAAATTTCACAAGTATACATCCAAAAATTTCCCAAGTATAGATCCAAAAATTTCCCAAGTATAGATCCCAAAATTTCCCAAGTATAGATCCAAAAATTTCCCAAGTAGAGATTCAAAAATTTCCTAAGTAGAGATTCAAAAATTTCCCAAGTAGAGAATCAAAAATTTCCCAAGTATAGATCCAAAAATTTCCCAAGTATAGATCCAAAAATTTCACAAGTATACATCCAAAAATTTCCCAAGTATAGATCCAAAATTTCCCAAGTATAGATCCAAAAATTTCCCAAGTATAGATCCAAAAATTTCCCAAGTAGAGATTCAAAAATTTCCCAAGTATAGATCCAAATATTTCCCAAGTATAGATCGAAAAATTTCCCAAGTATAGATCGAAAAATTTCCCAAGTATAGATCGAAAAATTTCCCAAGTATAGATCCAAAAATTTTCCAAGTATAGATCCAAAAATTTCCCAAGTATAGATCCAAAAATTTCCCAAGTAGAGATTCAAAAATTTCCCAAGTATAGATCCAAATATTTCCCAAGTATAGATCGAAAAATTTCCCAAGTATAGATCGAAAAATTTCCCAAGTATAGATCGAAAAATTTCCCTAGTATAGATCGAAAAATTTCCCTAGTATAGATCGAAAAATTTTCCAAGTATAGATCCAAAAATTTCCCAAGTATAGATCCAAAAATTTCCCAAGTATAGATCCAAAAATTTCCCAAGAATAGATCCAAAAATTTCCCAAGCATAGATCGAAAAATTTTCCAAGTATAGATCGAAAAATTTCCCAAGTATAGATCCAAAATTTCCCACAAAAGATCCAAAAATTTCCCAAGTATAGATCGAAAAATTTCCCAAGTATAGATCCAAAAATTTCCCAGGTATAGATCCAAAAATTTCAAAAGTATAGATCCAAAAATTTCCCAAGTATAGATCGAAAAATTTCCCAAGTATAGATCGAAAAATTTCCCTAGTATAGATCCAAAAATTTCCCAAGTATAGATCCAAAAATTTCCCAAGAATAGATCCAAAAATTTCCCAAGTATAGATCCAAAAATTTCCCAAGTATAGATCCAAAAATTTCCCAAGTATAGATCCAAAAATTTCCCAAGTATAGATCGAAAAATTTCCTAGTATAGATCGAAAAATTTTCCAAGTATAGATCCAAAATTTCCCAAGTATAGATCCAAAAATTTCCCAAGTATAGATCCAAAATTTCCCAAGAATAGATCCAAAAATTTCCCAAGTATAGATCGAAAAATTTCCCAAGTATAGATCCAAAAATTTCCCAAGTATAGATCGAAAAATTTCCCTAGTATAGATCGAAAAATTTTCCAAGTATAGATCCAAAAATTTCCCAAGTATAGATCCAAACATTTCCCAAGTATAGATCCAAAAATTTCCCAAGAATAGATCCAAAAATTTCCCAAGTATAGATCCAAAAATTTCCCAAGTATAGATCCAAAAATTTCCCAAGTATAGATCCAAAAATTTCCTAAGTATAGATCCAAAAATTTCCCAAGTATAGATCCAAAAATTTCCCAAGTGTAGATCCAAAAATTTCCAAGCATAGATCGAAAAATTTTCCAAGTATAGATCGAAAAATTTCCCAAGTATAGATCCAAAATTTCCCAAGTAAAGATCCAAAAATTTCCCAAGTATAGATCGAAAAATTTCCCAAGTATAGATCCAAAAATTTCCCAAGTATAGATCCAAAAATTTCCCAAGTATAGATCCAAAAATTTCCCAAGTATAGATCGAAAAATTTCCCAAGTATAGATCGAAAAATTTCCCAAGTATAGATCGAAAAATTTCCCTAGTATAGATCGAAAAATTTCCCAAGAATAGATCGAAAAATTTCCCAAGTATAGATCCAAAAATTTCCCAAGTATAGATCCCAAAATTTCCCAAGTATAGATCCAAAAATTTCCCAAGTAGAGATTCAAAAATTTCCTAAGTAGAGATTCAAAAATTTCCCAAGTAGAGAATCAAAAATTTCCCAAGTATAGATCCAAAAATTTCCCAAGTATAGATCCAAAAATTTCACAAGTATACATCCAAAAATTTCCCAAGTATAGATCCAAAATTTCCCAAGTATAGATCCAAAAATTTCCCAAGTATAGATCCAAAAATTTCCCAAGTAGAGATTCAAAAATTTCCCAAGTATAGATCCAAATATTTCCCAAGTATAGATCGAAAAATTTCCCAAGTATAGATCGAAAAATTTCCCAAGTATAGATCGAAAAATTTCCCAAGTATAGATCCAAAAATTTCCCAAGTATAGATCGAAAAATTTCCCTAGTATAGATCGAAAAATTTTCCAAGTATAGATCCAAAAATTTCCCAAGTATAGATCCAAAAATTTCCCAAGTATAGATCCAAAAATTTCACAAGAATAGATCCAAAAATTTCCCAAGTATAGATCCAAAAATTTCCCAGGTATAGATCCAAAAATTTCAAAAGTATAGATCCAAAAATTTCCCAAGTATAGATCGAAAAATTTCCCAAGTATAGATCGAAAAATTTCCCAAGTATAGATCCAAAAATTTCCCAGGTATAGATCCAAAAATTTCAAAAGTATAGATCCAAAAATTTCCCAAGTATAGATCGAAAAATTTCCCAAGTATAGATCGAAAAATTTCCCTAGTATAGATCCAAAAATTTCCCAAGTATAGATCCAAAAATTTCCCAAGAATAGATCCAAAAATTTCCCAAGTATAGATCCAAAAATTTCCCAAGTATAGATCCAAAAATTTCCCAAGTATAGATCCAAACATTTCCCAAGTATAGATCCAAAAATTTCCCAAGAATAGATCCAAAAATTTCCCAAGTATAGATCCAAAAATTTCCCAAGTATAGATCCAAAAATTTCCCAAGTATAGATCCAAAAATTTCCTAAGTATAGATCCAAAAATTTCCCAAGTATAGATCCAAAAATTTCCCAAGTGTAGATCCAAAAATTTCCCAAGCATAGATCGAAAAATTTTCCAAGTATAGATCGAAAAATTTCCCAAGTATAGATCCAAAATTTCCCAAGTAAAGATCCAAAAATTTCCCAAGTATAGATCGAAAAATTTCCCAAGTATAGATCCAAAAATTTCCCAAGTATAGATCCAAAAATTTCCCAAGTATAGATCCAAAAATTTCCCAAGTATAGATCGAAAAATTTCCCAAGTATAGATCGAAAAATTTCCCTAGTATAGATCGAAAAATTTCCCAAGAATAGATCGAAAAATTTCCCAAGTATAGATCCAAAAATTTCCCAAGAATAGATCCAAAAATTTCCCATGTATAGTACGAAAAATTTCCCAAGTATAGATCCAAAAATTTCCCAAGTATAGATCCATAAATTTCCCATGAATAGATCCAAAAATTTCCTAAGTATAGATCCAAAAATTTCCCAAGTATAGATCCAAAAACTTCAAAAGTATAGATCCAAAAAATTCCCAAGTATAGATCCAAAAATTTCCCAAGTATAGATCCAAAAATTTCCCAAGTATAGATCCAAAAATTTCCCAAGTATAGATCGAAAAATTACCCAAGTATAGATCGAAAAATTTCCCAAGTATAGATCCAAAATTTCCCAAGTAAAGATCCAAAAATTTCCCAAGTATAGATCGAAAAATTTCCCAAGTATAGATCCAAAAATTTCCCAAGTATAGATCCAAAAATTTCCCAAGTATAGATCCAAAAATTTCCCAAGTATAGATCGAAAAATTTCCCTAGTATAGATCCAAAAATTTCCCAAGTATAGATCCAAAAATTTCCCAAGAATAGATCCAAAAATTTCCCAAGTATAGATCCAAAAATTTCCCAAGTATAGATCCAAAAATTTCAAAAGTATAGATCGAAAAATTTCCCTAGTATAGATCGAAAAATTTTCCAAGTATAGATCCAAAAATTTCCCAAGTATAGATCCAAAAATTTCCCAAGTATAGATCCAAAAATTTCCCAAGAATAGATCCAAAAATTTCCCAAGTATAGATCCAAAAATTTCCCAAGTATAGATCCAAAAATTTCCCAAGAATAGATCCAAAAATTTCCCAAGTATAGTACGAAAAATTTCCCAGTATAGATCCAAAAATTTCCCAAGTATAGATCCAAAAATTTCCCAAGTATAGATCCAAAAATTTCCCAAGTATAGATCCAAAAATTTCCCAAGTATAGATCCAAAAATTTCCCAAGCATAGATCCAAAAATTTCCCAAGTATAGATCCAAAAATTTCCCAAGTATAGATCCAAAAATTTCCCAAGAATAGATCCAAAAATTTCCCAAGTATAGATCCAAAAATTTCCCAAGTATAGATCCAAAAATTTCCCAAGAATAGATCCAAAAATTTCCCAAGTATAGATCGAAAAATTTCCCAAGTATAGATCCAAAATTTCCCACAAAAGATCCAAAAATTTCCCAAGTATAGATCGAAAAATTTCCCAAGTATAGATCCAAAAATTTCCCAGGTATAGATCCAAAAATTTCAAAAGTATAGATCCAAAAATTTCCCAAGTATAGATCGAAAAATTTCCCAAGTATAGATCGAAAAATTTCCCTAGTATAGATCCAAAAATTTCCCAAGTATAGATCCAAAAATTTCCCAAGAATAGATCCAAAAATTTCCCAAGTATAGATCCAAAAATTTCCCAAGTATAGATCCAAAAATTTCCCAAGTATAGATCCAAAAATTTCCCAAGTATAGATCGAAAAATTTCCTAGTATAGATCGAAAAATTTTCCAAGTATAGATCCAAAATTTCCCAAGTATAGATCCAAAAATTTCCCAAGTATAGATCCACAATTTCCCAAGAATAGATCCAAAAATTTCCCAAGTATAGATCGAAAAATTTCCCAAGTATAGATCCAAAACTTTCCCAAGTATAGATCGAAAAATTTCCCTAGTATAGATCGAAAAATTTTCCAAGTATAGATCCAAAAATTTCCCAAGTATAGATCCAAACATTTCCCAAGTATAGATCCAAAAATTTCCCAAGAATAGATCCAAAAATTTCCCAAGTATAGATCCAAAAATTTCCCAAGTATAGATCCAAAAATTTCCCAAGTATAGATCCAAAAATTTCCTAAGTATAGATCCAAAAATTTCCCAAGTATAGATCCAAAAATTTCCCAAGTGTAGATCCAAAAATTTCCCAAGCATAGATCGAAAAATTTTCCAAGTATAGATCGAAAAATTTCCCAAGTATAGATCCAAAATTTCCCAAGTAAAGATCCAAAAATTTCCCAAGTATAGATCGAAAAATTTCCCAAGTATAGATCCAAAAATTTCCCAAGTATAGATCCAAAAATTTCCCAAGTATAGATCCAAAAATTTCCCAAGTATAGATCGAAAAATTTCCCAAGTATAGATCGAAAAATTTCCCAAGTATAGATCGAAAAATTTCCCTAGTATAGATCGAAAAATTTCCCAAGAATAGATCGAAAAATTTCCCAAGTATAGATCCAAAAATTTCCCAAGAATAGATCCAAAAATTTCCCATGTATAGTACGAAAAATTTCCCAAGTATAGATCCAAAAATTTCCCAAGTATAGATCCAAAAATTTCCCATGAATAGATCCAAAAATTTCCTAAGTATAGATCCAAAAATTTCCCAAGTATAGATCCAAAAACTTCAAAAGTATAGATCCAAAAAATTCCCAAGTATAGATCCAAAAATTTCCCAAGTATAGATCCAAAAATTTCCCAAGTATAGATCCAAAAATTTCCCAAGTATAGATCGAAAAATTACCCAAGTATAGATCGAAAAATTTCCCAAGTATAGATCCAAAATTTCCCAAGTAAAGATCCAAAAATTTCCCAAGTATAGATCGAAAAATTTCCCAAGTATAGATCCAAAAATTTCCCAAGTATAGATCCAAAAATTTCCCAAGTATAGATCCAAAAATTTCCCAAGTATAGATCGAAAAATTTCCCTAGTATAGATCCAAAAATTTCCCAAGTATAGATCCAAAAATTTCCCAAGAATAGATCCAAAAATTTCCCAAGTATAGATCCAAAAATTTCCCAAGTATAGATCCAAAAATTTCAAAAGTATAGATCGAAAAATTTCCCTAGTATAGATCGAAAAATTTTCCAAGTATAGATCCAAAAATTTCCCAAGTATAGATCCAAAAATTTCCCAAGAATAGATCCAAAAATTTCCCAAGTATAGATCCAAAAATTTCCCAAGTATAGATCCAAAAATTTCCCAAGAATAGATCCAAAAATTTCCCAAGTATAGTACGAAAAATTTCCCAGTATAGATCCAAAAATTTCCCAAGTATAGATCCAAAAATTTCCCAAGTATAGATCCAAAAATTTCCCAAGTATAGATCCAAAAATTTCCCAAGTATAGATCCAAAAATTTCCCAAGCATAGATCGAAAAATTTTCCAAGTATAGATCGAAAAATTTCCCAAGTATAGATCCAAAAATTTCCCAAGTATAGATCCAAAAATTTCCCAAGTATAGATCGAAAAATTTCCTAAGTATAGATCCAAAAATTTCCCATGTATAGATCGAAAAATTTCCCAATTATAGATCCACAAATTTCCCAAGTATACATCCAAAAATTTCCCAAGTATAGATCGAAAAATTTCCCTAGTATAGATCGAAAAATTTCCCAAGTATAGATCGAAAAATTTCCCAAGTATAGATCCAAAAATTTCCCAAGAATAGATCCAAAAATTTCCCATGTATAGTACGAAAAATTTCCCAAGTATAGATCCAAAAATTTCCCATGAATAGATCCAAAAATTTCCTAAGTATAGATCCAAAAATTTCCCAAATATAGATCGAAAAATTTCCCAAGTATAGATCCAAAAATTTCCCAAGTATAGATCCAAAAATTTCCCAAGTATAGATCGAAAAATTTCCCAAGTATAGATCCAAAAATTTCCCATGTATAGATCGAAAAATTTCCCAAGTATAGATCCACAAATTTCCCAAGTATACATCCAAAAATTTCCCAAGTATAGATCGAAAAATTTCCCTAGTATAGATCGAAAAATTTCCCAAGTATAGATCCAAAAATTTCCCAAGAATAGATCCAAAAATTTCCCATGTATAGTACGAAAAATTTCCCAAGTATAGATCCAAAAATTTCCCAAGTATAGATCCAAAAATTTCCCATGAATAGATCCAAAAATTTCCTAAGTATAGATCCAAAAATTTCCCAAGTATAGATCCAAAAATTTCCCAAGTATAGATCCAAAAATTTCCCAAGTATAGATCCAAAAATTTCCTAAGTATAGATCCAAAAATTTCCCAAGTATAGATCCAAAAATTTCCCAAGTGTAGATCCAAAAATTTCCCAAGCATAGATCGAAAAATTTTCCAAGTAAAGATCCAAAAATTTCCCAAGTATAGATCGAAAAATTTCCCAAGTATAGATCCAAAAATTTCCCAAGTATAGATCCAAAAATTTCCCAAGTATAGATCCAAAAATTTCCCAAGTATAGATCGAAAAATTTCCCAAGTATAGATCAAAAAATTTCCCAAGTATAGATCGAACAATTTCCCTAGTATAGATCGAAAAATTTCCCAAGAATAGATCGAAAAATTTCCCAAGTATAGATCCAAAAATTTCCCAAGAATAGATCCAAAAATTTCCCATGTATATTACGAAAAATTTCCCAAGTATAGATCCAAAAATTTCCCAAGTATAGATCCAAAAATTTCCCATGAATAGATCCAAAAATTTCCTAAGTATAGATCCAAAAATTTCCCAAGTATAGATCCAAAAACTTCAAAAGTATAGATCCAAAAAATTCCCAAGTATAGATCCAAAAATTTCCCATGTATATTACGAAAAATTTCCCAAGTATAGATCCAAAAATTTCCCAAGTGTAGATCCAAAAATTTCCCAAGCATAGATCGAAAAATTTTCCAAGTAAAGATCCAAAAATTTCCCAAGTAAAGATCCAAAAATTTCCCAAGTATAGATCGAAAAATTTCCCAAGTATAGATCCAAAAATTTCCCAAGTATAGATCCAAAAATTTCCCAAGTATAGATCCAAAAATTTCCCAAGTATAGATCCAAAAATTTCCCAAGTATAGATCGAAAAATTTCCCTAGTATAGATCCAAAAATTTCCCAAGTATAGATCCAAAAATTTCCCAAGAATAGATCCAAAAATTTCCCAAGTATAGATCCAAAAATTTCCCAAGTATAGATCCAAAAATTTCAAAAGTATAGATCGAAAAATTTCCCTAGTATAGATCGAAAAATTTTCCAAGTATAGATCCAAAAATTTCCCAAGTATAGATCCAAAAATTTCCCAAGTATAGATCCAAAAATTTCCCAAGAATAGATCCAAAAATTTCCCAAGTATAGATCCAAAAATTTCCCAAGAATAGATCCAAAAATTTCCCAAGTATAGATCCAAAAATTTCCCAAGTATAGATCCAAAAATTTCCCAAGTATAGATCCAAAAATTTCCCAAGTATAGATCGAAAAATTTCCTAGTATAGATCGAAAAATTTTCCAAGTATAGATCCAAAATTTCCCAAGTATAGATCCAAAAATTTCCCAAGTATAGATCCAAAATTTCCCAAGAATAGATCCAAAAATTTCCCAAGTATAGATCGAAAAATTTCCCAAGTATAGATCCAAAAATTTCCCAAGTATAGATCGAAAAATTTCCCTAGTATAGATCGAAAAATTTTCCAAGTATAGATCCAAAAATTTCCCAAGTATAGATCCAAACATTTCCCAAGTATAGATCCAAAAATTTCCCAAGAATAGATCCAAAAATTTCCCAAGTATAGATCCAAAAATTTCCCAAGTATAGATCCAAAAATTTCCCAAGTATAGATCCAAAAATTTCCTAAGTATAGATCCAAAAATTTCCCAAGTATAGATCCAAAAATTTCCCAAGTGTAGATCCAAAAATTTCCCAAGCATAGATCGAAAAATTTTCCAAGTATAGATCGAAAAATTTCCCAAGTATAGATCCAAAATTTCCCAAGTAAAGATCCAAAAATTTCCCAAGTATAGATCGAAAAATTTCCCAAGTATAGATCCAAAAATTTCCCAAGTATAGATCCAAAAATTTCCCAAGTATAGATCCAAAAATTTCCCAAGTATAGATCGAAAAATTTCCCAAGTATAGATCGAAAAATTTCCCAAGTATAGATCGAAAAATTTCCCTAGTATAGATCGAAAAATTTCCCAAGAATAGATCGAAAAATTTCCCAAGTATAGATCCAAAAATTTCCCAAGAATAGATCCAAAAATTTCCCATGTATAGTACGAAAAATTTCCCAAGTATAGATCCAAAAATTTCCCAAGTATAGATCCAAAAATTTCCCATGAATAGATCCAAAAATTTCCTAAGTATAGATCCAAAAATTTCCCAAGTATAGATCCAAAAACTTCAAAAGTATAGATCCAAAAAATTCCCAAGTATAGATCCAAAAATTTCCCAAGTATAGATCCAAAAATTTCCCAAGTATAGATCCAAAAATTTCCCAAGTATAGATCGAAAAATTACCCAAGTATAGATCGAAAAATTTCCCAAGTATAGATCCAAAATTTCCCAAGTAAAGATCCAAAAATTTCCCAAGTATAGATCGAAAAATTTCCCAAGTATAGATCCAAAAATTTCCCAAGTATAGATCCAAAAATTTCCCAAGTATAGATCCAAAAATTTCCCAAGTATAGATCGAAAAATTTCCCTAGTATAGATCCAAAAATTTCCCTAGTATAGATCCAAAAATTTCCCAAGAATAGATCCAAAAATTTCCCAAGTATAGATCCAAAAATTTCCCAAGTATAGATCCAAAAATTTCAAAAGTATAGATCGAAAAATTTCCCTAGTATAGATCGAAAAATTTTCCAAGTATAGATCCAAAAATTTCCCAAGTATAGATCCAAAAATTTCCCAAGTATAGATCCAAAAATTTCCCAAGAATAGATCCAAAAATTTCCCAAGTATAGATCCAAAAATTTCCCAAGTATAGATCCAAAAATTTCCCAAGAATAGATCCAAAAATTTCCCAAGTATAGTACGAAAAATTTCCCAGTATAGATCCAAAAATTTCCCAAGTATAGATCCAAAAATTTCCCAAGTATAGATCCAAAAATTTCCCAAGTATAGATCCAAAAATTTCCCAAGTATAGATCCAAAAATTTCCCAAGCATAGATCGAAAAATTTTCCAAGTATAGATCGAAAAATTTCCCAAGTATAGATCCAAAAATTTCCCAAGTATAGATCCAAAAATTTCCCAAGTATAGATCGAAAAATTTCCTAAGTATAGATCCAAAAATTTCCCATGTATAGATCGAAAAATTTCCCAAGTATAGATCCACAAATTTCCCAAGTATACATCCAAAAATTTCCCAAGTATAGATCGAAAAATTTCCCTAGTATAGATCGAAAAATTTCCCAAGTATAGATCGAAAAATTTCCCAAGTATAGATCCAAAAATTTCCCAAGAATAGATCCAAAAATTTCCCATGTATAGTACGAAAAATTTCCCAAGTATAGATCCAAAAATTTCCCATGAATAGATCCAAAAATTTCCTAAGTATAGATCCAAAAATTTCCCAAATATAGATCGAAAAATTTCCCAAGTATAGATCCAAAAATTTCCCAAGTATAGATCCAAAAATTTCCCAAGTATAGATCGAAAAATTTCCCAAGTATAGATCCAAAAATTTCCCATGTATAGATCGAAAAATTTCCCAAGTATAGATCCACAAATTTCCCAAGTATACATCCAAAAATTTCCCAAGTATAGATCGAAAAATTTCCCTAGTATAGATCGAAAAATTTCCCAAGTATAGATCCAAAAATTTCCCAAGAATAGATCCAAAAATTTCCCATGTATAGTACGAAAAATTTCCCAAGTATAGATCCAAAAATTTCCCAAGTATAGATCCAAAAATTTCCCATGAATAGATCCAAAAATTTCCTAAGTATAGATCCAAAAATTTCCCAAGTATAGATCCAAAAATTTCCCAAGTATAGATCCAAAAATTTCCCAAGTATAGATCCAAAAATTTCCTAAGTATAGATCCAAAAATTTCCCAAGTATAGATCCAAAAATTTCCCAAGTGTAGATCCAAAAATTTCCCAAGCATAGATCGAAAAATTTTCCAAGTATAGATCGAAAAATTTCCCAAGTATAGATCCAAAATTTCCCAAGTAAAGATCCAAAAATTTCCCAAGTATAGATCGAAAAATTTCCCAAGTATAGATCCAAAAATTTCCCAAGTATAGATCCAAAAATTTCCCAAGTATAGATCCAAAAATTTCCCAAGTATAGATCGAAAAATTTCCCAAGT
This sequence comes from Odiellus spinosus, assembly GCA_963920705.1. NCBI lineage: Eukaryota > Metazoa > Arthropoda > Arachnida > Opiliones > Phalangiidae > Odiellus > Odiellus spinosus. Next base: position 605,419 of record CAWUCO010000219.1, on the reverse strand, counting down.
ATAGATCAAAAAATTTCCCAAGTATAGATCGAAAAATTTCCCTAGTATAGATCGAAAAATTTCCCAAGAATAGATCGAAAAATTTCCCAAGTATAGATCCAAAAATTTCCCAAGAATAGATCCAAAAATTTCCCATGTATATTACGAAAAATTTCCCAAGTATAGATCCAAAAATTTCCCAAGTATAGATCCAAAAATTTCCCATGAATAGATCCAAAAATTTCCTAAGTATAGATCCAAAAATTTCCCAAGTATAGATCCAAAAACTTCAAAAGTATAGATCCAAAAAATTCCCAAGTATAGATCGAAAAATTTCCCAAGTATAGTACGAAAAATTTCCCAAGTATAGATCCAAAAATTTCCCAAGTATAGATCCAAAAATTTCCCAAGTATAGATCCAAAAATTTCCCAAGTATAGATCGAAAAATTACCCAAGTATAGATCGAAAAATTTCCCAAGTATAGATCCAAAATTTCCCAAGTAAAGATCCAAAAATTTCCCAAGTATAGATCGAAAAATTTCCCAAGTATAGATCCAAAAATTTCCCAAGTATAGATCCAAAAATTTCCCAAGTATAGATCCAAAAATTTCCCAAGTATAGATCGAAAAATTTCCCTAGTATAGATCCAAAAATTTCCCAAGTATAGATCCAAAAATTTTCCAAGAATAGATCCAAAAATTTCCCAAGTATAGATCCAAAAATTTCCCAAGTATAGATCCAAAAATTTCAAAAGTATAGATCGAAAAATTTCCCTAGTATAGATCGAAAAATTTTCCAAGTATAGATCCAAAAATTTCCCAAGTATAGATCCAAAAATTTCCCAAGTATAGATCCAAAAATTTCCCAAGAATAGATCCAAAAATTTCCCAAGTATAGATCCAAAAATTTCCCAAGTATAGATCCAAAAATTTCCCAAGAATAGATCCAAAAATTTCCCAAGTATAGTACGAAAAATTTCCCAGTATAGATCCAAAAATTTCCCAAGTATAGATCCAAAAATTTCCCAAGTATAGATCCAAAAATTTCCCAAGTATAGATCCAAAAATTTCCCAAGTATAGATCCAAAAATTTCCCAAGCCTAGATCGAAAAATTTTCCAAGTATAGATCGAAAAATTTCCCAAGTATAGATCCAAAAATTTCCCAAGTATAGATCCAAAAATTTCCCAAGTATAGATCGAAAAATTTCCTAAGTATAGATCCAAAAATTTCCCATGTATAGATCGAAAAATTTCCCAAGTATAGATCCACAAATTTCCCAAGTATACATCCAAAAATTTCCCAAGTATAGATCGAAAAATTTCCCTAGTATAGATCGAAAAATTTCCCAAGTATAGATCGAAAAATTTCCCAAGTATAGATCCAAAAATTTCCCAAGAATAGATCCAAAAATTTCCCATGTATAGTACGAAAAATTTCCCAAGTATAGATCCAAAAATTTCCCATGAATAGATCCAAAAATTTCCTAAGTATAGATCCAAAAATTTCCCAAATATAGATCGAAAAATTTCCCAAGTATAGATCCAAAAATTTCCCAAGTATAGATCCAAAAATTTCCCAAGTATAGATCGAAAAATTTCCCAAGTATAGATCCAAAAATTTCCCATGTATAGATCGAAAAATTTCCCAAGTATAGATCCACAAATTTCCCAAGTATACATCCAAAAATTTCCCAAGTATAGATCGAAAAATTTCCCTAGTATAGATCGAAAAATTTCCCAAGTATTGATCCAAAAATTTCCCAAGAATAGATCCAAAAATTTCCCATGTATAGTACGAAAAATTTCCCAAGTATAGATCCAAAAATTTCCCAAGTATAGATCCAAAAATTTCCCATGAATAGATCCAAAAATTTCCTAAGTATAGATCCAAAAATTTCCCAAGTATAGATCCAAAAATTTCCCAAGAATAGATCCAAAAATTTCCCATGTATAGTACGAAAAATTTCCCAAGTATATATCCAAAAATTTCCCATGAATAGATCCAAAAATTTCCTAAGTAAAGATCCAAAAATTTCCCAAGTATAGATCGAAAAATTTCCCAAGTATAGATCCAAAAATTTTCCAAGTATATATCCAAAAATTTCCCAAGTATAGATCGAAAAATTTCCCAAGTATAGATCCAAAAATTTCCCATGTATAGATCGAAAAATTTCCCAAGTATAGATCCACAAATTTCCCAAGTATACATCCAAAAATTTCCCAAGTATAGATCGAAAAATTTCCCTAGTATAGATCGAAAAATTTCCCAAGTATAGATCGATAAATTTCCCAAGTATAGATCCAAAAATTTCCCAAGAATAGATCCAAAAATTTCCCATGTATAGTACGAAAAATTTCCCAAGTATAGATCCAAAAATTTCCCAAGTATAGATCCAAAAATTTCCCATGAATAGATCCAAAAATTTCCCAAGTATAGATCCAAAAATTTCCCAAGTATAGATCGAAAAATTTCCCTAGTATAGATCCAAAAATTTCCCAAGTATAGATCCAAAAATTTCCCAAGTATAGATCGAAAAATTTCCCAAGTATAGTTCCAAAAATTTCCCAAGTATAGATCCAAAAATTTCCCAAGTATAGATCCAAAAATTTCCCAAGTATAGATCGAAAAATTTCCCAAGTATAGATCCACAAATTTCCCAAGTATACATCCAAAAATTTCAAAAGTATAGATCGAAAAATTTCCCTAGTATAGATCGAAAAATTTCCCAAGTATAGATCGAAAAATTTCCCAAGTATAGATCCAAAAATTTCCCAAGAATAGATCCAAAAATTTCCCATGTATAGTACGAAAAATTTCCCAAGTATAGATCCAAAAATTTCCCATGAATAGATCCAAAAATTTCCTAAGTATAGATCCAAAAATTTCCCAAGTGTAGATCCAAAAATTTCCCAAGTATAGATCCAAAAATTCCCAAGTATAGATCGAAAAATTTCCCAAGTATAGTACGAAAACTTTCCCAAGTATAGATCCAAAAATTTCCCAAGTATAGATCCAAAAATTTCCCAAGTATAGATCCAAAAATTTCCCAAGTATAGATCGAAAAATTACCCAAGTATAGATCGAAAAATTTCCCAAGTATAGATCGAAAAATTTTCCAAGTATAGATCGAAAAATTTCCCAAGTATAGATCGAAAAATTTCCAAGTATAGTACGAAAAATTTCCCAAGTATAGATCCAAAAATTTCCCAAGTATAGATCCAAAAATTTCCCAAGTATAGATCGAAAAATTTCCCAAGTATAGATCGAAAAATTTCCCAAGTATAGATCCAAAAATTACCCAAGTATAGATTCAAAAATTTCCCAAGTAGAGATTCAAAAATTTCCCAAGTAGAGAATCAAAAATTTACCAAGTAGAGATTCAAAAATTTCCCAAGTAGCGATTCAAAAATTTCCCAAGTAGAGATTCAAAAATTTCCCAAGTAGAGTTTCAAAAATTTCCCAAGTAGAGATTCAAAAATTTCCCAAGTAGAGATTCAAAAATTTCCCAAGTAGAGATTAAAAATTTCCCAAGTAGAGATCCAAAAATTTCCCAAGTATAGATCCAAAAATTTCCCAAGTATAGATCCAAAAATTTCCCAAGTATAGATCCAAAAATTTCCCAAGTATAGATCCAAAAATTTCCCAAGAATAGATCCAAAAATTTCCCAAGTATAGATCCAAAAATTTCCAATTTATAGATCGAAAAATTTCCCAAGTATAGATCGAAAAATCTCCCTAGTATAGATCGAAAAATTTCCCAAGTATAGATCGAAAAATTTCCCAAGTATAGATCCAAAAATTTCCCAAGAATAGATCCAAAAATTTCCCATGTATAGTACGAAAAATTTCCCAAGTATAGATCCAAAAATTTCCCATGAATAGATCCAAAAATTTCCCAAGTATAGATCCAAAAATTTCCCAAGTATAGATCGAAAAATTTCCCAAGTATAGATCGAAAAATTTCCCAAGTATAGATCCAAAAATTACCCAAGTATAGATTCAAAAATTTCCCAAGTAGAGATTCAAAAATTTCCCAAGTAGAGAATCAAAAATTTACCAAGTAGAGATTAAAAAATTTCCCAAGTAGCGATTCAAAAATTTCCCAAGTAGAGATTCAAAAATTTCCCAAGTAGAGTTTCAAAAATTTCCCAAGTAGAGATTCAAAAATTTCCCAAGTAGAGATTCAAAAATTTCCCAAGTAGCGATTCAAAAATTTCCCAAGTAGAGATTCAAAAATTTCCCAAGTAGAGTTTCAAAAATTTCCCAAGTAGAGATTCAAAAATTTCCCAAGTGTAGATCCAAAAATTTCCCAAGTATAGATCCAAAAATTCCCAAGTATAGATCGAAAAATTTCCCAAGTATAGTACGAAAACTTTCCCAAGTATAGATCCAAAAATTTCCCAAGTATAGATCCAAAAATTTCCCAAGTATAGATCCAAAAATTTCCCAAGTATAGATCGAAAAATTACCCAAGTATAGATCGAAAAATTTCCCAAGTATAGATCGAAAAATTTTCCAAGTATAGATCGAAAAATTTCCCAAGTATAGATCGAAAAATTTCCAAGTATAGTACGAAAAATTTCCCAAGTATAGATCCAAAAATTTCCCAAGTATAGATCCAAAAATTTCCCAAGTATAGATCGAAAAATTTCCCAAGTATAGATCGAAAAATTTCCCAAGTATAGATCCAAAAATTACCCAAGTATAGATTCAAAAATTTCCCAAGTAGAGATTCAAAAATTTCCCAAGTAGAGAATCAAAAATTTACCAAGTAGAGATTCAAAAATTTCCCAAGTAGCGATTCAAAAATTTCCCAAGTAGAGATTCAAAAATTTCCCAAGTAGAGTTTCAAAAATTTCCCAAGTAGAGATTCAAAAATTTCCCAAGTAGAGATTCAAAAATTTCCCAAGTAGAGATTAAAAATTTCCCAAGTAGAGATCCAAAAATTTCCCAAGTATAGATCCAAAAATTTCCCAAGTATAGATCCAAAAATTTCCCAAGTATAGATCCAAAAATTTCCCAAGTATAGATCCAAAAATTTCCCAAGAATAGATCCAAAAATTTCCCAAGTATAGATCCAAAAATTTCCCAAGTATAGATCCAAAAATTTCCCAATTATAGATCGAAAAATTTCCCAAGTATAGATCGAAAAATCTCCCTAGTATAGATCGAAAAATTTCCCAAGTATAGATCGAAAAATTTCCCAAGTATAGATCCAAAAATTTCCCAAGAATAGATCCAAAAATTTCCCATGTATAGTACGAAAAATTTCCCAAGTATAGATCCAAAAATTTCCCATGAATAGATCCAAAAATTTCCCAAGTATAGATCCAAAAATTTCCCAAGTATAGATCGAAAAATTTCCCAAGTATAGATCGAAAAATTTCCCAAGTATAGATCCAAAAATTACCCAAGTATAGATTCAAAAATTTCCCAAGTAGAGATTCAAAAATTTCCCAAGTAGAGAATCAAAAATTTACCAAGTAGAGATTAAAAAATTTCCCAAGTAGCGATTCAAAAATTTCCCAAGTAGAGATTCAAAAATTTCCCAAGTAGAGTTTCAAAAATTTCCCAAGTAGAGATTCAAAAATTTCCCAAGTAGAGATTCAAAAATTTCCCAAGTAGAGATTAAAAATTTCCCAAGTAGAGATCCAAAAATTTCCCAAGTATAGATCCAAAAATTTCCCAAGTATAGATCCAAAAATTTCCCAAGTATAGATCCAAAAATTTCCCAAGTATAGATCCAAAAATTTCCCAAGAATAGATCCAAAAATTTCCCAAGTATAGATCCAAAATTTCCCAAGTATAGATCCAAAAATTTCCCAATTATAGATCGAAAAATTTCCCAAGTATAGATCGAAAAATTTCCCTAGTATAGATCGAAAAATTTCCCAAGTATAGATCGAAAAATTTCCCAAGTATAGATCCAAAAATTTCCCAAGAATAGATCCAAAATTTCCCATGTATAGTACGAAAAATTTCCCAAGTATAGATCCAAAAATTTCCCATGAATAGATCCAAAAATTTCCCAAGTATAGATCCAAAAATTTCCCAAGTATAGATCCAAAAAATTCCCAAGTATAGATCGAAAAATTTCCCAAGTATAGTACGAAAAATTTCCCAAGTATAGATCCAAAAATTTCCTAAGTATAGATCCAAAAATTTCCCAAGTATAGATCCAAAAATTTCCCAAGTATAGATCGAAAAATTACCCAAGTATAGATCGAAAAATTTCCCAAGTATAGATCCAAAAATTTCCAAGTATAGTACGAAAAATTCCCAAGTATAGATCCAAAAATTTCCCAAGTATAGATCCAAAAATTTCCCAAGCATAGATCGAAAAATTTTCCAAGTATAGATCGAAAAATTTCCCAAGTATAGATCCAAAATTTCCCAAGTAAAGATCCAAAAATTTCCCAAGTATAGATCGAAAAATTTTCCAAGTATAGATCGAAAAATTTCCCAAGTATAGATCGAAAAATTTCCCAAGTATAGTTCCAAAAATTTCCCAAGTATAGATCGAAAAATTTCCCAAGTATAGATCCAAAAATTTCCTAAGTATAGATCCAAAAATTTCCCAAGTGTAGATCCACAAATTTCCCAAGTATAGATCCAAAAATTCCCAAGTATAGATCGAAAAATTTCCCAAGTATAGTACGAAAAATTTCCCAAGTATAGATCCAAAAATTTCCCATGAATAGATCCAAAAATTTCCCAAGTATAGATCCAAAAATTTCCCAAGTATAGATCCAAAAAATTCCCAAGTATAGATCGAAAAATTTCCCAAGTATAGTACGAAAAATTTCCCAAGTATAGATCCAAAAATTTCCTAAGTATAGATCCAAAAATTTCCCAAGTATAGATCCAAAAATTTCCCAAGTATAGATCGAAAAATTACCCAAGTATAGATCGAAAAATTTCCCAAGTATAGATCGAAAAATTTCCAAGTATAGTACGAAAAATTCCCAAGTATAGATCCAAAAATTTCCCAAGTATAGATCCAAAAATTTCCCAAGCATAGATCGAAAAATTTTCCAAGTATAGATCGAAAAATTTCCCAAGTATAGATCCAAAATTTCCCAAGTAAAGATCCAAAAATTTCCCAAGTATAGATCGAAATATTTTCCAAGTATAGATCGAAAAATTTCCCAAGTATAGATCGAAAAATTTCCCAAGTATAGTTCCAAAAATTTCCCAAGTATAGATCGAAAAATTTCCCAAGTATAGATCCAAAAATTTCCTAAGTATAGATCCAAAAATTTCCCAAGTGTAGATCCACAAATTTCCCAAGTATAGATCCAAAAATTCCCAAGTATAGATCGAAAAATTTCCCAAGTATAGTACGAAAAATTTCCCAAGTATAGATCCAAAAATTTCCCAAGTATAGATCCAAAAATTTCCCAAGTATAGATCGAAAAATTTCCCAAGTATAGATCGAAAAATTACCCAAGTATAGATCGAAAAATTTCCCAAGTATAGATCGAAAAATTTCCCTAGTATAGATCGAAAAATTTCCCAAGTATAGATCGAAAAATTTCCCAAGTATAGATCCAAAAATTTCCCAAGAATAGATCCAAAAATTTCCCATGTATAGTACGAAAAATTTCCCAAGTATAGATCCAAAAATTTCCCATGAATAGATCCAAAAATTTCCCAAGTATAGATCCAAAAATTTCCCAAGTATAGATCCAAAAAATTCCCAAGTATAGATCGAAAAATTTCCCAAGTATAGTACGAAAAATTTCCCAAGTATAGATCCAAAAATTTCCCAAGTATAGATCCAAAAATTTCCCAAGTATAGATCCAAAAAATTCCCAAGTATAGATCGAAAAATTACCCAAGTATAGATCGAAAAATTTCCCAAGTATAGATCGAAAAATTTCCAAGTATAGTACGAAAAATTCCCAAGTATAGATCCAAAAATTTCCCAAGTATAGATCCAAAAATTTCCCAAGCATAGATCGAAAAATTTTCCAAGTATAGATCGAAAAATTTCCCAAGTATAGATCCAAAATTTCCCAAGTAAAGATCCAAAAATTTCCCAAGTATAGATCGAAAAATTTTCCAAGTATAGATCGAAAAATTTCCCAAGTATAGATCGAAAAATTTCCCAAGTATAGTTCCAAAAATTTCCCAAGTATAGATCGAAAAATTTCCCAAGTATAGATCCAAAAATTTCCTAAGTATAGATCCAAAAATTTCCCAAGTGTAGATCCACAAATTTCCCAAGTATAGATCCAAAAATTCCCAAGTATAGATCGAAAAATTTCCCAAGTATAGTACGAAAAATTTCCCAAGTATAGATCCAAAAATTTCCCATGAATAGATCCAAAAATTTCCCAAGTATAGATCCAAAAATTTCCCAAGTATAGATCCAAAAAATTCCCAAGTATAGATCGAAAAATTTCCCAAGCATAGTACGAAAAATTTCCCAAGTATAGATCCAAAAATTTCCTAAGTATAGATCCAAAAATTTCCCAAGTATAGATCCAAAAATTTCCCAAGTATAGATCGAAAAATTACCCAAGTATAGATCGAAAAATTTCCCAAGTATAGATCGAAAAATTTCCAAGTATAGTACGAAAAATTCCCAAGTATAGATCCAAAAATTTCCCAAGTATAGATCCAAAAATTTCCCAAGCATAGATCGAAAAATTTTCCAAGTATAGATCGAAAAATTTCCCAAGTATAGATCCAAAATTTCCCAAGTAAAGATCCAAAAATTTCCCAAGTATAGATCGAAATATTTTCCAAGTATAGATCGAAAAATTTCCCAAGTATAGATCGAAAAATTTCCCAAGTATAGTTCCAAAAATTTCCCAAGTATAGATCGAAAAATTTCCCAAGTATAGATCCAAAAATTTCCTAAGTATAGATCCAAAAATTTCCCAAGTGTAGATCCACAAATTTCCCAAGTATAGATCCAAAAATTCCCAAGTATAGATCGAAAAATTTCCCAAGTATAGTACGAAAAATTTCCCAAGTATAGATCCAAAAATTTCCCAAGTATAGATCCAAAAATTTCCCAAGTATAGATCGAAAAATTTCCCAAGTATAGATCGAAAAATTACCCAAGTATAGATCGAAAAATTTCCCAAGTATAGATCGAAAAATTTTCCAAGTATAGATCGAAAAATTTCCCAAGTATAGATCGAAAAATTTCCAAGTATAGTACGAAAAATTTCCCAAGTATAGATCCAAAAATTTCCCAAGTATAGATCCAAAAATTTCCCAAGTATAGATCAAAAAATTTCCCAAGTATAGATCCAAAAATTTCCCAAGTATAGATCCAAAAATTTCCCAAGTATAGATCCAAAAATTTCCCAAGTATAGATCGAAAAATTTCCCAAGTATAGATCGAAAAATTTCCCTAGTATAGATCCAAAAATTTCCCAAGTATAGATCCAAAAATTTCCCAAGAATAGATCCAAAAATTTCCCAAGTATAGATCCAAAAATTTCCCAAGTATAGATCCAAAAATTTCCAAAGTATAGATCCAAAAATTTCCCAAGTATAGATCGAAAAATTTCCCAAGTATAGATCGAAAAATTTCATAGTATAGATCGAAAAATTTTCCAAGTATAGATCCAAAAATTTCCCAAGTATAGATCCAAAAATTTCCCAAGTATAGATCCAAAATTTCCCAAGAATAGATCCAAAAATTTCCCAAGTATAGATCCAAAAATTTCCCAAGTATAGATCCAAAAATTTCCAAAGTATAGATCCAAAAATTTCCCAAGTATAGATCGAAAAATTTCCCAAGTATAGATCGAAAAATTTCATAGTATAGATCGAAAAATTTTCCAAGTATAGATCCAAAAATTTCCCATGAATAGATCCAAAAATTTCCCAAGTATAGATCCAAAAATTTCCCAAGTATAGATCCAAAAAATTCCCAAGTATAGATCGAAAAATTTCCCAAGTATAGTACGAAAAATTTCCCAAGTATAGATCCAAAAATTTCCCAAGTATAGATCCAAAAATTTCCCAAGTATAGATCCAAAAATTTCCCAAGTATAGATCGAAAAATTACCCAAGTATAGATCGAAAAATTACCCAAGTATAGATCGAAAAATTTCCCAAGTATAGATCGAAAAATTTTCCAAGTATAGATCGAAAAATTTCCCTAGTATAGATCGAAAAATTTTCCAAGTATATATCCAAAAATTTCCCAAGTATAGATCCAAAAATTTCCCAAGTATAGATCCAAAAATTTCCCAAGTATAGATCGAAAAATTACCCAAGTATAGATCGAAAAATTTCCCAAGTATAGATCGAAAAATTTTCCAAGTATAGATCGAAAAATTTCCCAAGTATAGATCGAAAAATTTCCAAGTATAGTACGAAAAATTTCCCAAGTATAGATCCAAAAATTTCCCAAGTATAGATCCAAAAATTTCCCAAGTATAGATCGAAAAATTTCCCAAGTATAGATCCAAAAATTTCCCAAGTATAGATCCAAAAATTTCCCAAGTATAGATCCAAAAATTTCCCAAGTATAGATCGAAAAATTTCCCAAGTATAGATCGAAAAATTTCCCTAGTATAGATCCAAAAATTTCCCAAGTATAGATCCAAAAATTTCCCAAGAATAGATCCAAAAATTTCCCAAGTATAGATCCAAAAATTTCCCAAGTATAGATCCAAAAATTTCCCAAGTATAGATCCAAAAATTTCCCAAGTATAGATCGAAAAATTTCCTAGTATAGATCGAAAAATTTTCCAAGTATAGATCCAAAAATTTCCCAAGTATAGATCCAAAAATTTCCCAAGTATAGATCCAAAATTTCCCAAGAATAGATCCAAAAATTTCCCAAGTATAGATCGAAAAATTTCCCAAGTATATATCCAAAAATTTTCCAAGTATAGATCCAAAAATTTCCCAAGTATAGATCGAAAAATTTCCCAAGTATAGATCCACAAATTTCCCAAGTATACATCCAAAAATTTCCCAAGTATAGATCGAAAAATTTCCCTAGTATAGATCGAAAAATTTCCCAAGTATAGATCGAAAAATTTCCCAAGTATAGATCCAAAAATTTCCCAAGAATAGATCCAAAAATTTCCCATGTATTGTACGAAAAATTTCCCAAGTATAGATCCAAAAATTTCCCATGAATAGATCCAAAAATTTCCCAAGTATAGATCCAAAAATTTCCCAAGTATAGATCCAAAAAATTCCCAAGTATAGATCGAAAAATTTCCCAAGTATAGTACGAAAAATTTCCCAAGTATAGATCCAAAAATTTCCCAAGTATAGATCCAAAAATTTCCCAAGTATAGAACCAAAAATTTCCCAAGTATAGATCGAAAAATTACCCAAGTATAGATCGAAAAATTTCCCAAGTATAGATCGAAAAATTTTCCAAGTATAGATCGAAAAATTTCCCAAGTATAGATCGAAAAATTTCCAAGTATAGTACGAAAAATTTCCCAAGTATAGATCCAAAAATTTCCCAAGTATAGATCCAAAAATTTCCCAAGCATAGATCGAAAAATTTTCCAAGTATAGATCGAAAAATTTCCCAAGTATAGATCCAAAATTTCCCAAGTAAAGATCCAAAAATTTCCCAAGTATAGATCCAAAAATTTCCCAAGTATAGATCCAAAAATTTCCCAAGTATAGATCCAAAAATTTCCCAAGCATAGATCGAAAAATTTTCCAAGTATAGATCGAAAAATTTCCGAAGTATAGATCCAAAAATTTCCCAAGTATAGATCCAAAAATTTCCCAAGTATAGATCGAAAAATTTCCTAAGTATAGATCCAAAAATTCCCATGTATAGATCGAAAAATTTCCCAAGTATAGATCCACAAATTTCCCAAGTATACATCCAAAAATTTCCCAAGTATAGATCGAAAAATTTCCCTAGTATAGATCGAAAAATTTAACAAGTATAGATCCAAAAATTTCCCAAGTATAGATCCAAAAATTTCCCAAGTATAGATCCAAAAATTTCCCAAGTATAGATCGAAAAATTACCCAAGTATAGATCGAAAAATTTCCCAAGTATAGATCGAAAAATTTTCCAAGTATAGATCGAAAAATTTCCCAAGTATAGATCGAAAACTTTCCAAGTATAGTACGAAAAATTTCCCAAGTATAGATCCAAAAATTTCCCAAGTATAGATCCAAAAATTTCCCAAGTATAGATCGAAAAATTACCCAAGTATAGATCGAAAAATTTCCCAAGTATAGATCGAAAAATTTTCCAAGTATAGATCGAAAAATTTCCCAAGTATAGATCGAAAAATTTCCAAGTATAGTACGAAAAATTTCCCAAGTATAGATCCAAAAATTTCCCAAGTATAGATCCAAAAATTTCCCAAGCATAGATCGAAAAATTTTCCAAGTATAGATCGAAAAATTTCCCAAGTATAGATCCAAAAATTTCCCAAGTATAGATCCAAAAATTTCCCAAGTATAGATCCAAAAATTTCCCAAGAATAGATCCAAAAATTTCCCAAGTATAGTACGAAAAATTTCCCAGTATAGATCCAAAAATTTCCCAAGTATAGATCCAAAAATTTCCCAAGTATAGATCCAAAAATTTCCCAAGCATAGATCGAAAAATTTTCCAAGTATAGATCGAAAAATTCCCCAAGTATAGATCCAAAAATTTCCCAAGTATAGATCCAAAAATTTCCCAAGTATAGATCGAAAAATTTCCTAAGTATAGATCCAAAAATTCCCATGTATAGATCGAAAAATTTCCCAAGTATAGATCCACAAATTTCCCAAGTATACATCCAAAAATTTCCCAAGTATAGATCGAAAAATTTCCCTAGTATAGATCGAAAAATTTAACAAGTATAGATCGAAAAATTTCCCAAGTATAGATCCAAAAATTTCCCAAGAATAGATCCAAAAATTTCCCATGTATAGTACGAAAAATTTCCCAAGTATAGATCCAAAAATTTCCCATGAATAGATCCAAAAATTTCCTAAGTATAGATCCAAAAATTTCCCAAGTGTAGATCCAAAAATTTCCCAAGTATAGATCCAAAAATTCCCAAGTATAGATCGAAAAATTTCCCAAGTATAGTACGAAAAATTTCCCAAGTATAGATCCAAAAATTTCCCAAGTATAGATCCAAAAATTTCCCAAGTATAGATCCAAAAATTTCCCAAGTATAGATCGAAAAATTACCCAAGTATAGATCGAAAAATTTCCCAAGTATAGATCGAAAAATTTTCCAAGTATAGATCGAAAAATTTCCCAAGTATAGATCCAAAAATTTCCCAAGTATAGATCCAAAAATTTCCCAAGTATAGATCGAAAAATTTCCCAAGTATAGATCCAAAAATTTCCCAAGTATAGATCCAAAAATTTCCCAAGTATAGATCCAAAAATTTCCCAAGTATAGATCGAAAAATTTCCCAAGTATAGATCGAAAAATTTCCCAAGTATAGATCCAAAATTTCCCAAGTAAAGATCCAAAAATTTCCCAAGTATAGATCGAAAAATTTCCCAAGTATAGATCCAAAAATTTCCCATGAATAGATCCAAAAATTTCCTAAGTATAGATCCAAAAATTTCCCAAGTATAGATCCAAAAATTCCCAAGTATAGATCGAAAAATTTCCCAAGTATAGTACGAAAAATTTCCCAAGTATAGATCCAAAAATTTCCCAAGTATAGATCCAAAAATTTCCCAAGTATAGATCGAAAAATTTCCCAAGTATAGATCGAAAAATTACCCAAGTATAGATCGAAAAATTTCCCAAGTATAGATCGAAAAATTTTCCAAGTATAGATCGAAAAATTTCCCAAGTATAGATCGAAAAATTTCCAAGTATAGTACGAAAAATTTCCCAAGTATAGATCCAAAAATTTCCCAAGTATAGATCCAAAAATTTCCCAAGTATAGATCGAAAAATTTCCCAAGTATAGATCCAAAAATTTCCCAAGTATAGATCCAAAAATTTCCCAAGTATAGATCGAAAAATTTCCCAAGTATAGATCGAAAAATTTCCCAAGTATAGATCGAAAAATTTCCCTAGTATAGATCCAAAAATTTCCCAAGTATAGATCCAAAAATTTCCCAAGCATAGATCGAAAAATTTTCCAAGTATAGATCGAAAAATTTCCCAAGTATAGATCCAAAATTTCCCAAGTAAAGATCCAAAAATTTCCCAAGTATAGATCGAAAAATTTTCCAAGTATAGATCGAAAAATTTCCCAAGTATAGATCCAAAAATTTCCCAAGTATAGATCCAAAAATTTCCCAAGTATAGATCCAAAAATTTCCCAAGAATAGATCCAAAAATTTCCCAAGTATAGTACGAAAAATTTCCCAGTATAGATCCAAAAATTTCCCAAGTATAGATCCAAAAATTTCCCAAGTATAGATCCAAAAATTTCCCAAGTATAGATCCAAAAATTTCCCAAGTATAGATCCAAAAATTTCCCAAGCATAGATCGAAAAATTTTCCAAGTATAGATCGAAAAATTTCCCAAGTATAGATCCAAAAATTTCCCAAGTATAGATCCAAAAATTTCCCAAGTATAGATCGAAAAATTTCCTAAGTATAGATCCAAAAATTCCCATGTATAGATCGAAAAATTTCCCAAGTATAGATCCACAAATTTCCCAAGTATACATCCAAAAATTTCCCAAGTATAGATCGAAAAATTTCCCTAGTATAGATCGAAAAATTTAACAAGTATAGATCGAAAAATTTCCCAAGTATAGATCCAAAAATTTCCCAAGAATAGATCCAAAAATTTCCCATGTATAGTACGAAAAATTTCCCAAGTATAGATCCAAAAATTTCCCATGAATAGATCCAAAAATTTCCTAAGTATAGATCCAAAAATTTCCCAAGTGTAGATCAAAAAATTTCCCAAGTATAGATCCAAAAATTCCCAAGTATAGATCGAAAAATTTCCCAAGTATAGTACGAAAAATTTCCCAAGTATAGTACGAAAAATTTCCCAAGTATAGATCCAAAAATTTCCCAAGTATAGATCCAAAAATTTCCCAAGTATAGATCCAAAAATTTCCCAAGTATAGATCGAAAAATTACCCAAGTATAGATCGAAAAATTTTCCAAGTATAGATCGAAAAATTTCCCAAGTATAGATCCAAAAATTTCCCAAGTATAGATCCAAAAATTTCCCAAGTATAGATCCAAAAATTTCCCAAGAATAGATCCAAAAATTTCCCAAGTATAGTACGAAAAATTTCCCAGTATAGATCCAAAAATTTCCCAAGTATAGATCCAAAAATTTCCCAAGTATAGATCCAAAAATTTCCCAAGTATAGATCCAAAAATTTCCCAAGTGTAGATCCAAAAATTTCCCAAGCATAGATCGAAAAATTTTCCAAGTATAGATCGAAAAATTTCCCAAGTATACATCCAAAAATTTCCCAAGTATAGATCGAAAAATTTCCCTAGTATAGATCGAAAAATTTAACAAGTATAGATCGAAAAATTTCCCAAGTATAGATCCAAAAATTTCCCAAGAATAGATCCAAAAATTTCCCATGTATAGTACGAAAAATTTCCCAAGTATAGATCCAAAAATTTCCCATGAATAGATCCAAAAATTTCCTAAGTATAGATCCAAAAATTTCCCAAGTGTAGATCCAAAAATTTCCCAAGTATAGATCCAAAAATTTCCCAAGTATAGATCCAAAAATTTCCCAAGAATAGATCCAAAAATTTCCCAAGTATAGTACGAAAAATTTCCCAGTATAGATCCAAAAATTTCCCAAGTATAGATCCAAAAATTTCCCAGGTATAGATCCAAAAATTTCCCAAGTATAGATCCAAAAATTTCCCAAGTATAGATCCAAAAATTTCCCAAGCATAGATCGAAAAATTTTCCAAGTATAGATCGAAAAATTTCCCAAGTATAGATCCAAAAATTTCCCAAGTATAGATCCAAAAATTTCCCAAGTATAGATCGAAAAATTTCCTAAGTATAGATCCAAAAATTCCCATGTATAGATCGAAAAATTTCCCAAGTATAGATCCACAAATTTCCCAAGTATACATCCAAAAATTTCCCAAGTATAGATCGAAAAATTTCCCTAGTATAGATCGAAAAATTTAACAAGTATAGATCGAAAAATTTCCCATGTATAGATCCAAAAATTTCCCAAGAATAGATCCAAAAATTTCCCATGTATAGTACGAAAAATTTCCCAAGTATAGATCCAAAAATTTCCCATGAATAGATCCAAAAATTTCCTAAGTATAGATCCAAAAATTTCCCAAGTGTAGATCCAAAAATTTCCCAAGTATAGATCCAAAAATTCCCAAGTATAGATCGAAAAATTTCCCAAGTATAGTACGAAAAATTTCCCAAGTATAGTACGAAAAATTTCCCAAGTATAGATCCAAAAATTTCCCAAGTATAGATCCAAAAATTTCCCAAGTATAGATCCAAAAATTTCCCAAGTATAGATCGAAAAATTACCCAAGTATAGATCGAAAAATTTCCCAAGTATAGATCCAAAAATTTCCCAAGTATAGATCCAAAAATTTCCCAAGAATAGATCCAAAAATTTCCCAAGTATAGTACGAAAAATTTCCCAGTATAGATCCAAAAATTTCCCAAGTATAGATCCAAAAATTTCCCAAGTATAGATCCAAAAATTTCCCAAGTATAGATCCAAAAATTTCCCAAGTATAGATCCAAAAATTTCCCAAGCATAGATCGAAAAATTTTCCAAGTATAGATCGAAAAATTTCCCAAGTATAGATCCAAAAATTTCCCAAGTATAGATCCAAAAATTTCCCAAGTATAGATCCAAAAATTTCCCAAGTATAGATCCAAAAATTTCCCAAGCATAGATCGAAAAATTTTCCAAGTATAGATCGAAAAATTTCCCAAGTATAGATCCAAAAATTTCCCAAGTATAGATCCAAAAATTTCCCAAGTATAGATCGAAAAATTTCCTAAGTATAGATCCAAAAATTCCCATGTATAGATCGAAAAATTTCCCAAGTATAGATCCACAAATTTCCCAAGTATACAT
Organism: Odiellus spinosus; assembly: GCA_963920705.1. Classification (NCBI taxonomy): domain Eukaryota; kingdom Metazoa; phylum Arthropoda; class Arachnida; order Opiliones; family Phalangiidae; genus Odiellus; species Odiellus spinosus. Next base: position 588,448 of record CAWUCO010000219.1, on the reverse strand, counting down.
CCAAAAATTTCCCAAGTATAGATCGAAAAATTTCCCTAGTATAGATCGAAAAATTTAACAAGTATAGATCGAAAAATTTCCCAAGTATAGATCCAAAAATTTCCCAAGAATAGATCCAAAAATTTCCCATGTATAGTACGAAAAATTTCCCAAGTATAGATCCAAAAATTTCCCATGAATAGATCCAAAAATTTCCTAAGTATAGATCCAAAAATTTCCCAAGTGTAGATCCAAAAATTTCCCAAGTATAGATCCAAAAATTCCCAAGTATAGATCGAAAAATTTCCCAAGTATAGTACGAAAAATTTCCCAAGTATAGTACGAAAAATTTCCCAAGTATAGATCCAAAAATTTCCCAAGTATAGATCCAAAAATTTCCCAAGTATAGATCGAAAAATTTCCTAAGTATAGATCCAAAAATTCCCATGTATAGATCGAAAAATTTCCCAAGTATAGATCCACAAATTTCCCAAGTATACATCCAAAAATTTCCCAAGTATAGATCGAAAAATTTCCCTAGTATAGATCGAAAAATTTAACAAGTATAGATCGAAAAATTTCCCATGTATAGATCCAAAAATTTCCCAAGAATAGATCCAAAAATTTCCCATGTATAGTACGAAAAATTTCCCAAGTATAGATCCAAAAATTTCCCATGAATAGATCCAAAAATTTCCTAAGTATAGATCCAAAAATTTCCCAAGTGTAGATCCAAAAATTTCCCAAGTATAGATCCAAAAATTCCCAAGTATAGATCGAAAAATTTCCCAAGTATAGTACGAAAAATTTCCCAAGTATAGTACGAAAAATTTCCCAAGTATAGATCCAAAAATTTCCCAAGTATAGATCCAAAAATTTCCCAAGTATAGATCCAAAAATTTCCCAAGTATAGATCGAAAAATTACCCAAGTATAGATCGAAAAATTTCCCAAGTATAGATCCAAAAATTTCCCAAGTATAGATCCAAAAATTTCCCAAGAATAGATCCAAAAATTTCCCAAGTATAGTACGAAAAATTTCCCAGTATAGATCCAAAAATTTCCCAAGTATAGATCCAAAAATTTCCCAAGTATAGATCCAAAAATTTCCCAAGTATAGATCCAAAAATTTCCCAAGTATAGATCCAAAAATTTCCCAAGCATAGATCGAAAAATTTTCCAAGTATAGATCGAAAAATTTCCCAAGTATAGATCCAAAAATTTCCCAAGTATAGATCCAAAAATTTCCCAAGTATAGATCGAAAAATTTCCTAAGTATAGATCCAAAAATTCCCATGTATAGATCGAAAAATTTCCCAAGTATAGATCCACAAATTTCCCAAGTATACATCCAAAAATTTCCCAAGTATAGATCGAAAAATTTCCCTAGTATAGATCGAAAAATTTAACAAGTATAGATCGAAAAATTTCCCAAGTATAGATCCAAAAATTTCCCAAGAATAGATCCAAAAATTTCCCATGTATAGTACGAAAAATTTCCCAAGTATAGATCCAAAAATTTCCCATGAATAGATCCAAAAATTTCCTAAGTATAGATCCAAAAATTTCCCAAGTGTAGATCCAAAAATTTCCCAAGTATAGATCCAAAAATTCCCAAGTATAGATCGAAAAATTTCCCAAGTATAGTACGAAAAATTTCCCAAGTATAGTACGAAAAATTTCCCAAGTATAGATCCAAAAATTTCCCAAGTATAGATCCAAAAATTTCCCAAGTATAGATCCAAAAATTTCCCAAGTATAGATCGAAAAATTACCCAAGTATAGATCGAAAAATTTCCCAAGTATAGATCGAAAAATTTTCCAAGTATAGATCGAAAAATTTCCCAAGTATAGATCGAAAAATTTCCAAGTATAGTACGAAAAATTTCCCAAGTATAGATCCAAAAATTTCCCAAGTATAGATCCAAAAATTTCTCAAGTATAGATCCAAAAATTTCCCAAGTATAGATCCAAAAATTTCCCAAGTATAGATCCAAAAATTTCCCAAGTATAGATCGAAAAATTTCCCAAGTATAGATCGAAAAATTTCCCTAGTATAGATCCAAAAATTTCCCAAGTATAGATCCAAAAATTTCCCAAGTATAGATCGAAAAATTTCCCTAGTATAGATCGAAAAATTTCCCAAGTATAGATCGAAAAGTTTCCCAAGTATAGATCCAAAAATTCCCCAAGAATAGATCCAAAAATTTCCCATGTATAGTACGAAAAATTTCCCAAGTATAGATCCAAAAATTTCCCATGAATAGATCCAAAAATTTCCCAAGTATAGATCCAAAAATTTCCCAAGTATAGATCGAAAAATTACCCAAGTATAGATCGAAAAATTTCCCAAGTATAGATCGAAAAATTTTCCAAGTATAGATCGAAAAATTTCCCAAGTATAGATCGAAAAATTTCCAAGTATAGTACGAAAAATTTCCCAAGTATAGATCCAAAAATTTCCCAAGTATAGATCCAAAAATTTCCCAAGTATAGATCCAAAAATTTCCCAAGTATAGATCCAAAAATTTCCCAAGTATAGATCCAAAAATTTCCCAAGTATAGATCGAAAAATTTCCCAAGTATAGATCGAAAAATTTCCCTAGTATAGATCCAAAAATTTCCCAAGTATAGATCCAAAAATTTCCCAAGTATAGATCGAAAAATTTCCCTAGTATAGATCGAAAAATTTCCCAAGTATAGATCGAAAAGTTTCCCAAGTATAGATCCAAAAATTCCCCAAGAATAGATCCAAAAATTTCCCATGTATAGTACGAAAAATTTCCCAAGTATAGATCCAAAAATTTCCCATGAATAGATCCAAAAATTTCCCAAGTATAGATCCAAAAATTTCCCAAGTATAGATCCAAAAATTTCACAAGTATAGATCCAAAAATTTCCCAAGTATAGATCCAAAAATTTCCCAAGAATAGATCCAAAAATTTCCCAAGTATAGATCCAAAAATTTCCCAAGTATAGATCCAAAAATTTCCCAAGCATAGATCCAAAAATTTCCTAGGTATAGATCCAAAAATTTCCCAAGAATAGATCCAAAAATTTCCCAAGTATAGTACGAAAAATTTCCCAGTATAGATCCAAAAATTTCCCAAGTATAGATCCCAAAATTTCCCAAGTATAGATCCAAAAGTTTCCCAAGTATAGATCCAAAAATTTACCAAGTATAGATCCAAAAATTTCCCAAGCATAGATCCAAAAATTTTCCAAGCATAGATCGAAAAATTTTCCAAGTATAGATCCAAAAATTTCCCAAGTATAGATCCAATAATTTCCCAAGTATAGATCGAAAAATTTCCCTAGTATAGATCGAAAAATTTCCCAAGTATAGATCCAAAAATTTCCCATGAATAGATCCAAAAATTTCCCAAGTATAGATCCAAAAATTTCCCAAGTATAGATCCAAAAATTTCCCAAGCATAGATCGAAAAATTTTCCAAGTATAGATCGAAAAATTTCCCTAGTATAGATCCAAAAATTTCCGAAGTATAGATCCAAAAATTTCCCAAGTATAGATCGAAAAATTTCCCAAGTATAGATCCAAAAATTTCCCAAGTATAGATCGAAAAATTTCCCAAGTATAGATCGAAAAGTTTCCCAAGTATAGATCCAAAAATTCCCCAAGAATAGATCCAAAAATTTCCCATGTATAGTACGAAAAATTTCCCAAGTATAGATCCAAAAATTTCCCAAGTATAGATCCAAAAATTACCCAAGTATAGATCCAAAAATTTCACAAGTATACATCCAAAAATTTCCCAAGTATAGATCGAAAAATTTCCCAAGTATAGATCCCAAAATTTCCCAAGTATAGATCCAAAAATTTCCCAAGTAGAGATTCAAAAATTTCCTAAGTAGAGATTCAAAAATTTCCCAAGTAGAGAATCAAAAATTTCCCAAGTAGAGATTCAAAAATTTCCCATGTAGCGATTCAAAAATATCCCAAGTAGAGATTCAAAAATTTCCCAATTAGAGATTCAAAAATTTCCCAAGTAGAGATTCAAAAATTTCCCAAGTAGAGATTAAAAATTTCCCAAGTAGAGATCCAAAAATTTCCCAAGTATAGATCCAAAAATTTCCCAAGTATAGATCCTAAAATTTCCCAATTATAGATCGAAAAATTTCCCAAGTATATATCCAAAAATTTCCCAAGTATAGATCCAAAAATTTCCCAAGTATAGATCCAAAAATTTCCCAAGTATAGATCCAAAAAATTCCCAAGTATAAATCGAAAAATTTCCCTAGTATAGTACGAAAAATTTCCCAAGTATAGATCCAAAAATTTCCCTAGTATAGATCCAAAAATTTCACAAGTATACATCCAAAAATTTCCCAAGTATAGATCCAAAAATTTCCCAAGCATAGATCGAAAAATTTCCAAGTATAGATCGAAAAATTTCCCAAGTATAGATCCAAAATTTCCCAAGTAAAGATCCAAAAATTTCCCAAGTATAGATCCAAAAAATTCCCAAGTATAAATCGAAAAATTTCCGTAGTATAGTACGAAAAATTTCCCAAGTATAGATCCAAAAATTTCCCAAGAATAGATCCAAAAATTTCCCAAGTATAGATCCAAAAATTTCCCAAGTATAGATCCAAAAATTTCCCAAGTTTAGATCCAAAAATTTCCCAAGTATAGATCGAAAAATTTCCTAGTATAGATCGAAAAATTTTCCAAGTATAGATCCAAAAATTTCCCAAGTATAGATCCAAAAATTTCCCAAGTATAGATCCAAAATTTCCCAAGAATAGATCCAAAAATTTCCCAAGTATAGATCGAAAAATTTCCCAAGTATAGATCCAAAAATTTCCCAAGTATAGATCCAAAAATTTCCCAAGTATAGATCGAAAAATTTCCCTAGTATAGATCGAAAAATTTTCCAAGTATAGATCCAAAAATTTCCCAAGTATAAATCCAAAAATTTCCCAAGTATAGATCCAAAAATTTCCCAAGAATAGATCCAAAAATTTCCCAAGTATAGATCCAAAAATTTCCCAAGTATAGATCCAAAAATTTCCCAAGCATAGATCCAAAAATTTCCTAAGTATAGATCCAAAAATTTCCCAAGTGTAGATCCAAAAATTTCCCAAGAATAGATCCAAAAATTTCCCAAGTATAGTACGAAAAATTTCCCAGTATAGATCCAAAAATTTCCCAAGTATAGATCCCAAAATTTCCCAAGTATAGATCCAAAAATTTCCCAAGTATAGATCCAAAAATTTACCAAGTATAGATCCAAAAATTTCCCAAGCATAGATCGAAAAATTTTCCAAGTATAGATCCAAAAATTTCCCAAGTATAGATCCAAAAATTTCCCAAGTATAGATCGAAAAATTTCCCAAGTATAGATCCAAAAATTTCCCAAGTATAGATCGAAAAATTTCCCAAGTATAGATCCACAAATTTCCCAAGTATACATCCAAAAATTTCCCAAGTATAGATCGAAAAATTTCCCTAGTATAGATCGAAAAATTTCCCAAGTATAGATCGAAAAATTTCCCAAGTATAGATCCAAAAATTTCCCAAGAATAGATCCAAAAATTTCCCATGTATAGTACGAAAAATTTCCCAAGTATAGATCCAAAAATTTCCCATGAATAGATAGTATAGATCCAAAAATTTCCCAAGTATAGATCCAAAAATTTCACAAGTATACATCCAAAAATTTTTCAAGTATAGATCCAAAAATTTCCCAAGTATAGATCCCAAAATTTCCCAAGTATAGATCCAAAAATTTCCCAAGTAGAGATTCAAAAATTTCCTAAGTAGAGATTCAAAAATTTCCCAAGTAGAGAATCAAAAATTTCCCAAGTAGAGATTCAAAAATTTCCCATGTAGCGATTCAAAAATTTCCCAAGTAGAGATTCAAAAATTTCCCAATTAGAGATTCAAAACTTTCCCAAGTAGAGATTCAAAAATTTCCCAAGTAGAGATTAAAAATTTCCCAAGTAGAGATCCAAAAATTTCCCAAGTATAGATCCAAAAATTTCCCAAGTATAGATCCTAAAATTTCCCAATTATAGATCGAAAAATTTCCCAAGTATATATCCAAAAATTTCCCAAGTATAGATCCAAAAATTTCCCAAGTATAGATCCAAAAATTTCCCAAGTATAGATCCAAAAAATTCCCAAGTATAGATCGAAAAATTTCCCAAGTATAGTACGAAAAATTTCCCAAGTATAGATCCAAAAATTTCCCAAGTATAGATCCAAAAATTTCCCAAGCATAGATCCAAAAATTTCCTAAGTATAGATCCAAAAATTTCCCAAGTGTAGATCCAAAAATTTCCCAAGAATAGATCCAAAAATTTCCCAAGTATAGATCGAAAAATTTCCCAAGTATAGATTCAAAAATTTCCCAAGTATAGGTCCAAAAATTTCCCAAGTATAGATTCAAAAATTTCCCAAGTATAGATTCAAAAATTTCCCAAGTATACATCCAAAAATTTCTCAAGTATAGATCCAAAAATTTCCCAAGTATAGATTCAAAAATTTCCCAAGTATAGATCCAAAAATTTTCCAAGTATACATCCAAAAATTTCCCAATTATAGATCCAAAAATTTCCCAAGTATAGATCCAAAAATTTCCCAAGTATAGATCCAAAAATTTCCCAAGTATAGATTCAAAAATTTCCCAAGCATAGATCCAAAAATTTCCCAACTATAGTCCAAAAATTTCCCAAGTAGATATTCAAAAATTTCCCAAGTAGAGATTCAAAAATTTCCCAAGTATAGATCGACAAATTTCCCAAGTATAGATCGAAAAATTTCCCAAGTATATATCGAAAAATTTCCCAAGTATAGATCCAAAAATTTTCCAAGTATAGATCGAAAAATTTCCCAAGTATAGATCGAAAAATTTCCCAAGTATAGTAAGAAAAATTTCCCAAGTATAGTAAGAAAAATTTCCCAAGTATAGTAAGAAAAATTTCCCAAGTATAAATCCAAAAATTTCCCATGAATAGATCCAAAAATTTCCCAAGTATAGATCCAAAAATTTCCCAAGTATAGATCCAAAAATTTCACAAGTATACATCCAAAAATTTCCCAAGTATAGATCCAAAAATTTCCCAAGCATAGATCGAAAAATTTCCCTAGTATAGATCGAAAAATTTTCCAAGTATAGATCCAAAATTTCCCAAGAATAGATCCAAAAATTTCCCAAGTATAGATCGAAAAATTTCCCAAGTATTGATCCAAAAATTTCCCAAGTATAGATCCAAAAATTTCCCAAGTATAGATCGAAAAATTTCCCTAGTATAGATCGAAAAATTTTCCAAGTATAGATCCAAAAATTTCCCAAGTATAGATCCAAAAATTTCCCAAGTATAGATCCAAAAATTTCCCAACTATAGATCCAAAAATTTCCCAAGAATCGATCCAAAAATTTCCCAAGTATAGATCCAAAAATTTCCCAAGTATAGATCCAAAAATTTCCCAAGTATAGATCGCAAAATTTCCCAAGTATAGATCGAAAAATTTCCCTAGTATAGATCCAAAAATTTCCCAAGTATAGATCCAAAAATTTCCCAAGAATAGATCCAAAAATTTCCCAAGTATAGATCCAAAAATTTCCCAAGTATAGATCCAAAAATTTCCCAAGTATAGATCCAAAAATTTCCCAAGTATAGATCGAAAAATTTCCCTAGTATAGATCGAAAAATTTTCCAAGTATAGATCCAAAAATTTCCCAAGTATAGATCCAAAAAATTCCCAAGTATAGATCGAAAAATTTCCCAAATATAGTACGAAAAATTTCCCAAGTATAGATTCAAAAATTTCCCAAGTATAGATCCAAAAATTTCCCAAGTATAGATCGAAAAATTTCCCAAGTATAGATCCAAAAATTTCCCAAGTATACATCCAAAAATTTCCCAAGTATAGATCCAAAAATTTCCCAAGTATAGATTCAAAAATTTCCCAAGTATAGATCCAAAAATTTTCCAAGTATACATCCAAAAATTTCCCAAGTATAGATCCAAAAATTTCCCAAGTATAGATCCAAAAATTTCCCAAGTATAGATCCAAAAATTTCCCAAGTATAGATTCAAAAATTTCCCAAGCATAGATCCAAAAATTTCCCAAGTATAGTCCAAAAATTTCCCAAGTAGAGATTCAAAAATTTCCCAAGTAGAGATTCAAAAATTTCCCAAGTATAGATCGAAAAATTTCCCAAGTATAGATAGAAAAATTTCCCAAGTATAGATCGAAAAATTTCCCAAGTATAGATCCAAAAATTTTCCAAGTATAGATCCAAAAATTTCCCAAGTATAGATCGAAAAATTTCCCAAGTATAGTAAGAAAAATTTCCCAAGTATAAATCCAAAAATTTCCCATGAATAGATCCAAAAATTTCCCAAGTATAGATCCAAAAATTTCCCAAGTATAGATCCAAAAATTTCACAAGTATACATCCAAAAATTTCCCAAGTATAGATCCAAAAATTTCCCAAGCATAGATCGAAAAATTTTCCAAGTATAGATCGAAAAATTTTCCAAGTATAGATCGAAAAATTTCCCAAGTATAGATCCAAAATTTCCCAAGTATAGATCCAAAAATTTCCCAAGTATAGATCGAAAAATTTTCCAAGTATAGATCGAAAATTTTCCCAAGTATAGATCCAAAATTTCCCAAGTATAGATCCAAAAATTTCCCAAGTATAGATCGAAAAATTTCCCAAGTATAGATCGAAAAATTTCCAAAGTATAGATCCAAAAATTTCCCAAGTATAGATCCAAAAATTTCCCAAGTATAGATCGAAAAATTTCCCAAGTATAAATCGAAAAATTTCCCTAGTATAGATCGAAAAATTTTCCAAGTATAGATCCAAAAATTTCCCAAGTATAGATCCAAAAATTTCCCAAGTATTGATCCAAAAATTTCCCAAGAATAGATCCAAAAATTTACTAAGTATAGATCCAAAAATTTCCCAAGTATAGATCCAAAAATTTCCCAAGTATAGATCCAAAAATTTCCCAAGTATAGATCGAAAAATTTCCCTAGTATAGATCGAAAAATTTTCCAAGTATAGATCCAAAAATTTCCCAAGTATAGATCCAAAAATTTCCCAAGTATAGATCCAAAAATTTCCCAAGTATAGATCCAAAAATTTCCCTAGTATAGATCCAAAAATTTCCCTAGTATAGATCGAAAAATTTTCCAAGTATAGATTCAAAAATTTCCCAAGTATAGATCCAAAAATTTCCCAAGTATAGATCCAAAAATTTTCCAAGTATAGATCGAAAAATTACCCAAGTATAGATCCAAATATTTCCCAAGTATAGATCCAAAAATTTCCCAAGTATAGATCGAAAAATTTCCCTAGTATAGATCGAAAAATTTTCCAAGTATAGATCCAAAAATTTCCCAAGTATAGATCCAAAAATTTCCCAAGTATAGATCCAAAAATTTCCCAAGTATAGATCCAAAAATTTCCCTAGTATAGATCCAAAAATTTCCCTAGTATAGATCGAAAAATTTTCCAAGTATAGATTCAAAAATTTCCCAAGTATAGATCCAAAAATTTCCCAAGTATAGATCCAAAAATTTCCCAAGAATAGATCCAAAAATTTCCCAAGTATAGATCCAAAAATTTCCCAAGTATAGATCCAAAAATTTCCCAAGTATAGATCCAAAAATTTCCCAAGTATAGATCGAAAAATTTCCCTAGTATAGATCGAAAAATTTTCCAAGTATAGATCCAAAAATTTCCCAAGTATAGATCCAAAAATTTCCCAAGTATAGATTCAAAAATTTCCCAAGTATAGATCCAAAAATTTTCCAAGTATACATCCAAAAATTTCCCAAGTATAGATCCAAAAATTTCCCAAGTATAGATCCAAAAATTTCCCAAGTATAGATCCAAAAATTTCCCAAGTATAGATTCAAAAATTTCCCAAGCATAGATCCAAAAATTTCCCAAGTATAGTCCAAAAATTTCCCAAGTAGAGATTCAAAAATTTCCCAAGTAGAGATTCAAAAATTTCCCAAGTATAGATCGAAAAATTTCCCAAGTATAGATAGAAAAATTTCCCAAGTATAGATCGAAAAATTTCCCAAGTATAGATCCAAAAATTTTCCAAGTATAGATCCAAAAATTTCCCAAGTATAGATCGAAAAATTTCCCAAGTATAGTAAGAAAAATTTCCCAAGTATAAATCCAAAAATTTCCCATGAATAGATCCAAAAATTTCCCAAGTATAGATCCAAAAATTTCCCAAGTATAGATCCAAAAATTTCACAAGTATACATCCAAAAATTTCCCAAGTATAGATCCAAAAATTTCCCAAGCATAGATCGAAAAATTTTCCAAGTATAGATCGAAAAATTTTCCAAGTATAGATCGAAAAATTTCCCAAGTATAGATCCAAAATTTCCCAAGTATAGATCCAAAAATTTCCCAAGTATAGATCGAAAAATTTTCCAAGTATAGATCGAAAATTTTCCCAAGTATAGATCCAAAATTTCCCAAGTATAGATCCAAAAATTTCCCAAGTATAGATCGAAAAATTTCCCAAGTATAGATCGAAAAATTTCCAAAGTATAGATCCAAAAATTTCCCAAGTATAGATCCAAAAATTTCCCAAGTATAGATCGAAAAATTTCCCAAGTATAAATCGAAAAATTTCCCTAGTATAGATCGAAAAATTTTCCAAGTATAGATCCAAAAATTTCCCAAGTATAGATCCAAAAATTTCCCAAGTATTGATCCAAAAATTTCCCAAGAATAGATCCAAAAATTTACTAAGTATAGATCCAAAAATTTCCCAAGTATAGATCCAAAAATTTCCCAAGTATAGATCCAAAAATTTCCCAAGTATAGATCGAAAAATTTCCCTAGTATAGATCGAAAAATTTTCCAAGTATAGATCCAAAAATTTCCCAAGTATAGATCCAAAAATTTCCCAAGTATAGATCCAAAAATTTCCCAAGTATAGATCCAAAAATTTCCCTAGTATAGATCCAAAAATTTCCCTAGTATAGATCGAAAAATTTTCCAAGTATAGATTCAAAAATTTCCCAAGTATAGATCCAAAAATTTCCCAAGTATAGATCCAAAAATTTTCCAAGTATAGATCGAAAAATTACCCAAGTATAGATCCAAATATTTCCCAAGTATAGATCCAAAAATTTCCCAAGTATAGATCGAAAAATTTCCCTAGTATAGATCGAAAAATTTTCCAAGTATAGATCCAAAAATTTCCCAAGTATAGATCCAAAAATTTCCCAAGTATAGATCCAAAAATTTCCCAAGTATAGATCCAAAAATTTCCCTAGTATAGATCCAAAAATTTCCCTAGTATAGATCGAAAAATTTTCCAAGTATAGATTCAAAAATTTCCCAAGTATAGATCCAAAAATTTCCCAAGTATAGATCCAAAAATTTCCCAAGAATAGATCCAAAAATTTCCCAAGTATAGATCCAAAAATTTCCCAAGTATAGATCCAAAAATTTCCCAAGTATAGATCCAAAAATTTCCCAAGTATAGATCGAAAAATTTCCCTAGTATAGATCGAAAAATTTTCCAAGTATAGATCCAAAATTTCCCAAGAATAGATCCAAAAATTTCCCAAGTATAGATCGAAAAATTTCCCAAGTATAGATCCAAAAATTTCCCAAGTATAGATCCAAAAATTTCCCAAGTATAGATCGAAAAATTTCCCTAGTATAGATCGAAAAATTTTCCAAGTATAGATCCAAAAATTTCCCAAGTATAGATCCAAAAATTTCCCAACTATAGATCCAAAAATTTCCCAAGAATCGATCCAAAAATTTCCCAAGTATAGATCCAAAAATTTCCCAAGTATAGATCCAAAAATTTCCCAAGTATAGATCGAAAAATTTCCCAAGTTTTGATCAAAAACTTTCCCTAGTATAGATCCAAAAATTTCCCAAGTATAGATCCAAAAATTTCCCAAGAATAGATCCAAAAATTTCCCAAGTATAGATCCAAAAATTTCCCAAGTATAGATCCAAAAATTTCCCTAGTATAGATCCAAAAATTTCCCAAGTATAGATCGAAAAATTTCCCTAGTATAGATCGAAAAATTTTCCAAGTATAGATCCAAAAATTTCCCAAGTATAGATCCAAAAAATTCCCAAGTATAGATCGAAAAATTTCCCAAATATAGTACGAAAAATTTCCCAAGTATAGATCCAAAAATTTCCCAAGTATAGATCCAAAAATTTCCCAAGTATAGTACGAAAAATTTCCCAAGTATAGATCCAAAAATTTCCCAAGTATAGATCCAAAAATTTCCCAAGTATAGATCCAAAAATTTCCCAAGTATAGATCCAAAAATTTCCCAAGTATAGATCGAAAAATTTCCCTAGTATAGATCGAAAAATTTTCCAAGTATAGATCCAAAATTTCCCAAGAATAGATCCAAAAATTTCCCAAGTATAGATCGAAAAATTTCCCAAGTATAGATCCAAAAATTTCCCAAGTATAGATCCAAAAATTTCCCAAGTATAGATCGAAAAATTTCCCTAGTATAGATCGAAAAATTTTCCAAGTATAGATCCAAAAATTTCCCAAGTATAGATCCAAAAATTTCCCAAGTATAGATCCAAAAATTTCCCAAGTATAGATCCAAAAATTTCCCTAGTATAGATCCAAAAATTTCCCTAGTATAGATCGAAAAATTTTCCAAGTATAGATTCAAAAATTTCCCAAGTATAGATCCAAAAATTTCCCAAGTATAGATCCAAAAATTTTCCAAGTATAGATCGAAAAATTACCCAAGTATAGATCCAAAAATTTCCCAAGTATAGATCCAAAAATTTCCCAAGTATAGATCGAAAAATTTCCCTAGTATAGATCGAAAAATTTTCCAAGTATAGATCCAAAAATTTCCCAAGTATAGATCCAAAAATTTCCCAAGTATAGATCCAAAAATTTCCCAAGTATAGATCCAAAAATTTCCCTAGTATAGATCCAAAAATTTCCCTAGTATAGATCGAAAAATTTTCCAAGTATAGATTCAAAAATTTCCCAAGTATAGATCCAAAAATTTCCCAAGTATAGATCCAAAAATTTCCCAAGAATAGATCCAAAAATTTCCCAAGTATAGATCCAAAAATTTCCCAAGTATAGATCCAAAAATTTCCCAAGTATAGATCCAAAAATTTCCCAAGTATAGATCGAAAAATTTCCCAAGTATAGATCCAAAAATTTCCCAAGTATAGATCCAAAAATTTCCCAAGTATAGATCGAAAAATTTCCCTAGTATAGATCGAAAAATTTTCCAAGTATAGATCCAAAAATTTCCCAAGTATAGATCCAAAAATTTCCCAACTATAGATCCAAAAATTTCCCAAGAATCGATCCAAAAATTTCCCAAGTATAGATCCAAAAATTTCCCAAGTATAGATCCAAAAATTTCCCAAGTATAGATCGAAAAATTTCCCAAGTTTAGATCAAAAAATTTCCCTAGTATAGATCCAAAAATTTCCCAAGTATAGATCCAAAAATTTCCCAAGAATAGATCCAAAAATTTCCCAAGTATAGATCCAAAAATTTCCCAAGTATAGATCCAAAAATTTCCCTAGTATAGATCCAAAAATTTCCCAAGTATAGATCGAAAAATTTCCCTAGTATAGATCGAAAAATTTTCTAAGTATAGATCCAAAAATTTCCCAAGTATAGATCCAAAAAATTCCCAAGTATAGATCGAAAAATTTCCCAAATATAGTACGAAAAATTTCCCAAGTATAGATCCAAAAATTTCCCAAGTATAGATCCAAAAATTTCCCAAGTATAGTACGAAAAATTTCCCAAGTATAGATCCAAAAATTTCCCAAGTATAGATCCAAAAATTTCCCAAGTATAGATCCAAAAATTTCCCAAGTATAGATCCAAAAATTTCCCAAGTATAGATCGAAAAATTTCCCTAGTATAGATCGAAAAATTTTCCAAGTATAGATCCAAAATTTCCCAAGAATAGATCCAAAAATTTCCCAAGTATAGATCGAAAAATTTCCCAAGTATAGATCCAAAAATTTCCCAAGTATAGATCCAAAAATTTCCCAAGTATAGATCGAAAAATTTCCCTAGTATAGATCGAAAAATTTTCCAAGTATAGATCCAAAAATTTCCCAAGTATAGATCCAAAAATTTCCCAACTATAGATCCAAAAATTTCCCAAGAATCGATCCAAAAATTTCCCAAGTATAGATCCAAAAATTTCCCAAGTATAGATCCAAAAATTTCCCAAGTATAGATCGAAAAATTTCCCAAGTATAGATCGAAAAATTTCCCTAGTATAGATCCAAAAATTTCCCAAGTATAGATCCAAAAATTTCCCAAGAATTGATCCAAAAATTTCCCAAGTATAGATCCAAAAATTTCCCAAGTATAGATCCAAAAATTTCCCTAGTATAGATCCAAAAATTTCCCAAGTATAGATCGAAAAATTTCCCTAGTATAGATCGAAAAATTTTCCAAGTATAGATCCCAAAATTTCCCAAGTATAGATCCAAAAAATTCCCAAGTATAGATCGAAAAATTTCCCAAATATAGTACGAAAAATTTCCCAAGTATAGATCCAAAAATTTCCCAAGTATAGATCCAAAAATTTCCCAAGTATAGTACGAAAAATTTCCCAAGTATAGATCCTAAAATTTCCCAAGTATAGATCCAAAAATTTCCCAAGCATAGATCCAAAAATTTCCTAAGTATAGATCCAAAAATTTCCCAAGTGTAGATCCAAAAATTTCCCAAGAATAGATCCAAAAATTTCCCAAGTATAGATCGAAAAATTTCCCAAGTATAGATTCAAAAATTTCCCAAGTATAGGTCCAAAAATTTCCCAAGTATAGATTCAAAAATTTCCCAAGTATAGATTCAAAAATTTCCCAAGTATAGATCCAAAAATTTCCCAAGTATAGATAGAAAAATTTCCCAAGTATAGATCCAAAAATTTCCCAAGTATAGATCCAAAAATTTCCCAAGTAGAGAATCAAAAATTTCCCAAGTAGAGATTCAAAAATTTCCCATGTAGCGATTCAAAAATTTCCCAAGTAGAGATTCAAAAATTTCCCAATTAGAGATTCAAAAATTTCCCAAGTAGAGATTCAAAAATTTCCCAAGTAGAGATTAAAAATTTCCCAAGTAGAGATCCAAAAATTTCCCAAGTATAGATCCAAAAATTTCCCAAGTATAGATCCTAAAATTTCCCAATTATAGATCGAAAAATTTCCCAAGTATATATCCAAAAATTTCCCAAGTATAGATCCAAAAATTTCCCAAGTATAGATCCAAAAATTTTACAAGTGTAGATCCAAAAAATTCCCAAGTATAGATCGAAAAATTTCCCAAGTATAGTACGAAAAATTTCCCAAGTATAGATCCAAAAATTTCCCAAGTATAGATCCAAAAATTTCCCAAGCATAGATCCAAAAATTTCCTAAGTATAGATCCAAAAATTTCCCAAGTGTAGATCCAAAAATTTCCCAAGAATAGATCCAAAAATTTCCCAAGTATAGATCGAAAAATTTCCCAAGTATAGATTCAAAAATTTCCCAAGTATAGGTCCAAAAATTTCCCAAGTATAGATTCAAAAATTTCCCAAGTATAGATTCAAAAATTTCCCAAGTATAGATCCAAAAATTTCCCAAGTATAGATCGAAAAATTTCCCAAGTATAGATCCAAAAATTTCCCAAGTATACATCCAAAAATTTCCCAAGTATAGATCCAAAAATTTCCCAAGTATAGATTCAAAAATTTCCCAAGTATAGATCCAAAAATTTTCCAAGTATACATCCAAAAATTTCCCAAGTATAGATCCAAAAATTTCCCAAGTATAGATCCAAAAATTTCCCAAGTATAGATCCAAAAATTTCCCAAGTATAGATTCAAAAATTTCCCAATCATAGATCCAAAAATTTCCCAAGTATAGTCCAAAAATTTCCCAAGTAGAGATTCAAAAATTTCCCAAGTAGAGATTCAAAAATTTCCCAAGTATAGATCGAAAAATTTCCCAAGTATAGATCGAAAAATTTCCCAAGTATAGATCGAAAAATTTCCCAAGTATAGATCCAAAAATTTTCCAAGTATAGATCGAAAAATTTCCCAAGTATAGATTGAAAAATTTCCCAAGTATAGTAAGAAAAATTTCCCAAGTATAAATCCAAAAATTTCCCATGAATAGATCCAAAAATTTCCCTAGTATAGATCCAAAAATTTCCCAAGTATAGATCCAAAAATTTCACAAGTATACATCCAAAAATTTCCCAAGTATAGATCCAAAAATTTCCCAAGCATAGATCGAAAAATTTTCCAAGTATAGATCGAAAAATTTTCCAAGTATAGATCGAAAAATTTCCCAAGTATAGATCCAAAATTTCCCAAGTATAGATCCAAAAATTTCCCAAGTATAGATCGAAAAATTTTCCAAGTATAGATCGAAAATTTTCCCAAGTATAGATCCAAAATTTCCCAAGTATAGATCCAAAAATTTCCCAAGTATAGATCGAAAAATTTCCCAAGTATAGATCGAAAAATTTCCAAAGTATAGATCCAAAAATTTCCCAAGTATAGATCCAAAAATTTCCCAAGTATAGATCGAAAAATTTCCCAAGTATAAATCGAAAAATTTCCCTAGTATAGATCGAAAAATTTTCCAAGTATAGATCCAAAAATTTCCCAAGTATTGATCCAAAAATTTCCCAAGAATAGATCCAAAAATTTCCCAAGTATAGATCCAAAAATTTCCCAAGTATAGATCCAAAAATTTCCCAAGTATAGATCCAAAAATTTCCCAAGTATAGATCGAAAAATTTCCCTAGTATAGATCGAAAAATTTTCCAAGTATAGATCCAAAAATTTCCCAAGTATAGATCCAAAAATTTCCCAAGTATAGATCCAAAAATTTCCCAAGTATAGATCTAAAAATTTCCCTAGTATAGATCCAAAAATTTCCCTAGTATAGATCGAAAAATTTTCCAAGTATAGATTCAAAAATTTCCCAAGTATAGATCCAAAAATTTCCCAAGTATAGATCCAAAAATTTCCCAAGAATAGATCCAAAAATTTCCCAAGTATAGATCCAAAAATTTCCCAAGTATAGATCCAAAAATTTCCCAAGTATAGATCCAAAAATTTCCCAAGTATAGATCGAAAAATTTCCCTAGTATAGATCGAAAAATTTTCCAAGTATAGATCCAAAAATTTCCCAAGTATAGATCCAAAAATTTCCCAAGTATAGATCCAAAAATTTCCCAAGTATAGATCTAAAAATTTCCCTAGTATAGATCCAAAAATTTCCCTAGTATAGATCGAAAAATTTTCCAAGTATAGATTCAAAAATTTCCCAAGTATAGATCCAAAAATTTCCCAAGTATAGATCCAAAAATTTCCCAAGAATAGATCCAAAAATTTCCCAAGTATAGATCCAAAAATTTCCCAAGTATAGATCCAAAAATTTCCCAAGTATAGATCGAAAAATTTCCCTAGTATAGATCGAAAAATTTTCCAAGTATAGATCCAAAATTTCCCAAGAATAGATCCAAAAATTTCCCAAGTATAGATCGAAAAATTTCCCAAGTATAGATCCAAAAATTTCCCAAGTATAGATCCAAAAATTTCCCAAGTATAGATCGAAAAATTTCCCAAGTATAGATCCAAAAATTTCCCAAGTATAGATCGAAAAATTTCCCTAGTATAGATCCAAAAATTTCCCAAGTATAGATCCAAAAATTTCCCAACTATAGATCCAAAAATTTTCCAAGTATAGATCGAAAAATTTCCCAAGTATAGATCGAAAAATTTCCCAAGTATAGTAAGAAAAATTTCCCAAGTATAAATCCAAAAATTTCCCATGAATAGATCCAAAAATTTCCCTAGTATAGATCCAAAAATTTCCCAAGTATAGATCCAAAAATTTCACAAGTATACATCCAAAAATTTCCCAAGTATAGATCCAAAAATTTCCCAAGCATAGATCGAAAAATTTTCCAAGTATAGATCGAAAAATTTTCCAAGTATAGATCGAAAAATTTCCCAAGTATAGATCCAAAATTTCCCAAGTATAGATCCAAAAATTTCCCAAGTATAGATCGAAAAATTTTCCAAGTATAGATCGAAAATTTTCCCAAGTATAGATCCAAAATTTCCCAAGTATAGATCCAAAAATTTCCCAAGTATAGATCGAAAAATTTCCCAAGTATAGATCGAAAAATTTCCAAAGTATAGATCCAAAAATTTCCCAAGTATAGATCCAAAAATTTCCCAAGTATAGATCGAAAAATTTCCCAAGTATAAATCGAAAAATTTCCCTAGTATAGATCGAAAAATTTTCCAAGTATAGATCCAAAAATTTCCCAAGTATTGATCCAAAAATTTCCCAAGAATAGATCCAAAAATTTCCCAAGTATAGATCCAAAAATTTCCCAAGTATAGATCCAAAAATTTCCCAAGTATAGATCCAAAAATTTCCCAAGTATAGATCGAAAAATTTCCCTAGTATAGATCGAAAAATTTTCCAAGTATAGATCCAAAAATTTCCCAAGTATAGATCCAAAAATTTCCCAAGTATAGATCCAAAAATTTCCCAAGTATAGATCTAAAAATTTCCCTAGTATAGATCCAAAAATTTCCCTAGTATAGATCGAAAAATTTTCCAAGTATAGATTCAAAAATTTCCCAAGTATAGATCCAAAAATTTCCCAAGTATAGATCCAAAAATTTCCCAAGAATAGATCCAAAAATTTCCCAAGTATAGATCCAAAAATTTCCCAAGTATAGATCCAAAAATTTCCCAAGTATAGATCCAAAAATTTCCCAAGTATAGATCGAAAAATTTCCCTAGTATAGATCGAAAAATTTTCCAAGTATAGATCCAAAAATTTCCCAAGTATAGATCCAAAAATTTCCCAAGTATAGATCCAAAAATTTCCCAAGTATAGATCTAAAAATTTCCCTAGTATAGATCCAAAAATTTCCCTAGTATAGATCGAAAAATTTTCCAAGTATAGATTCAAAAATTTCCCAAGTATAGATCCAAAAATTTCCCAAGTATAGATCCAAAAATTTCCCAAGAATAGATCCAAAAATTTCCCAAGTATAGATCCAAAAATTTCCCAAGTATAGATCCAAAAATTTCCCAAGTATAGATCCAAAAATTTCCCAAGTATAGATCGAAAAATTTCCCTAGTATAGATCGAAAAATTTTCCAAGTATAGATCCAAAATTTCCCAAGAATAGATCCAAAAATTTCCCAAGTATAGATCGAAAAATTTCCCAAGTATAGATCCAAAAATTTCCCAAGTATAGATCCAAAAATTTCCCAAGTATAGATCGAAAAATTTCCCAAGTATAGATCCAAAAATTTCCCAAGTATAGATCGAAAAATTTCCCTAGTATAGATCCAAAAATTTCCCAAGTATAGATCCAAAAATTTCCCAACTATAGATCCAAAAATTTCCCAAGAATCGATCCAAAAATTTCCCAAGTATAGATCCAAAAATTTCCCAAGTATAGATCCAAAAATTTCCCAAGTATAGATCGAAAAATTTCCCAAGTATAGATCGAAAAATTTCCCTAGTATAGATCCAAAAATTTCCCAAGTATAGATCCAAAAATTTCCCAAGAATAGATCCAAAAATTTCCCAAGTATAGATCGAAAAATTTCCCAAGTATAGATCGAAAAATTTCCCAAGTATAGATCCAAAAATTTTCCAAGTATAGATCGAAAAATTTCCCAAGTATAGATCGAAAAATTTCCCAAGTATAGTAAGAAAAATTTCCCAAGTATAAATCCAAAAATTTCCCATGAATAGATCCAAAAATTTCCCTAGTATAGATCCAAAAATTTCCCAAGTATAGATCCAAAAATTTCACAAGTATACATCCAAAAATTTCCCAAGTATAGATCCAAAAATTTCCCAAGCATAGATCGAAAAATTTTCCAAGTATAGATCGAAAAATTTTCCAAGTATAGATCGAAAAATTTCCCAAGTATAGATCCAAAATTTCCCAAGTATAGATCCAAAAATTTCCCAAGTATAGATCGAAAAATTTTCCAAGTATAGATCGAAAATTTTCCCAAGTATAGATCCAAAATTTCCCAAGTATAGATCCAAAAATTTCCCAAGTATAGATCGAAAAATTTCCCAAGTATAGATCGAAAAATTTCCAAAGTATAGATCCAAAAATTTCCCAAGTATAGATCCAAAAATTTCCCAAGTATAGATCGAAAAATTTCCCAAGTATAAATCGAAAAATTTCCCTAGTATAGATCGAAAAATTTTCCAAGTATAGATCCAAAAATTTCCCAAGTATTGATCCAAAAATTTCCCAAGAATAGATCCAAAAATTTCCCAAGTATAGATCCAAAAATTTCCCAAGTATAGATCCAAAAATTTCCCAAGTATAGATCGAAAAATTTCCCTAGTATAGATCGAAAAATTTTCCAAGTATAGATCCAAAAATTTCCCAAGTATAGATCCAAAAATTTCCCAAGTATAGATCCAAAAATTTCCCAAGTATAGATCTAAAAATTTCCCTAGTATAGATCCAAAAATTTCCCTAGTATAGATTCAAAAATTTCCCAAGTATAGATCCAAAAATTTCCCAAGTATAGATCCAAAAATTTCCCAAGAATAGATCCAAAAATTTCCCAAGTATAGATCCAAAAATTTCCCAAGTATAGATCCAAAAATTTCCCAAGTATAGATCCAAAAATTTCCCAAGTATAGATCGAAAAATTTCCCTAGTATAGATCGAAAAATTTTCCAAGTATAGATCCAAAAATTTCCCAAGTATAGATCCAAAAATTTCCCAAGTATAGATCCAAAAATTTCCCAAGTATAGATCTAAAAATTTCCCTAGTATAGATCCAAAAATTTCCCTAGTATAGATCGAAAAATTTTCCAAGTATAGATTCAAAAATTTCCCAAGTATAGATCCAAAAATTTCCCAAGTATAGATCCAAAAATTTCCCAAGAATAGATCCAAAAATTTCCCAAGTATAGATCCAAAAATTTCCCAAGTATAGATCCAAAAATTTCCCAAGTATAGATCCAAAAATTTCCCAAGTATAGATCGAAAAATTTCCCTAGTATAGATCGAAAAATTTTCCAAGTATAGATCCAAAATTTCCCAAGAATAGATCCAAAAATTTCCCAAGTATAGATCGAAAAATTTCCCAAGTATAGATCCAAAAATTTCCCAAGTATAGATCCAAAAATTTCCCAAGTATAGATCGAAAAATTTCCCAAGTATAGATCCAAAAATTTCCCAAGTATAGATCGAAAAATTTCCCTAGTATAGATCCAAAAATTTCCCAAGTATAGATCCAAAAATTTCCCAACTATAGATCCAAAAATTTCCCAAGAATCGATCCAAAAATTTCCCAAGTATAGATCCAAAAATTTCCCAAGTATAGATCCAAAAATTTCCCAAGTATAGATCGAAAAATTTCCCAAGTATAGATCGAAAAATTTCCCTAGTATAGATCCAAAAATTTCCCAAGTATAGATCCAAAAATTTCCCAAGAATAGATCCAAAAATTTCCCAAGTATAGATCCAAAAATTTCCCAAGTATAGAACCAAAAATTTCCCAAGTATAGATCCAAAAATTTCCCAAGTATAGATCGAAAAATTTCCCTAGTATAGATCGAAAAATTTTCCAAGTATAGATCCAAAAATTTCCCAAGTATAGATCCAAAAAATTCCCAAGTATAGATCGAAAAATTTCCCAAATATAGTACGAAAAATTTCCCAAGTATAGATCCAAAAATTTCCCAAGTATAGATCCAAAAATTTCCCAAGTATAGATCCAAAAATTTCCCAAGTATAGATCTAAAAATTTCCCTAGTATAGATCCAAAAATTTCCCTAGTATAGATCGAAAAATTTTCCAAGTATAGATTCAAAAATTTCCCAAGTATAGATCCAAAAATTTCCCAAGTATAGATCCAAAAATTTCCCAAGAATAGATCCAAAAATTTCCCAAGTATAGATCCAAAAATTTCCCAAGTATAGATCCAAAAATTTCCCAAGTATAGATCCAAAAATTTCCCAAGTATAGATCGAAAAATTTCCCTAGTATAGATCGAAAAATTTTCCAAGTATAGATCCAAAATTTCCCAAGAATAGATCCAAAAATTTCCCAAGTATAGATCGAAAAATTTCCCAAGTATAGATCCAAAAATTTCCCAAGTATAGATCCAAAAATTTCCCAAGTATAGATCGAAAAATTTCCCAAGTATAGATCCAAAAATTTCCCAAGTATAGATCGAAAAATTTCCCTAGTATAGATCCAAAAATTTCCCAAGTATAGATCCAAAAATTTCCCAACTATAGATCCAAAAATTTCCCAAGAATCGATCCAAAAATTTCCCAAGTATAGATCCAAAAATTTCCCAAGTATAGATCCAAAAATTTCCCAAGTATAGATCGAAAAATTTCCCAAGTATAGATCGAAAAATTTCCCTAGTATAGATCCAAAAATTTCCCAAGTATAGATCCAAAAATTTCCCAAGAATAGATCCAAAAATTTCCCAAGTATAGATCCAAAAATTTCCCAAGTATAGAACCAAAAATTTCCCAAGTATAGATCCAAAAATTTCCCAAGTATAGATCGAAAAATTTCCCTAGTATAGATCGAAAAATTTTCCAAGTATAGATCCAAAAATTTCCCAAGTATAGATCCAAAAAATTCCCAAGTATAGATCGAAAAATTTCCCAAATATAGTACGAAAAATTTCCCAAGTATAGATCCAAAAATTTCCCAAGTATAGATCCAAAAATTTCCCAAGTATAGATCCAAAAATTTCCCAAGTATAGATCTAAAAATTTCCCTAGTATAGATCCAAAAATTTCCCTAGTATAGATCGAAAAATTTTCCAAGTATAGATTCAAAAATTTCCCAAGTATAGATCCAAAAATTTCCCAAGTATAGATCCAAAAATTTCCCAAGAATAGATCCAAAAATTTCCCAAGTATAGATCCAAAAATTTCCCAAGTATAGATCCAAAAATTTCCCAAGTATAGATCCAAAAATTTCCCAAGTATAGATCGAAAAATTTCCCTAGTATAGATCGAAAAATTTTCCAAGTATAGATCCAAAAT
The DNA here is from genome assembly GCA_963920705.1 of Odiellus spinosus. Taxonomy (NCBI): domain Eukaryota; kingdom Metazoa; phylum Arthropoda; class Arachnida; order Opiliones; family Phalangiidae; genus Odiellus; species Odiellus spinosus. The sequence continues at coordinate 565,379 of CAWUCO010000219.1, read as the reverse complement.
TTCCCAAGAATAGATCCAAAAATTTCCCAAGTATAGATCGAAAAATTTCCCAAGTATAGATCCAAAAATTTCCCAAGTATAGATCCAAAAATTTCCCAAGTATAGATCGAAAAATTTCCCAAGTATAGATCCAAAAATTTCCCAAGTATAGATCGAAAAATTTCCCTAGTATAGATCCAAAAATTTCCCAAGTATAGATCCAAAAATTTCCCAACTATAGATCCAAAAATTTCCCAAGAATCGATCCAAAAATTTCCCAAGTATAGATCCAAAAATTTCCCAAGTATAGATCCAAAAATTTCCCAAGTATAGATCGAAAAATTTCCCAAGTATAGATCGAAAAATTTCCCTAGTATAGATCCAAAAATTTCCCAAGTATAGATCCAAAAATTTCCCAAGAATAGATCCAAAAATTTCCCAAGTATAGATCCAAAAATTTCCCAAGTATAGAACCAAAAATTTCCCAAGTATAGATCCAAAAATTTCCCAAGTATAGATCGAAAAATTTCCCTAGTATAGATCGAAAAATTTTCCAAGTATAGATCCAAAAATTTCCCAAGTATAGATCCAAAAAATTCCCAAGTATAGATCGAAAAATTTCCCAAATATAGTACGAAAAATTTCCCAAGTATAGATCCAAAAATTTCCCAAGTATAGATCCAAAAATTTCCCAAGTATAGATCCAAAAATTTCCCAAGTATAGATCTAAAAATTTCCCTAGTATAGATCCAAAAATTTCCCTAGTATAGATCGAAAAATTTTCCAAGTATAGATACAAAAATTTCCCAAGTATAGATCCAAAAATTTCCCAAGTATAGATCCAAAAATTTCCCAAGAATAGATCCAAAAATTTCCCAAGTATAGATCCAAAAATTTCCCAAGTATAGATCCAAAAATTTCCCAAGTATAGATCCAAAAATTTCCCAAGTATAGATCGAAAAATTTCCCTAGTATAGATCGAAAAATTTTCCAAGTATAGATCCAAAATTTCCCAAGAATAGATCCAAAAATTTCCCAAGTATAGATCGAAAAATTTCCCAAGTATAGATCCAAAAATTTCCCAAGTATAGATCCAAAAATTTCCCAAGTATAGATCGAAAAATTTCCCAAGTATAGATCCAAAAATTTCCCAAGTATAGATCGAAAAATTTCCCTAGTATAGATCCAAAAATTTCCCAAGTATAGATCCAAAAATTTCCCAACTATAGATCCAAAAATTTCCCAAGAATCGATCCAAAAATTTCCCAAGTATAGATCCAAAAATTTCCCAAGTATAGATCCAAAAATTTCCCAAGTATAGATCGAAAAATTTCCCAAGTATAGATCGAAAAATTTCCCTAGTATAGATCCAAAAATTTCCCAAGTATAGATCCAAAAATTTCCCAAGAATAGATCCAAAAATTTCCCAAGTATAGATCCAAAAATTTCCCAAGTATAGAACCAAAAATTTCCCAAGTATAGATCCAAAAATTTCCCAAGTATAGATCGAAAAATTTCCCTAGTATAGATCGAAAAATTTTCCAAGTATAGATCCAAAAATTTCCCAAGTATAGATCCAAAAAATTCCCAAGTATAGATCGAAAAATTTCCCAAATATAGTACGAAAAATTTCCCAAGTATAGATCCAAAAATTTCCCAAGTATAGATCCAAAAATTTCCCAAGTATAGTACGAAAAATTTCCCAAGTATAGATCCAAAAATTTCCCAAGTATAGATCCAAAAATTTCCCAAGCATAGATCCAAAAATTTCCTAAGTATAGATCCAAAAATTTCCCAAGTGTAGATCCAAAAATTTACCAAGAATAGATCCAAAAATTTCCCAAGTATAGATCGAAAAATTTCCCAAGTATAGATTCAAAAATTTCCCAAGTATAGATCCAAAAATTTCCCAAGTATACATCCAAAAATTTCCCAAGTATAGATCCAAAAATTTCCCAAGTAGAGAATCAAAAATTTCCCAAGTAGAGATTCAAAAATTTCCCATGTAGCGATTCAAAAATTTCCCAAGTAGAGATTCAAAAATTTCCCAATTAGAGATTCAAAAATTTCCCAAGTAGAGATTCAAAAATTTCCCAAGTAGAGATTAAAAATTTCCCAAAAAGAGATCCAAAAATTTCCCAAGTATAGATCCAAAAATTTCCCAAGTATAGATCCTAAAATTTCCCAATTATAGATCGAAAAATTTCCCAAGTATATATCCAAAAATTTCCCAAGTATAGATCCAAAAATTTCCCAAGTATAGATCCAAAAATTTCCCAAGTATAGATCCAAAAAATTCCCAAGTATAGATCGAAAAATTTCCCAAGTATAGTACCAAAAATTTCCCAAGTATAGATCCAAAAATTTCCCAAGTATAGATCCAAAAATTTCCCAAGCATAGATCCAAAAATTTCCTAAGTATAGATCCAAAAATTTCCCAAGTGTAGATCCAAAAATTTCCCAAGAATAGATCCAAAAATTTCCCAAGTATAGATCCAAAAATTTCGCAAGAATAGATCCAAAAATTTCCCAAGTATAGATCCAAAAATTTCCCAAGTATAGATTCAAAAATTTCCCAAGTATAGATCCAAAAATTTTCCAAGTATACATCCAAAAATTTCCCAAGTATAGATCCAAAAATTTCCCAAGTATAGATCCAAAAATTTCCCAAGTATAGATCCAAAAATTTCCCAAGTATAGATTCAAAAATTTCCCAAGCATAGATCCAAAAATTTCCCAAGTATAGTCCAAAAATTTCCCAAGTAGAGATTCAAAAATTTCCCAAGTAGAGATTCAAAAATTTCCCAAGTATAGATCGAAAAATTTCCCAAGTATAGATCGAAAAATTTCCCAAGTATAGATCGAAAAATTTCCCAAGTATAGATCCAAAAATTTTCCAAGTATAGATCGAAAAATTTCCCAAGTATAGATCGAAAAATTTCCCAAGTATAGTAAGAAAAATTTCCCAAGTATAAATCCAAAAATTTCCCATGAATAGATCCAAAAATTTCCCAAGTATAGATCCAAAAATTTCCCAAGTATAGATCCAAAAATTTCACAAGTATACATCCAAAAATTTCCCAAGTATAGATCCAAAAATTTCCCAAGCATAGATCGAAAAATTTCCCTAGTATAGATCGAAAAATTTTCCAAGTATAGATCCAAAAATTTCCCAAGTATAGATCCAAAAATTTCCCAAGTATAGATCCAAAAATTTCCCTAGTATAGATCCAAAAATTTCCCTAGTATAGATCGAAAAATTTTCCAAGTATAGATTCAAAAATTTCCCAAGTATAGATCCAAAAATTTCCCAAGTATAGATCCAAAAATTTCCCAAGAATAGATCCAAAAATTTCCCAAGTATAGATCCAAAAATTTCCCAAGTATAGATCCAAAAATTTCCCAAGTATAGATCCAAAAATTTCCCAAGTATAGATCGAAAAATTTCCCTAGTATAGATCGAAAAATTTTCCAAGTATAGATCCAAAATTTCCCAAGAATAGATCCAAAAATTTCCCAAGTATAGATCGAAAAATTTCCCAAGTATAGATCCAAAAATTTCCCAAGTATAGATCCAAAAATTTCCCATGTATAGATCGAAAAATTTCCCTAGTATAGATCGAAAAATTTTCCAAGTATAGATCCAAAAATTTCCCAAGTATAGATCCAAAAATTTCCCAACTATAGATCCAAAAATTTCCCAAGAATCGATCCAAAAATTTCCCAAGTATAGATCCAAAAATTTCCCAAGTATAGATCCAAAAATTTCCCAAGTATAGATCCAAAAATTTCCCAAGTATAGATCGAAAAATTTCCCTAGTATAGATCCAAAAATTTCTCAAGTATAGATCCAAAAATTTCCCAAGAATAGATCCAAAAATTTCCCAAGTATAGATCCAAAAATTTCCCAAGTATAGATCCAAAAATTTCCCTAGTATAGATCCAAAAATTTCCCAAGTATAGATCGAAAAATTTCCCTAGTATAGATCGAAAAATTTTCCAAGTATAGATCCAAAAATTTCCCAAGTATAGATCCAAAAAATTCCCAAGTATAGATCGAAAAATTTCCCAAATATAGTACGAAAAATTTCCCAAGTATAGATCCAAAAATTTCCCAAGTATAGATCCAAAAATTTCCCAAGTATAGTACGAAAAATTTCCCAAGTATAGATTCAAAAATTTCCCAAGTATAGATTCAAAAATTTCCCAAGTATAGATCCAAAAATTTCCCAAGTATACATCCAAAAATTTCCCAAGTATAGATCCAAAAATTTCCCAAGTAGAGAATCAAAAATTTCCCAAGTAGAGATTCAAAAATTTCCCATGTAGCGATTCAAAAATTTCCCAAGTAGAGATTCAAAAATTTCCCAATTAGAGATTCAAAAATTTCCCAAGTAGAGATTCAAAAATTTCCCAAGTAGAGATTAAAAATTTCCCAAGTAGAGATCCAAAAATTTCCCAAGTATAGATCCAAAAATTTCCCAAGTATAGATCCTAAAATTTCCCAATTATAGATCGAAAAATTTCCCAAGTATATATCCAAAAATTTCCCAAGTATAGATCCAAAAATTTCCCAAGTATAGATCCAAAAATTTCCCAAGTATAGATCCAAAAATTCCCAAGTATAGATCGAAAAATTTCCCAAGTATATTACGAAAAATTTCCCAAGTATAGATCCAAAAATTTCCCAAGTATAGATCCAAAAATTTCCCAAGCATAGATCCAAAAATTTCCTAAGTATAGATCCAAAAATTTCCCAAGTGTAGATCCAAAAATTTCCCAAGAATAGATCCAAAAATTTCCCAAGTATAGATCCAAAAATTTCCCAAGTATAGATCCAAAAATTTCCCAAGTATAGATCCAAAAATTTCCCTAGTATAGATCCAAAAATTTCCCTAGTATAGATCCAAAAATTTCCTAAGTATAGATCCAAAAATTTTCCAAGTATAGATCCAAAAATTTTCCAAGTATACATCCAAAAATTTCCCAAGTATAGATCCAAAAATTTCCCAAGTATAGATCCAAAAATTTCCCAAGTATAGATCCAAAAATTTCCCAAGTATAGATTCAAAAATTTCCCAAGCATAGATCCAAAAATTTCCCAAGTATAGTCCAAAAATTTCCCAATTAGAGATTCAAAAATTTCCCAAGTAGAGATTCAAAAATTTCCCAAGTATAGATCGAAAAATTTCCCAAGTATAGATCGAAAAATTTCCCAAGTATAGATCGAAAAATTTCCCAAGTATAGATCCAAAAATTTTCCAAGTATAGATCGAAAAATTTCCCAAGTATAGATCGAAAAATTTCCCAAGTATAGTAAGAAAAATTTCCCAAGTATAAATCCAAAAATTTCCCATGAATAGATCCAAAAATTTCCCAAGTATAGATCCAAAAATTTCCCAAGTATAGATCCAAAAATTTCACAAGTATACATCCAAAAATTTCCCAAGTATAGATCCAAAAATTTCCCAAGCATAGATCGAAAAATTTCCCTAGTATAGATCGAAAAATTTTCCAAGTATAGATCCAAAAATTTCCCAAGTATAGATCCAAAAATTTCCCAAGTATAGATCCAAAAATTTCCCTAGTATAGATCCAAAAATTTCCCTAGTATAGATCGAAAAATTTTCCAAGTATAGATTCAAAAATTTCCCAAGTATAGATCCAAAAATTTCCCAAGTATAGATCCAAAAATTTCCCAAGAATAGATCCAAAAATTTCCCAAGTATAGATCCAAAAATTTCCCAAGTATAGATCCAAAAATTTCCCAAGTATAGATCCAAAAATTTCCCAAGTATAGATCGAAAAATTTCCCTAGTATAGATCGAAAAATTTTCCAAGTATAGATCCAAAATTTCCCAAGAATAGATCCAAAAATTTCCCAAGTATAGATCGAAAAATTTCCCAAGTATAGATCCAAAAATTTCCCAAGTATAGATCCAAAAATTTCCCATGTATAGATCGAAAAATTTCCCTAGTATAGATCGAAAAATTTTCCAAGTATAGATCCAAAAATTTCCCAAGTATAGATCCAAAAATTTCCCAACTATAGATCCAAAAATTTCCCAAGAATCGATCCAAAAATTTCCCAAGTATAGATCCAAAAATTTCCCAAGTATAGATCCAAAAATTTCCCAAGTATAGATCCAAAAATTTCCCAAGTATAGATCGAATAATTTCCCTAGTATAGATCCAAAAATTTCTCAAGTATAGATCCAAAAATTTCCCAAGAATAGATCCAAAAATTTCCCAAGTATAGATCCAAAAATTTCCCAAGTATAGATCCAAAAATTTCCCTAGTATAGATCCAAAAATTTCCCAAGTATAGATCGAAAAATTTCCCTAGTATAGATCGAAAAATTTTCCAAGTATAGATCCAAAAATTTCCCAAGTATAGATCCAAAAAATTCCCAAGTATAGATCGAAAAATTTCCCAAATATAGTACGAAAAATTTCCCAAGTATAGATCCAAAAATTTCCCAAGTATAGATCCAAAAATTTCCCAAGTATAGTACGAAAAATTTCCCAAGTATAGATTCAAAAATTTCCCAAGTATAGATTCAAAAATTTCCCAAGTATAGATCCAAAAATTTCCCAAGTATACATCCAAAAATTTCCCAAGTATAGATCCAAAAATTTCCCAAGTAGAGAATCAAAAATTTCCCAAGTAGAGATTCAAAAATTTCCCATGTAGCGATTCAAAAATTTCCCAAGTAGAGATTCAAAAATTTCCCAATTAGAGATTCAAAAATTTCCCAAGTAGAGATTCAAAAATTTCCCAAGTAGAGATTAAAAATTTCCCAAGTAGAGATCCAAAAATTTCCCAAGTATAGATCCAAAAATTTCCCAAGTATAGATCCTAAAATTTCCCAATTATAGATCGAAAAATTTCCCAAGTATATATCCAAAAATTTCCCAAGTATAGATCCAAAAATTTCCCAAGTATAGATCCAAAAATTTCCCAAGTATAGATCCAAAAATTCCCAAGTATAGATCGAAAAATTTCCCAAGTATAGTACGAAAAATTTCCCAAGTATAGATCCAAAAATTTCCCAAGTACAGATCCAAAAATTTCCCAAGCATAGATCCAAAAATTTCCTAAGTATAGATCCAAAAATTTCCCAAGTGTAGATCCAAAAATTTCCCAAGAATAGATCCAAAAATTTCCCAAGTATAGATCCAAAAATTTCCCAAGTATAGATCCAAAAATTTCCCAAGTATAGATCCAAAAATTTCCCTAGTATAGATCCAAAAATTTCCCTAGTATAGATCGAAAAATTTTCCAAGTATAGATTCAAAAATTTCCCAAGTATAGATCCAAAAATTTCCCAAGTATAGATCCAAAAATTTTCCAAGTATAGATCGAAAAATTACCCAAGTATAGATCCAAAAATTTCCCAAGTATAGATCCAAAAATTTCCCAAGTATAGATCGAAAAATTTCCCTAGTATAGATCGAAAAATTTTCCAAGTATAGATCCAAAAATTTCCCAAGTATAGATCCAAAAATTTCCCAAGTATAGATCCAAAAATTTCCCAAGTATAGATCCAAAAATTTCCCTAGTATAGATCCAAAAATTTCCCTAGTATAGATCGAAAAATTTTCCAAGTATAGATTCAAAAATTTCCCAAGTATAGATCCAAAAATTTCCCTAGTATAGATCCAAAAATTTCCCAAGTATAGATCGAAAAATTTCCCTAGTATAGATCGAAAAATTTTCCAAGTATAGATCCAAAAATTTCCCAAGTATAGATCCAAAAAATTCCCAAGTATAGATCGAAAAATTTCCCAAATATAGTACGAAAAATTTCCCAAGTATAGATCCAAAAATTTCCCAAGTATAGATCCAAAAATTTCCCAAGTATAGTACGAAAAATTTCCCAAGTATAGATTCAAAAATTTCCCAAGTATAGATTCAAAAATTTCCCAAGTATAGATCCAAAAATTTCCCAAGTATACATCCAAAAATTTCCCAAGTATAGATCCAAAAATTTCCCAAGTAGAGAATCAAAAATTTCCCAAGTAGAGATTCAAAAATTTCCCATGTAGCGATTCAAAAATTTCCCAAGTAGAGATTCAAAAATTTCCCAATTAGAGATTCAAAAATTTCCCAAGTAGAGATTCAAAAATTTCCCAAGTAGAGATTAAAAATTTCCCAAGTAGAGATCCAAAAATTTCCCAAGTATAGATCCAAAAATTTCCCAAGAATAGATCCTAAAATTTCCCAATTATAGATCGAAAAATTTCCCAAGTATATATCCAAAAATTTCCCAAGTATAGATCCAAAAATTTCCCAAGTATAGATCCAAAAATTTCCCAAGTATAGATCCAAAAATTCCCAAGTATAGATCGAAAAATTTCCCAAGTATAGTACGAAAAATTTCCCAAGTATAGATCCAAAAATTTCCCAAGTACAGATCCAAAAATTTCCCAAGCATAGATCCAAAAATTTCCTAAGTATAGATCCAAAAATTTCCCAAGTGTAGATCCAAAAATTTCCCAAGAATAGATCCAAAAATTTCCCAAGTATAGATCCAAAAATTTCCCAAGTATAGATCCAAAAATTTCCCAAGTATAGATCCAAAAATTTCCCTAGTATAGATCCAAAAATTTCCCTAGTATAGATCGAAAAATTTTCCAAGTATAGATTCAAAAATTTCCCAAGTATAGATCCAAAAATTTCCCAAGTATAGATCCAAAAATTTTCCAAGTATAGATCGAAAAATTACCCAAGTATAGATCCAAAAATTTCCCAAGTATAGATCCAAAAATTTCCCAAGTATAGATCGAAAAATTTCCCTAGTATAGATCGAAAAATTTTCCAAGTATAGATCCAAAAATTTCCCAAGTATAGATCCAAAAATTTCCCAAGTATAGATCCAAAAATTTCCCAAGTATAGATCCAAAAATTTCCCTAGTATAGATCCAAAAATTTCCCTAGTATAGATCGAAAAATTTTCCAAGTATAGATTCAAAAATTTCCCAAGTATAGATCCAAAAATTTCCCAAGTATAGATCCAAAAATTTCCCAAGAATAGATCCAAAAATTTCCCAAGTATAGATCCAAAAATTTCCCAAGTATAGATCCAAAAATTTCCCAAGTATAGATCCAAAAATTTCCCAAGTATAGATCGAAAAATTTCCCTAGTATAGATCGAAAAATTTTCCAAGTATAGATCCAAAATTTCCCAAGAATAGATCCAAAAATTTCCCAAGTATAGATCGAAAAATTTCCCAAGTATAGATCCAAAAATTTCCCAAGTATAGATCCAAAAATTTCCCAAGTATAGATCGAAAAATTTCCCTAGTATAGATCGAAAAATTTTCCAAGTATAGATCCAAAAATTTCCCAAGTATAGATCCAAAAATTTCCCAACTATAGATCCAAAAATTTCCCAAGAATCGATCCAAAAATTTCCCAAGTATAGATCCAAAAATTTCCCAAGTATAGAACCAAAAATTTCCCAAGTATAGATCGAAAAATTTCCCAAGTATAGATCGAAAAATTTCCCTAGTATAGATCCAAAAATTTCCCAAGTATAGATCCAAAAATTTCCCAAGAATAGATCCAAAAATTTCCCAAGTATAGATCCAAAAATTTCCCAAGTATAGATCCAAAAATTTCCCTAGTATAGATCCAAAAATTTCCCAAGTATAGATCGAAAAATTTCCCTAGTATAGATCGAAAAATTTTCCCAAGTATAGATCGAAAAAATTCCCAAGTATAGATCGAAAAATTTCCCAAATATAGTACGAAAAATTTCCCAAGTATAGATCCAAAAATTTCCCAAGTATAGATCCAAAAATTTCCCAAGTATAGTACGAAAAATTTCCCAAGTATAGATCCAAAAATTTCCCAAGTATAGATCCAAAAATTTCCCAAGTATAGATCCAAAAATTTCCCAAGTATAGATCCAAAAATTTCCCAAGTATAGATCGAAAAATTTCCCTAGTATAGATCGAAAAATTTTCCAAGTATAGATCCAAAATTTCCCAAGAATAGATCCAAAAATTTCCCAAGTATAGATCGAAAAATTTCCCAAGTATAGATCCAAAAATTTCCCAAGTATAGATCCAAAAATTTCCCAAGTATAGATCGAAAAATTTCCCTAGTATAGATCAAAAAATTTTCCAAGTATAGATCCAAAAATTTCCCAAGTATAGATCCAAAAATTTCCCAACTATAGATCCAAAAATTTCCCAAGAATCGATCCAAAAATTTCCCAAGTATAGATCCAAAAATTTCCCAAGTATAGATCCAAAAATTTCCCAAGTGTAGATCCAAAAATTTCCCAAGAATAGATCCAAAAATTTCCCAAGTATAGATCCAAAAATTTCCCAAGTATAGATCCAAAAATTTCCCAAGTATAGATCCAAAAATTTCCCTAGTATAGATCCAAAAATTTCCCTAGTATAGATCGAAAAATTTTCCAAGTATAGATTCAAAAATTTCCCAAGTATAGATCCAAAAATTTCCCAAGTATAGATCCAAAAATTTTCCAAGTATAGATCGAAAAATTACCCAAGTATAGATCCAAAAATTTCCCAAGTATAGATCCAAAAATTTCCCAAGTAGAGAATCAAAAATTTCCCAAGTAGAGATTCAAAAATTTCCCATGTAGCGATTCAAAAATTTCCCAAGTAGAGATTCAAAAATTTCCCAATTAGAGATTCAAAAATTTCCCAAGTAGAGATTCAAAAATTTCCCAAGTAGAGATTAAAAATTTCCCAAGTAGAGATCCAAAAATTTCCCAAGTATAGATCCAAAAATTTCCCAAGTATAGATCCTAAAATTTCCCAATTATAGATCGAAAAATTTCCCAAGTATATATCCAAAAATTTCCCAAGTATAGATCCAAAAATTTCCCAAGTATAGATCCAAAAATTTCCCAAGTATAGATCCAAAAATTCCCAAGTATAGATCGAAAAATTTCCCAAGTATAGTACGAAAAATTTCCCAAGTATAGATCCAAAAATTTCCCAAGTATAGATCCAAAAATTTCCCAAGCATAGATCCAAAAATTTCCTAAGTATAGATCCAAAAATTTCCCAAGTATAGATCGAAAAATTTCCCTAGTATAGATCCAAAAATTTCCCAAGAATAGATCCAAAAATTTCCCAAGTATAGATCCAAAAATTTCCCAAGTATAGATCCAAAAATTTCCCAAGTATAGATCCAAAAATTTCCCTAGTATAGATCCAAAAATTTCCCTAGTATAGATCGAAAAATTTTCCAAGTATAGATTCAAAAATTTCCCAAGTATAGATCCAAAAATTTCCCAAGTATAGATCCAAAAATTTTCCAAGTATAGATCGAAAAATTACCCAAGTATAGATCCAAAAATTTCCCAAGTATAGATCCAAAAATTTCCCAAGTATAGATCGAAAAATTTCCCTAGTATAGATCGAAAAATTTTCCAAGTATAGATCCAAAAATTTCCCAAGTATAGATCCAAAAATTTCCCAAGTATAGATCCAAAAATTTCCCAAGTAAAGATCCAAAAATTTCCCAAGTATAGATCGAAAAATTTCCCAAGTATAGATCGAAAAATTTCCCTAGTATAGATCCAAAAATTTCCCAAGTATAGATCCAAAAATTTCCCAAGAATAGATCCAAAAATTTCCCAAGTATAGATCGAAAAATTTTCCAAGTATAGATTCAAAAATTTCCCAAGTATAGATCCAAAAATTTCCCAAGTATAGATCCAAAAATTTCCCTAGTATAGATCCAAAAATTTCCCAAGTATAGATCGAAAAATTTCCCTAGTATAGATCGAAAAATTTTCCAAGTATAGATCCAAAAATTTCCCAAGTATAGATCCAAAAAATTCCCAAGTATAGATCGAAAAATTTCCCAAATATAGTACGAAAAATTTCCCAAGTATAGATCCAAAAATTTCCCAAGTATAGATCCAAAAATTTCCCAAGTATAGTACGAAAAATTTCCCAAGTATAGATCCAAAAATTTCCCAAGTATAGATCCAAAAATTTCCCAAGTATAGATCCAAAAATTTCCCAAGTATAGATCCAAAAATTTCCCAAGTATAGATCGAAAAATTTCCCTAGTATAGATCGAAAAATTTTCCAAGTATAGATCCAAAATTTCCCAAGAATAGATCCAAAAATTTCCCAAGTATAGATCGAAAAATTTCCCAAGTATAGATCCAAAAATTTCCCAAGTATAGATCCAAAAATTTCCCAAGTATAGATCGAAAAATTTCCCTAGTATAGATCGAAAAATTTTCCAAGTATAGATCCAAAAATTTCCCAAGTATAGATCCAAAAATTTCCCAACTATAGATCCAAAAATTTCCCAAGAATCGATCCAAAAATTTCCCAAGTATAGATCCAAAAATTTCCCAAGTATAGATCCAAAAATTTCCCAAGTGTAGATCCAAAAATTTCCCAAGAATAGATTCAAAAATTTCCCAAGTATAGATCCAAAAATTTCCCAAGTATAGATCCAAAAATTTCCCAAGTATAGATCCAAAAATTTCCCTAGTATAGATCCAAAAATTTCCCTAGTATAGATCGAAAAATTTTCCAAGTATAGATTCAAAAATTTCCCAAGTATAGATCCAAAAATTTCCCAAGTATAGATCCAAAAATTTTCCAAGTATAGATCGAAAAATTACCCAAGTATAGATCCAAAAATTTCCCAAGTATAGATCCAAAAATTTCCCAAGTAGAGAATCAAAAATTTCCCAAGTAGAGATTCAAAAATTTCCCATGTAGCGATTCAAAAATTTCCCAAGTAGAGATTCAAAAATTTCCCAATTAGAGATTCAAAAATTTCCCAAGTAGAGATTCAAAAATTTCCCAAGTAGAGATTAAAAATTTCCCAAGTAGAGATCCAAAAATTTCCCAAGTATAGATCCAAAAATTTCCCAAGTATAGATCGAAAAATTTCCCAAGTATATATCCAAAAATTTCCCAAGTATAGATCCAAAAATTTCCCAAGTATAGATCCAAAAATTTCCCAAGTATAGATCCAAAAATTCCCAAGTATAGATCGAAAAATTTCCCATGTATAGTACGAAAAATTTCCCAAGTATAGATCCAAAAATTTCCCAAGTATAGATCCAAAAATTTCCCAAGCATAGATCCAAAAATTTCCTAAGTATAGATCCAAAAATTTCCCAAGTGTAGATCCAAAAATTTCCCAAGAATAGATCCAAAAATTTCCCAAGTATAGATCCAAAAATTTCCCAAGTATAGATCCAAAAATTTCCCAAGTATAGATCCAAAAATTTCCCTAGTATAGATCCAAAAATTTCCCTAGTATAGATCGAAAAATTTTCCAAGTATAGATTCAAAAATTTCCCAAGTATAGATCCAAAAATTTCCCAAGTATAGATCCAAAAATTTTCCAAGTATAGATCGAAAAATTACCCAAGTATAGATCCAAAAATTTCCCAAGTATAGATCCAAAAATTTCCCAAGTATAGATCGAAAAATTTCCCTAGTATAGATCGAAAAATTTTCCAAGTATAGATCCAAAAATTTCCCAAGTATAGATCCAAAAATTTCCCAAGTATAGATCCAAAAATTTCCCAAGTATAGATCCAAAAATTTCCCTAGTATAGATCCAAAAATTTCCCTAGTATAGATCGAAAAATTTTCCAAGTATAGATTCAAAAATTTCCCAAGTATAGATCCAAAAATTTCCCAAGTATAGATCCAAAAATTTCCCAAGAATAGATCCAAAAATTTCCCAAGTATAGATCCAAAAATTTCCCAAGTATAGATCCAAAAATTTCCCAAGTATAGATCCAAAAATTTCCCAAGTATAGATCGAAAAATTTCCCTAGTATAGATCGAAAAATTTTCCAAGTATAGATCCAAAATTTCCCAAGAATAGATCCAAAAATTTCCCAAGTATAGATCGAAAAATTTCCCAAGTATAGATCCAAAAATTTCCCAAGTATAGATCCAAAAATTTCCCAAGTATAGATCGAAAAATTTCCCTAGTATAGATCGAAAAATTTTCCAAGTATAGATCCAAAAATTTCCCAAGTATAGATCCAAAAATTTCCCAACTATAGATCCAAAAATTTCCCAAGAATCGATCCAAAAATTTCCCAAGTATAGATCCAAAAATTTCCCAAGTATAGATCCAAAAATTTCCCAAGTATAGATCGAAAAATTTCCCAAGTATAGATCGAAAAATTTCCCTAGTATAGATCCAAAAATTTCCCAAGTATAGATCCAAAAATTTCCCAAGAATAGATCCAAAAATTTCCCAAGTATAGATCCAAAAATTTCCCAAGTATAGATCCAAAAATTTCCCTAGTATAGATCCAAAAATTTCCCAAGTATAGATCGTAAAATTTCCCTAGTATAGATCGAAAAATTTTCCAAGTATAGATCCAAAAATTTCCCAAGTATAGATCCAAAAAATTCCCAAGTATAGATCGAAAAATTTCCCAAATATAGTACGAAAAATTTCCCAAGTATAGATCCAAAAATTTCCCAAGTATAGATCCAAAAATTTCCCAAGTATAGTACGAAAAATTTCCCAAGTATAGATCCAAAAATTTCCCAAGTATAGATCCAAAAATTTCCCAAGTATAGATCCAAAAATTTCCCAAGTATAGATCCAAAAATTTCCCAAGTATAGATCCAAAATTTCCCAAGAATAGATCCAAAAATTTCCCAAGTATAGATCGAAAAATTTCCCAAGTATAGATCCAAAAATTTCCCAAGTATAGATCCAAAAATTTCCCAAGTATAGATCGAAAAATTTCCCTAGTATAGATCGAAAAATTTTCCAAGTATAGATCCAAAAATTTCCCAAGTATAGATCCAAAAATTTCCCAACTATAGATCCAAAAATTTCCCAAGAATCGATCCAAAAATTTCCCAAGTATAGATCCAAAAATTTCCCAAGTATAGATCCAAAAATTTCCCAAGTGTAGATCCAAAAATTTCCCAAGAATAGATCCAAAAATTTCCCAAGTATAGATCCAAAAATTTCCCAAGTATAGATCCAAAAATTTCCCAAGTATAGATCCAAAAATTTCCCTAGTATAGATCCAAAAATTTCCCTAGTATAGATCGAAAAATTTTCCAAGTATAGATTCAAAAATTTCCCAAGTATAGATCCAAAAATTTCCCAAGTATAGATCCAAAAATTTTCCAAGTATAGATCGAAAAATTACCCAAGTATAGATCCAAAAATTTCCCAAGTATAGATCCAAAAATTTCCCAAGTATAGATCGAAAAATTTCCCAAGTATAGATCCAAAAATTTCCCAAGAATAGATCCAAAAATTTCCCAAGTATAGATCGAAAAATTTCCCTAGTATAGATCGAAAAATTTTCCAAGTATAGATCCAAAATTTCCCAAGAATAGATCCAAAAATTTCCCAAGTATAGATCGAAAAATTTCCCAAGTATAGATCCAAAAATTTCCCAAGTATAGATCCAAAAATTTCCCAAGTATAGATCGAAAAATTTCCCTAGTATAGATCGAAAAATTTTCCAAGTATAGATCCAAAAATTTCCCAAGTATAGATCCAAATATTTCCCAACTATAGATCCAAAAATTTCCCAAGAATCGATCCAAAAATTTCCCAAGTATAGATCCAAAAATTTCCCAAGTATAGATCCAAAAATTTCCCAAGTATAGATCGAAAAATTTCCCAAGTATAGATCGAAAAATTTCCCTAGTATAGATCCAAAAATTTCCCAAGTATAGATCCAAAAATTTCCCAAGAATAGATCCAAAAATTTCCCAAGTATAGATCCAAAAATTTCCCAAGTATAGATCCAAAAATTTCCCTAGTATAGATCCAAAAATTTCCCAAGTATAGATCGAAAAATTTCCCTAGTATAGATCGAAAAATTTTCCAAGTATAGATCCAAAAATTTCCCAAGTATAGATCCAAAAAATTCCCAAGTATAGATCGAAAAATTTCCCAAATATAGTACGAAAAATTTCCCAAGTATAGATCCAAAAATTTCCCAAGTATAGATCCAAAAATTTCCCAAGTATAGTACGAAAAATTTCCCAAGTATAGATCCAAAAATTTCCCAAGTATAGATCCAAAAATTTCCCAAGTATAGATCCAAAAATTTCCCAAGTATAGATCGAAAAATTTCCCTAGTATAGATCGAAAAATTTTCCAAGTATAGATCCAAAATTTCCCAAGAATAGATCCAAAAATTTCCCAAGTATAGATCGAAAAATTTCCCAAGTATAGATCCAAAAATTTCCCAAGTATAGATCCAAAAATTTCCCAAGTATAGATCGAAAAATTTCCCTAGTATAGATCGAAAAATTTTCCAAGTATAGATCCAAAATTTTCCCAAGTATAGATCCAAAAATTTCCCAACTATAGATCCAAAAATTTCCCAAGAATCGATCCAAAAATTTCCCAAGTATAGATCCAAAAATTTCCCAAGTATAGATCCAAAAATTTCCCAAGTATAGATCGAAAAATTTCCCAAGTATAGATCGAAAAATTTCCCTAGTATAGATCCAAAAATTTCCCAAGTATAGATCCAAAAATTTCCCAAGAATAGATCCAAAAATTTCCCAAGTATAGATCCAAAAATTTCCCAAGTATAGATCCAAAAATTTCCCTAGTATAGATCCAAAAATTTCCCAAGTATAGATCGAAAAATTTCCCTAGTATAGATCGAAAAATTTTCCAAGTATAGATCCAAAAATTTCCCAAGTATAGATCCAAAAAATTCCCAAGTATAGATCGAAAAATTTCCCAAATATAGTACGAAAAATTTCCCAAGTATAGATCCAAAAATTTCCCAAGTATAGATCCAAAAATTTCCCAAGTATAGTACGAAAAATTTCCCAAGTATAGATCCAAAAATTTCCCAAGTATAGATCCAAAAATTTCCCAAGCATAGATCCAAAAATTTCCTAAGTATAGATCCAAAAATTTCCCAAGTGTAGATCCAAAAATTTCCCAAGAATAGATCCAAAAATTTCCCAAGTATAGATCGAAAAATTTCCCAAGTATAGATTCAAAAATTTCCCAAGTATAGGTCCAAAAATTTCCCAAGTATAGATTCAAAAATTTCCCAAGTATAGATTCAAAAATTTCCCAAGTATAGATCCAAAAATTTCCCAAGTATAGATCCAAAAATTTCCCAACTATAGATCCAAAAATTTCCCAAGAATCGATCCAAAAATTTCCCAAGTATAGATCCAAAAATTTCCCAAGTATAGATCCAAAAATTTCCCAAGTATAGATCGAAAAATTTCCCAAGTATAGATCGAAAAATTTCCCTAGTATAGATCCAAAAATTTCCCAAGTATAGATCCAAAAATTTCCCAAGAATAGATCCAAAAATTTCCCAAGTATAGATCCAAAAATTTCCCAAGTATAGATCCAAAATTTCCCTAGTATAGATCCAAAAATTTCCCAAGTATAGATCGAAAAATTTCCCTAGTATAGATCGAAAAATTTTCCAAGTATAGATCCAAAAATTTCCCAAGTATAGATCCAAAAAATTCCCAAGTATAGATCGAAAAATTTCCCAAATATAGTACGAAAAATTTCCCAAGTATAGATCCAAAAATTTCCCAAGTATAGATCCAAAAATTTCCCAAGTATAGTACGAAAAATTTCCCAAGTATAGATCCAAAAATTTCCCAAGTATAGATCCAAAAATTTCCCAAGCATAGATCCAAAAATTTCCTAAGTATAGATCCAAAAATTTCCCAAGAATAGATCCAAAAATTTCCCAAGTATAGATCGAAAAATTTCCCAAGTATAGATTCAAAAATTTCCCAAGTATAGGTCCAAAAATTTCCCAAGTATAGATTCAAAAATTTCCCAAGTATAGATTCAAAAATTTCCCAAGTATAGATCCAAAAATTTCCCAAGTATAGATCCAAAAATTTCCCAAGTAGAGAATCAAAAATTTCCCAAGTAGAGATTCAAAAATTTCCCATGTAGCGATTCAAAAATTTCCCAAGTAGAGATTCAAAAATTTCCCAATTAGAGATTCAAAAATTTCCCAAGTAGAGATTCAAAAATTTCCCAAGTAGAGATTAAAAATTTCCCAAGTAGAGATCCAAAAATTTCCCAAGTATAGATCCAAAAATTTCCCAAGTATAGATCCTAAAATTTCCCAATTATAGATCGAAAAATTTCCCAAGTATATATCCAAAAATTTCCCAAGTATAGATCCAAAAATTTCCCAAGTATAGATCCAAAAATTTCCCAAGCATAGATCCAAAAAATTCCCAAGTATAGATCGAAAAATTTCCCAAGTATAGTACGAAAAATTTCCCAAGTATAGATCCAAAAATTTCCCAAGTATAGATCCAAAAATTTCCCAAGCATAGATCCAAAAATTTCCTAAGTATAGATCCAAAAATTTCCCAAGTGTAGATCCAAAAATTTCCCAAGAATAGATCCAAAAATTTCCCAAGTATAGATCGAAAAATTTCCCAAGTATAGATTCAAAAATTTCCCAAGTATAGGTCCAAAAATTTCCCAAGTATAGATTCAAAAATTTCCCAAGTATAGATTCAAAAATTTCCCAAGTATAGATCCAAAAATTTCCCAAGTATAGATCGAAAAATTTCCCAAGTATAGATCCAAAAATTTCCCAAGTATACATCCAAAAATTTCCCAAGTATAGATCCAAAAATTTCCCAAGTATAGATTCAAAAATTTCCCAAGTATAGATCCAAAAATTTTCCAAGTATACATCCAAAAATTTCCCAAGTATAGATCCAAAAATTTCCCAAGTATAGATCCAAAAATTTCCCAAGTATAGATCCAAAAATTTCCCAAGTATAGATTCAAAAATTTCCCAAGCATAGATCCAAAAATTTCCCAAGTATAGTCCAAAAATTTCCCAAGTAGAGATTCAAAAATTTCCCAAGTAGAGATTCAAAAATTTCCCAAGTATAGATCGAAAAATTTCCCAAGTATAGATCGAAAAATTTCCCAAGTATAGATCGAAAAATTTCCCAAGTATAGATCCAAAAATTTTCCAAGTATAGATCGAAAAATTTCCCAAGTATAGATCGAAAAATTTCCCAAGTATAGTAAGAAAAATTTCCCAAGTATAAATCCAAAAATTTCCCATGAATAGATCCAAAAATTTCCCAAGCATAGATCGAAAAATTTTCCAAGTATAGATCGAAAAATTTTCCAAGTATAGATCGAAAAATTTCCCAAGTATAGATCCAAAATTTCCCAAGTATAGATCCAAAAATTTCCCAAGTATAGATCGAAAAATTTTCCAAGTATAGATCGAAAATTTTCCCAAGTATAGATCCAAAATTTCCCAAGTATAGATCCAAAAATTTCCCAAGTATAGATCGAAAAATTTCCCAAGTATAGATCGAAAAATTTCCAAAGTATAGATCCAAAAATTTCCCAAGTATAGATCCAAAAATTTCCCAAGTATAGATCGAAAAATTTCCCAAGTATAAATCGAAAAATTTCCCTAGTATAGATCGAAAAATTTTCCAAGTATAGATCCAAAAATTTCCCAAGTATTGATCCAAAAATTTCCCAAGAATAGATCCAAAAATTTCCCAAGTATAGATCCAAAAATTTCCCAAGTATAGATCCAAAAATTTCCCAAGTATAGATCCAAAAATTTCCCAAGTATAGATCGAAAAATTTCCCTAGTATAGATCGAAAAATTTTCCAAGTATAGATCCAAAAATTTCCCAAGTATAGATCCAAAAATTTCCCAAGTATAGATCCAAAAATTTCCCAAGTATAGATCCAAAAATTTCCCAAGTATAGATCCAAAAATTTCCCAAGTATAGATCGAAAAATTTCCCTAGTATAGATCCAAAAATTTCCCAAGTATAGATCCAAAAATTTCCCAACTATAGATCCAAAAATTTCCCAAGAATCGATCCAAAAATTTCCCAAGTATAGATCCAAAAATTTCCCAAGTATAGATCCAAAAATTTCCCAAGTATAGATCCAAAAATTTCCCAAGTATAGATCGAAAAATTTCCCTAGTATAGATCGAAAAATTTTCCAAGTATAGATCCAAAAATTTCCCAAGTATAGATCCAAAAAATTCCCAAGTATAGATCCAAAAATTTCCCAAGTATAGTACGAAAAATTTCCCAAGTATAGATCCAAAAATTTCCCAAGTATAGATAAAAAAATTTCCCAAGCATAGATCCAAAAATTTCCTAAGTATAGATCCAAAAATTTCCCAAGTGTAGATCCAAAAATTTCCCAAGAATAGATCCAAAAATTTCCCAAGTATAGATCGAAAAATTTCCCAAGTATAGATTCAAAAATTTCCCAAGTATAGGTCCAAAAATTTCCCAAGTATAGATTCAAAAATTTCCCAAGTATAGATCCAAAAATTTCCCAAGTATACATCCAAAAATTTCCCAAGTATAGATCCAAAAATTTCCCAAGTAGAGAATCAAAAATTTCCCAAGTAGAGATTCAAAAATTTCCCATGTAGCGATTCAAAAATTTCCCAAGTAGAGATTCAAAAATTTCCCAATTAGAGATTCAAAAATTTCCCAAGTAGAGATTCAAAAATTTCCCAAGTAGAGATTAAAAATTTCCCAAGTAGAGATCCAAAAATTTCCCAAGTATAGATCCAAAAATTTCCCAAGTATAGATCCTAAAATTTCCCAATTATAGATCGAAAAATTTCCCAAGTATATATCCAAAAATTTCCCAAGTATAGATCCAAAAATTTCCCAAGTATAGATCCAAAAATTTCCCAAGTATAGATCCAAAAAATTCCCAAGTATAGATCGAAAAATTTCCCAAGTATAGTACGAAAAATTTCCCAAGTAGAGATTCAAAAATTTCCCAATTAGAGATTCAAAAATTTCCCAAGTAGAGATTCAAAAATTTCCCAAGTAGAGATTAAAAATTTCCCAAGTAGAGATCCAAAAATTTCCCAAGTATAGATCCAAAAATTTCCCAAGTATAGATCCTAAAATTTCCCAATTATAGATCCAAAAATTTCCCAAGCATAGATCCAAAAATTTCCTAAGTATAGATCCAAAAATTTCCCAAGTGTAGATCCAAAAATTTCCCAAGAATAGATCCAAAAATTTCCCAAGTATAGATCGAAAAATTTCCCAAGTATAGATTCAAAAATTTCCCAAGTATAGGTCCAAAAATTTCCCAAGTATAGATTCAAAAATTTCCCAAGTATAGATTCAAAAATTTCCCAAGTATAGATCCAAAAATTTCCCAAGTATAGATCGAAAAATTTCCCAAGTATAGATCCAAAAATTTCCCAAGTATACATCCAAAAATTTCCCAAGTATAGATCCAAAAATTTCCCAAGTATAGATTCAAAAATTTCCCAAGTATAGATCCAAAAATTTTCCAAGTATACATCCAAAAATTTCCCAAGTATAGATCCAAAAATTTCCCAAGTATAGATCCAAAAATTTCCCAAGTATAGATCCAAAAATTTCCCAAGTATAGATTCAAAAATTTCCCAAGCATAGATCCAAAAATTTCCCAAGTATAGTCCAAAAATTTCCCAAGTAGAGATTCAAAAATTTCCCAAGTAGAGATTCAAAAATTTCCCAAGTATAGATCGAAAAATTTCCCAAGTATAGATCGAAAAATTTCCCAAGTATAGATCGAAAAGTTTCCCAAGTATAGATCCAAAAATTTTCCAAGTATAGATCGAAAAATTTCCCAAGTATAGATCGAAAAATTTCCCAAGTATAGTAAGAAAAATTTCCCAAGTATAAATCCAAAAATTTCCCATGAATAGATCCAAAAATTTCCCAAGTATAGATCCAAAAATTTCCCAAGTATAGATCCAAAAATTTCACAAGTATACATCCAAAAATTTCCCAAGTATAGATCCAAAAATTTCCCAAGCATAGATCGAAAAATTTTCCAAGTATAGATCGAAAAATTTCCCAAGTATAGATCCAAAATTTCCCAAGTATAGATCCAAAAATTTCCCAAGTATAGATCGAAAAATTTTCCAAGTATAGATCGAAAATTTTCCCAAGTATAGATCCAAAATTTCCCAAGTATAGATCCAAAAATTTCCCAAGTATAGATCGAAAAATTTCCCAAGTATAGATCGAAAAATTTCCAAAGTATAGATCCAAAAATTTCCCAAGTATAGATCCAAAAATTTCCCAAGTATAGATCGAAAAATTTCCCAAGTATAAATCGAAAAATTTAACTAGTATAGATCGAAAAATTTTCCAAGTATAGATCCAAAAATTTACCAAGTATAGATCCAAAAATTTCCCAAGTATTGATCCAAAAATTTCCCAAGAATAGATCCAAAAATTTCCCAAGTATAGATCCAAAAATTTCCCAAGTATTGATCCAAAAATTTCCCAAGAATAGATCCAAAAATTTCCCAAGTGTAGATCCAAAAATTTCCCAAGAATAGATCCAAAAATTTCCCAAGTATAGATCGAAAAATTTCCCAAGTATAGATTCAAAAATTTCCCAAGTATAGGTCCAAAAATTTCCCAAGTATAGATTCAAAAATTTCCCAAGTATAGATTCAAAAATTTCCCAAGTATAGATCCAAAAATTTCCCAAGTATAGATCGAAAAATTTCCCAAGTATAGATCCAAAAATTTCCCAAGTATACATCCAAAAATTTCCCAAGTATAGATCCAAAAATTTCCCAAGTATAGATTCAAAAATTTCCCAAGTATAGATCCAAAAATTTTCCAAGTATACATCCAAAAATTTCCCAAGTATAGATCCAAAAATTTCCCAAGTATAGATCCAAAAATTTCCCAAGTATAGATCCAAAAATTTCCCAAGTATAGATTCAAAAATTTCCCAAGCATAGATCCAAAAATTTCCCAAGTATAGTCCAAAAATTTCCCAAGTAGAGATTCAAAAATTTCCCAAGTAGAGATTCAAAAATTTCCCAAGTATAGATCGAAAAATTTCCCAAGTATAGATCGAAAAATTTCCCAAGTATAGATCGAAAAGTTTCCCAAGTATAGATCCAAAAATTTTCCAAGTATAGATCGAAAAATTTCCCAAGTATAGATCGAAAAATTTCCCAAGTATAGTAAGAAAAATTTCCCAAGTATAAATCCAAAAATTTCCCATGAATAGATCCAAAAATTTCCCAAGTATAGATCCAAAAATTTCCCAAGTATAGATCCAAAAATTTCACAAGTATACATCCAAAAATTTCCCAAGTATAGATCCAAAAATTTCCCAAGCATAGATCGAAAAATTTTCCAAGTATAGATCGAAAAATTTCCCAAGTATAGATCCAAAATTTCCCAAGTATAGATCCAAAAATTTCCCAAGTATAGATCGAAAAATTTTCCAAGTATAGATCGAAAATTTTCCCAAGTATAGATCCAAAATTTCCCAAGTATAGATCCAAAAATTTCCCAAGTATAGATCGAAAAATTTCCCAAGTATAGATCGAAAAATTTCCAAAGTATAGATCCAAAAATTTCCCAAGTATAGATCCAAAAATTTCCCAAGTATAGATCGAAAAATTTCCCAAGTATAAATCGAAAAATTTAACTAGTATAGATCGAAAAATTTTCCAAGTATAGATCCAAAAATTTACCAAGTATAGATCCAAAAATTTCCCAAGTATTGATCCAAAAATTTCCCAAGAATAGATCCAAAAATTTCCCAAGTATAGATCCAAAAATTTCCCAAGTATTGATCCAAAAATTTCCCAAGAATAGATCCAAAAATTTCCCAAGTATAGATCCAAAAATTTCCCAAGTATAGATCCAAAAATTTCCCAAGTATAGATCCAAAAATTTCCCAAGTATAGATCGAAAAATTTCCCTAGTATAGATCGAAAAATTTTCCAAGTATAGATCCAAAAATTTCCCAAGTATAGATCCAAAAATTTCCCAAGTATAGATCCAAAAATTTCCCAAGTATAGATCTAAAAATTTCCCTAGTATAGATCCAAAAATTTCCCTAGTATAGATCGAAAAATTTTCCAAGTATAGATTCAAAAATTTCCCAAGTATAGATCCAAAAATTTCCCAAGTATAGATCCAAAAATTTCCCAAGAATAGATCCAAAAATTTCCCAAGTATAGATCCAAAAATTTCCCAAGTATAGATCCAAAAATTTCCCAAG
The DNA here is from genome assembly GCA_963920705.1 of Odiellus spinosus. Classification (NCBI taxonomy): domain Eukaryota; kingdom Metazoa; phylum Arthropoda; class Arachnida; order Opiliones; family Phalangiidae; genus Odiellus; species Odiellus spinosus. The sequence continues at coordinate 541,348 of CAWUCO010000219.1, read as the reverse complement.
TATAGATCCAAAAATTTCCCAAGTATAGATCGAAAAATTTCCCTAGTATAGATCGAAAAATTTTCCAAGTATAGATCCAAAATTTCCCAAGAATAGATCCAAAAATTTCCCAAGTATAGATCCAAAAATTTCCCAAGTATAGATCGAAAAATTTCCCAAGTATAGATCCAAAAATTTCCCAAGTATACATCCAAAAATTTCCCAAGTATAGATCCAAAAATTTCCCAAGTATAGATTCAAAAATTTCCCAAGTATAGATCCAAAAATTTTCCAAGTATACATCCAAAAATTTCCCAAGTATAGATCCAAAAATTTCCCAAGTATAGATCCAAAAATTTCCCAAGTATAGATCCAAAAATTTCCCAAGTATAGATTCAAAAATTTCCCAAGCATAGATCCAAAAATTTCCCAAGTATAGTCCAAAAATTTCCCAAGTAGAGATTCAAAAATTTCCCAAGTAGAGATTCAAAAATTTCCCAAGTATAGATCGAAAAATTTCCCAAGTATAGATCGAAAAATTTCCCAAGTATAGATCGAAAAGTTTCCCAAGTATAGATCCAAAAATTTTCCAAGTATAGATCGAAAAATTTCCCAAGTATAGATCGAAAAATTTCCCAAGTATAGTAAGAAAAATTTCCCAAGTATAAATCCAAAAATTTCCCATGAATAGATCCAAAAATTTCCCAAGTATAGATCCAAAAATTTCCCAAGTATAGATCCAAAAATTTCACAAGTATACATCCAAAAATTTCCCAAGTATAGATCCAAAAATTTCCCAAGCATAGATCGAAAAATTTTCCAAGTATAGATCGAAAAATTTCCCAAGTATAGATCCAAAATTTCCCAAGTATAGATCCAAAAATTTCCCAAGTATAGATCGAAAAATTTTCCAAGTATAGATCGAAAATTTACCCAAGTATAGATCCAAAATTTCCCAAGTATAGATCCAAAAATTTCCCAAGTATAGATCGAAAAATTTCCCAAGTATAGATCGAAAAATTTCCAAAGTATAGATCCAAAAATTTCCCAAGTATAGATCCAAAAATTTCCCAAGTATAGATCGAAAAATTTCCCAAGTATAAATCGAAAAATTTAACTAGTATAGATTGAAAAATTTTCCAAGTATAGATCCAAAAATTTACCAAGTATAGATCCAAAAATTTCCCAAGTATTGATCCAAAAATTTCCCAAGAATAGATCCAAAAATTTCCCAAGTATAGATCCAAAAATTTCCCAAGTATTGATCCAAAAATTTCCCAAGAATAGATCCAAAAATTTCCCAAGTATAGATCCAAAAATTTCCCAAGTATAGATCCAAAAATTTCAAAAGTATAGATCCAAAAATTTCCCAAGTATAGATCGAAAAATTTCCCTAGTATAGATCGAAAAATTTTCCAAGTATAGATCCAAAAATTTCCCAAGTATAGATCCAAAAATTTCCCAAGTATAGATCCAAAAATTTCCCAAGTATAGATCTAAAAATTTCCCTAGTATAGATCCAAAAATTTCCCTAGTATAGATCGAAAAATTTTCCAAGTATAGATTCAAAAATTTCCCAAGTATAGATCCAAAAATTTCCCAAGTATAGATCCAAAAATTTCCCAAGAATAGATCCAAAAATTTCCCAAGTATAGATCCAAAAATTTCCCAAGTATAGATCCAAAAATTTCCCAAGTATAGATCGAAAAATTTCCCTAGTATAGATCGAAAAATTTTCCAAGTATAGATCCAAAATTTCCCAAGAATAGATCCAAAAATTTCCCAAGTATAGATCGAAAAATTTCCCAAGTATAGATCCAAAAATTTCCCAAGTATAGATCCAAAAATTTCCCAAGTATAGATCGAAAAATTTCCCAAGTATAGATCCAAAAATTTCCCAAGTATAGATCGAAAAATTTCCCTAGTATAGATCCAAAAATTTCCCAAGTATAGATCCAAAAATTTCCCAACTATAGATCCAAAAATTTCCCAAGAATCGATCCAAAAATTTCCCAAGTATAGATCCAAAAATTTCCCAAGTATAGATCCAAAAATTTCCCAAGTATAGATCGAAAAATTTCCCAAGTATAGATCGAAAAATTTCCCTAGTATAGATCCAAAAATTTCCCAAGTATAGATCCAAAAATTTCCCAAGAATAGATCCAAAAATTTCCCAAGTATAGATCCAAAAATTTCCCAAGTATAGATCGAAAAATTTCCCAAGTATAGATCGAAAAATTTCCCTAGTATAGATCCAAAAATTTCCCAAGTATAGATCCAAAAATTTCCCAAGAATAGATCCAAAAATTTCCCAAGTATAGATCCAAAAATTTCCCAAGTATAGATCCAAAAATTTCCCAAGTATAGATCCAAAAATTTCCCAAGTATAGATCCAAAAATTTCCCAAGTATAGATCCAAAAATTTCCCAAGTATAGATCCAAAAATTTCCCAAGTATAGATTCAAAAATTTCCCAAGCATAGATCCAAAAATTTCCCAAGTATAGTCCAAAAATTTCCCAAGTAGAGATTCAAAAATTTCCCAAGTAGAGATTCAAAAATTTCCCAAGTATAGATCGAAAAATTTCCCAAGTATAGATCGAAAAATTTCCCAAGTATAGATCGAAAAGTTTCCCAAGTATAGATCCAAAAATTTTCCAAGTATAGATCGAAAAATTTCCCAAGTATAGATCGAAAAATTTCCCAAGTATAGTAAGAAAAATTTCCCAAGTATAAATCCAAAAATTTCCCATGAATAGATCCAAAAATTTCCCAAGTATAGATCCAAAAATTTCCCAAGTATAGATCCAAAAATTTCACAAGTATACATCCAAAAATTTCCCAAGTATAGATCCAAAAATTTCCCAAGCATAGATCGAAAAATTTTCCAAGTATAGATCGAAAAATTTCCCAAGTATAGATCCAAAATTTCCCAAGTATAGATCCAAAAATTTCCCAAGTATAGATCGAAAAATTTTCCAAGTATAGATCGAAAATTTACCCAAGTATAGATCCAAAATTTCCCAAGTATAGATCCAAAAATTTCCCAAGTATAGATCGAAAAATTTCCCAAGTATAGATCGAAAAATTTCCAAAGTATAGATCCAAAAATTTCCCAAGTATAGATCCAAAAATTTCCCAAGTATAGATCGAAAAATTTCCCAAGTATAAATCGAAAAATTTAACTAGTATAGATTGAAAAATTTTCCAAGTATAGATCCAAAAATTTACCAAGTATAGATCCAAAAATTTCCCAAGTATTGATCCAAAAATTTCCCAAGAATAGATCCAAAAATTTCCCAAGTATAGATCCAAAAATTTCCCAAGTATTGATCCAAAAATTTCCCAAGAATAGATCCAAAAATTTCCCAAGTATAGATCCAAAAATTTCCCAAGTATAGATCCAAAAATTTCAAAAGTATAGATCCAAAAATTTCCCAAGTATAGATCGAAAAATTTCCCTAGTATAGATCGAAAAATTTTCCAAGTATAGATCCAAAAATTTCCCAAGTATAGATCCAAAAATTTCCCAAGTATAGATCCAAAAATTTCCCAAGTATAGATCTAAAAATTTCCCTAGTATAGATCCAAAAATTTCCCTAGTATAGATCGAAAAATTTTCCAAGTATAGATTCAAAAATTTCCCAAGTATAGATCCAAAAATTTCCCAAGTATAGATCCAAAAATTTCCCAAGAATAGATCCAAAAATTTCCCAAGTATAGATCCAAAAATTTCCCAAGTATAGATCCAAAAATTTCCCAAGTATAGATCCAAAAATTTCCCAAGTATAGATCGAAAAATTTCCCTAGTATAGATCGAAAAATTTTCCAAGTATAGATCCAAAATTTCCCAAGAATAGATCCAAAAATTTCCCAAGTATAGATCGAAAAATTTCCCAAGTATAGATCCAAAAATTTCCCAAGTATAGATCCAAAAATTTCCCAAGTATAGATCGAAAAATTTCCCAAGTATAGATCCAAAAATTTCCCAAGTATAGATCGAAAAATTTCCCTAGTATAGATCCAAAAATTTCCCAAGTATAGATCCAAAAATTTCCCAACTATAGATCCAAAAATTTCCCAAGAATCGATCCAAAAATTTCCCAAGTATAGATCCAAAAATTTCCCAAGTATAGATCCAAAAATTTCCCAAGTATAGATCGAAAAATTTCCCAAGTATAGATCGAAAAATTTCCCTAGTATAGATCCAAAAATTTCCCAAGTATAGATCCAAAAATTTCCCAAGAATAGATCCAAAAATTTCCCAAGTATAGATCCAAAAATTTCCCAAGTATAGATCGAAAAATTTCCCAAGTATAGATCGAAAAATTTCCCTAGTATAGATCCAAAAATTTCCCAAGTATAGATCCAAAAATTTCCCAAGAATAGATCCAAAAATTTCCCAAGTATAGATCCAAAAATTTCCCAAGTATAGATCCAAAAATTTCCCAAGTATAGATCCAAAAATTTCCCAAGTATAGATCGAAAAATTTCCCTAGTATAGAGCGAAAAATTTTCCAAGTATAGATCCAAAAATTTCCCAAGTATAGATCCAAAAAATTCCCAAGTATAGATCGAAAAATTTCCCAAATATAGTACGAAAAATTTCCCAAGTATAGATCCAAAAATTTCCCAAGTATAGATCCAAAAATTTCCCAAGTATAGTACGAAAAATTTCCCAAGTATAGATCCAAAAATTTCCCAAGTATAGATCCAAAAATTTCCCAAGCATAGATCCAAAAATTTCCTAAGTATAGATCCAAAAATTTCCCAAGTGTAGATCCAAAAATTTCCCAAGAATAGATCCAAAAATTTCCCAAGTATAGATCGAAAAATTTCCCAAGTATAGATTCAAAAATTTCCCAAGTATAGGTCCAAAAATTTCCCAAGTATAGATTCAAAAATTTCCCAAGTATAGATCCAAAAATTTCCCAAGTAGAGAATCAAAAATTTCCCAAGTAGAGATTCAAAAATTTCCCATGTAGCGATTCAAAAATTTCCCAAGTAGAGATTCAAAAATTTCCCAATTAGAGATTCAAAAATTTCCCAAGTAGAGATTCAAAAATTTCCCAAGTAGAGATTAAAAATTTCCCAAGTAGAGATCCAAAAATTTCCCAAGTATAGATCCAAAAATTTCCCAAGTATAGATCCTAAAATTTCCCAATTATAGATCGAAAAATTTCCCAAGTATATATCCAAAAATTTCCCAAGTATAGATCTAAAAATTTCCCTAGTATAGATCCAAAAATTTCCCTAGTATAGATCGAAAAATTTTCCAAGTATAGATTCAAAAATTTCCCAAGTATAGATCCAAAAATTTCCCAAGTATAGATCCAAAAATTTCCCAAGAATAGATCCAAAAATTTCCCAAGTATAGATCCAAAAATTTCCCAAGTGTAGATCCAAAAATTTCCCAAGAATAGATCCAAAAATTTCCCAAGTATAGATCGAAAAATTTCCCAAGTATAGATTCAAAAATTTCCCAAGTATAGGTCCAAAAATTTCCCAAGTATAGATTCAAAAATTTCCCAAGTATAGATTCAAAAATTTCCCAAGTATAGATCCAAAAATTTCCCAAGTATAGATCGAAAAATTTCCCAAGTATAGATCCAAAAATTTCCCAAGTATACATCCAAAAATTTCCCAAGTATAGATCCAAAAATTTCCCAAGTATAGATTCAAAAATTTCCCAAGTATAGATCCAAAAATTTTCCAAGTATACATCCAAAAATTTCCCAAGTATAGATCCAAAAATTTCCCAAGTATAGATCCAAAAATTTCCCAAGTATAGATCCAAAAATTTCCCAAGTATAGATTCAAAAATTTCCCAAGCATAGATCCAAAAATTTCCCAAGTATAGTCCAAAAATTTCCCAAGTAGAGATTCAAAAATTTCCCAAGTAGAGATTCAAAAATTTCCCAAGTATAGATCGAAAAATTTCTAAAGTATAGATCGAAAAATTTCCCAAGTATAGATCGAAAAGTTTCCCAAGTATAGATCCAAAAATTTTCCAAGTATAGATCGAAAAATTTCCCAAGTATAGATCGAAAAATTTCCCAAGTATAGTAAGAAAAATTTCCCAAGTATAAATCCAAAAATTTCCCATGAATAGATCCAAAAATTTCCCAAGTATAGATCCAAAAATTTCCCAAGTATAGATCCAAAAATTTCACAAGTATACATCCAAAAATTTCCCAAGTATAGATCCAAAAATTTCCCAAGCATAGATCGAAAAATTTTCCAAGTATAGATCGAAAAATTTCCCAAGTATAGATCCAAAATTTCCCAAGTATAGATCCAAAAATTTCCCAAGTATAGATCGAAAAATTTTCCAAGTATAGATCGAAAATTTTCCCAAGTATAGATCCAAAATTTCCCAAGTATAGATCCAAAAATTTCCCAAGTATAGATCGAAAAATTTCCCAAGTATAGATCGAAAAATTTCCAAAGTATAGATCCAAAAATTTCCCAAGTATAGATCCAAAAATTTCCCAAGTATAGATCGAAAAATTTCCCAAGTATAAATCGAAAAATTTAACTAGTATAGATCGAAAAATTTTCCAAGTATAGATCCAAAAATTTACCAAGTATAGATCCAAAAATTTCCCAAGTATTGATCCAAAAATTTCCCAAGAATAGATCCAAAAATTTCCCAAGTATAGATCCAAAAATTTCCCAAGTATTGATCCAAAAATTTCCCAAGAATAGATCCAAAAATTTCCCAAGTATAGATCCAAAAATTTTCCAAGTATAGATCGAAAATTTTCCCAAGTATAGATCCAAAAATTTCCCAAGTATAGATCCAAAAATTTCCCAAGTATAGATCCAAAAATTTCCCAAGTATAGATCGAAAAATTTCCCTAGTATAGATCGAAAAATTTTCCAAGTATAGATCCAAAAATTTCCCAAGTATAGATCCAAAAATTTCCCAAGTATAGATCCAAAAATTTCCCAAGTATAGATCTAAAAATTTCCCTAGTATAGATCCAAAAATTTCCCTAGTATAGATCGAAAAATTTTCCAAGTATAGATTCAAAAATTTCCCAAGTATAGATCCAAAAATTTCCCAAGTATAGATCCAAAAATTTCCCAAGAATAGATCCAAAAATTTCCCAAGTATAGATCCAAAAATTTCCCAAGTATAGATCCAAAAATTTCCCAAGTATAGATCCAAAAATTTCCCAAGTATAGATCGAAAAATTTCCCTAGTATAGATCGAAAAATTTTCCAAGTATAGATCCAAAATTTCCCAAGAATAGATCCAAAAATTTCCCAAGTATAGATCCAAAAATTTCCCAAGTATAGATCGAAAAATTTCCCAAGTATAGATCCAAAAATTTCCCAAGTATACATCCAAAAATTTCCCAAGTATAGATCCAAAAATTTCCCAAGTATAGATTCAAAAATTTCCCAAGTATAGATCCAAAAATTTTCCAAGTATACATCCAAAAATTTCCCAAGTATAGATCCAAAAATTTCCCAAGTATAGATCCAAAAATTTCCCAAGTATAGATCCAAAAATTTCCCAAGTATAGATTCAAAAATTTCCCAAGCATAGATCCAAAAATTTCCCAAGTATAGTCCAAAAATTTCCCAAGTAGAGATTCAAAAATTTCCCAAGTAGAGATTCAAAAATTTCCCAAGTATAGATCGAAAAATTTCCCAAGTATAGATCGAAAAATTTCCCAAGTATAGATCGAAAAGTTTCCCAAGTATAGATCCAAAAATTTTCCAAGTATAGATCGAAAAATTTCCCAAGTATAGATCGAAAAATTTCCCAAGTATAGTAAGAAAAATTTCCCAAGTATAAATCCAAAAATTTCCCATGAATAGATCCAAAAATTTCCCAAGTATAGATCCAAAAATTTCCCAAGTATAGATCCAAAAATTTCACAAGTATACATCCAAAAATTTCCCAAGTATAGATCCAAAAATTTCCCAAGCATAGATCGAAAAATTTTCCAAGTATAGATCGAAAAATTTCCCAAGTATAGATCCAAAATTTCCCAAGTATAGATCCAAAAATTTCCCAAGTATAGATCGAAAAATTTTCCAAGTATAGATCGAAAATTTTCCCAAGTATAGATCCAAAATTTCCCAAGTATAGATCCAAAAATTTCCCAAGTATAGATCGAAAAATTTCCCAAGTATAGATCGAAAAATTTCCAAAGTATAGATCCAAAAATTTCCCAAGTATAGATCCAAAAATTTCCCAAGTATAGATCGAAAAATTTCCCAAGTATAAATCGAAAAATTTAACTAGTATAGATTGAAAAATTTTCCAAGTATAGATCCAAAAATTTACCAAGTATAGATCCAAAAATTTCCCAAGTATTGATCCAAAAATTTCCCAAGAATAGATCCAAAAATTTCCCAAGTATAGATCCAAAAATTTCCCAAGTATTGATCCAAAAATTTCCCAAGAATAGATCCAAAAATTTCCCAAGTATAGATCCAAAAATTTCCCAAGTATAGATCCAAAAATTTCAAAAGTATAGATCCAAAAATTTCCCAAGTATAGATCGAAAAATTTCCCTAGTATAGATCGAAAAATTTTCCAAGTATAGATCCAAAAATTTCCCAAGTATAGATCCAAAAATTTCCCAAGTATAGATCCAAAAATTTCCCAAGTATAGATCTAAAAATTTCCCTAGTATAGATCCAAAAATTTCCCTAGTATAGATCGAAAAATTTTCCAAGTATAGATTCAAAAATTTCCCAAGTATAGATCCAAAAATTTCCCAAGTATAGATCCAAAAATTTCCCAAGAATAGATCCAAAAATTTCCCAAGTATAGATCCAAAAATTTCCCAAGTATAGATCCAAAAATTTCCCAAGTATAGATCCAAAAATTTCCCAAGTATAGATCGAAAAATTTCCCTAGTATAGATCGAAAAATTTTCCAAGTATAGATCCAAAATTTCCCAAGAATAGATCCAAAAATTTCCCAAGTATAGATCGAAAAATTTCCCAAGTATAGATCCAAAAATTTCCCAAGTATAGATCCAAAAATTTCCCAAGTATAGATCGAAAAATTTCCCAAGTATAGATCCAAAAATTTCCCAAGTATAGATCGAAAAATTTCCCTAGTATAGATCCAAAAATTTCCCAAGTATAGATCCAAAAATTTCCCAACTATAGATCCAAAAATTTCCCAAGAATCGATCCAAAAATTTCCCAAGTATAGATCCAAAAATTTCCCAAGTATAGATCCAAAAATTTCCCAAGTATAGATCGAAAAATTTCCCAAGTATAGATCGAAAAATTTCCCTAGTATAGATCCAAAAATTTCCCAAGTATAAATCCAAAAATTTCCCAAGAATAGATCCAAAAATTTCCCAAGTATAGATCCAAAAATTTCCCAAGTATAGATCCAAAAATTTCCCAAGTATAGATCCAAAAATTTCCCAAGTATAGATCGAAAAATTTCCCTAGTATAGAGCGAAAAATTTTCCAAGTATAGATCCAAAAATTTCCCAAGTATAGATCCAAAAAATTCCCAAGTATAGATCGAAAAATTTCCCAAATATAGTACGAAAAATTTCCCAAGTATAGATCCAAAAATTTCCCAAGTATAGATCCAAAAATTTCCCAAGTATAGTACGAAAAATTTCCCAAGTATAGATCCAAAAATTTCCCAAGTATAGATCCAAAAATTTCCCAAGCATAGATCCAAAAATTTCCTAAGTATAGATCCAAAAATTTCCCAAGTGTAGATCCAAAAATTTCCCAAGAATAGATCCAAAAATTTCCCAAGTATAGATCGAAAAATTTCCCAAGTATAGATTCAAAAATTTCCCAAGTATAGGTCCAAAAATTTCCCAAGTATAGATTCAAAAATTTCCCAAGTATAGATCCAAAAATTTCCCAAGTAGAGAATCAAAAATTTCCCAAGTAGAGATTCAAAAATTTCCCATGTAGCGATTCAAAAATTTCCCAAGTAGAGATTCAAAAATTTCCCAATTAGAGATTCAAAAATTTCCCAAGTAGAGATTCAAAAATTTCCCAAGTAGAGATTAAAAATTTCCCAAGTAGAGATCCAAAAATTTCCCAAGTATAGATCCAAAAATTTCCCAAGTATAGATCCTAAAATTTCCCAATTATAGATCGAAAAATTTCCCAAGTATATATCCAAAAATTTCCCAAGTATAGATCCAAAAATTTCCCAAGTATAGATCCAAAAATTTCCCAAGTATAGATCCAAAAAATTCCCAAGTATAGATCGAAAAATTTCCCAAGTATAGTACGAAAAATTTCCCAAGTATAGATCCAAAAATTTCCCAAGTATAGATCCAAAAATTTCCCAAGCATAGATCCAAAAATTTCCTAAGTATAGATCCAAAAATTTCCCAAGTATAGATCCAAAAATTTCCCAAGTATAGATCCAAAAATTTCCCAAGTATAGATCCAAAAAATTCCCAAGTATAGATCGAAAAATTTCCCAAGTATAGTACGAAAAATTTCCCAAGTATAGATCCAAAAATTTCCCAAGTATAGATCCAAAAATTTCCCAAGCATAGATCCAAAAATTTCCTAAGTATAGATCCAAAAATTTCCCAAGTGTAGATCCAAAAATTTCCCAAGAATAGATCCAAAAATTTCCCAAGTATAGATCGAAAAATTTCCCAAGTATAGATTCAAAAATTTCCCAAGTATAGATCCAAAAATTTCCCAAGTATAGATCGAAAAATTTCCCAAGTATAGATCCAAAAATTTCCCAAGTATAGATCGAAAAATTTCCCTAGTATAGATCCAAAAATTTCCCAAGTATAGATCCAAAAATTTCCCAACTATAGATCCAAAAATTTCCCAAGAATCGATCCAAAAATTTCCCAAGTATAGATCCAAAAATTTCCCAAGTATAGATCCAAAAATTTCCCAAGTATAGATCGAAAAATTTCCCAAGTATAGATCGAAAAATTTCCCTAGTATAGATCCAAAAATTTCCCAAGTATAGATCCAAAAATTTCCCAAGAATAGATCCAAAAATTTCCCAAGTATAGATCCAAAAATTTCCCAAGTATAGATCCAAAAATTTCCCAAGTATAGATCCAAAAATTTCCCAAGTATAGATCGAAAAATTCCCAAGTATAGAGCGAAAAATTTTCCAAGTATAGATCCAAAAATTTCCCAAGTATAGATCCAAAAAATTCCCAAGTATAGATCGAAAAATTTCCCAAATATAGTACGAAAAATTTCCCAAGTATAGATCCAAAAATTTCCCAAGTATAGATCCAAAAATTTCCCAAGTATAGTACGAAAAATTTCCCAAGTATAGATCCAAAAATTTCCCAAGTATAGATCCAAAAATTTCCCAAGCATAGATCCAAAAATTTCCTAAGTATAGATCCAAAAATTTCCCAAGTGTAGATCCAAAAATTTCCCAAGAATAGATCCAAAAATTTCCCAAGTATAGATCGAAAAATTTCCCAAGTATAGATTCAAAAATTTCCCAAGTATAGGTCCAAAAATTTCCCAAGTATAGATTCAAAAATTTCCCAAGTATAGATCCAAAAATTTCCCAAGAAGAGAATCAAAAATTTCCCAAGTAGAGATTCAAAAATTTCCCATGTAGCGATTCAAAAATTTCCCAAGTAGAGATTCAAAAATTTCCCAATTAGAGATTCAAAAATTTCCCAAGTAGAGATTCAAAAATTTCCCAAGTAGAGATTAAAAATTTCCCAAGTAGAGATCCAAAAATTTCCCAAGTATAGATCCAAAAATTTCCCAAGTATAGATCCTAAAATTTCCCAATTATAGATCGAAAAATTTCCCAAGTATATATCCAAAAATTTCCCAAGTATAGATCCAAAAATTTCCCAAGTATAGATCCAAAAATTTCCCAAGTATAGATCCAAAAAATTCCCAAGTATAGATCGAAAAATTTCCCAAGTATAGTACGAAAAATTTCCCAAGTATAGATCCAAAAATTTCCCAAGTATAGATCCAAAAATTTCCCAAGTATAGATCCAAAAATTTCCCAAGTATAGTACGAAAAATTTCCCAAGTATAGATCCAAAAATTTCCCAAGTATAGATCCAAAAATTTCCCAAGCATAGATCCAAAAATTTCCTAAGTATAGATCCAAAAATTTCCCAAGTGTAGATCCAAAAATTTCCCAAGAATAGATCCAAAAATTTCCCAAGTATAGATCGAAAAATTTCCCAAGTATAGATTCAAAAATTTCCCAAGTATAGGTCCAAAAATTTCCCAAGTATAGATTCAAAAATTTCCCAAGTATAGATCCAAAAATTTCCCAAGTAGAGAATCAAAAATTTCCCAAGTAGAGATTCAAAAATTTCCCATGTAGCGATTCAAAAATTTCCCAAGTAGAGATTCAAAAATTTCCCAATTAGAGATTCAAAAATTTCCCAAGTAGAGATTCAAAAATTTCCCAAGTAGAGATTAAAAATTTCCCAAGTAGAGATCCAAAAATTTCCCAAGTATAGATCCAAAAATTTCCCAAGTATAGATCCTAAAATTTCCCAATTATTGATCGAAAAATTTCCCAAGTATATATCCAAAAATTTCCCAAGTATAGATCCAAAAATTTCCCAAGTATAGATCCAAAAATTTCCCAAGTATAGATCCAAAAAATTCCCAAGTATAGATCGAAAAATTTCCCAAGTATAGTACGAAAAATTTCCCAAGTATAGATCCAAAAATTTTCCAAGTATAGATCCAAAAATTTCCCAAGCATAGATCCAAAAATTTCCTAAGTATAGATCCAAAAATTTCCCAAGTATAGATCCAAAAATTTCCCAAGTATAGATCCAAAAATTTCCCAAGTATTGATCCAAAAAATTCCCAAGTATAGATCGAAAAATTTCCCAAGTATAGTACGAAAAATTTCCCAAGTATAGATCCAAAAATTTCCCAAGTATAGATCCAAAAATTTCCCAAGCATAGATCCAAAAATTTCCTAAGTATAGATCCAAAAATTTCCCAAGTGTAGATCCAAAAATTTCCCAAGAATAGATCCAAAAATTTCCCAAGTATAGATCGAAAAATTTCCCAAGTATAGATTCAAAAATTTCCCAAGTATAGATCCAAAAATTTCCCAAGTATAGATCGAAAAATTTCCCAAGTATAGATCCAAAAATTTCCCAAGTATAGATCGAAAAATTTCCCTAGTATAGATCCAAAAATTTCCCAAGTATAGATCCAAAAATTTCCCAACTATAGAACCAAAAATTTCCCAAGAATCGATCCAAAAATTTCCCAAGTATAGATCCAAAAATTTCCCAAGTATAGATCCAAAAATTTCCCAAGTATAGATCGAAAAATTTCCCAAGTATAGATCGAAAAATTTCCCTAGTATAGATCCAAAAATTTCCCAAGTATAGATCCAAAAATTTCCCAAGAATAGATCCAAAAATTTCCCAAGTATAGATCCAAAAATTTCCCAAGTATAGATCCAAAAATTTCCCAAGTATAGATCCAAAAATTTCCCAAGTATAGATCGAAAAATTTCCCTAGTATAGAGCGAAAAGTTTTCCAAGTATAGATCCAAAAATTTCCCAAGTATAGATCCAAAAAATTCCCAAGTATAGATCGAAAAATTTCCCAAATATAGTACGAAAAATTTCCCAAGTATAGATCCAAAAATTTCCCAAGTATAGATCCAAAAATTTCCCAAGTATAGTACGAAAAATTTCCCAAGTATAGATCCAAAAATTTCCCAAGTATAGATCCAAAAATTTCCCAAGCATAGATCCAAAAATTTCCTAAGTATAGATCCAAAAATTTCCCAAGTGTAGATCCAAAAATTTCCCAAGAATAGATCCAAAAATTTCCCAAGTATAGATCGAAAAATTTCCCAAGTATAGATTCAAAAATTTCCCAAGTATAGGTCCAAAAATTTCCCAAGTATAGATTCAAAAATTTCCCAAGTATAGATCCAAAAATTTCCCAAGGAGAGAATCAAAAATTTCCCAAGTAGAGATTCAAAAATTTCCCATGTAGCGATTCAAAAATTTCCCAAGTAGAGATTCAAAAATTTCCCAATTAGAGATTCAAAAATTTCCCAAGTAGAGATTCAAAAATTTCCCAAGTAGAGATTAAAAATTTCCCAAGTAGAGATCCAAAAATTTCCCAAGTATAGATCCAAAAATTTCCCAAGTATAGATCCTAAAATTTCCCAATTATAGATCGAAAAATTTCCCAAGTATATATCCAAAAATTTCCCAAGTATAGATCCAAAAATTTCCCAAGTATAGATCCAAAAATTTCCCAAGTATAGATCCAAAAAATTCCCAAGTATGGATCGAAAAATTTCCCAAGTATAGTACGAAAAATTTCCCAAGTATAGATCCAAAAATTTCCCAAGTATAGATCCAAACATTTCCCAAGCATAGATCCAAAAATTTCCTAAGTATAGATCCAAAAATTTCCCAAGTATAGATCCAAAAATTTCCCAAGTATAGATCCAAAAATTTCCCAAGTATAGATCCAAAAAATTCCCAAGTATAGATCGAAAAATTTCCCAAGTATAGTACGAAAAATTTCCCAAGTATAGATCCAAAAATTTCCCAAGTATAGATCCAAAAATTTCCCAAGCATAGATCCAAAAATTTCCTAAGTATAGATCCAAAAATTTCCCAAGTGTAGATCCAAAAATTTCCCAAGAATAGATCCAAAAATTTCCCAAGTATAGATCGAAAAATTTCCCAAGTATAGATTCAAAAATTTCCCAAGTATAGGTCCAAAAATTTCCCAAGTATAGATTCAAAAATTTCCCAAGTATAGATTCAAAAATTTCCCAAGTATAGATCCAAAAATTTCCCAAGTATAGATCGAAAAATTTCCCAAGTATAGATCCAAAAATTTCCCAAGTATACATCCAAAAATTTCCCAAGTATAGATCCAAAAATTTCCCAAGTATAGATTCAAAAATTTCCCAAGTATAGATCCAAAAATTTTCCAAGTATACATCCAAAAATTTCCCAAGTATAGATCCAAAAATTTCCCAAGTATAGATCCAAAAATTTCCCAAGTATAGATCCAAAAATTTCCCAAGTATAGATTCAAAAATTTCCCAAGCATAGATCCAAAAATTTCCCAAGTATAGTCCAAAAATTTCCCAAGTAGAGATTCAAAAATTTCCCAAGTAGAGATTCAAAAATTTTCCAAGTATAGATCGAAAAATTTCCCAAGTATAGATCGAAAAATTTCCCAAGTATAGATCGAAAAGTTTCCCAAGTATAGATCCAAAAATTTTCCAAGTATAGATCGAAAAATTTCCCAAGTATAGATCGAAAAATTTCCCAAGTATAGTAAGAAAAATTTCCCAAGTATAAATCCAAAAATTTCCCATGAATAGATCCAAAAATTTCCCAAGTATAGATCCAAAAATTTCCCAAGTATAGATCCAAAAATTTCACAAGTATACATCCAAAAATTTCCCAAGTATAGATCCAAAAATTTCCCAAGCATAGATCGAAAATTTTTCCAAGTATAGATCGAAAAATTTCCCAAGTATAGATCCAAAATTTCCCAAGTATAGATCCAAAAATTTCCCAAGTATAGATCGAAAAATTTTCCAAGTATAGATCGAAAATTTTCCCAAGTATAGATCCAAAATTTCCCAAGTATAGATCCAAAAATTTCCCAAGTATAGATCGAAAAATTTCCCAAGTATAGATCGAAAAATTTCCAAAGTATAGATCCAAAAATTTCCCAAGTATAGATCCAAAAATTTCCCAAGTATAGATCGAAAAATTTCCCAAGTATAAATCGAAAAATTTAACTAGTATAGATCGAAAAATTTTCCAAGTATAGATCCAAAAATTTACCAAGTATAGATCCAAAAATTTCCCAAGTATTGATCCAAAAATTTCCCAACTATAGATCCAAAAATTTCCCAAGAATCGATCCAAAAATTTCCCAAGTATAGATCCAAAAATTTCCCAAGTATAGATCCAAAAATTTCCCAAGTATAGATCGAAAAATTTCCCAAGTATA
This sequence comes from Odiellus spinosus, assembly GCA_963920705.1. Classification (NCBI taxonomy): domain Eukaryota; kingdom Metazoa; phylum Arthropoda; class Arachnida; order Opiliones; family Phalangiidae; genus Odiellus; species Odiellus spinosus. The sequence continues at coordinate 525,408 of CAWUCO010000219.1, read as the reverse complement.
GATCGAAAAATTTCCCTAGTATAGATCCAAAAATTTCCCAAGTATAGATCCAAAAATTTCCCAAGAATAGATCCAAAAATTTCCCAAGTATAGATCCAAAAATTTCCCAAGTATAGATCCAAAAATTTCCCAAGTATAGATCCAAAAATTTCCCAAGTATAGATCGAAAAATTTCCCTAGTATAGAGCGAAAAATTTTCCAAGTATAGATCCAAAAATTTCCCAAGTATAGATCCAAAAAATTCCCAAGTATAGATCGAAAAATTTCCCAAATATAGTACGAAAAATTTCCCAAGTATAGATCCAAAAATTTCCCAAGTATAGATCCAAAAATTTCCCAAGTATAGTACGAAAAATTTCCCAAGTATAGATCCAAAAATTTCCCAAGTATAGATCCAAAAATTTCCCAAGCATAGATCCAAAAATTTCCTAAGTATAGATCCAAAAATTTCCCAAGTGTAGATCCAAAAATTTCCCAAGAATAGATCCAAAAATTTCCCAAGTATAGATCGAAAAATTTCCCAAGTATAGATTCAAAAATTTCCCAAGTATAGGTCCAAAAATTTCCCAAGTATAGATTCAAAAATTTCCCAAGTATAGATCCAAAAATTTCCCAAGTAGAGAATCAAAAATTTCCCAAGTAGAGATTCAAAAATTTCCCATGTAGCGATTCAAAAATTTCCCAAGTAGAGATTCAAAAATTTCCCAATTAGAGATTCAAAAATTTCCCAAGTAGAGATTCAAAAATTTCCCAAGTAGAGATTAAAAATTTCCCAAGTAGGGATCCAAAAATTTCCCAAGTATAGATCCAAAAATTTCCCAAGTATAGATCCTAAAATTTCCCAATTATAGATCGAAAAATTTCCCAAGTATATATCCAAAAATTTCCCAAGTATAGATCCAAAAATTTCCCAAGTATAGATCCAAAAATTTCCCAAGTATAGATCCTAAAATTTCCCAATTATAGATCGAAAAATTTCCCAAGTATATATCCAAAAATTTCCCAAGTATAGATCCAAAAATTTCCCAAGTATAGATCCAAAAATTTCCCAAGTATAGATCCAAAAAATTCCCAAGTATAGATCGAAAAATTTCCCAAGTATAGTACGAAAAATTTCCCAAGTATAGATCCAAAAATTTCCCAAGTATAGATCGAAAAATTTCCCAAGTATAGATCCAAAAATTTCCCAAGTATACATCCAAAAATTTCCCAAGTATAGATCGAAAAATTTCCCAAGTATAGATCCAAAAATTTCCCAAGTATACATCCAAAAATTTACCAAGTATAGATCCAAAAATTTCCCAAGTATAGATCCAAAAATTTTCCAAGTATACATCCAAAAATTTCCCAAGTATAGATCCAAAAATTTCCCAAGTATAGATCCAAAAATTTCCCAAGTATAGATCCAAAAATTTCCCAAGTATAGATTCAAAAATTTCCCAAGCATAGATCCAAAAATTTCCCAAGTATAGTCCAAAAATTTCCCAAGTAGAGATTCAAAAATTTCCCAAGTAGAGATTCAAAAATTTTCCAAGTATAGATCGAAAAATTTCCCAAGTATAGATCGAAAAATTTCCCAAGTATAGATCGAAAAGTTTCCCAAGTATAGATCCAAAAATTTTCCAAGTATAGGTCGAAAAATTTCCCAAGTATAGATCGAAAAATTTCCCAAGTATAGTAAGAAAAATTTCCCAAGTATAAATCCAAAAATTTCCCATGAATAGATCCAAAAATTTCCCAAGTATAGATCCAAAAATTTCCCAAGTATAGATCCAAAAATTTCACAAGTATACATCCAAAAATTTCCCAAGTATAGATCCAAAAATTTCCCAAGCATAGATCGAAAAATTTTCCAAGTATAGATCGAAAAATTTCCCAAGTATAGATCCAAAATTTCCCAAGTATAGATCCAAAAATTTCCCAAGTATAGATCGAAAAATTTTCCAAGTATAGATCGAAAATTTTCCCAAGTATAGATCCAAAATTTCCCAAGTATAGATCCAAAAATTTCCCAAGTATAGATCGAAAAATTTCCCAAGTATAGATCGAAAAATTTCCAAAATATAGATCCAAAAATTTCCCAAGTATAGATCCAAAAATTTCCCAAGTATAGATCGAAAAATTTCTCAAGTATAAATCGAAAAATTTAACTAGTATAGATCGAAAAATTTCCCAAGTATAGATTCAAAAATTTCCCAAGTATAGGTCCAAAAATTTCCCAAGTATAGATTCAAAAATTTCCCAAGTATAGATTCAAAAATTTCCCAAGTATAGATCCAAAAATTTCCCAAGTATAGATCGAAAAATTTCCCAAGTATAGATCCAAAAATTTCCCAAGTATACATCCAAAAATTTCCCAAGTATAGATCCAAAAATTTCCCAAGTATAGATCCAAAAATTTTCCAAGTATACATCCAAAAATTTCCCAAGTATAGATCCAAAAATTTCCCAAGTATAGATCCAAAAATTTCCCAAGTATAGATCCAAAAATTTCCCAAGTATAGATTCAAAAATTTCCCAAGCATAGATCCAAAAATTTCCCAAGTATAGTCCAAAAATTTCCCAAGTAGAGATTCAAAAATTTCCCAAGTAGAGATTCAAAAATTTTCCAAGTATAGATCGAAAAATTTCCCAAGTATAGATCGAAAAATTTCCCAAGTATAGATCGAAAAGTTTCCCAAGTATAGATCCAAAAATTTTCCAAGTATAGATCGAAAAATTTCCCAAGTATAGATCGAAAAATTTCCCAAGTATAGTAAGAAAAATTTCCCAAGTATAAATCCAAAAATTTCCCATGAATAGATCCAAAAATTTCCCAAGTATAGATCCAAAAATTTCCCAAGTATAGATCCAAAAATTTCACAAGTATACATCCAAAAATTTCCCAAGTATAGATCCAAAAATTTCCCAAGCATAGATCGAAAAATTTTCCAAGTATAGATCGAAAAATTTCCCAAGTATAGATCCAAAATTTCCCAAGTATAGATCCAAAAATTTCCCAAGTATAGATCGAAAAATTTTCCAAGTATAGATCGAAAATTTTCCCAAGTATAGATCCAAAATTTCCCAAGTATAGATCCAAAAATTTCCCAAGTATAGATCGAAAAATTTCTCAAGTATAAATCGAAAAATTTAACTAGTATAGATCGAAAAAATTTCCAAGTATAGATCCAAAAATTTACCAAGTATAGATCCAAAAATTTCCCAAGTATTGATCCAAAAATTTCCCAAGAATAGATCCAAAAATTTCCCAAGTATAGATCCAAAAATTTCCCAAGTATAGATCCAAAAATTTCCCAAGTATAGATCCAAAAATTTCCCAAGTATAGATCGAAAAATTTCCCTAGTATAGATCGAAAAATTTTCCAAGTATAGATCCAAAAATTTCCTAAGTATAGATCCAAAAATTTCCCAAGTGTAGATCCAAAAATTTCCCAAGAATAGATCCAAAAATTTCCCAAGTATAGATCCAAAAATTTCCCAAGTATAGATTCAAAAATTTCCCAAGTATAGGTCCAAAAATTTCCCAAGTATAGATTCAAAAATTTCCCAAGTATAGATCCAAAAATTTCCCAAGTAGAGAATCAAAAATTTCCCAAGTAGAGATTCAAAAATTTCCCATGTAGCGATTCAAAAATTTCCCAAGTAGAGATTCAAAAATTTCCCAATTAGAGATTCAAAAATTTCCCAAGTAGAGATTCAAAAATTTCCCAAGTAGAGATTAAAAATTTCCCAAGTAGAGATCCAAAAATTTCCCAAGTATAGATCCAAAAATTTCCCAAGTATAGATCCTAAAATTTCCCAATTATAGATCGAAAAATTTCCCAAGTATATATCCAAAAATTTCCCAAGTATAGATCCAAAAATTTCCCAAGTATAGATCCAAAAATTTCCCAAGTATAGATCCAAAAAATTCCCAAGTATAGATCGAAAAATTTCCCAAGTATAGTACGAAAAATTTCCCAAGTATAGATCCAAAAATTTCCCAAGTATAGATCCAAAAATTTCCCAAGCATAGATCCAAAAATTTCCTAAGTATAGATCCAAAAATTTCCCAAGTATAGATCCAAAAATTTCCCAAGTATAGATCCAAAAATTTCCCAAGTATAGATCCAAAAAATTCCCAAGTATAGATCGAAAAATTTCCCAAGTATAGTACGAAAAATTTCCCAAGTATAGATCCAAAAATTTCCCAAGTATAGATCCGAAAATTTCCCAAGCATAGATCCAAAAATTTCCTAAGTATAGATCCAAAAATTTCCCAAGTGTAGATCCAAAAATTTCCCAAGAATAGATCCAAAAATTTCCCAAGTATAGATCGAAAAATTTCCCAAGTATAGATTCAAAAATTTCCCAAGTATAGGTCCAAAAATTTCCCAAGTATAGATTCAAAAATTTCCCAAGTATAGATTCAAAAATTTCCCAAGTATAGATCCAAAAATTTCCCAAGTATAGATCGAAAAATTTCCCAAGTATAGATCCAAAAATTTCCCAAGTATACATCCAAAAATTTCCCAAGTATAGATCCAAAAATTTCCCAAGTATAGATTCAAAAATTTCCCAAGTATAGATCCAAAAATTTTCCAAGTATACATCCAAAAATTTCCCAAGTATAGATCCAAAAATTTCCCAAGTATAGATCCAAAAATTTCCCAAGTATAGATCCAAAAATTTCCCAAGTATAGATTCAAAAATTTCCCAAGCATAGATCCAAAAATTTCCCAAGTATAGTCCAAAAATTTCCCAAGTAGAGATTCAAAAATTTCCCAAGTAGAGATTCAAAAATTTTCCAAGTATAGATCGAAAAATTTCCCAAGTATAGATCGAAAAATTTCCCAAGTATAGATCGAAAAGTTTCCCAAGTATAGATCCAAAAATTTTCCAAGTATAGATCGAAAAATTTCCCAAGTATAGATCGAAAAATTTCCCAAGTATAGTAAGAAAAATTTCCCAAGTATAAATCCAAAAATTTCCCATGAATAGATCCAAAAATTTCCCAAGAATAGATCCAAAAATTTCCCAAGTATAGATCCAAAAATTTCACAAGTATACATCCAAAAATTTCCCAAGTATAGATCCAAAAATTTCCCAAGCATAGATCGAAAAATTTTCCAAGTATAGATCGAAAAATTTCCCAAGTATAGATCCAAAATTTCCCAAGTATAGATCCAAAAATTTCCCAAGTATAGATCGAAAAATTTTCCAAGTATAGATCGAAAATTTTCCCAAGTATAGATCCAAAATTTCCCAAGTATAGATCCAAAAATTTCCCAAGTATAGATCGAAAAATTTCCCAAGTATAGATCGAAAAATTTCCAAAGTATAGATCCAAAAATTTCCCAAGTATAGATCCAAAAATTTCCCAAGTATAGATCGAAAAATTTCCCAAGTATAAATCGAAAAATTTAACTAGTATAGATCGAAAAATTTTCCAAGTATAGATCCAAAAATTTACCAAGTATAGATCCAAAAATTTCCCAAGTATTGATCCAAAAATTTCCCAAGAATAGATCCAAAAATTTCCCAAGTATAGATCCAAAAATTTCCCAAGTATAGATTCAAAAATTTCCCAAGCATAGATCCAAAAATTTCCCAAGTATAGTCCAAAAATTTCCCAAGTAGAGATTCAAAAATTTCCCAAGTAGAGATTCAAAAATTTTCCAAGTATAGATCGAAAAATTTCCCAAGTATAGATCGAAAAATTTCCCAAGTATAGATCGAAAAGTTTCCCAAGTATATATCCAAAAATTTTCCAAGTATAGATCGAAAAATTTCCCAAGTATAGATCGAAAAATTTCCCAAGTATAGTAAGAAAAATTTCCCAAGTATAAATCCAAAAATTTCCCATGAATAGATCCAAAAATTTCCCAAGTATAGATCCAAAAATTTCCCAAGTATAGATCCAAAAATTTCACAAGTATACATCCAAAAATTTCCCAAGTATAGATCCAAAAATTTCCCAAGCATAGATCGAAAAATTTTCCAAGTATAGATCGAAAAATTTCCCAAGTATAGATCCAAAATTTCCCAAGTATAGATCCAAAAATTTCCCAAGTATAGATCGAAAAATTTTCCAAGTATAGATCGAAAATTTTCCCAAGTATAGATCCAAAATTTCCCAAGTATAGATCCAAAAATTTCCCAAGTATAGATCGAAAAATTTCCCAAGTATAGATCGAAAAATTTCCAAAGTATAGATCCAAAAATTTCCCAAGTATAGATCCAAAAATTTCCCAAGTATAGATCGAAAAATTTCCCAAGTATAAATCGAAAAATTTAACTAGTATAGATCGAAAAATTTTCCAAGTATAGATCCAAAAATTTACCAAGTATAGATCCAAAAATTTCCCAAGTATAGATCGAAAAATTTCCCAAGTATAAATCGAAAAATTTAACTAGTATAGATCGAAAAATTTTCCAAGTATAGATCCAAAAATTTACCAAGTATAGATCCAAAAATTTCCCAAGTATTGATCCAAAAATTTCCCAAGAATAGATCCAAAAATTTCCCAAGTATAGATCCAAAAATTTCCCAAGTATAGATCCAAAAATTTCCCAAGTATAGATCCAAAAATTTCCCAAGTATAGATCGAAAAATTTCCCTAGTATAGATCGAAAAATTTTCCAAGTATAGATCCAAAAATTTCCCAAGAATAGATCGAAAAATTTCCAAAGTATAGATCCAAAAATTTCCCAAGTATAGATCCAAAAATTTCCCAAGTATAGATCGAAAAATTTCCCAAGTATAAATCGAAAAATTTAACTAGTATAGATCGAAAAATTTTCCAAGTATAGATCCAAAAATTTACCAAGTATAGATCCAAAAATTTCCCAAGTATTGATCCAAAAATTTCCCAAGAATAGATCCAAAAATTTCCCAAGTATAGATCCAAAAATTTCCCAAGTATAGATCCAAAAATTTCCCAAGTATAGATCCAAAAATTTCCCAAGTATAGATCGAAAAATTTCCCTAGTATAGATCGAAAAATTTTCCAAGTATAGATCCAAAAATTTCCCAAGAATAGATCCAAAAATTTCCCAAGTATAGATCGAAAAATTTCCCAAGTATAGATCCAAAAATTTCCCAAGTATAGATCCAAAAATTTCCCAAGTATTGATCCAAAAATTTCCCAAGAATAGATCCAAAAATTTCCCAAGTATAGATCCAAAAATTTCCCAAGTATAGATCCAAAAATTTCCCAAGTATAGATCCAAAAATTTCCCAAGTATAGATCGAAAAATTTCCCTAGTATAGATCGAAAAATTTTCCAAGTATAGATCCAAAAATTTCCCAAGTATAGATCCAAAAATTTCCCAAGTATAGATCCAAAAATTTCCCAAGTATAGATCCAAAAATTTCCCTAGTATAGATCCAAAAATTTCCCTAGTATAGATCGAAAAATTTTCCAAGTATAGATTCAAAAATTTCCCAAGTATAGATCCAAAAATTTCCCAAGTATAGATCCAAAAATTTCCTAAGAATAGATCCAAAAATTTCCCAAGTATAGATCCAAAAATTTCCCAAGTATAGATCCAAAAATTTCCCAAGTATAGATCCAAAAATTTCCCAAGTATAGATCGAAAAATTTCCCTAGTATAGATCGAAAAATTTTCCAAGTATAGATCCAAAATTTCCCAAGAATAGATCCAAAAATTTCCCAAGTATAGATCGAAAAATTTCCCAAGTATAGATCCAAAAATTTCCCAAGTATAGATCCAAAAATTTCCCAAGTATAGATCGAAAAATTTCCCTAGTATAGATCGAAAAATTTTCCAAGTATAGATCCAAAAATTTCCCAAGTATAGATCCAAAAATTTCTCAACTATAGATCCAAAAATTTCCCAAGAATCGATCCAAAAATTTCCCAAGTATAGATCCAAAAATTTCCCAAGTATAGATCCAAAAATTTCCCAAGTATAGATCGAAAAATTTCCCAAGTATAGATCGAAAAATTTCCCTAGTATAGATCCAAAAATTTCCCAAGTATAGATCCAAAAATTTCCCAAGAATAGATCCAAAAATTTCCCAAGTATAGATCCAAAAATTTCCCAAGAATAGATCCAAAAATTTCCCAAGTATAGATCCAAAAATTTCCCAAGTATAGATCCAAAAATTTCCCAAGTATAGATCCAAAAATTTCCCAAGTATAGATCGAAAAATTTCCCTAGTATAGATCGAAAGTTTTTCCAAGTATAGATCCAAAAATTTCCCAAGTACAGATCCAAAAAATTCCCAAGTATAGATCGAAAAATTTCCCAAATATAGTACGAAAAATTTCCCAAGTATAGATCCAAAAATTTCCCAAGTATAGTACGAAAAATTTCCCAAGTATAGATCCAAAAATTTCCCAAGTATAGATCCAAAAATTTCCCAAGCATAGATCCAAAAATTTCCTAAGTATAGATCCAAAAATTTCCCAAGTGTAGATCCAAAAATTTCCCAAGAATAGATCCAAAAATTTCCCAAGTATAGATCGAAAAATTTCCCAAGTATAGATTCAAAAATTTCCCAAGTATAGGTCCAAAAATTTCCCAAGTATAGATTCAAAAATTTCCCAAGTATAGATTCAAAAATTTCCCAAGTATAGATCCAAAAATTTCCCAAGTATAGATCGAAAAATTTCCCAAGTATAGATCCAAAAATTTCCCAAGTATACATCCAAAATTTCCCAAGTATAGATCCAAAAATTTCCCAAGTAGAGAATCAAAAATTTCCCAAGTAGAGATTCAAAAATTTCCCATGTAGCGATTCAAAAATTTCCCAAGTAGAGATTCAAAAATTTCCCAATTAGAGATTCAAAAATTTCCCAAGTAGAGATTCAAAAATTTCCCAAGTAGAGATTAAAAATTTCCCAAGTAGAGATCCAAAAATTTCCCAAGTATAGATCCAAAAATTTCCCAAGTATAGATCCTAAAATTTCCCAATTATAGATCGAAAAACTTCCCAAGTATATATCCAAAAATTTCCCAAGTATAGATCCAAAAATTTCCCAAGTATAGATCCAAAAATTTCCCAAGTATAGATCCAAAAAATTCCCAAGTATATATCGAAAAATTTCCCAAGTATAGTACGAAAAATTTCCCAATTATAGATCCAAAAATTTCCCAAGTATAGATCCAAAAATTTCCCAAGTATAGATTCAAAAATTTCCCAAGTATAGGTCCAAAAATTTCCCAAGTATAGATCGAAAAATTTCCCAAGTATAGATTCAAAAATTTCCCAAGTATAGGTCCAAAAATTTCCCAAGTATAGATTCAAAAATTTCCCAAGTATAGATTCAAAAATTTCCCAAGTATAGATCCAAAAATTTCCCAAGTATAGATCGAAAAATTTCCCAAGTATAGATCCAAAAATTTCCCAAGTATACATCCAAAAATTTCCCAAGTATAGATCCAAAAATTTCCCAAGTATAGATCCAAAAATTTTCCAAATATACATCCAAAAATTTCCCAAGTATAGATCCAAAAATTTCCCAAGTATAGATCCAAAAATTTCCCAAGTATAGATCCAAAAATTTCCCAATTATAGATTCAAAAATTTCCCAAGCATAGATCCAAAAATTTCCCAAGTATAGTCCAAAAATTTCCCAAGTAGAGATTCAAAAATTTCCCAAGTAGAGATTCAAAAATTTCCCAAGTATAGATCGAAAAATTTCCCAAGTATAGATCGAAAAATTTCCCAAATATAGATCGAAAAATTTCCCAAGTATAGATCCAAAAATTTTCCAAGTATAGATCGAAATATTTCCCAAGTATAGATCGAAAAATTTCCCAAGTATAGTAAGAAAAATTTCCCAAGTATAAATCCAAAAATTTCCCATGAATAGATCCAAAAATTTCCCAAGTATAGATCCAAAAATTTCCCAAGTATAGATCCAAAAATTTCACAAGTATACATCCAAAAATTTCCCAAGTATAGATCCAAAAATTTCCCAAGCATAGATCGAAAAATTTTCCAAGTATAGATCGAAAAATTTCCCAAGTATAGATCCAAAATTTCCCAAGTATAGATCCAAAAATTTCCCAAGTATAGATCGAAAAATTTTCCAAGTATAGATCGAAAATTTTCCCAAGTATAGATCCAAAATTTCCCAAGTATAGATCCAAAAATTTCCCAAGTATAGATCGAAAAATTTCCCAAGTATAGATCGAAAAATTTCCAAAGTATAGATCCAAAAATTTCCCAAGTATAGATCCAAAAATTTCCCAAGTATAGATCGAAAAATTTCCCAAGTATAAATCGAAAAATTTAACTAGTATAGATCGAAAATTTTTCCAAGTATAGATCCAAAAATTTACCAAGTATAGATCCAAAAATTTCCCAAGTATTGATCCAAAAATTTCCCAAGAATAGATCCAAAAATTTCCCAAGTATAGATCCAAAAATTTCCCAAGTATAGATCCAAAAATTTCCCAAGTATAGATCCAAAAATTTCCCAAGTATAGATCGAAAAATTTCCCTAGTATAGATCGAAAAATTTTCCAAGTATAGATCCAAAAATTTCCCAAGTATAGATCCAAAAATTTTCGAAGTATAGATCCAAAAATTTCCCAAGTATAGATCCAAAAATTTCCCAAGTATAGATCCAAAAATTTCCCAAGAATAGATCCAAAAATTTCCCAAGTATAGATCCAAAAATTTCCCAAGTATAGATCCAAAAATTTCCCAAGTATAGATCCAAAAATTTCCCAAGTATAGATCGAAAAAATTCCCTAGTATAGATCGAAAAATTTCCCAAATATAGTACGAAAAATTTCCCAAGTATAGATCCAAAAATTTCCCAAGTATAGATCCAAAAATTTCCCAAGTATAGATCCAAAAATTTTCCAAGTATAGATCGAAAAATTACCCAAGTATAGATCGAAAAATTTCCCAAGTATAGATCGAAAAATTTTCCAAGTATAGATCGAAAAATTTTCCAAGTATAGATCCAAAAATTTCCCAAGTATAGATCCAAAAATTTCTCAACTATAGATCCAAAAATTTCCCAAGAATCGATCCAAAAATTTCCCAAGTATAGATCCAAAAATTTCCCAAGTATAGATCCAAAAATTTCCCAAGTATAGATCGAAAAATTTCCCAAGTATAGATCGAAAAATTTCCCTAGTATAGATCCAAAAATTTCCCAAGTATAGATCCAAAAATTTCCCAAGAATAGATCCAAAAATTTCCCAAGTATAGATCCAAAAATTTCCCAAGAATAGATCCAAAAATTTCCCAAGTATAGATCCAAAAATTTCCCAAGTATAGATCCAAAAATTTCCCAAGTATAGATCCAAAAATTTCCCAAGTATAGATCGAAAAATTTCCCTAGTATAGATCGAAAGTTTTTCCAAGTATAGATCCAAAAATTTCCCAAGTACAGATCCAAAAAATTCCCAAGTATAGATCGAAAAATTTCCCAAATATAGTACGAAAAATTTCCCAAGTATAGATCCAAAAATTTCCCAAGTATAGTACGAAAAATTTCCCAAGTATAGATCCAAAAATTTCCCAAGTATAGATCCAAAAATTTCCCAAGTATAGATCGAAAAATTTTCCAAGTATAGATCGAAAATTTTCCCAAGTATAGATCCAAAATTTCCCAAGTATAGATCCAAAAATTTCCCAAGTATAGATCGAAAAATTTCCCAAGTATAGATCGAAAAATTTCCAAAGTATAGATCCAAAAATTTCCCAAGTATAGATCCAAAAATTTCCCAAGTATAGATCGAAAAATTTCCCAAGTATAAATCGAAAAATTTAACTAGTATAGATCGAAAATTTTTCCAAGTATAGATCCAAAAATTTACCAAGTATAGATCCAAAAATTTCCCAAGTATTGATCCAAAAATTTCCCAAGAATAGATCCAAAAATTTCCCAAGTATAGATCCAAAAATTTCCCAAGTATAGATCCAAAAATTTCCCAAGTATAGATCCAAAAATTTCCCAAGTATAGATCGAAAAATTTCCCTAGTATAGATCGAAAAATTTTCCAAGTATAGATCCAAAAATTTCCCAAGTATAGATCCAAAAATTTTCGAAGTATAGATCCAAAAATTTCCCAAGTATAGATCCAAAAATTTCCCAAGTATAGATCCAAAAATTTCCCAAGAATAGATCCAAAAATTTCCCAAGTATAGATCCAAAAATTTCCCAAGTATAGATCCAAAAATTTCCCAAGTATAGATCCAAAAATTTCCCAAGTATAGATCGAAAAAATTCCCTAGTATAGATCGAAAAATTTCCCAAATATAGTACGAAAAATTTCCCAAGTATAGATCCAAAAATTTCCCAAGTATAGATCCAAAAATTTCCCAAGTATAGATCCAAAAATTTTCCAAGTATAGATCGAAAAATTACCCAAGTATAGATCGAAAAATTTCCCAAGTATAGATCGAAAAATTTTCCAAGTATAGATCGAAAAATTTTCCAAGTATAGATCCAAAAATTTCCCAAGTATAGATCCAAAAATTTCTCAACTATAGATCCAAAAATTTCCCAAGAATCGATCCAAAAATTTCCCAAGTATAGATCCAAAAATTTCCCAAGTATAGATCCAAAAATTTCCCAAGTATAGATCGAAAAATTTCCCAAGTATAGATCGAAAAATTTCCCTAGTATAGATCCAAAAATTTCCCAAGTATAGATCCAAAAATTTCCCAAGAATAGATCCAAAAATTTCCCAAGTATAGATCCAAAAATTTCCCAAGAATAGATCCAAAAATTTCCCAAGTATAGATCCAAAAATTTCCCAAGTATAGATCCAAAAATTTCCCAAGTATAGATCCAAAAATTTCCCAAGTATAGATCGAAAAATTTCCCTAGTATAGATCGAAAGTTTTTCCAAGTATAGATCCAAAAATTTCCCAAGTACAGATCCAAAAAATTCCCAAGTATAGATCGAAAAATTTCCCAAATATAGTACGAAAAATTTCCCAAGTATAGATCCAAAAATTTCCCAAGTATAGTACGAAAAATTTCCCAAGTATAGATCCAAAAATTTCCCAAGTATAGATCCAAAAATTTCCCAAGCATAGATCCAAAAATTTCCTAAGTATAGATCCAAAAATTTCCCAAGTGTAGATCCAAAAATTTCCCAAGAATAGATCCAAAAATTTCCCAAGTATAGATCGAAAAATTTCCCAAGTATAGATTCAAAAATTTCCCAAGTATAGGTCCAAAAATTTCCCAAGTATAGATTCAAAAATTTCCCAAGTATAGATCGAAAAATTTTCCAAGTATAGATCCAAAAATTTCCCAAGTATAGATCCAAAAATTTTCGAAGTATAGATCCAAAAATTTCCCAAGTATAGATCCAAAAATTTCCCAAGTATAGATCCAAAAATTTCCCAAGTATAGATCCAAAAATTTCCCAAGTATAGATCCAAAAATTTTCCAAATATACATCCAAAAATTTCCCAAGTATAGATCCAAAAATTTCCCAAGTATAGATCCAAAAATTTCCCAAGTATAGATCCAAAAATTTCCCAATTATAGATTCAAAAATTTCCCAAGCATAGATCCAAAAATTTCCCAAGTATAGTCCAAAAATTTCCCAAGTAGAGATTCAAAAATTTCCCAAGTAGAGATTCAAAAATTTCCCAAGTATAGATCGAAAAATTTCCCAAGTATAGATCGAAAAATTTCCCAAATATACATCCAAAAATTTCCCAAGTATAGATCCAAAAATTTCCCAAGTATAGATCCAAAAATTTCCCAAGTATAGATCCAAAAATTTCCCAATTATAGATTCAAAAATTTCCCAAGCATAGATCCAAAAATTTCCCAAGTATAGTCCAAAAATTTCCCAAGTAGAGATTCAAAAATTTCCCAAGTAGAGATTCAAAAATTTCCCAAGTATAGATCGAAAAATTTCCCAAGTATAGATCGAAAAATTTCCCAAATATAGATCGAAAAATTTCCCAAGTATAGATCCAAAAATTTTCCAAGTATAGATCGAAATATTTCCCAAGTATAGATCGAAAAATTTCCCAAGTATAGTAAGAAAAATTTCCCAAGTATAAATCCAAAAATTTCCCATGAATAGATCCAAAAATTTCCCAAGTATAGATCCAAAAATTTCCCAAGTATAGATCCAAAAATTTCACAAGTATACATCCAAAAATTTCCCAAGTATAGATCCAAAAATTTCCCAAGCATAGATCGAAAAATTTTCCAAGTATAGATCGAAAAATTTCCCAAGTATAGATCCAAAATTTCCCAAGTATAGATCCAAAAATTTCCCAAGTATAGATCGAAAAATTTTCCAAGTATAGATCGAAAATTTTCCCAAGTATAGATCCAAAATTTCCCAAGTATAGATCCAAAAATTTCCCAAGTATAGATCGAAAAATTTCCCAAGTATAGATCGAAAAATTTCCAAAGTATAGATCCAAAAATTTCCCAAGTATAGATCCAAAAATTTCCCAAGTATAGATCGAAAAATTTCCCAAGTATAAATCGAAAAATTTAACTAGTATAGATCGAAAATTTTTCCAAGTATAGATCCAAAAATTTACCAAGTATAGATCCAAAAATTTCCCAAGTATTGATCCAAAAATTTCCCAAGAATAGATCCAAAAATTTCCCAAGTATAGATCCAAAAATTTCCCAAGTATAGATCCAAAAATTTCCCAAGTATAGATCCAAAAATTTCCCAAGTATAGATCGAAAAATTTCCCTAGTATAGATCGAAAAATTTTCCAAGTATAGATCCAAAAATTTCCCAAGTATAGATCCAAAAATTTTCGAAGTATAGATCCAAAAATTTCCCAAGTATAGATCCAAAAATTTCCCAAGTATAGATCCAAAAATTTCCCAAGAATAGATCCAAAAATTTCCCAAGTATAGATCCAAAAATTTCCCAAGTATAGATCCAAAAATTTCCCAAGTATAGATCCAAAAATTTCCCAAGTATAGATCGAAAAAATTCCCTAGTATAGATCGAAAAATTTCCCAAATATAGTACGAAAAATTTCCCAAGTATAGATCCAAAAATTTCCCAAGTATAGATCCAAAAATTTCCCAAGTATAGATCCAAAAATTTTCCAAGTATAGATCGAAAAATTACCCAAGTATAGATCGAAAAATTTCCCAAGTATAGATCGAAAAATTTTCCAAGTATAGATCGAAAAATTTTCCAAGTATAGATCCAAAAATTTCCCAAGTATAGATCCAAAAATTTCTCAACTATAGATCCAAAAATTTCCCAAGAATCGATCCAAAAATTTCCCAAGTATAGATCCAAAAATTTCCCAAGTATAGATCCAAAAATTTCCCAAGTATAGATCGAAAAATTTCCCAAGTATAGATCGAAAAATTTCCCTAGTATAGATCCAAAAATTTCCCAAGTATAGATCCAAAAATTTCCCAAGAATAGATCCAAAAATTTCCCAAGTATAGATCCAAAAATTTCCCAAGAATAGATCCAAAAATTTCCCAAGTATAGATCCAAAAATTTCCCAAGTATAGATCCAAAAATTTCCCAAGTATAGATCCAAAAATTTCCCAAGTATAGATCGAAAAATTTCCCTAGTATAGATCGAAAGTTTTTCCAAGTATAGATCCAAAAATTTCCCAAGTACAGATCCAAAAAATTCCCAAGTATAGATCGAAAAATTTCCCAAATATAGTACGAAAAATTTCCCAAGTATAGATCCAAAAATTTCCCAAGTATAGTACGAAAAATTTCCCAAGTATAGATCCAAAAATTTCCCAAGTATAGATCCAAAAATTTCCCAAGCATAGATCCAAAAATTTCCTAAGTATAGATCCAAAAATTTCCCAAGTGTAGATCCAAAAATTTCCCAAGAATAGATCCAAAAATTTCCCAAGTATAGATCGAAAAATTTCCCAAGTATAGATTCAAAAATTTCCCAAGTATAGGTCCAAAAATTTCCCAAGTATAGATTCAAAAATTTCCCAAGTATAGATTCAAAAATTTCCCAAGTATAGATCCAAAAATTTCCCAAGTATAGATCGAAAAATTTCCCAAGTATAGATCCAAAAATTTCCCAAGTATACATCCAAAATTTCCCAAGTATAGATCCAAAAATTTCCCAAGTAGAGAATCAAAAATTTCCCAAGTAGAGATTCAAAAATTTCCCATGTAGCGATTCAAAAATTTCCCAAGTAGAGATTCAAAAATTTCCCAATTAGAGATTCAAAAATTTCCCAAGTAGAGATTCAAAAATTTCCCAAGTAGAGATTAAAAATTTCCCAAGTAGAGATCCAAAAATTTCCCAAGTATAGATCCAAAAATTTCCCAAGTATAGATCCTAAAATTTCCCAATTATAGATCGAAAAACTTCCCAAGTATATATCCAAAAATTTCCCAAGTATAGATCCAAAAATTTCCCAAGTATAGATCCAAAAATTTCCCAAGTATAGATCCAAAAAATTCCCAAGTATAGATCGAAAAATTTCCCAAGTATAGTACGAAAAATTTCCCAAGTATAGATCCAAAAATTTCCCAAGTATAGATCCAAAAATTTCCCAAGTATAGATTCAAAAATTTCCCAAGTATAGGTCCAAAAATTTCCCAAGTATAGATCGAAAAATTTCCCAAGTATAGATTCAAAAATTTCCCAAGTATAGGTCCAAAAATTTCCCAAGTATAGATTCAAAAATTTCCCAAGTATAGATTCAAAAATTTCCCAAGTATAGATCCAAAAATTTCCCAAGTATAGATCGAAAAATTTCCCAAGTATAGATCCAAAAATTTCCCAAGTATACATCCAAAAATTTCCCAAGTATAGATCCAAAAATTTCCCAAGTATAGATCCAAAAATTTTCCAAATATACATCCAAAAATTTCCCAAGTATAGATCCAAAAATTTCCCAAGTATAGATCCAAAAATTTCCCAAGTATAGATCCAAAAATTTCCCAATTATAGATTCAAAAATTTCCCAAGCATAGATCCAAAAATTTCCCAAGTATAGTCCAAAAATTTCCCAAGTAGAGATTCAAAAATTTCCCAAGTAGAGATTCAAAAATTTCCCAAGTATAGATCGAAAAATTTCCCAAGTATAGATCGAAAAATTTCCCAAATATAGATCGAAAAATTTCCCAAGTATAGATCCAAAAATTTTCCAAGTATAGATCGAAATATTTCCCAAGTATAGATCGAAAAATTTCCCAAGTATAGTAAGAAAAATTTCCCAAGTATAAATCCAAAAATTTCCCATGAATAGATCCAAAAATTTCCCAAGTATAGATCCAAAAATTTCCCAAGTATAGATCCAAAAATTTCACAAGTATACATCCAAAAATTTCCCAAGTATAGATCCAAAAATTTCCCAAGCATAGATCGAAAAATTTTCCAAGTATAGATCGAAAAATTTCCCAAGTATAGATCCAAAATTTCCCAAGTATAGATCCAAAAATTTCCCAAGTATAGATCGAAAAATTTTCCAAGTATAGATCGAAAATTTTCCCAAGTATAGATCCAAAATTTCCCAAGTATAGATCCAAAAATTTCCCAAGTATAGATCCAAAAATTTCCCAAGTATAGATCGAAAAATTTCCAAAGTATAGATCCAAAAATTTCCCAAGTATAGATCCAAAAATTTCCCAAGTATAGATCGAAAAATTTCCCAAGTATAAATCGAAAAATTTAACTAGTATAGATCGAAAATTTTTCCAAGTATAGATCCAAAAATTTACCAAGTATAGATCCAAAAATTTCCCAAGTATTGATCCAAAAATTTCCCAAGAATAGATCCAAAAATTTCCCAAGTAGAGATCCAAAAATTTCCCAAGTATAGATCCAAAAATTTCCCAAGTATAGATCCAAAAATTTCCCAAGTATAGATCGAAAAATTTCCCTAGTATAGATCGAAAAATTTTCCAAGTATAGATCCAAAAATTTCCCAAGTATAGATCCAAAAATTTTCGAAGTATAGATCCAAAAATTTCAAAAGTATAGATCCAAAAATTTCCCAAGTATAGATCCAAAAATTTCCCAAGAATAGATCCAAAAATTTCCCAAGTATAGATCCAAAAATTTCCCAAGTATAGATCCAAAAATTTCCCAAGTATAGATCCAAAAATTTCCCAAGTATAGATCGAAAAAATTCCCTAGTATAGATCGAAAAATTTCCCAAATATAGTACGAAAAATTTCCCAAGTATAGATCCAAAAATTTCCCAAGTATAGATCCAAAAATTTCCCAAGTATAGATCCAAAAATTTTCCAAGTATAGATCGAAAAATTACCCAAGTATAGATCGAAAAATTTCCCAAGTATAGATCGAAAAATTTTCCAAGTATAGATCGAAAAATTTCCCAAGTATAGATCGAAAAATTTCCCAAGTATAGTACGAAAAATTTGCCAAGTATAGATCCAAAAATTTCCCAAGTATAGATCCAAAAATTTCCCAAGAATAGATCCAAAAATTTCCCAAGTATATTACGAAAAATTTCCCAAGTATAGATCAAAAAATTTCCCAAGTATAGATCCAAAAATTTCACAAGTATACATCCAAAAATTTCCCAAGTATAGATCCAAAAATTTCCCAAGCATAGATCGAAAAATTTTCCAAGTATAGATCGAAAAATTTCCCAAGTATAGATCCAAAATTTCCCAAGTATAGATCCAAAAATTTCCCAAGTATAGATCGAAAAATTTCCCAAGTATAGATCCAAAAATTTCCCAAGTATAGATCCAAAAATTTCCCAAGTATAGATCCAAAAATTTCCCAAGTATAGATCGAAAAATTTCCCTCGTATAGATCGAAAAATTTTCCAAGTATAGATCCAAAAATTTCCCAAGTATAGATCCAAAAATTTCCCAAGTATAGATCCAAAAATTTCCCAAGTATAGATCGAAAAATTTCCCAAGTATAGATCGAAAAATTTCCCTAGTATAGATCGAAAAATTTTCCAAGTATAGATCCAAAAATTTCCCAAGTATAGATCCAAAAATTTCCCAACTATAGATCCAAAAATTTCCCAAGAATCGATCCAAAAATTTCGCAAGTATAGATCCAAAAATTTCCCAAGTATAGATCCAAAAATTTCCCAAGTATAGATCCAAAAATTTCCTAAGTATAGATCCAAAAATTTCCCAAGTATAGATCCAAAAATTTTCCAAGTATAGATCGAAAAATTTCCCAAGTATAGATCGAAAAATTTCCCAAGTATAGTAAGAAAAATTTCCCAAGTATAAATCCAAAAATTTCCCATGAATAGATCCAAAAATTTCCCAAGTATAGATCCAAAAATTTCCCAAGTATAGATCCAAAAATTTCCCAAGTATACATCCAAAATTTTCCCAAGTATAGATCCAAAAATTTCCCAAGCATAGATCGAAAAATTTTCCAAGTATAGATCGAAAAATTTCCCAACTATAGATCCAAAATTTCCCAAGTATAGATCCAAAAATTTCCCAAGTATAGATCGAAAATTTTCCCAAGTATAGATTCAAAAATTTCCCAAGTATAGGTCCAAAATTTTCCCAAGTATAGATCCAAAAATTTCCCAAGCATAGATCGAAAAATTTTCCAAGTATAGATCGAAAAATTTCCCAACTATAGATCCAAAATTTCCCAAGTATAGATCCAAAAATTTCCCAAGTATAGATCGAAAATTTTCCCAAGTATAGATTCAAAAATTTCCCAAGTATAGGTCCAAAAATTTCCCAAGTATAGATCCAAAAATTTCCCAAGTATAGATCGAAAAATTTCCCAAGTATAAATCGAAAAATTTAACTAGTATAGATCGAAAATTTTTCCAAGTATAGATCCAAAAATTTACCAAGTATAGATCCAAAAATTTCCCAAGTATTGATCCAAAAATTTCCCAAGAATAGATCCAAAAATTTCCCAAGTATAGATCCAAAAATTTCCCAAGTATAGATCCAAAAATTTCCCAAGTATAGATCCAAAAATTTCCCAAGTATAGATCGAAAAATTTCCCTAGTATAGATCGAAAAATTTTCCAAGTATAGATCCAAAAATTTCCCAAGTATAGATCCAAAAATTTTCGAAGTATAGATCCAAAAATTTCCCAAGTATAGATCCAAAAATTTCCCAAGTATAGATCCAAAAATTTCCCAAGAATAGATCCAAAAATTTCCCAAGTATAGATCCAAAAATTTCCCAAGTATAGATCCAAAAATTTCCCAAGTATAGATCCAAAAATTTCCCAAGTATAGATCGAAAAAATTCCCTAGTATAGATCGAAAAATTTCCCAAATATAGTACGAAAAATTTCCCAAGTATAGATCCAAAAATTTCCCAAGTATAGATCCAAAAATTTCCCAAGTATAGATCCAAAAATTTTCCAAGTATAGATCGAAAAATTACCCAAGTATAGATCGAAAAATTTCCCAAGTATAGATCGAAAAATTTTCCAAGTATAGATCGAAAAATTTCCCAAGTATAGATCGAAAAATTTCCCAAGTATAGTACGAAAAATTTGCCAAGTATAGATCCAAAAATTTCCCAAGTATAGATCCAAAAATTTCCCAAGAATAGATCCAAAAATTTCCCAAGTATATTACGAAAAATTTCCCAAGTATAGATCAAAAAATTTCCCAAGTATAGATCCAAAAATTTCACAAGTATACATCCAAAAATTTCCCAAGTATAGATCCAAAAATTTCCCAAGCATAGATCGAAAAATTTTCCAAGTATAGATCGAAAAATTTCCCAAGTATAGATCCAAAATTTCCCAAGTATAGATCCAAAAATTTCCCAAGTATAGATCGAAAAATTTCCCAAGTATAGATCCAAAAATTTCCCAAGTATAGATCCAAAAATTTCCCAAGTATAGATCCAAAAATTTCCCAAGTATAGATCGAAAAATTTCCCTCGTATAGATCGAAAAATTTTCCAAGTATAGATCCAAAAATTTCCCAAGTATAGATCCAAAAATTTCCCAAGTATAGATCCAAAAATTTCCCAAGTATAGATCGAAAAATTTCCCAAGTATAGATCGAAAAATTTCCCTAGTATAGATCGAAAAATTTTCCAAGTATAGATCCAAAAATTTCCCAAGTATAGATCCAAAAATTTCCCAACTATAGATCCAAAAATTTCCCAAGAATCGATCCAAAAATTTCGCAAGTATAGATCCAAAAATTTCCCAAGTATAGATCCAAAAATTTCCCAAGTATAGATCCAAAAATTTCCTAAGTATAGATCCAAAAATTTCCCAAGTATAGATCCAAAAATTTTCCAAGTATAGATCGAAAAATTTCCCAAGTATAGATCGAAAAATTTCCCAAGTATAGTAAGAAAAATTTCCCAAGTATAAATCCAAAAATTTCCCATGAATAGATCCAAAAATTTCCCAAGTATAGATCCAAAAATTTCCCAAGTATAGATCCAAAAATTTCCCAAGTATACATCCAAAATTTTCCCAAGTATAGATCCAAAAATTTCCCAAGCATAGATCGAAAAATTTTCCAAGTATAGATCGAAAAATTTCCCAACTATAGATCCAAAATTTCCCAAGTATAGATCCAAAAATTTCCCAAGTATAGATCGAAAATTTTCCCAAGTATAGATTCAAAAATTTCCCAAGTATAGGTCCAAAAATTTCCCAAGTATAGATCCAAAAATTTCCCAAGTATAGATCCAAAAATTTCCCAAGTATAGATCGAAAAATTTCCCAAGTATAGTAAGAAAAATTTCCCAAGTATAAATCCAAAAATTTCCCATGAATAGATCCAAAAATTTCCCAAGTATAGATCCAAAAATTTCCCAAGTATAGATCCAAAAATTTCTCAAGTATAGATCCAAAAATTTCACAAGTATACATCCAAAAATTTCCCAAGTATAGATCCAAAAATTTCCCAAGCATAGATCGAAAAATTTTCCAAGTATAGATCGAAAAATTTCCCAAGTATAGATCCAAAATTTCCCAAGTATAGATCCAAAAATTTCCCAAGTATAGATCGAAAAATTTTCCAAGTATAGATCGAAAATTTTCCCAAGTATAGATCCAAAATTTCCCAAGTATAGATCCAAAAATTTCCCAAGTATAGATCCAAAAATTTCCCAAGTATAGATCCAAAAATTTCTCAAGTATAGATCCAAAAATTTCCCAAGTATAGATCGAAAATTTTCCCAAGTATAGATTCAAAAATTTCCCAAGTATAGGTCCAAAAATTTCCCAAGTATAGATCCAAAAATTTCCCAAGTATAGATCCAAAAATTTCCCAAGTATAGATCGAAAAATTTCCCAAGTATAGTAAGAAAAATTTCCCAAGTATAAATCCAAAAATTTCCCATGAATAGATCCAAAAATTTCCCAAGTATAGATCCAAAAATTTCCCAAGTATAGATCCAAAAATTTCTCAAGTATAGATCCAAAAATTTCACAAGTATACATCCAAAAATTTCCCAAGTATAGATCCAAAAATTTCCCAAGCATAGATCGAAAAATTTTCCAAGTATAGATCGAAAAATTTCCCAAGTATAGATCCAAAATTTCCCAAGTATAGATCCAAAAATTTCCCAAGTATAGATCGAAAAATTTTCCAAGTATAGATCGAAAATTTTCCCAAGTATAGATCCAAAATTTCCCAAGTATAGATCCAAAAATTTCCCAAGTATAGATCGAAAAATTTCCCAAGTATAGATCGAAAAATTTCCAAAGTATAGATCCAAAAATTTCCCAAGTATAGATCCAAAAATTTTACAAGTATAGATCGAAAAATTTCCCAAGTATAAATCGAAAAATTTCCCTAGTATAGATCGAAAAATTTTCCAAGTATAGATCCAAAAATTTCCCAAGTATAGATCCAAAAATTTCTTAAGTATTGATCCAAAAATTTCCCAAGAATAGATCCAAAAATTTCCCAAGTATAGATCCAAAAATTTCCCAAGTATAGATCCAAAAATTTCCCAAGTATAGATCCAAAAATTTCCCAAGTATAGATCGAAAAATTTCCCTAGTATAGATCGAAAAATTTTCCAAGTATAGATCCAAAAATTTCCCAAGTATAGATCCAAAAATTTCCCAAGTATAGATCCAAAAATTTCCCAAGTATAGATCGAAAAATTTCCCAAGTATAGATCGAAAAATTTCCCAAGTATAAATCGAAAAATTTCCCTAGTATAGATCGAAAAATTTTCCAAGTATAGATCCAAAAATTTCCCAAGTATAGATCCAAAAATTTCCCAAGTATAGATCGAAAAATTTCCCAAGTATAGATCGAAAAATTTCCCTAGTATAGATCGAAAAATTTTCCAAGTTTAGATCCAAAAATTTCCCAAGTATAGATCCAAAAATTTCCCAAGTATACATCCAAAAATTTCCCAAGTATAGATCCAAAAATTTCCCAAGCATAGATCGAAAAATTTTCCAAGTATAGATCGAAAAATTTCCCAAGTATAGATCCAAAATTTCCCAAGTATAGATCCAAAAATTTCCCAAGTATAGATCGAAAAATTTCCCAAGTATAGATCCAAAAATTTCCCAAGTATAGATCCAAAAATTTCCCAAGTATAGATCCAAAAATTTCCCAAGTATAGATCCAAAAATTTCCCAAGTATAGATCGAAAAATTTCCCTAGTATAGATCGAAAAATTTTCCAAGTATAGATCCAAAAATTTCCCAAGTATAGATCCAAAAATTTCCCAAGTATAGATCCAAAAATTTCCCAAGTATAGATCGAAAAATTTCCCAAGTATAGATCGAAAAATTTCCCTAGTATAGATCGAAAAATTTTCCAAGTATAGATCCAAAAATTTCCCAAGTATAGATCCAAAAATTTCCCAACTATAGATCCAAAAATTTCCCAAGAATCGATCCAAAAATTTCGCAAGTATAGATCCAAAAATTTCCCAAGTATAGATCCAAAAATTTCCCAAGTATAGATCCAAAAATTTCCCAAGTATAGATCCAAAAATTTCCCAAGTATAGATCCAAAAATTTTCCAAGTATAGATCGAAAAATTTCCCAAGTATAGATCGAAAAATTTCCCAAGTATAGTAAGAAAAATTTCCCAAGTATAAATCCAAAAATTTCCCATGAATAGATCCAAAAATTTCCCAAGTATAGATCCAAAAATTTCCCAAGTATAGATCCAAAAACTTCCCAAGTATACATCCAAAAATTTCCCAAGTATAGATCCAAAAATTTCCCAAGCATAGATCGAAAAATTTTCCAAGTATAGATCGAAAAATTTCCCAACTATAGATCCAAAATTTCCCAAGTATAGATCCAAAAATTTCCCAAGTATAGATCGAAAATTTTCCCAAGTATAGATTCAAAAATTTCCCAAGTATAGGTCCAAAAATTTCCCAAGTATAGATCCAAAAATTTCCCAAGTATAGATCCAAAAATTTCCCAAGTATAGATCGAAAAATTTCCCAAGTATAGTAAGAAAAATTTCCCAAGTATAAATCCAAAAATTTCCCATGAATAGATCCAAAAATTTCCCAAGTATAGATCCAAAAATTTCCCAAGTATAGATCCAAAAATTTCCCAAGTATAGATCCAAAAATTTCACAAGTATACATCCAAAAATTTCCCAAGTATAGATCCAAAAATTTCCCAAGCATAGATCGAAAAATTTTCCAAGTATAGATCGAAAAATTTCCCAAGTATAGATCCAAAATTTCCCAAGTATAGATCCAAAAATTTCCCAAGTATAGATCGAAAAATTTTCCAAGTATAGATCGAAAATTTTCCCAAGTATAGATCCAAAATTTCCCAAGTATAGATCCAAAAATTTCCCAAGTATAGATCGAAAAATTTCCCAAGTATAGATCGAAAAATTTCCAAAGTATAGATCCAAAAATTTCCCATGTATAGATCCAAAAATTTTACAAGTATAGATCGAAAAATTTCCCAAGTATAAATCGAAAAATTTCCCTAGTATAGATCGAAAAATTTTCCAAGTATAGATCCAAAAATTTCCCAAGTATAGATCCAAAAATTTCCCAAGTATTGATCCAAAAATTTCCCAAGAATAGATCCAAAAATTTCCCAAGTATAGATCCAAAAATTTCCCAAGTATAGATCCAAAAATTTCCCAAGTATAGATCGAAAAATTTCCCTAGTATAGATCGAAAAATTTTCCAAGTATAGATCCAAAAATTTCCCAAGTATAGATTCAAAAATTTCCCAAGTATAGATCCAAAAATTTCCCAAGTATAGATCGAAAAATTTCCCAAGTATAGATCGAAAAATTTCCCAAGTATAAATCGAAAAATTTCCCTAGTATAGATCGAAAAATTTTCCAAGTATAGATCCAAAAATTTCCCAAGTATAGATCCAAAACTTTCCCAAGTATAGATCCAAAAATTTCCCAAGAATAGATCCAAAAATTTCCCAAGTATAGATCCAAAAATTTCCCAAGTATAGATCCAAAAATTTCCCAAGTATAGATCCAAAAATTTCCCAAGTATAGATCGAAAAATTTCCCAAGTATAGATCGAAAAATTTCCCTAGTATAGATCGAAAAATTTTCCAAGTTTAGATCCAAAAATTTCCCAAGTATAGATCCAAAAATTTACAAAGTATAGATCCTAAAATTTCCCAAGAATAGATCCAAAAATTTCCCAAGTATAGATCCAAAAATTTCCCAAGTATAGATCCAAAAATTTCCCAAGTATAGATCCAAAAATTTCCCAAGTATAGATCGAAAAATTTCCCTAGTATAGATCGAAAAATTTTCCAAGTATAGATCCAAAATTTCCCAAGAATAGATCCAAAAATTTCCCAAGTATAGATCGAAAAATTTCCCAAGTATAGATCCAAAAATTTCCCAGGTATAGATCCAAAAATTTCCCAAGTATAGATCGAAAAATTTCCCTAGTATAGATCGAAAAATTTCCAAGTATAGATCCAAAAATTTCCCAAGTATAGATCCAAAAATTTCCCAACTATAGATCCAAAAATTTCCCAAGAATCGATCTAAAAATTTCCCAAATATAGATCGAAAAATTTCCCAAGCATAGATCGAAAAATTTCCCTAGTATAGATCCAAAAATTTCCCAAGAATAGATCCAAAAATTTCCCAAGTATAGATCCAAAAATTTCCCAAGTATAGATCGAAAAATTTTCCAAGTATAGATCGAAAATTTTCCCAAGTATAGATCCAAAATTTCCCAAGTATAGATCCAAAAATTTCCCAAGTATAGATCGAAAAATTTCCCAAGTATAGATCGAAAAATTTCCAAAGTATAGATCCAAAAATTTCCCATGTATAGATCCAAAAATTTTACAAGTATAGATCGAAAAATTTCCCAAGTATAAATCGAAAAATTTCCCTAGTATAGATCGAAAAATTTTCCAAGTATAGATCCAAAAATTTCCCAAGTATAGATCCAAAAATTTCCCAAGTATTGATCCAAAAATTTCCCAAGAATAGATCCAAAAATTTCCCAAGTATAGATCCAAAAATTTCCCAAGTATAGATCCAAAAATTTCCCAAGTATAGATCCAAAAATTTCCCAAGTATAGATCGAAAAATTTCCCTAGTATAGATCGAAAAATTTTCCAAGTATAGATCCAAAAATTTCCCAAGTATAGATCCAAAAATTTCCCAAGTATAGATCCAAAAATTTCCCAAGTATAGATCGAAAAATTTCCCAAGTATAGATCGAAAAATTTCCCAAGTATAAATCGAAAAATTTCCCTAGTATAGATCGAAAAATTTTCCAAGTATAGATCCAAAAATTTCCCAAGTATATATCCAAAACTTTCCCAAGTATAGATCCAAAAATTTCCCAAGAATAGATCCAAAAATTTCCCAAGTATAGATCCAAAAATTTCCCAAGTATAGATCCAAAAATTTCCCAAGTATAGATCCAAAAATTTCCCAAGTATAGATCGAAAAATTTCCCAAGTATAGATCGAAAAATTTCCCTAGTATAGATCGAAAAATTTTCCAAGTTTAGATCCAAAAATTTCCCAAGTATAGATCCAAAAATTTCCAAAGTATAGATCCTAAAATTTCCCAAGAATAGATCCAAAAATTTCCCAAGTATAGATCCAAAAATTTCCCAAGTATAGATCCAAAAATTTCCCAAGTATAGATCCAAAAATTTCCAAGTATAGATCGAAAAATTTCCCTAGTATAGATCGAAAAATTTTCCAAGTATAGATCCAAAATTTCCCAAGAATAGATCCAAAAATTTCCCAAGTATAGATCGAAAAATTTCCCAAGTATAGATCCAAAAATTTCCCAAGTATAGATCCAAAAATTTCCCAAGTATAGATCGAAAAATTTCCCTAGTATAGATCGAAAAATTTCCAAGTATAGATCCAAAAATTTCCCAAGTATAGATCCAAAAATTTCCCAACTATAGATCCAAAAATTTCCCAAGAATCGATCTAAAAATTTCCCAAATATAGATCGAAAAATTTCCCAAGCATAGATCGAAAAATTTCCCTAGTATAGATCCAAAAATTTCCCAAGTATAGATCCAAAAATTTCCCAAGAATAGATCCAAAAATTTCCCAAGTATAGATCCAAAAATTTCCCAAGTATAGATCCAAAAATTTCCCAAGTATAGATCCAAAAATTTCCCAAGTATAGATCCAAAAATTTCCCAAGTATAGATCCAAAAATTTCCCAAGTATAGATCGAAAAATTTCCCTAGTATAGATCGAAAAATTTTCCTAGTATAGATCCAAAAATTTCCCAAGTATAGATCCAAAAAATTCCCAAGTATAGATCGAAAAATTTCCCAAATATAGTACGAAAAATTTCCCAAGTATAGATCCAAAAATTTCCCAAGTATAGATCCAAAAATTTTCCAAGTATAGATCGAAAAATTACCCAAGTATAGATCGAAAAATTTCCCAAGTATAGATCGAAAAATTTTCCAAGTATAGATCGAAAAATTTCCCAAGTATAGATCGAAAAATTTCCCAAGTATAGTACGAAAAATTTGCCAAGTATAGATCCAAAAATTTCCCAAGTATAGATCCAAAAATTTCCCAAGAATAGATCCAAAAATTTCCCAAGTATAGTACGAAAAATTTCCCAAGTATAGATCCAAAAATTTCCCAAGTATAGATCCAAAAATTTCCCAAGTATAGATCCAAAATGTCCCAAGTATAGATCCAAAAATTTCCCAAGTATAGAGCGAAAAATTTCCCAAGTATAGATCCAAAAATTTCCCAAGTATAGATCCAAAAATTTCCCAAGTATAGATCCAAAAATTTCCCAAGTATAGATCCAAAAATTTCCCAAGTATAGATCGAAAAATTTCCCTAGTATAGATCGAAAAATTTTCCAAGTATAGATCCAAAAATTTCCCAAGTATAGATCCAAAAATTTCCCAAGTATAGATCCAAAAATTTCCCAAGTATAGATCCAAAAATTTCCCAAGTATAGATCCAAAAATTTCCCAAGTATAGATCCAAAAATTTCCCTAGTATAGATCGAAAAATTTTCCAAGTATAGATCCAAAAATTTCCCAAGTATAGATCCAAAAATTTCCCAAGTATAGATCCAAAAATTTCCCAAGTATAGATCGAAAAATTTCCCAAGTATAGATCGAAAAATTTCCCTAGTATAGATCGAAAAATTTTCCAAGTATAGATCCAAAAATTTCCCAAGTATAGATCCAAAAATTTCCCAACTATAGATCCAAAAATTTCCCAAGAATCGATCCAAAAATTTCCCAAGTATAGATCCAAAAATTTCCCAAGTATAGATCCAAAAATTTCCCAAGTATAGATCCAAAAATTTCCCAAGTATAGATCCAAAAATTTCCCAAGTATAGATCCAAAAATTTCCCAAGTATAGATCGAAAAATTTCCCTAGTATAGATCGAAAAATTTTCCTAGTATAGATCCAAAAATTTCCCAAGTATAGATCCAAAAAATTCCCAAGTATAGATCGAAAAATTTCCCAAATATAGTCCGAAAAATTTCCCAAGTATAGATCCAAAAATTTCCCAAGTATAGATCCAAAAATTTCCCAAGTATAGATCCAAAAATTTTCCAAGTATAGATCGAAAAATTACCCAAGTATAGATCGAAAAATTTCCCAAGTATAGATCGAAAAATTTTCCAAGTATAGATCGAAAAATTTCCCAAGTATAGATCGAAAAATTTCCCAAGTATAGTACGAAAAATTTGCCAAGTATAGATCCAAAAATTTCCCAAGTATAGATCCAAAAATTTCCCAAGAATAGATCCAAAAATTTCCCAAGTATAGTACGAAAAATTTCCCAAGTATAGATCCAAAAATTTCCCAAGTATAGATCCAAAATGTCCCAAGTATAGATCCAAAAATTTCCCAAGTATAGATCCAAAATGTCCCAAGTATAGATCCAAAAATTTCCCAAGTATAGATCGAAAAATTTCCCAAGTATAGATCCAAAAATTTCCCAAGTATAGATCCAAAAATTTCCCAAGTATAGATCCAAAAATTTCCCAAGTATAGATCCAAAAATTTCCCAAGTATAGATCGAAAAATTTCCCTAGTATAGATCGAAAAATTTTCCAAGTATAGATCCAAAAATTTCCCAAGTATAGATCCAAAAATTTCCCAAGTATAGATCCAAAAATTTCCCAAGTATAGATCCAAAAATTTCCCAAGTATAGATCCAAAAATTTCCCAAGTATAGATCCAAAAATTTCCCTAGTATAGATCGAAAAATTTTCCAAGTATAGATCCAAAAATTTCCCAAGTATAGATCCAAAAATTTCCCAAGTATAGATCCAAAAATTTCCCAAGTATAGATCGAAAAATTTCCCAAGTATAGATCGAAAAATTTCCCTAGTATAGATCGAAAAATTTTCCAAGTATAGATCCAAAAATTTCCCAAGTATAGATCCAAAAATTTCCCAACTATAGATCCAAAAATTTCCCAAGAATCGATCCAAAAATTTCCCAAGTATAGATCCAAAAATTTCCCAAGTATAGATCCAAAAATTTCCCAAGTATAGATCCAAAAATTTCCCAAGTATAGATCCAAAAATTTCCCAAGTATAGATCCAAAAATTTCCCAAGTATAGATCGAAAAATTTCCCTAGTATAGATCGAAAAATTTTCCTAGTATAGATCCAAAAATTTCCCAAGTATAGATCCAAAAAATTCCCAAGTATAGATCGAAAAATTTCCCAAATATAGTACGAAAAATTTCCCAAGTATAGATCCAAAAATTTCCCAAGTATAGATCCAAAAATTTCCCAAGTATAGATCCAAAAATTTTCCAAGTATAGATCGAAAATTTACCCAAGTATAGATCGAAAAATTTCCCAAGTATAGATCGAAAAATTTTCCAAGTATAGATCGAAAAATTTCCCAAGTATAGATCGAAAAATTTCCCAAGTATAGTACGAAAAATTTGCCAAGTATAGATCCAAAAATTTCCCAAGTATAGATCCAAAAATTTCCCAAGAATAGATCCAAAAATTTCCCAAGTATAGTACGAAAAATTTCCCAAGTATAGATCCAAAAATTTCCCAAGTATAGATCCAAAATGTCCCAAGTATAGATCCAAAAATTTCCCAAGTATAGATCCAAAATGTCCCAAGTATAGATCCAAAAATTTCCCAAGTATAGATCGAAAAATTTCCCAAGTATAGATCCAAAAATTTCCCAAGTATAGATCCAAAAATTTCCCAAGTATAGATCCAAAAATTTCCCAAGTATAGATCCAAAAATTTCCCAAGTATAGATCGAAAAATTTCCCTAGTATAGATCGAAAAATTTTCCAAGTATAGATCCAAAAATTTCCCAAGTATAGATCCAAAAATTTCCCAAGTATAGATCCAAAAATTTCCCAAGTATAGATCCAAAAATTTCCCAAGTATAGATCCAAAAATTTCCCTAGTATAGATCGAAAAATTTTCCAAGTATAGATCCAAAAATTTCCCAAGTATAGATCCAAAAATTTCCCAAGTATAGATCCAAAAATTTCCCAAGTATAGATCGAAAAATTTCCCAAGTATAGATCGAAAAATTTCCCTAGTATAGATCGAAAAATTTTCCAAGTATAGATCCAAAAATTTCCCAAGTATAGATCCAAAAATTTCCCAACTATAGATCCAAAAATTTCCCAAGAATCGATCCAAAAATTTCCCAAGTATAGATCCAAAAATTTCCCAAGTATAGATCCAAAAATTTCCCAAGTATAGATCCAAAAATTTCCCAAGTATAGATCCAAAAATTTCCCAAGTATAGATCCAAAAATTTCCCAAGTATAAATCCAAAAATTTCCCAAGTATAGATCCAAAAATTTCCCAAGCATAGATCGAAAAATTTTCCAAGTATAGATCGAAAAATTTCCCAAGTATAGATCCAAAATTTCCCAAGTATAGATCAAAAAATTTCCCAAGTATAGATCAAAAAATTTCCCAAGTATAGATCCAAAAATTTCCCAAGTATAGATTCAAAAATTTTCCAAGTATAGATCGAAAAATTTCCCAAGTATAGATCCAAAAATTTCCCAAGTATAGATCGAAAAATTTCCCAAGTATAGATCGAAAAATTTCCCAAGTATACATCCAAAAATTTCCCAAGTATAGATCGAAAAATTTCCCAAGTATACATCCAAAAATTTACCAAGTATAGATCGAAAAATTTCCCAAGTATTGATCGAAAAATTTACCAAGTATAGATTCAAAAATTTCCCAAGAATAGATCCAAAACTTTCCCATGTATAGTACAAAAAATTTCCCAAGTATAGATCCAAAAATTTCCAAAGTATAGATCCAAAAATTTCCCAAGTATAGATCCAAAAATTTCCCAAGTATAGATCGAAAAATTTCCCAAGTATAGATCGAAAAATTTCCCTAGTATAGATCGAAAAATTTTCCAAGTTTAGATCCAAAAATTTCCCAAGTATAGATCCAAAAATTTCCCAAGTATTGATCCGAAAATTTCCCAAGTATAGATCCAAAAATTTCCCAAGTATAGATCGAAAAATTTCCCAAGTATAGATCCAAAAATTTCCCAAGTATAGATCCAAAAATTTCCCAAGTATAGATCCAAAAATTTCCCAAGTATAGATCGAAAAATTTCCCTAGTATAGATCGAAAAATTTTCCAAGTATAGATCCAAAAATTTCCCAAGTATAGATCCAAAAATTTCCCAAGTATAGATCCAAAAATTTCCCAAGTATAGATCGAAAAATTTCCCAACTATAGATCGAAAAATTTCCCTAGTATAGATCGAAAAATTTTCCAAGTATAGATCCAAAAATTTCCCAAGTATAGATCCAAAAATTTCCCAACTATAGATCCAAAAATTTCAAAAGAATCGATCCAAAAATTTCCCAAGTATAGATTCAAAAATTTCCCAAGTATAGATCCAAAAATTTCCCAAGTATAGATCCAAAAATTTCCCAAGTATAGATCCAAAAATTTCCCAAGTATAAATCCAAAAATTTCCCAAGTATAGATCCAAAAATTTCCCAAGCATAGATCGAAAAATTTTCCAAGTATAGATCGAAAAATTTCCCAAGTATAGATCCAAAATTTCCCAAGTATAGATCAAAAAATTTCCCAAGTATAGATCGAAAAATTTCCCAAGTATAGATCCAAAAATTTCCCAAGTATAGATTCAAAAATTTTCCAAGTATAGATCGAAAAATTTCCCAAGTATAGATCCAAAAATTTCCCAAGTATAGATCGAAAAATTTCCCAAGTATAGATCGAAAAATTTCCCAAGTATACATCCAAAAATTTCCCAAGTATAGATCGAAAAATTTCCCAAGTATACATCCAAAAATTTACCAAGTATAGATCGAAAAATTTCCCAAGTATTGATCGAAAAATTTACCAAGTATAGATTCAAAAATTTCCCAAGAATAGATCCAAAAATTTCCCATGTATAGTACAAAAAATTTCCCAAGTATAGATCCAAAAATTTCCCAAGTATAGATCCAAAAATTTCCCAAGTATAGATCGAAAAATTTCCCTAGTATAGATCGAAAAATT
Source organism: Odiellus spinosus (assembly GCA_963920705.1). Lineage (NCBI taxonomy): Eukaryota > Metazoa > Arthropoda > Arachnida > Opiliones > Phalangiidae > Odiellus > Odiellus spinosus. Next base: position 492,562 of record CAWUCO010000219.1, on the reverse strand, counting down.
TTCCAAGTATAGATCCAAAAATTTCCCAAGTATAGATCCAAAAATTTCCCAAGTATAGATCCAAAATTTCCCAAGAATAGATCCAAAAATTTCCCAAGTATAGATCCAAAAATTTCCCAAGTATAGATCCAAAAATTTCCCAAGTATAGATCGAAAAATTTTCCAAGTATAGATCCAAAAATTTCCCAAGTATAAATCCAAAAATTTCCAAAGTATAGATCCAAAAATTTCCCAAGCATAGATCGAAAAATTATCCAAGTATAGATCAAAAAATTTCCCAAGTATAGATCCAAAATTTCCCAAGTATAGATCAAAAAATTTCCCAAGTATAGATCCAAAAATTTCCCAAGTATAGATCCAAAAATTTCCCAAGTATAGATCCAAAAATTTCCCAAGTATAGATCCAAAAATTTCCCAAGTATAAATCCAAAAATTTCCCAAGTATAGATCCAAAAATTTCCCAAGCATAGATCGAAATATTTTCCAAGTATAGATCGAAAAATTTCCAAAGTATAGATCCAAAATTTCCCAAGTATAGATCAAAAAATTTCCCAAGTATAGATCGAAAAATTTCCCAAGTATAGATCCAAAAATTTCCCAAGTATAGATTCAAAAATTTTCCAAGTATAGATCGAAAAATTTCCCAACTATAGATCCAAAAATTTCCCAAGTATAGATCCAAAAATTTCCCAAGTATAGATCCAAAAATTTCCCAAGTATAGATCCAAAAATTTCCCAAGTATAGATCCAAAAATTTCCCAAGTATAGATCCAAAAATTTCCCAAGTATAGATCGAAAAATTTCCAAAGTATAGATCCAAAATTTCCCAAGTATAGATCAAAAAATTTCCCAAGTATAGATCGAAAAATTTCCTAAGTATAGATCCAAAAATTTCCCAAGTATAGATTCAAGAATTTTCCAAGTATAGATCGAAAAATTTCCCAACTATAGATCCAAAAATTTCCCAAGTATAGATCCAAAAATTTCCCAAGTATAGATCCAAAAATTTCCCAAGTATAGATCCAAAAATTTCCCAAGTATAGATCCAAAAATTTCCCAAGTATAAATCCAAAAATTTCCCAAGCATAGATCGAAAAATTTTCCAAGTATAGATCGAAAAATTTCCCAAGTATTGATCGAAAAATTTACCAAGTATAGATTCAAAAATTTCCCAAGAATAGATCCAAAAATTTCCCATGTATAGTACAAAAAATTTCCCAAGTATAGATCCAAAAATTTCCCAAGTATAGATCCAAAAATTTCCCAAGTATAGATCGAAAAATTTCCCTAGTATAGATCGAAAAATTTTCCAAGTATAGATCCAAAAATTTCCCAAGTATAGATCCAAAAATTTCCCAAGTATAGATCCAAAATTTCCCAAGAATAGATCCAAAAATTTCCCAAGTATAGATCGAAAAATTTCCCAAGTATAGATCCAAAAATTTCCCAAGTATAGATCCAAAAATTTCCCTAGTATAGATCGAAAAATTTTCCAAGTATAGATCCAAAAATTTCCCAAGTATAAATCCAAAAATTTCCCAAGTATAGATCCAAAAATTTCCCAAGCATAGATCGAAAAATTTTCCAAGTATAGATCGAAAAATTTCCCAAGTATAGATCCAAAATTTCCCAAGTATAGATCAAAAAATTTCCCAAGTATAGATCGAAAAATTTCCCAAGTATAGATCCAAAAATTTCCCAAGTATAGATTCAAAAATTTTCCAAGTATAGATCGAAAAATTTCCCAAGTATAGATCCAAAAATTTCCCAAGTATAGATCCAAAAATTTCCCAAGTATAGATCGAAAAATTTCCCTAGTATAGATCGAAAAATTTTCCAAGTATAGATCCAAAAATTTCACAAGTATAGATCCAAAAATTTCCCAAGTATAGATCCAAAATTTCCCAAGAATAGATCCAAAAATTTCCCAAGTATAGATCGAAAAATTTCCCAAGTATAGATCCAAAAATTTACCAAGTATAGATCCAAAAATATCCCTAGTATAGATCGAAAAATTTTCCAAGTATAGATCCAAAAATTTCCCAAGTATAAATCCAAAAATTTCCCAAGTATAGATCCAAAAATTTCCCAAGCATAGATCGAAAAATTTTCCAAGTATAGATCCAAAAATTTCCCAAGTATAGATCCAAAATTTCCCAAGTATAGATCAAAAAATTTCCCAAGTATAGATCCAAAAATTTCCCAAGTATAAATCCAAAAATTTCCCAAGTATAGATCCAAAAATTTCCCAAGCATAGATCGAAAAATTTTCCAAGTATAGATCGAAAAATTTCCCAAGTATAGATCCAAAATTTCCCAAGTATAGATCAAAAAATTTCCCAAGTATAGATCGAAAAATTTCCCAAGTATAGATCCAAAAATTTCCCAAGTATAGATTCAAAAATTTTCCAAGTATAGATCGAAAAATTTCCCAAGTATAGATCGAAAAATTTCCCAAGTATAGATCGAAAAATTTCCCAAGTATAGATCGAAAAATTTCCCAAGTATACATCCAAAAATTTCCCAAGTATAGATCGAAAAATTTCCCAAGTATACATCCAAAAATTTACCAAGTATAGATCGAAAAATTTCCCAAGTATTGATCGAAAAATTTACCAAGTATAGATTCAAAAATTTCCCAAGAATAGATCCAAAAATTTCCCATGTATAGTACAAAAAATTTCCCAAGTATAGATCCAAAAATTTCCCAAGTATAGATCCAAAAATTTCCCAAGTATAGATCCAAAAATTTCCCAAGTATAGATCCAAAATTTCCCAAGAATAGATCCAAAAATTTCCCAAGTATAGATCGAAAAATTTCCCAAGTATAGATCCAAAAATTTCCCAAGTATAGATCCAAAAATTTCCCAAGTATAGATCGAAAAATTTTCCAAGTATAGATCCAAAAATTTCCCAAGTATAAATCCAAAAATTTCCAAAGTATAGATCCAAAAATTTCCCAAGCATAGATCGAAAAATTTTCCAAGTATAGATCAAAAAATTTCCCAAGTATAGATCCAAAATTTCCCAAGTATAGATCAAAAAATTTCCCAAGTATAGATCCAAAAATTTCCCAAGTATAGATCCAAAAATTTCCCAAGTATAGATCCAAAAATTTCCCAAGTATAGATCCAAAAATTTCCCAAGTATAAATCCTAAAATTTACCAAGTATAGATCCAAAAATTTCCCAAGCATAGATCGAAATATTTTCCAAGTATAGATCGAAAAATTTCCAAAGTATAGATCCAAAATTTCCCAAGTATAGATCAAAAAATTTCCCAAGTATACATCCAAAAATTTCCCAAGTATAGATCGAAAAATTTCCCAAGTATACATCCAAAAATTTACCAAGTATAGATCGAAAAATTTCCCAAGTATTGATCGAAAAATTTACCAAGTATAGATTCAAAAATTTCCCAAGAATAGATCCAAAAATTTCCCATGTATAGTACAAAAAATTTCCCAAGTATAGATCCAAAAATTTCCCAAGTATAGATCCAAAAATTTCCCAAGTATAGATCCAAAAATTTCCCAAGTATAGATCCAAAATTTCCCAAGAATAGATCCAAAAATTTCCCAAGTATAGATCGAAAAATTTCCCAAGAATAGATCCAAAAATTTCCCAAGTATAGATCCAAAAATTTCCCAAGTATAGATCGAAAAATTTTCCAAGTATAGATCCAAAAATTTCATAAGTATAAATCCAAAAATTTCCAAAGTATAGATCCAAAAATTTCCCAAGCATAGATCGAAAAATTTTCCAAGTATAGATCAAAAAATTTCCCAAGTATAGATCCAAAATTTCCCAATTATAGATCAAAAAATTTCCCAAGTATAGATCCAAAAATTTCCCAAGTATAGATCCAAAAATTTCCCAAGTATAGATCCAAAAATTTCCCAAGTATAGATCCAAAAATTTCCCAAGTATAAATCCAAAAATTTCCCAAGTATAAATCCAAAAATTTCCCAAGCATAGATCGAAATATTTTCCAAGTATAGATCGAAAAATTTCCAAAGTATAGATCCAAAATTTCCCAAGTATAGATCAAAAAATTTCCCAAGTATAGATCGAAAAATTTCCCAAGTATAGATCCAAAAATTTCCCAAGTATAGATCCAAAAATTTCCCAAGTATAGATTCAAAAATTTTCCAAGTATAGATCGAAAAATTTCCCAACTATAGATCCAAAAATTTCCCAAGTATAGATCCAAAAATTTCCCAAGTATAGATCCAAAAATTTCCCAAGTATAGATCCAAAAATTTCCCAAGTATAGATCCAAAAATTTCCCAAGTATAGATCCAAAAATTTCCCAAGTATAAATCCAAAAATTTCCCAAGTATAGATCCAAAAATTTCCCAAGCATAGATCGAAAAATTTTCCAAGTATAGATCGAAAAATTTCCCAAGTATAGATCCAAAATTTCCCAAGTATAGATCAAAAAATTTCCCAAGTATAGATCGAAAAATTTCCCAAGTATAGATCCAAAAATTTCCCAAGTATAGATTCAAAAATTTTCCAAGTATAGATCGAAAAATTTCCCAAGTATAGATCCAAAAATTTCCCAAGTATAGATCGAAAAATTTCCCAAGTATAGATCGAAAAATTTCCCAAGTATACATCCAAAAATTTCCCAAGTATAGATCGAAAAATTTCCCAAGTATACATCCAAAAATTTACCAAGTATAGATCGAAAAATTTCCCAAGAATAGATCCAAAAATTTCCCAAGTATAGATCCAAAAATTTCCCAAGTATAGATCGAAAAATTTTCCAAGTATAGATCCAAAAATTTCATAAGTATAAATCCAAAAATTTCCAAAGTATAGATCCAAAAATTTCCCAAGCATAGATCGAAAAATTTTCCAAGTATAGATCAAAAAATTTCCCAAGTATAGATCCAAAATTTCCCAATTATAGATCAAAAAATTTCCCAAGTATAGATCCAAAAATTTCCCAAGTATAGATCCAAAAATATCCCAAGTATAGATCCAAAAATTTCCCAAGTATAGATCCAAAAATTTCCCAAGTATAAATCCAAAAATTTCCCAAGTATAAATCCAAAAATTTCCCAAGCATAGATCGAAATATTTTCCAAGTATAGATCGAAAAATTTCCAAAGTATAGATCCAAAATTTCCCAAGTATAGATCAAAAAATTTCCCAAGTATAGATCGAAAAATTTCCCAAGTATAGATCCAAAAATTTCCCAAGTATAGATCCAAAAATTTCCCAAGTATAGATTCAAAAATTTTCCAAGTATAGATCGAAAAATTTCCCAACTATAGATCCAAAAATTTCCCAAGTATAGATCCAAAAATTTCCCAAGTATAGATCCAAAAATTTCCCAAGTATAGATCCAAAAATTTCCCAAGTATAGATCCAAAAATTTCCCAAGTATAGATCCAAAAATTTCCCAAGTATAAATCCAAAAATTTCCCAAGTATAGATCCAAAAATTTCCCAAGCATAGATCGAAAAATTTTCCAAGTATAGATCGAAAAATTTCCCAAGTATAGATCCAAAATTTCCCAAGTATAGATCAAAAAATTTCCCAAGTATAGATCGAAAAATTTCCCAAGTATAGATCCAAAAATTTCCCAAGTATAGATTCAAAAATTTTCCAAGTATAGATCGAAAAATTTCCCAAGTATAGATCCAAAAATTTCCCAAGTATAGATCGAAAAATTTCCCAAGTATAGATCGAAAAATTTCCCAAGTATACATCCAAAAATTTCCCAAGTATAGATCGAAAAATTTCCCAAGTATACATCCAAAAATTTACCAAGTATAGATCGAAAAATTTCCCAAGTATTGATCGAAAAATTTACCAAGTATAGATTCAAAAATTTCCCAAGAATAGATCCAAAAATTTCCCATGTATAGTACAAAAAATTTCCCAAGTATAGATCCAAAAATTTCCCAAGTATAGATCCAAAAATTTCCCAAGTATAGATCGAAAAATTTCCCTAGTATAGATCGAAAAATTTTCCAAGTATAGATCCAAAAATTTCCCAAGTATAGATCCAAAAATTTCCCAAGTATAGATCCAAAATTTCCCAAGAATAGATCCAAAAATTTCCCAAGTATAGATCGAAAAATTTCCCAAGTATAGATCCAAAAATTTCCCAAGTATAGATCCAAAAATTTCCCTAGTATAGATCGAAAATTTTTCCAAGTATAGATCCAAAAATTTCCCAAGTATAAATCCAAAAATTTCCCAAGTATAGATCCAAAAATTTCCCAAGCATAGATCGAAAAATTTTCCAAGTATAGATCGAAAAATTTCCCAAGTATAGATCCAAAATTTCCCAAGTATAGATCAAAAAATTTCCCAAGTATAGATCGAAAAATTTCCCAAGTATAGATCCAAAAATTTCCCAAGTATAGATTCAAAAATTTTCCAAGTATAGATCGAAAAATTTCCCAAGTATAGATCCAAAAATTTCCCAAGTATAGATCGAAAAATTTCCCAAGTATAGATCCAAAAATTTCCCAAGTATAGATCCAAAAATTTCCCAAGTATAGATCGAAAAATTTCCCTAGTATAGATTGAAAAATTTTCCAAGTATAGATCCAAAAATTTCCCAAGTATAGATCCAAAAATTTCCCAAGTATAGATCCAAAATTTCCCAAGAATAGATCCAAAAATTTCCCAAGTATAAATCGAAAAATTTCCCAAGTATAGATCCAAAAATTTCCCAAGTATAGATCCAAAAATATCCCTAGTATAGATCGAAAAATTTTCCAAGTATAGATCCAAAAATTTCCCAAGTATAAATCCAAAAATTTCCCAAGTATAGATCCAAAAATTTCCCAAGCATAGATCGAAAAATTTTCCAAGTATAGATCAAAAAATTTCCCAAGTATAGATCCAAAATTTCCCAAGTATAGATCAAAAAATTTCCCAAGTATAGATCCAAAAAATTCCCAAGTAGAGATCCAAAAATTTCCCAAGTATAGATCCAAAAATTTCCCAAGTATAGATCCAAAAATTTCCCAAGTATAAATCCAAAAATTTCCCAAGTATAGATCCAAAAATTTCCCAAGCATAGATCGAAAAATTTTCCAAGTATAGATCGAAAAATTTCCCAAGTATAGATCCAAAATTTCCCAAGTATAGATCAAAAAATTTCCCAAGTATAGATCGAAAAATTTCCCAAGTATAGATCCAAAAATTTCCCAAGTATAGATTCAAAAATTTTCCAAGTATAGATCGAAAAATTTCCCAAGTATAGATCCAAAAATTTCCCAAGTATAGATCGAAAAATTTCCCAAGTATAGATCGAAAAATTTCCCAAGTATACATCCAAAAATTTCCCAAGTATAGATCGAAAAATTTCCCAAGTATACATCCAAAAATTTACCAAGTATAGATCGAAAAATTTCCCAAGTATTGATCGAAAAATTTACCAAGTATAGATTCAAAAATTTCCCAAGAATAGATCCAAAAATTTCCCATGTATAGTACAAAAAATTTCCCAAGTATAGATCCAAAAATTTCCCAAGTATAGATCCAAAAATTTCCCAAGTATAGATCGAAAAATTTCCCTAGTATAGATCGAAAAATTTTCCAAGTATAGATCCAAAAATTTCCCAAGTATAGATCCAAAAATTTCCCAAGTATAGATCCAAAATTTCCCAAGAATAGATCCAAAAATTTCCCAAGTATAGATCGAAAAATTTCCCAAGTATAGATCCAAAAATTTCCCAAGTATAGATCCAAAAATTTCTCTAGTATAGATCGAAAAATTTTCCAAGTATAGATCCAAAAATTTCCCAAGTATAAATACAAAAATTTCCCAAGTATAGATCCAAAAATTTCCCAAGCATAGATCGAAAAATTTTCCAAGTATAGATCAAAAAATTTCCCAAGTATAGATCCAAAATTTCCCAAGTATAGATCAAAAAATTTCCCAAGTATAAATCCAAAAATTTCCCAAGTATAGATCCAAAAATTTCCCAAGTATAGATCCAAAAATTTCCCAAGTATAGATCCAAAAATTTCCCAAGTATAAATCCAAAAATTTCCCAAGTATAGATCCAAAAATTTCCCAAGCATAGATCGAAAAATTTTCCAAGTATAGATCGAAAAATTTCCCAAGTATAGATCCAAAATTTCCCAAGTATAGATCAAAAAATTTCCCAAGTATAGATCGAAAAATTTCCCAAGTATAGATCCAAAAATTTCCCAAGTATAGATTCAAAAATTTTCCAAGTATAGATCGAAAAATTTCCCAAGTATAGATCCAAAAATTTCCCAAGTATAGATCGAAAAATTTCCCAAGTATAGATCGAAAAATTTCCAAAGTATAGATCGAAAAATTTCCCAAGTATACATCCAAAAATTTACCAAGTATAGATCGAAAAATTTCCCAAGTATTGATCGAAAAATTTACCAAGTATAGATTCAAAAATTTCCAAGAATAGATCCAAAAATTTCCCATGTATAGTACAAAAAATTTCCCAAGTATAGATCCAAAAATTTCCCAAGTATAGATCCAAATATTTCCCAAGTATAGATCGAAAAATTTCCCTAGTATAGATCGAAAAATTTTCCAAGTATAGATCCAAAAATTTCCCAAGTATAGATCCAAAAATTTCCCAAGTATAGATCCAAAATTTCCCAAGAATAGATCCAAAAATTTCCCAAGTATAGATCGAAAAATTTCCCAAGTATAGATCCAAAAATTTACCAAGTATAGATCCAAAAATTTCCCTAGTATAGATCGAAAAATTTTCCAAGTATAGATCCAAAAATTTCCCAAGTATTAATCCAAAAATTTCCCAAGTATAGATCCAAAAATTTCCCAAGCATAGATCGAAAAATTTTCCAAGTATAGATCAAAAAATTTCCCAAGTATAGATCCAAAATTTCCCAAGTATAGATCAAAAAATTTCCCAAGTATAGATCGAAAAATTTCCCAAGTATATATCCAAAAATTTCCCAAGTATAGATTCAAAAATTTTCCAAGTATAGATCGAAAAATTTCCCAAGTATAGATCCAAAAATTTCCCAAGTATAGATCGAAAAATTTCCCAAGTATAGATCGAAAAATTTCCCAAGTATACATCCAAAAATTTCCCAAGTATAGATCGAAAAATTTCCCAAGTATTGATCGAAAAATTTACCAAGTATAGATTCAAAAATTTCCCAAGAATAGATCCAAATATTTCCCATGTATAGTTCAAAAAATTTCCCAAGTATAGATCCAAAAATTTCCCATGAATAGATCCAAAAATTTCAGAAGCATAGATCGAAAAATTTCCCTAGTATAGATCCAAAAATTTTCCAAGTATAGATCCAAAAATTTCCCAAGTATAGATCCAAAAATTTCCCAAGTATAGATCCAAAAATTTCCCAAGAATAGATACAAAAATTTCCCAAGTATAGATCCAAAAATTTCCCAAGTATAGATCCAAAAATTTCCCAAGTATAGATCCAAAAATTTCCCAAGTATAGATCCAAAAATTTCCCAAGTATGGATCCAAAAATTTCCCAAGCATAGATCGAAAAATTTTCCAAGTATAGATCGAAAAATTTCCCTAGTATAGATCCAAAAATTTCCCAAGTATAGATCCAAAAATTTCCCAAGTATAGATCGAAAAATTTCCCAAGTATAGATCCAAAAATTTCCCAAGTATAGATCGAAAAATTTCCCAAGTATAGATCCACAAATTTCCCAAGTATACATCCAAAAATTTCCCAAGTATAGATCGAAAAATTTCCCTAGTATAGATCGAAAAATTTCCCTAGTATAGATCCAAAAATTTCCCAAGTATAGATCCAAAAATTTCCCAAGTATAAATCCAAAAATTTCCCAAGTATAGATCCAAAAATTTCCCAAGCATAGATCGAAAAAATTTCCAAGTATAGATCGAAAAATTTCCCAAGTATAGATCCAAAATTTCCCAAGTATAGATCAAAAAATTTCCCAAGTATAGATCGAAAAATTTCCCAAGTATAGATCCAAAAATTTCCCTAGTATAGATCCAAAAATTTCAAAGTATAGATCCAAAAATTTCCCAAGTATAGATCCAAAAATTTCCCAAGTATAGATCCAAAAATTTCCCAAGTATAGATCGAAAAATTTCCCAAGTATAGATCGAAAAATTTCCCAAGTATAGATCCAAAAATTTCCCAAGTATAGATCCAAAAATTTCCCAAGTATGGATCCAAAAATTTCCCAAGCATAGATCGAAAAATTTTCCAAGTATAGATCGAAAAATTTCCCTAGTATAGATCCAAAAATTTCCCAAGTATAGATCCAAAAATTTCCCAAGTATAGATCGAAAAATTTCCCAAGTATAGATCCAAAAATTTCCCAAGTATAGATCCACAAATTTCCCAAGTATACATCCAAAAATTTCCCAAGTATAGATCGAAAAATTTCCCTAGTATAGATCGAAAAATTTCCCTAGTATAGATCCAAAAATTTCCCAAGTATAGATCCAAAAATTTCCCAAGTATAAATCCAAAAATTTCCCAAGTATAGATCCAAAAATTTCCCAAGCATAGATCGAAAAAATTTCCAAGTATAGATCGAAAAATTTCCCAAGTATAGATCGAAAAATTTCCCTAGTATAGATCGAAAAATTTTCCAAGTTTAGATCCAAAAATTTCCCAAGTATAGATCCAAAAATTTCCCAAGTATAGATCCAAAAATTTCCCAAGAATACATCCAAAAATTTCCCAAGTATAGATCCAAAAATTTCCCAAGTATAGATCCAAAAATTTCCCAAGTATAGATCCAAAAATTTCCCAAGTATAGATCGAAAAATTTCCCTAGTATAGATCGAAAAATTTTCCAAGTATAGATCCAAAATTTCCCAAGAATAGATCCAAAAATTTCCCAAGTATAGATCGAAAAATTTCCCAAGTATAGATCCAAAAATTTCCCAAGTATAGATCCAAAAATTTCCCAAGTATAGATCGAAAAATTTCCCTAGTTTAGATCGAAAAATTTTCCAAGTATAGATCCAAAAATTTCCCAAGTATAGATCCAAAAATTTCCCAACTATAGATCCAAAAATTTCCCAAGAATCGATCCAAAAATTTCCCAAGTATAGATCGAAAAATTTCCCAAGTATAGATCGAAAAATTTCCCTAGTATAGATCCAAAAATTTCCCAAGTATAGATCCAAAAATTTCCCAAGAATAGATCCAAAAATTTCCCAAGTATAGATCCAAAAATTTCCCAAGTATAGATCCAAAAATTTCCCAAGTATAGATCCAAAAATTTCCCAAGTATAGATCCAAAAATTTCCCAAGTATAGATCCAAAAATTTCCCAAGTATAGATCGAAAAATTTCCCTAGTATAGATCGAAAAATTTTCCTAGTATAGATCCAAAAATTTCCCAAGTATAGATCCAAAAAATTCCCAAGTATAGATCGAAAAATTTCCCAAATATAGTACGAAAAATTTCCCAAGTATAGATCGAAAAATTTCCAAAGTATAGATCGAAAAATTTCCCAAGTATACATCCAAAAATTTACCAAGTATAGATCGAAAAATTTCCCAAGTATTGATCGAAAAATTTACCAAGTATAGATTCAAAAATTTCCAAGAATAGATCCAAAAATTTCCCATGTATAGTACAAAAAATTTCCCAAGTATAGATCCAAAAATTTCCCAAGTATAGATCCAAATATTTCCCAAGTATAGATCGAAAAATTTCCCTAGTATAGATCGAAAAATTTTCCAAGTATAGATCCAAAAATTTCCCAAGTATAGATCCAAAAATTTCCCAAGTATAGATCCAAAATTTCCCAAGAATAGATCCAAAAATTTCCCAAGTATAGATCGAAAAATTTCCCAAGTATAGATCCAAAAATTTACCAAGTATAGATCCAAAAATTTCCCTAGTATAGATCGAAAAATTTTCCAAGTATAGATCCAAAAATTTCCCAAGTATTAATCCAAAAATTTCCCAAGTATAGATCCAAAAATTTCCCAAGCATAGATCGAAAAATTTTCCAAGTATAGATCAAAAAATTTCCCAAGTATAGATCCAAAATTTCCCAAGTATAGATCAAAAAATTTCCCAAGTATAGATCGAAAAATTTCCCAAGTATATATCCAAAAATTTCCCAAGTATAGATTCAAAAATTTTCCAAGTATAGATCGAAAAATTTCCCAAGTATAGATCCAAAAATTTCCCAAGTATAGATCGAAAAATTTCCCAAGTATAGATCGAAAAATTTCCCAAGTATACATCCAAAAATTTCCCAAGTATAGATCGAAAAATTTCCCAAGTATTGATCGAAAAATTTACCAAGTATAGATTCAAAAATTTCCCAAGAATAGATCCAAATATTTCCCATGTATAGTTCAAAAAATTTCCCAAGTATAGATCCAAAAATTTCCCATGAATAGATCCAAAAATTTCAGAAGCATAGATCGAAAAATTTCCCTAGTATAGATCCAAAAATTTTCCAAGTATAGATCCAAAAATTTCCCAAGTATAGATCCAAAAATTTCCCAAGTATAGATCCAAAAATTTCCCAAGAATAGATACAAAAATTTCCCAAGTATAGATCCAAAAATTTCCCAAGTATAGATCCAAAAATTTCCCAAGTATAGATCCAAAAATTTCCCAAGTATAGATCCAAAAATTTCCCAAGTATGGATCCAAAAATTTCCCAAGCATAGATCGAAAAATTTTCCAAGTATAGATCGAAAAATTTCCCTAGTATAGATCCAAAAATTTCCCAAGTATAGATCCAAAAATTTCCCAAGTATAGATCGAAAAATTTCCCAAGTATAGATCCAAAAATTTCCCAAGTATAGATCGAAAAATTTCCCAAGTATAGATCCACAAATTTCCCAAGTATACATCCAAAAATTTCCCAAGTATAGATCGAAAAATTTCCCTAGTATAGATCGAAAAATTTCCCTAGTATAGATCCAAAAATTTCCCAAGTATAGATCCAAAAATTTCCCAAGTATAAATCCAAAAATTTCCCAAGTATAGATCCAAAAATTTCCCAAGCATAGATCGAAAAAATTTCCAAGTATAGATCGAAAAATTTCCCAAGTATAGATCCAAAATTTCCCAAGTATAGATCAAAAAATTTCCCAAGTATAGATCGAAAAATTTCCCAAGTATAGATCCAAAAATTTCCCTAGTATAGATCCAAAAATTTCAAAGTATAGATCCAAAAATTTCCCAAGTATAGATCCAAAAATTTCCCAAGTATAGATCCAAAAATTTCCCAAGTATAGATCGAAAAATTTCCCAAGTATAGATCGAAAAATTTCCCAAGTATAGATCCAAAAATTTCCCAAGTATAGATCCAAAAATTTCCCAAGTATGGATCCAAAAATTTCCCAAGCATAGATCGAAAAATTTTCCAAGTATAGATCGAAAAATTTCCCTAGTATAGATCCAAAAATTTCCCAAGTATAGATCCAAAAATTTCCCAAGTATAGATCGAAAAATTTCCCAAGTATAGATCCAAAAATTTCCCAAGTATAGATCCACAAATTTCCCAAGTATACATCCAAAAATTTCCCAAGTATAGATCGAAAAATTTCCCTAGTATAGATCGAAAAATTTCCCTAGTATAGATCCAAAAATTTCCCAAGTATAGATCCAAAAATTTCCCAAGTATAAATCCAAAAATTTCCCAAGTATAGATCCAAAAATTTCCCAAGCATAGATCGAAAAAATTTCCAAGTATAGATCGAAAAATTTCCCAAGTATAGATCGAAAAATTTCCCTAGTATAGATCGAAAAATTTTCCAAGTTTAGATCCAAAAATTTCCCAAGTATAGATCCAAAAATTTCCCAAGTATAGATCCAAAAATTTCCCAAGAATACATCCAAAAATTTCCCAAGTATAGATCCAAAAATTTCCCAAGTATAGATCCAAAAATTTCCCAAGTATAGATCCAAAAATTTCCCAAGTATAGATCGAAAAATTTCCCTAGTATAGATCGAAAAATTTTCCAAGTATAGATCCAAAATTTCCCAAGAATAGATCCAAAAATTTCCCAAGTATAGATCGAAAAATTTCCCAAGTATAGATCCAAAAATTTCCCAAGTATAGATCCAAAAATTTCCCAAGTATAGATCGAAAAATTTCCCTAGTTTAGATCGAAAAATTTTCCAAGTATAGATCCAAAAATTTCCCAAGTATAGATCCAAAAATTTCCCAACTATAGATCCAAAAATTTCCCAAGAATCGATCCAAAAATTTCCCAAGTATAGATCGAAAAATTTCCCAAGTATAGATCGAAAAATTTCCCTAGTATAGATCCAAAAATTTCCCAAGTATAGATCCAAAAATTTCCCAAGAATAGATCCAAAAATTTCCCAAGTATAGATCCAAAAATTTCCCAAGTATAGATCCAAAAATTTCCCAAGTATAGATCCAAAAATTTCCCAAGTATAGATCCAAAAATTTCCCAAGTATAGATCCAAAAATTTCCCAAGTATAGATCGAAAAATTTCCCTAGTATAGATCGAAAAATTTTCCTAGTATAGATCCAAAAATTTCCCAAGTATAGATCCAAAAAATTCCCAAGTATAGATCGAAAAATTTCCCAAATATAGTACGAAAAATTTCCCAAGTATAGATCCAAAAATTTTCCAAGTATAGATTGAAAAATTACCCAAGTATAGATCGAAAAATTTCCCAAGTATAGATCGAAAAATTTTCCAAGTATAGATCGAAAAATTTCCCAAGTATAGATCGAAAAATTTCCCAAGTATAGTACGAAAAATTTGCCAAGTATAGATCCAAAAATTTCCCAAGTATAGATCCAAAAATTTCCCAAGAATAGATCCAAAAATTTCCCAAGTATAGTACGAAAAATTTCCCAAGTATAGATCCAAAAATTTCCCAAGTATAGATCCAAAAATTTCACAAGTATACATCCAAAAACTTCCCAAGTATAGATCCAAAAATTTCCCAAGCATAGATCGAAAAATTTTCCAAGTATAGATCGAAAAATTTCCCAAGTATAGATCCAAAATTTCCCAAGTATAGATCCAAAAATTTCCCAAGTATAGATCGAAAAATTTCCCAAGTATAGATCCAAAAATTTCCCAAGTATAGATCCAAAAATTTCCCAAGTATAGATCCAAAAATTTCCCAAGTATAGATCCAAAAATTTCCCAAGTATAGATCGAAAAATTTCCCTAGTATAGATCGAAAAATTTCCAAGTATAGATCCAAAAATTTCCCAAGTATAGATCCAAAAATTTCCCAAGTATAGATCCAAAAATTTCCCAAGTATAGATCGAAAAATTTCCCAAGTATAGATCGAAAAATTTCCCTAGTATAGATCGAAAAATTTTCCAAGTATAGATCCAAAAATTTCCCAAGTATAGATCCAAAAATTTCCCAACTATAGATCCAAAAATTTCCCAAGAATCGATCCAAAAATTTCCCAAGTATAGATCCAAAAATTTCCCAAGTATAGATCCAAAAATTTCCCAAGTATAGATCCAAAAATTTCCCAAGTATAGATCCAAAAATTTCCCAAGTATAAATCCAAAAATTTCCCAAGTATAGATCCAAAAATTTCCCAAGCATAGATCGAAAAATTTTCCAAGTATAGATCGAAAAATTTCCCAAGTATAGATCCAAAATTTCCCAAGTATAGATCAAAAAATTTCCCAAGTATAGATCGAAAAATTTCCCAAGTATAGATCCAAAAATTTACCAAGTATAGATTCAAAAATTTTCCAAGTATAGATCGAAAAATTTCCCAAGTATAGATCCAAAAATTTCCCAAGTATAGATCGAAAAATTTCCCAAGTATAGATCGAAAAATTTCCCAAGTATACATCCAAAAATTTCCCAAGTATAGATCGAAAAATTTCCCAAGTATACATCCAAAAATTTACCAAGTATAGATCGAAAAATTTCCCAAGTATTGATCGAAAAATTTACCAAGTATAGATTCAAAAATTTCCCAAGAATAGATCCAAAAATTTCCCATGTATAGTACAAAAAATTTCCCAAGTATAGATCCAAAAATTTCCCAAGTATAGATCCAAAAATTTCCCAAGTATAGATCGAAAAATTTCCCTAGTATAGATCGAAAAATTTTCCAAGTATAGATCCAAAAATTTCCCAAGTATAGATCCAAAAATTTCCCAAGTATAGATCCAAAATTTCCCAAGAATAGATCCAAAAATTTCCCAAGTATAGATCGAAAAATTTCCCAAGTATAGATCCAAAAATTTCCCAAGTATAGATTCAAAAATTTTCCAAGTATAGATCGAAAAATTTCCCAAGTATAGATCCAAAAATTTCCCAAGTATAGATCGAAAAATTTCCCAAGTATAGATCGAAAAATTTCCCAAGTATACATCCAAAAATTTCCCAAGTATAGATCGAAAAATTTCCCAAGTATACATCCAAAAATTTACCAAGTATAGATCGAAAAATTTCCCAAGTATTGATCGAAAAATTTACCAAGTATAGATTCAAAAATTTCCCAAGAATAGATCCAAAAATTTCCCATGTATAGTACAAAAAATTTCCCAAGTATAGATCCAAAAATTTCCCAAGTATAGATCCAAAAATTTCCCAAGTATAGATCGAAAAATTTCCCTAGTATAGATCGAAAAATTTTCCAAGTATAGATCCAAAAATTTCCCAAGTATAGATCCAAAAATTTCCCAAGTATAGATCCAAAATTTCCCAAGAATAGATCCAAAAATTTCCCAAGTATAGATCGAAAAATTTCCCAAGTATAGATCCAAAAATTTCCCAAGTATAGATCCAAAAATTTCCCTAGTATAGATCGAAAAATTTTCCAAGTATAGATCCAAAAATTTCCCAAGTATAAATCCAAAAATTTCCCAAGTATAGATCCAAAAATTTCCCAAGCATAGATCGAAAAATTTTCCAAGTATAGATCAAAAAATTTGCCAAGTATAGATCCAAAATTTCCCAAGTATAGATCAAAAAATTTCCCAAGTATAGATCCAAAAATTTCCCAAGTATAGATCCAAAAATTTCCCAAGTATAGATCCAAAAATTTCCCAAGTATTGATCGAAAAATTTACCAAGTATAGATTCAAAAATTTCCCAAGAATAGATCCAAAAATTTCCCAAGCATAGATCGAAAAATTTTCCTAGTATAGATCAAAAAATTTCCCAAGTATAGATCCAAAATTTCCCAAGTATAGATCAAAAAATTTCCCAAGTATAGATCCAAAAATTTCCCAAGTATAGATCCAAAAATTTCCCAAGTATAGATCCAAAAATTTCCCAAGTATAGATCCAAAAATTTCCCAAGTATAAATCCAAAAATTTCCCAAGTATAGATCCAAAAATTTCCCAAGCATAGATCGAAAAAATTTCCAAGTATAGATCGAAAAATTTCCCAAGTATAGATCCAAAATTTCCCAAGTATAGATCAAAAAATTTCCCAAGTATAGATCGAAAAATTTCCCAAGTATAGATCCAAAAATTTCCCTAGTATAGATCCAAAAATTTCAAAGTATAGATCCAAAAATTTCCCAAGTATAGATCCAAAAATTTCCCAAGTATAGATCCAAAAATTTCCCAAGTATAGATCGAAAAATTTCCCAAGTATAGATCGAAAAATTTCCCAAGTATAGATCCAAAAATTTCCCAAGTATAAATCCAAAAATTTCCCAAGTATAGATCCAAAAATTTCCCAAGCATAGATCGAAAAAATTTCCAAGTATAGATCGAAAAATTTCCCAAGTATAGATCGAAAAATTTCCCTAGTATAGATCGAAAAATTTTCCAAGTTTAGATCCAAAAATTTCCCAAGTATAGATCCAAAAATTTCCCAAGTATAGATCCAAAAATTTCCCAAGAATACATCCAAAAATTTCCCAAGTATAGATCCAAAAATTTCCCAAGTATAGATCCAAAAATTTCCCAAGTATAGATCCAAAAATTTCCCAAGTATAGATCGAAAAATTTCCCTAGTATAGATCGAAAAATTTTCCAAGTATAGATCCAAAATTTCCCAAGAATAGATCCAAAAATTTCCCAAGTATAGATCGAAAAATTTCCCAAGTATAGATCCAAAAATTTCCCAAGTATAGATCCAAAAATTTCCCAAGTATAGATCGAAAAATTTCCCTAGTTTAGATCGAAAAATTTTCCAAGTATAGATCCAAAAATTTCCCTAGTATAGATCCAAAAATTTCCCAACTATAGATCCAAAAATTTCCCAAGAATCGATCCAAAAATTTCCCAAGTATAGATCGAAAAATTTCCCAAGTATAGATCGAAAAATTTCCCTAGTATAGATCCAAAAATTTCCCAAGTATAGATCCAAAAATTTCCCAAGAATAGATCCAAAAATTTCCCAAGTATAGATCCAAAAATTTCCCAAGTATAGATCCAAAAATTTCCCAAGTATAGATCCAAAAATTTCCCAAGTATAGATCCAAAAATTTCCCAAGTATAGATCCAAAAATTTCCCAAGTATAGATCGAAAAATTTCCCTAGTATAGATCGAAAAATTTTCCTAGTATAGATCCAAAAATTTCCCAAGTATAGATCCAAAAAATTCCCAAGTATAGATCGAAAAATTTCCCAAATATAGTACGAAAAATTTCCCAAGTATAGATCCAAAAATTTTCCAAGTATAGATTGAAAAATTACCCAAGTATAGATCGAAAAATTTCCCAAGTATAGATCGAAAAATTTTCCAAGTATAGATCGAAAAATTTCCCAAGTATAGATCGAAAAATTTCCCAAGTATAGTACGAAAAATTTGCCAAGTATAGATCCAAAAATTTCCCAAGTATAGATCCAAAAATTTCCCAAGAATAGATCCAAAAATTTCCCAAGTATAGTACGAAAAATTTCCCAAGTATAGATCCAAAAATTTCCCAAGTATAGATCCAAAAATTTCACAAGTATACATCCAAAAACTTCCCAAGTATAGATCCAAAAATTTCCCAAGCATAGATCGAAAAATTTTCCAAGTATAGATCGAAAAATTTCCCAAGTATAGATCCAAAATTTCCCAAGTATAGATCCAAAAATTTCCCAAGTATAGATCGAAAAATTTCCCAAGTATAGATCCAAAAATTTCCCAAGTATAGATCCAAAAATTTCCCAAGTATAGATCCAAAAATTTCCCAAGTATAGATCGAAAAATTTCCCAAGTATAGATCGAAAAATTTCCCTAGTATAGATCGAAAAATTTCCAAGTATAGATCCAAAAATTTCCCAAGTATAGATCCAAAAATTTCCCAAGTATAGATCCAAAAATTTCAAAAGTATAGATCGAAAAATTTCCCAAGTATAGATCGAAAAATTTCCCTAGTATAGATCGAAAAATTTTCCAAGTATAGATCCAAAAATTTCCCAAGTATAGATCCAAAAATTTCCCAACTATAGATCCAAAAATTTCCCAAGAATCGATCCAAAAATTTCCCAAGTATAGATCCAAAAATTTCCCAAGTATAGATCCAAAAATTTCCCAAGTATAGATCCAAAAATTTCCCAAGTATAGATCCAAAAATTTCCCAAGTATAAATCCAAAAATTTCCCAAGTATAGATCCAAAAATTTCCCAAGCATAGATCGAAAAATTTTCCAAGTATAGATCGAAAAATTTCCCAAGTATAGATCCAAAATTTCCCAAGTATAGATCAAAAAATTTCCCAAGTATAGATCGAAAAATTTCCCAAGTATAGATCCAAAAATTTTCCAAGTATAGATCCAAAAATTTCCCAAGTATAGATCGAAAAATTTCCCAAGTATAGATCGAAAAATTTCCCAAGTATACATCCAAAAATTTCCCAAGTATAGATCGAAAAATTTCCCAAGTATACATCCAAAAATTTACCAAGTATAGATCGAAAAATTTCCCAAGTATTGATCGAAAAATTTACCAAGTATAGATTCAAAAATTTCCCAAGAATAGATCCAAAAATTTCCCATGTATAGTACAAAAAATTTCCCAAGTATAGATCCAAAAATTTCCCAAGTATAGATCCAAAAATTTCCCAAGTATAGATCGAAAAATTTCCCTAGTATAGATCGAAAAATTTTCCAAGTATAGATCCAAAAATTTCCCAAGTATAGATCCAAAAATTTCCCAAGTATAGATCCAAAATTTCCCAAGAATAGATCCAAAAATTTCCCAAGTATAGATCGAAAAATTTCCCAAGTATAGATCCAAAAATTTCCCAAGTATAGATTCAAAAATTTTCCAAGTATAGATCGAAAAATTTCCCAAGTATAGATCCAAAAATTTCCCAAGTATAGATCGAAAAATTTCCCAAGTATAGATCGAAAAATTTCCCAAGTATACATCCAAAAATTTCCCAAGTATAGATCGAAAAATTTCCCAAGTATACATCCAAAAATTTACCAAGTATAGATCGAAAAATTTCCCAAGTATTGATCGAAAAATTTACCAAGTATAGATTCAAAAATTTCCCAAGAATAGATCCAAAAATTTCCCATGTATAGTACAAAAAATTTCCCAAGTATAGATCCAAAAATTTCCCAAGTATAGATCCAAAAATTTCCCAAGTATAGATCGAAAAATTTCCCTAGTATAGATCGAAAAATTTTCCAAGTATAGATCCAAAAATTTCCCAAGTATAGATCCAAAAATTTCCCAAGTATAGATCCAAAATTTCCCAAGAATAGATCCAAAAATTTCCCAAGTATAGATCGAAAAATTTCCCAAGTATAGATCCAAAAATTTCCCAAGTATAGATCCAAAAATTTCCCTAGTATAGATCGAAAAATTTTCCAAGTATAGATCCAAAAATTTCCCAAGTATAAATCCAAAAATTTCCCAAGTATAGATCCAAAAATTTCCCAAGCATAGATCGAAAAATTTTCCAAGTATAGATCAAAAAATTTGCCAAGTATAGATCCAAAATTTCCCAAGTATAGATCAAAAAATTTCCCAAGTATAGATCCAAAAATTTCCCAAGTATAGATCCAAAAATTTCCCAAGTATAGATCCAAAAATTTCCCAAGTATTGATCGAAAAATTTACCAAGTATAGATTCAAAAATTTCCCAAGAATAGATCCAAAAATTTCCCAAGCATAGATCGAAAAATTTTCCAAGTATAGATCAAAAAATTTCCCAAGTATAGATCCAAAATTTCCCAAGTATAGATCAAAAAATTTCCCAAGTATAGATCCAAAAATTTCCCAAGTATAGATCCAAAAATTTCCCAAGTATAGATCCAAAAATTTCCCAAGTATAGATCCAAAAATTTCCCAAGTATAAATCCAAAAATTTCCCAAGTATAGATCCAAAAATTTCCCAAGCATAGATCGAAAAATTTTCCAAGTATAGATCGAAAAATTTCCCAAGTATAGATCCAAAATTTCCCAAGTATAGATCAAAAAATTTCCCAAGTATAGATCGAAAAATTTCCCAAGTATAGATCCAAAAATTTCCCAAGTATAGATTCAAAAATTTTCCAAGTATAGATCGAAAAATTTCCCTAGTATAGATCGAAAAATTTCCCTAGTATAGATCCAAAAATTTCCCAAGTATAGATCCAAAAATTTCCCAAGTATAAATCCAAAAATTTCCCAAGTATAGATCCAAAAATTTCCCAAGCATAGATCGAAAAAATTTCCAAGTATAGATCGAAAAATTTCCCAAGTATAGATCCAAAATTTCCCAAGTATAAATCCAAAAATTTCCCAAGTATAGATCCAAAAATTTCCCAAGTATAGATCGAAAAATTTCCCAAGTATAGATCCAAAAATTTCCCAAGTATAGATCGAAAAATTTCCCAAGTATAGATCCACAAATTTCCCAAGTATACATCCAAAAATTTCCCAAGTATAGATCGAAAAATTTCCCTAGTATAGATCGAAAAATTTCCCTAGTATAGATCCAAAAATTTCCCAAGTATAGATCCAAAAATTTCCCAAGTATAGATCCAAAAATTTCCCAAGTATAGATCGAAAAATTTCCCAAGTATAGATCCAAAAATTTCCCAAGTATAGATTCAAAAATTTTCCAAGTATAGATCCAAAAATTTCCCAAGTATAGATCGAAATATTTCCCAAGTATAGATCGAAAAATTTCCCAAGTATACATCCAAAAATTTCCCAAGTATAGATCGAAAAATTTCCCAAGTATTGATCGAAAAATTTACCAAGTATAGATTCAAAAATTTACCAAGAATAGATCCAAAAATTTCCCATGTATAGTACAAAAAATTTCCCAAGTATAGATCCAAAAATTTCCCATGAATAGATCCAAAAATTTCCCAAGTATAGATCGAAAAATTTCCCAAGTATTGATCGAAAAATTTACCAAGTATAGATTCAAAAATTTCCCAAGAATAGATCCAAACATTTCCCATGTATAGTACAAAAAATTTCCCAAGTATAGATCCAAAAATTTCCCATGAATAGATCCAAAAATTTCCCAAGCATAGATCGAAAAATTTCCCTAGTATAGATCGAAAAATTTTCCAAGTATAGTTCCAAAAATTTTCCAAGTATAGATCCAAAAATTTCCCAAGTATAGATCCAAAAATTTCCCAAGTATAGATCCAAAAATTTCCCAAGTATAGATCGAAAAATTTCCCTAGTATAGATCGAAAAATTTTCCAAGTATAGATCCAAAAATTTCCCAAGTATAGATCCAAAAATTTCCCAAGTATAGATCCAAAATTTCCCAAGAATAGATCCAAAAATTTCCCAAGTATAGATCGAAAAATTTCCCAAGTATAGATCCAAAAATTTCCCAAGTATAGATCCAAAAATTTCCCTAGTATAGATCGAAAAATTTTCCAAGTATAGATCCAAAAATTTCCCAAGTATAAATCCAAAAATTTCCCAAGTATAGATCCAAAAATTTCCCAAGCATAGATCGAAAAATTTTCCAAGTATAGATCAAAAAATTTCCCAAGTATAGATCCAAAATTTCCCAAGTATAGATCAAAAAATTTCCCTAGTATAGATCGAAAAATTTTCCAAGTATAGATCCAAAAATTTCCCAAGTATAAATCCAAAAATTTCCCAAGTATAGATCCAAAAATTTCCCAAGCATAGATCGAAAAATTTTCCAAGTATAGATCGAAAAATTTCCCAAGTATAGATCCAAAATTTCCCAAGTATAGATCAAAAAATTTCCCAAGTATAGATCGAAAAATTTCCCAAGTATAGATCCAAAAATTTCCCAAGTATAGATTCAAAAATTTTCCAAGTATAGATCGAAAAATTTCCCAAGTATAGATCCAAAAATTTCCCAAGTATAGATCGAAAAATTTCCCAAGTATAGATCGAAAAATTTCCAAAGTATAGATCGAAAAATTTCCCAAGTATACATCCAAAAATTTACCAAGTATAGATCGAAAAATTTCCCAAGTATTGATCGAAAAATTTACCAAGTATAGATTCAAAAATTTCCAAGAATAGATCCAAAAATTTCCCATGTATAGTACAAAAAATTTCCCAAGTATAGATCCAAAAATTTCCCAAGTATAGATCCAAATATTTCCCAAGTATAGATCGAAAAATTTCCCTAGTATAGATCGAAAAATTTTCCAAGTATAGATCCAAAAATTTCCCAAGTATAGATCCAAAAATTTCCCAAGTATAGATCCAAAATTTCCCAAGAATAGATCCAAAAATTTCCCAAGTATAGATCGAAAAATTTCCCAAGTATAGATCCAAAAATTTACCAAGTATAGATCCAAAAATTTCCCTAGTATAGATCGAAAAATTTTCCAAGTATAGATCCAAAAATTTCCCAAGTATTAATCCAAAAATTTCCCAAGTATAGATCCAAAAATTTCCCAAGCATAGATCGAAAAATTTTCCAAGTATAGATCAAAAAATTTCCCAAGTATAGATCCAAAATTTCCCAAGTATAGATCAAAAAATTTCCCAAGTATAGATCGAAAAATTTCCCAAGTATATATCCAAAAATTTCCCAAGTATAGATTCAAAAATTTTCCAAGTATAGATCGAAAAATTTCCCAAGTATAGATCCAAAAATTTCCCAAGTATAGATCGAAAAATTTCCCAAGTATAGATCGAAAAATTTCCCAAGTATACATCCAAAAATTTCCCAAGTATAGATCGAAAAATTTCCCAAGTATTGATCGAAAAATTTACCAAGTATAGATTCAAAAATTTCCCAAGAATAGATCCAAATATTTCCCATGTATAGTTCAAAAAATTTCCCAAGTATAGATCCAAAAATTTCCCATGAATAGATCCAAAAATTTCAGAAGCATAGATCGAAAAATTTCCCTAGTATAGATCCAAAAATTTTCCAAGTATAGATCCAAAAATTTCCCAAGTATAGATCCAAAAATTTCCCAAGTATAGATCCAAAAATTTCCCAAGAATAGATACAAAAATTTCCCAAGTATAGATCCAAAAATTTCCCAAGTATAGATCCAAAAATTTCCCAAGTATAGATCCAAAAATTTCCCAAGTATAGATCCAAAAATTTCCCAAGTATGGATCCAAAAATTTCCCAAGCATAGATCGAAAAATTTTCCAAGTATAGATCGAAAAATTTCCCTAGTATAGATCCAAAAATTTCCCAAGTATAGATCCAAAAATTTCCCAAGTATAGATCGAAAAATTTCCCAAGTATAGATCCAAAAATTTCCCAAGTATAGATCGAAAAATTTCCCAAGTATAGATCCACAAATTTCCCAAGTATACATCCAAAAATTTCCCAAGTATAGATCGAAAAATTTCCCTAGTATAGATCGAAAAATTTCCCTAGTATAGATCCAAAAATTTCCCAAGTATAGATCCAAAAATTTCCCAAGTATAAATCCAAAAATTTCCCAAGTATAGATCCAAAAATTTCCCAAGCATAGATCGAAAAAATTTCCAAGTATAGATCGAAAAATTTCCCAAGTATAGATCCAAAATTTCCCAAGTATAGATCAAAAAATTTCCCAAGTATAGATCGAAAAATTTCCCAAGTATAGATCCAAAAATTTCCCTAGTATAGATCCAAAAATTTCAAAGTATAGATCCAAAAATTTCCCAAGTATAGATCCAAAAATTTCCCAAGTATAGATCCAAAAATTTCCCAAGTATAGATCGAAAAATTTCCCAAGTATAGATCGAAAAATTTCCCAAGTATAGATCCAAAAATTTCCCAAGTATAGATCCAAAAATTTCCCAAGTATGGATCCAAAAATTTCCCAAGCATAGATCGAAAAATTTTCCAAGTATAGATCGAAAAATTTCCCTAGTATAGATCCAAAAATTTCCCAAGTATAGATCCAAAAATTTCCCAAGTATAGATCGAAAAATTTCCCAAGTATAGATCCAAAAATTTCCCAAGTATAGATCCACAAATTTCCCAAGTATACATCCAAAAATTTCCCAAGTATAGATCGAAAAATTTCCCTAGTATAGATCGAAAAATTTCCCTAGTATAGATCCAAAAATTTCCCAAGTATAGATCCAAAAATTTCCCAAGTATAAATCCAAAAATTTCCCAAGTATAGATCCAAAAATTTCCCAAGCATAGATCGAAAAAATTTCCAAGTATAGATCGAAAAATTTCCCAAGTATAGATCGAAAAATTTCCCTAGTATAGATCGAAAAATTTTCCAAGTTTAGATCCAAAAATTTCCCAAGTATAGATCCAAAAATTTCCCAAGTATAGATCCAAAAATTTCCCAAGAATACATCCAAAAATTTCCCAAGTATAGATCCAAAAATTTCCCAAGTATAGATCCAAAAATTTCCCAAGTATAGATCCAAAAATTTCCCAAGTATAGATCGAAAAATTTCCCTAGTATAGATCGAAAAATTTTCCAAGTATAGATCCAAAATTTCCCAAGAATAGATCCAAAAATTTCCCAAGTATAGATCGAAAAATTTCCCAAGTATAGATCCAAAAATTTCCCAAGTATAGATCCAAAAATTTCCCAAGTATAGATCGAAAAATTTCCCTAGTTTAGATCGAAAAATTTTCCAAGTATAGATCCAAAAATTTCCCAAGTATAGATCCAAAAATTTCCCAACTATAGATCCAAAAATTTCCCAAGAATCGATCCAAAAATTTCCCAAGTATAGATCGAAAAATTTCCCAAGTATAGATCGAAAAATTTCCCTAGTATAGATCCAAAAATTTCCCAAGTATAGATCCAAAAATTTCCCAAGAATAGATCCAAAAATTTCCCAAGTATAGATCCAAAAATTTCCCAAGTATAGATCCAAAAATTTCCCAAGTATAGATCCAAAAATTTCCCAAGTATAGATCCAAAAATTTCCCAAGTATAGATCCAAAAATTTCCCAAGTATAGATCGAAAAATTTCCCTAGTATAGATCGAAAAATTTTCCTAGTATAGATCCAAAAATTTCCCAAGTATAGATCCAAAAAATTCCCAAGTATAGATCGAAAAATTTCCCAAATATAGTACGAAAAATTTCCCAAGTATAGATCCAAAAATTTTCCAAGTATAGATTGAAAAATTACCCAAGTATAGATCGAAAAATTTCCCAAGTATAGATCGAAAAATTTTCCAAGTATAGATCGAAAAATTTCCCAAGTATAGATCGAAAAATTTCCCAAGTATAGTACGAAAAATTTGCCAAGTATAGATCCAAAAATTTCCCAAGTATAGATCCAAAAATTTCCCAAGAATAGATCCAAAAATTTCCCAAGTATAGTACGAAAAATTTCCCAAGTATAGATCCAAAAATTTCCCAAGTATAGATCCAAAAATTTCACAAGTATACATCCAAAAACTTCCCAAGTATAGATCCAAAAATTTCCCAAGCATAGATCGAAAAATTTTCCAAGTATAGATCGAAAAATTTCCCAAGTATAGATCCAAAATTTCCCAAGTATAGATCCAAAAATTTCCCAAGTATAGATCGAAAAATTTCCCAAGTATAGATCCAAAAATTTCCCAAGTATAGATCCAAAAATTTCCCAAGTATAGATCCAAAAATTTCCCAAGTATAGATCCAAAAATTTCCCAAGTATAGATCGAAAAATTTCCCTAGTATAGATCGAAAAATTTCCAAGTATAGATCCAAAAATTTCCCAAGTATAGATCCAAAAATTTCCCAAGTATAGATCCAAAAATTTCCCAAGTATAGATCGAAAAATTTCCCAAGTATAGATCGAAAAATTTCCCTAGTATAGATCGAAAAATTTTCCAAGTATAGATCCAAAAATTTCCCAAGTATAGATCCAAAAATTTCCCAACTATAGATCCAAAAATTTCCCAAGAATCGATCCAAAAATTTCCCAAGTATAGATCCAAAAATTTCCCAAGTATAGATCCAAAAATTTCCCAAGTATAGATCCAAAAATTTCCCAAGTATAGATCCAAAAATTTCCCAAGTATAAATCCAAAAATTTCCCAAGTATAGATCCAAAAATTTCCCAAGCATAGATCGAAAAATTTTCCAAGTATAGATCGAAAAATTTCCCAAGTATAGATCCAAAATTTCCCAAGTATAGATCAAAAAATTTCCCAAGTATAGATCGAAAAATTTCCCAAGTATAGATCCAAAAATTTACCAAGTATAGATTCAAAAATTTTCCAAGTATAGATCGAAAAATTTCCCAAGTATAGATCCAAAAATTTCCCAAGTATAGATCGAAAAATTTCCCAAGTATAGATCGAAAAATTTCCCAAGTATACATCCAAAAATTTCCCAAGTATAGATCGAAAAATTTCCCAAGTATACATCCAAAAATTTACCAAGTATAGATCGAAAAATTTCCCAAGTATTGATCGAAAAATTTACCAAGTATAGATTCAAAAATTTCCCAAGAATAGATCCAAAAATTTCCCATGTATAGTACAAAAAATTTCCCAAGTATAGATCCAAAAATTTCCCAAGTATAGATCCAAAAATTTCCCAAGTATAGATCGAAAAATTTCCCTAGTATAGATCGAAAAATTTTCCAAGTATAGATCCAAAAATTTCCCAAGTATAGATCCAAAAATTTCCCAAGTATAGATCCAAAATTTCCCAAGAATAGATCCAAAAATTTCCCAAGTATAGATCGAAAAATTTCCCAAGTATAGATCCAAAAATTTCCCAAGTATAGATTCAAAAATTTTCCAAGTATAGATCGAAAAATTTCCCAAGTATAGATCCAAAAATTTCCCAAGTATAGATCGAAAAATTTCCCAAGTATAGATCGAAAAATTTCCCAAGTATACATCCAAAAATTTCCCAAGTATAGATCGAAAAATTTCCCAAGTATACATCCAAAAATTTACCAAGTATAGATCGAAAAATTTCCCAAGTATTGATCGAAAAATTTACCAAGTATAGATTCAAAAATTTCCCAAGAATAGATCCAAAAATTTCCCATGTATAGTACAAAAAATTTCCCAAGTATAGATCCAAAAATTTCCCAAGTATAGATCCAAAAATTTCCCAAGTATAGATCGAAAAATTTCCCTAGTATAGATCGAAAAATTTTCCAAGTATAGATCCAAAAATTTCCCAAGTATAGATCCAAAAATTTCCCAAGTATAGATCCAAAATTTCCCAAGAATAGATCCAAAAATTTCCCAAGTATAGATCGAAAAATTTCCCAAGTATAGATCCAAAAATTTCCCAAGTATAGATCCAAAAATTTCCCTAGTATAGATCGAAAAATTTTCCAAGTATAGATCCAAAAATTTCCCAAGTATAAATCCAAAAATTTCCCAAGTATAGATCCAAAAATTTCCCAAGTATAGATCCAAAAATTTCCCAAGTATTGATCGAAAAATTTACCAAGTATAGATTCAAAAATTTCCCAAGAATAGATCCAAAAATTTCCCAAGCATAGATCGAAAAATTTTCCAAGTATAGATCAAAAAATTTCCCAAGTATAGATCCAAAATTTCCCAAGTATAGATCAAAAAATTTCCCAAGTATAGATCCAAAAATTTCCCAAGTATAGATCCAAAAATTTCCCAAGTATAGATCCAAAAATTTCCCAAGTATAGATCCAAAAATTTCCCAAGTATAAATCCAAAAATTTCCCAAGTATAGATCCAAAAATTTCCCAAGCATAGATCGAAAAATTTTCCAAGTATAGATCGAAAAATTTCCCAAGTATAGATCCAAAATTTCCCAAGTATAGATCAAAAAATTTCCCAAGTATAGATCGAAAAATTTCCCAAGTATAGATCCAAAAATTTCAAAAGTATAGATTCAAAAATTTTCCAAGTATAGATCGAAAAATTTCCCTAGTATAGATCGAAAAATTTCCCTAGTATAGATCCAAAAATTTCCCAAGTATAGATCCAAAAATTTCCCAAGTATAAATCCAAAAATTTCCCAAGTATAGATCCAAAAATTTCCCAAGCATAGATCGAAAAAATTTCCAAGTATAGATCGAAAAATTTCCCAAGTATAGATCCAAAATTTCCCAAGTATAAATCCAAAAATTTCCCAAGTATAGATCCAAAAATTTCCCAAGCATAGATCGAAAAATTTTCCAAGTATAGATCGAAAAATTTCCCTAGTATAGATCCAAAAATTTCCCAAGTATAGATCCAAAAATTTCCCAAGTATAGATCGAAAAATTTCCCAAGTATAGATCCAAAAATTTCCCAAGTATAGATCGAAAAATTTCCCAAGTATAGATCCACAAATTTCCCAAGTATACATCCAAAAATTTCCCAAGTATAGATCGAAAAATTTCCCTAGTATAGATCGAAAAATTTCCCTAGTATAGATCCAAAAATTTCCCAAGTATAGATCCAAAAATTTCCCAAGTATAGATCCAAAAATTTCCCAAGTATAGATCGAAAAATTTCCCAAGTATAGATCCAAAAATTTCCCAAGTATAGATTCAAAAATTTTCCAAGTATAGATCCAAAAATTTCCCAAGTATAGATCGAAAAATTTCCCAAGTATAGATCGAAAAATTTCCCAAGTATACATCCAAAAATTTCCCAAGTATAGATCGAAAAATTTCCCAAGTATTGATCGAAAAATTTACCAAGTATAGATTCAAAAATTTACCAAGAATAGATCCAAAAATTTCCCATGTATAGTACAAAAAATTTCCCAAGTATAGATCCAAAAATTTCCCATGAATAGATCCAAAAATTTCCCAAGTATAGATCCAAAAATTTCCCAAGTATTGATCGAAAAATTTACCAAGTATAGATTCAAAAATTTCCCAAGAATAGATCCAAACATTTCCCATGTATAGTACAAAAAATTTCCCAAGTATAGATCCAAAAATTTCCCATGAATAGATCCAAAAATTTCCCAAGCATAGATCGAAAAATTTCCCTAGTATAGATCGAAAAATTTTCCAAGTATAGTTCCAAAAATTTTCCAAGTATAGATCCAAAAATTTCCCAAGTATAGATCCAAAAATTTCCCAAGTATAGATCCAAAAATTTCCCAAGTATAGATCGAAAAATTTCCCTAGTATAGATCGAAAAATTTTCCAAGTATAGATCCAAAAATTTCCCAAGTATAGATCCAAAAATTTCCCAAGTATAGATCCAAAATTTCCCAAGAATAGATCCAAAAATTTCCCAAGTATAGATCGAAAAATTTCCCAAGTATAGATCCAAAAATTTCCCAAGTATAGATCCAAAAATTTCCCTAGTATAGATCGAAAAATTTTCCAAGTATAGATCCAAAAATTTCCCAAGTATAAATCCAAAAATTTCCCAAGTATAGATCCAAAAATTTCCCAAGCATAGATCGAAAAATTTTCCAAGTATAGATCAAAAAATTTCCCAAGTATAGATCCAAAATTTCCCAAGTATAGATCAAAAAATTTCCCTAGTATAGATCGAAAAATTTTCCAAGTATAGATCCAAAAATTTCCCAAGTATAAATCCAAAAATTTCCCAAGTATAGATCCAAAAATTTCCCAAGCATAGATCGAAAAATTTTCCAAGTATAGATCAAAAAATTTCCCAAGTATAGATCCAAAATTTCCCAAGTATAGATCAAAAAATTTCCCAAGTATAGATCCAAAAATTTCCCAAGTATAGATCCAAAAATTTCCCAAGTATAGATCCAAAAATTTCCCAAGTATAGATCCAAAAATTTCCCAAGTATAAATCCAAAAATTTCCCAAGTATAGATCGAAAAAATTCCCAAGTATACATCCAAAAATTTCCCAAGTATAGATCGAAAAATTTCCCAAGTATAGATCGAAAAATTTCCCAAGATCCAAAAATTTCCCAAGTATAGATCCAAAATTTCCCAAGTATAGATCAAAAAATTTCCCAAGTATAGATCGAAAAATTTCCCAAGTATACATCCAAAAATTTCCCAAGTATAGATCGAAAAATTTCCCAAGTATACATCCAAAAATTTACCAAGTATAGATCGAAAAATTTCCCAAGTATTGATCGAAAAATTTACCAAGTATAGATTCAAAAATTTCCCAAGAATAGATCCAAAAATTTCCCATGTATAGTACAAAAAATTTCCCAAGTATAGATCCAAAAATTTCCCAAGTATAGATCCAAAAATTTCCCAAGTATAGATCGAAAAATTTCCCTAGTATAGATCGAAAAATTTTCCAAGTATAGATCCAAAAATTTCCCAAGTATAGATCCAAAAATTTCCCAAGTATAGATCCAAAATTTCCCAAGAATAGATCCAAAAATTTCCCAAGTATAGATCGAAAAATTTCCCAAGTATAGATCCAAAAATTTCCCAAGTATAGATTCAAAAATTTTCCAAGTATAGATCGAAAAATTTCCCAAGTATAGATCCAAAAATTTCCCAAGTATAGATCGAAAAATTTCCCAAGTATAGATCGAAAAATTTCCCAAGTATACATCCAAAAATTTCCCAAGTATAGATCGAAAAATTTCCCAAGTATACATCCAAAAATTTACCAAGTATAGATCGAAAAATTTCCCAAGTATTGATCGAAAAATTTACCAAGTATAGATTCAAAAATTTCCCAAGAATAGATCCAAAAATTTCCCATGTATAGTACAAAAAATTTCCCAAGTATAGATCCAAAAATTTCCCAAGTATAGATCCAAAAATTTCCCAAGTATAGATCGAAAAATTTCCCTAGTATAGATCGAAAAATTTTCCAAGTATAGATCCAAAAATTTCCCAAGTATAGATCCAAAAATTTCCCAAGTATAGATCCAAAATTTCCCAAGAATAGATCCAAAAATTTCCCAAGTATAGATCGAAAAATTTCCCAAGTATAGATCCAAAAATTTCCCAAGTATAGATCCAAAAATTTCCCTAGTATAGATCGAAAAATTTTCCAAGTATAGATCCAAAAATTTCCCAAGTATAAATCCAAAAATTTCCCAAGTATAGATCCAAAAATTTCCCAAGTATAGATCCAAAAATTTCCCAAGTATTGATCGAAAAATTTACCAAGTATAGATTCAAAAATTTCCCAAGAATAGATCCAAAAATTTCCCAAGCATAGATCGAAAAATTTTCCAAGTATAGATCAAAAAATTTCCCAAGTATAGATCCAAAATTTCCCAAGTATAGATCAAAAAATTTCCCAAGTATAGATCCAAAAATTTCCCAAGTATAGATCCAAAAATTTCCCAAGTATAGATCCAAAAATTTCCCAAGTATAGATCCAAAAATTTCCCAAGTATAAATCCAAAAATTTCCCAAGTATAGATCCAAAAATTTCCCAAGCATAGATCGAAAAATTTTCCAAGTATAGATCGAAAAATTTCCCAAGTATAGATCCAAAATTTCCCAAGTATAGATCAAAAAATTTCCCAAGTATAGATCGAAAAATTTCCCAAGTATAGATCCAAAAATTTCAAAAGTATAGATTCAAAAATTTTCCAAGTATAGATCGAAAAATTTCCCTAGTATAGATCGAAAAATTTCCCTAGTATAGATCCAAAAATTTCCCAAGTATAGATCCAAAAATTTCCCAAGTATAAATCCAAAAATTTCCCAAGTATAGATCCAAAAATTTCCCAAGCATAGATCGAAAAAATTTCCAAGTATAGATCGAAAAATTTCCCAAGTATAGATCCAAAATTTCCCAAGTATAAATCCAAAAATTTCCCAAGTATAGATCCAAAAATTTCCCAAGCATAGATCGAAAAATTTTCCAAGTATAGATCGAAAAATTTCCCTAGTATAGATCCAAAAATTTCCCAAGTATAGATCCAAAAATTTCCCAAGTATAGATCGAAAAATTTCCCAAGTATAGATCCAAAAATTTCCCAAGTATAGATCGAAAAATTTCCCAAGTATAGATCCACAAATTTCCCAAGTATACATCCAAAAATTTCCCAAGTATAGATCGAAAAATTTCCCTAGTATAGATCGAAAAATTTCCCTAGTATAGATCCAAAAATTTCCCAAGTATAGATCCAAAAATTTCCCAAGTATAGATCCAAAAATTTCCCAAGTATAGATCGAAAAATTTCCCAAGTATAGATCCAAAAATTTCCCAAGTATAGATTCAAAAATTTTCCAAGTATAGATCCAAAAATTTCCCAAGTATAGATCGAAAAATTTCCCAAGTATAGATCGAAAAATTTCCCAAGTATACATCCAAAAATTTCCCAAGTATAGATCGAAAAATTTCCCAAGTATTGATCGAAAAATTTACCAAGTATAGATTCAAAAATTTACCAAGAATAGATCCAAAAATTTCCCATGTATAGTACAAAAAATTTCCCAAGTATAGATCCAAAAATTTCCCATGAATAGATCCAAAAATTTCCCAAGTATAGATCGAAAAATTTCCCAAGTATTGATCGAAAAATTTACCAAGTATAGATTCAAAAATTTCCCAAGAATAGATCCAAACATTT
Source organism: Odiellus spinosus (assembly GCA_963920705.1). Taxonomy (NCBI): domain Eukaryota; kingdom Metazoa; phylum Arthropoda; class Arachnida; order Opiliones; family Phalangiidae; genus Odiellus; species Odiellus spinosus. The sequence goes on along the minus strand of CAWUCO010000219.1, from coordinate 458,863 downwards.
CCCATGTATAGTACAAAAAATTTCCCAAGTATAGATCCAAAAATTTCCCATGAATAGATCCAAAAATTTCCCAAGCATAGATCGAAAAATTTCCCTAGTATAGATCGAAAAATTTTCCAAGTATAGTTCCAAAAATTTTCCAAGTATAGATCCAAAAATTTCCCAAGTATAGATCCAAAAATTTCCCAAGTATAGATCCAAAAATTTCCCAAGTATAGATCGAAAAATTTCCCTAGTATAGATCGAAAAATTTTCCAAGTATAGATCCAAAAATTTCCCAAGTATAGATCCAAAAATTTCCCAAGTATAGATCCAAAATTTCCCAAGAATAGATCCAAAAATTTCCCAAGTATAGATCGAAAAATTTCCCAAGTATAGATCCAAAAATTTCCCAAGTATAGATCCAAAAATTTCCCTAGTATAGATCGAAAAATTTTCCAAGTATAGATCCAAAAATTTCCCAAGTATAAATCCAAAAATTTCCCAAGTATAGATCCAAAAATTTCCCAAGCATAGATCGAAAAATTTTCCAAGTATAGATCAAAAAATTTCCCAAGTATAGATCCAAAATTTCCCAAGTATAGATCAAAAAATTTCCCTAGTATAGATCGAAAAATTTTCCAAGTATAGATCCAAAAATTTCCCAAGTATAAATCCAAAAATTTCCCAAGTATAGATCCAAAAATTTCCCAAGCATAGATCGAAAAATTTTCCAAGTATAGATCAAAAAATTTCCCAAGTATAGATCCAAAATTTCCCAAGTATAGATCAAAAAATTTCCCAAGTATAGATCCAAAAATTTCCCAAGTATAGATCCAAAAATTTCCCAAGAATAGATCCAAAAATTTCCCAAGTATAGATCCAAAAATTTCCCAAGTATAAATCCAAAAATTTCCCAAGTATAGATCGAAAAAATTCCCAAGTATACATCCAAAAATTTCCCAAGTATAGATCGAAAAATTTCCCAAGTATAGATCGAAAAATTTCCCAAGATCCAAAAATTTCCCAAGTATAGATCCAAAATTTCCCAAGTATAGATCAAAAAATTTCCCAAGTATAGATCGAAAAATTTCCCAAGTATAGATCAAAAATTTCCCAAGTATAGATTCAAAAATTTTCCAAGTATAGATCGAAAAATTTCCCAAGTATAGATCGAAAAATTTCCCAAGTATAGATCGAAAAATTTCCCAAGTATAGATCGAAAAAATTCCCAAGTATACATCCAAAAATTTCCCAAGTATAGATCGAAAAATTTCCCAAGTATTGATCGAAAAATTTACCAAGTATAGATTCAAAAATTTCCCAAGAATAGATCCAAAAATTTCCCATGTATAGTACAAAAAATTTCCCAAGTATAGATCCAAAAATTTCCCATGAATAGATCCAAAAATTTCCCAAGCATAGATCGAAAAATTTCCCTAGTATAGATCGAAAAATTTTCCAAGTATAGTTCCAATAATTTTCCAAGTATAGATCCAAAAATTTCCCAAGTATAGATCCAAAAATTTCAAAAGAATAGATACAAAAATTTCCCAAGTATAGATCCAAAAATTTCCCAAGTATAGATCCAAAAATTTCCCAAGTATAGATCCAAAAATTTCCCAAGTATAGATCCAAAAATTTCCCAAGTATAGATCCAAAAATTTCCCAAGCATAGATCGAAAAATTTTCCAAGTATAGATCGAAAAATTTCCCTAGTATAGATCCAAAAATTTCCCAAGTATAGATCCAAAAATTTCCCAAGTATAGATCGAAAAATTTCCCAAGTATAGATCCAAAAATTTCCCAAGTATAGATCGAAAAATTTCCCAAGTATAGATCCACAAATTTCCCAAGTATACATCCAAAAATTTCCCAAGTATAGATCGAAAAATTTCCCTAGTATAGATCGAAAAATTTCCCTAGTATAGATCCAAAAATTTCCCAAGTATAGATCCAAAAATTTCCCAAGTATAGATCCAAAAATTTCCCAAGTATAGATCGAAAAATTTCCCAAGTATAGATCCAAAAATTTCCCAAGTATAGATTCAAAAATTTTCCAAGTATAGATCCAAAAATTTCCCAAGTATAGATCGAAAAATTTCCCAAGTATAGATCGAAAAATTTCCCAAGTATACATCCAAAAATTTCCCAAGTATAGATCGAAAAATTTCCCAAGTATTGATCGAAAAATTTACCAAGTATAGATTCAAAAATTTACCAAGAATAGATCCAAAAATTTCCCATGTATAGTACAAAAAATTTCCCAAGTATAGATCCAAAAATTTCCCATGAATATATCCAAAAATTTCCCAAGCATAGATCGAAAAATTTCCCTAGTATAGATCGAAAAATTTTCCAAGTATAGATCCAAAAATTTCCCAAGTATAGATCCAAAAATTTCCCAAGTATAGATCCAAAAATTTCCCAAGTATAGATACAAAAATTTCCCAAGTATAGATCCAAAAATTTCCCAAGTATAGATCGAAAAATTTCCCAAGTATAGATCGAAAAATTTCCCAAGTATACATCCAAAAATTTCCCAAGTATAGATCGAAAAATTTCCCAAGTATTGATCGAAAAATTTACCAAGTATAGATTCAAAAATTTACCAAGAATAGATCCAAAAATTTCCCATGTATAGTACAAAAAATTTCCCAAGTATAGATCCAAAAATTTCCCATGAATATATCCAAAAATTTCCCAAGCATAGATCGAAAAATTTCCCTAGTATAGATCGAAAAATTTTCCAAGTATAGATCCAAAAATTTCCCAAGTATAAATCCAAAAATTTCCCAAGTATAGATCCAAAAATTTCCCAAGCATAGATCGAAAAATTTTCCAAGTATAGATCCACAAATTTCCCAAATATACATCCAAAAATTTCCCAAGTATAGATCGAAAAATTTCCCAAGTATAGATCGAAAAATTTCCCAAGTATAGATCCAAAAATTTCCCATGAATAGATCCAAAAATTTCCCAAGTATAGATCCAAAAATTTCACAAGTATACATCCAAAAATTTCCCAAGTATAGATCCAAAAATTTCCCAAGTATGGATCCCAAAATTTCCCAAGTATAGATCCAAAAATTTCCCAAGTAGAGATTCAAAAATTTCCTAAGTAGAGATTCAAAAATTTCCCAAGTAGAGAATCAAAAATTTCCCAAGTAGAGATTCAAAAATTTCCCATGTAGCGATTCAAAAATTTCCCAAGTAGAGATTCAAAAATTTCCCAATTAGAGATTCAAAAATTTCCCAAGTAGAGATTCAAAAATTTCCCAAGTAGAGATTAAAAATTTCCCAAGTAGAGATCCAAAAATTTCCCAAGTATAGATCCAAAAATTTCCCAAGTATAGATCCTAAAATTTCCCAAGTATATATCCAAAAATTTCCCAAGTATAGATCCAAAAATTTCCCAAGTATAGATCCAAAAATTTCCCAAGAATAGATCCAAAAAATTCCCAAGTATAGATCGAAAAATTTCCCAAGTATAGTACGAAAAATTTCCCAAGTATAGATCCAAAAATTTCCCAAGTATAGATCCAAAAATTTCCCAAGTATAGATCAATAAATTTCCCAAGAATAGATCGAAAAATTACCCAAGTATAGATCGAAAAATTTCCCAAGTATAGATCGAAAAATTTTCCAAGTATAGATCCAAAATTTCCCAAGTATAGATCAAAAAATTTCCCAAGTATAGATCGAAAAATTTCCCAAGTATAGATCCAAAAATTTCCCAAGTATAGATTCAAAAATTTTCCAAGTATAGATCCAAAAATTTCCCAAGTATAGATCGAAAAATTTCCCAAGTATAGATCGAAAAATTTCCCAAGTATACATCCAAAAATTTCCCAAGTATAGATCGAAAAATTTCCCAAGTATTGATCGAAAAATTTACCAAGTATAGATTCAAAAATTTACCAAGAATAGATCCAAAAATTTCCCATGTATGGTACAAAAAATTTCCCAAGTATAGATCCAAAAATTTCCCATGAATATATCCAAAAATTTCCCAAGCATAGATCGAAAAATTTCCCTAGTATAGATCGAAAAATTTTCCAAGTATAGATCCAAAAATTTCCCAAGTATAGATCCAAAAATTTCCCAAGTATAGATCCAAAAATTTCCCAAGAATAGATACAAAAATTTCCCAAGTATAGATCCAAAAATTTCCCAAGTATAGATCCAAAAATTTCCCAAGTATAGATCCAAAAATTTCCCAAGTATAGATCCAAAAATTTCCCAAGCATAGATCGAAAAATTTTCCAAGTATAGATCGAAAAATTTCCCTAGTAGAGATCCAAAAATTTCCCAAGTATAGATCCAAAAATTTCCCAAGTATAGATCGAAAAATTTCCCAAGTATAGATCCAAAAATTTCCCAAGTATAGATCGAAAAATTTCCCAAGTATAGATCCACAAATTTCCCAAATATACATCCAAAAATTTCCCAAGTATAGATCGAAAAATTTCCCTAGTATAGATCCAAAAATTTAACAAGTATAGATCGAAAAATTTCCCAAGTATAGATCCAAAAATTTCCCAAGTATAGATCGAAAAATTTCCCAAGTATAGATCCACAAATTTCCCAAATATACATCCAAAAATTTCGCAAGTATAGATCGAAAAATTTCCCAAGTATAGATCGAAAAATTTCCCAAGTATAGATCCAAAAATTTCCCATGTATAGTACGAAAAATTTCCCAAGTATAGATCCAAAAATTTCCCATGAATAGATCCAAAAATTTCCCAAGTATAGATCCAAAAATTTCACAAGTATACATCCAAAAATTTCCCAAGTATAGATCCAAAAATTTCCCAAGTATGGATCCCAAAATTTCCCAAGTATAGATCCAAAAATTTGCCAAGTAGAGATTCAAAAATTTCCTAAGTAGAGATTCAAAAATTTCCCAAGTAGAGAATCAAAAATTTCCCAAGTAGAGATTCAAAAATTTCCCATGTAGCGATTCAAAAATTTCCCAAGTAGAGATTCAAAAATTTCCCAATTAGAGATTCAAAAATTTCCCAAGTAGAAATTCAAAAATTTCCCAAGTAGAGATTAAAAATTTCCCAAGAAGAGATCCAAAAATTTCCCAAGTATAGATCCAAAAATTTCCCAAGTATAGATCCTAAAATTTCCCAAGTATATATCCAAAAATTTCCCAAGTATAGATCCAAAAATTTCCCAAGTATAGATCCAAAAATTTCCCAAGAATAGATCCAAAAAATTCCCAAGTATAGATCGAAAAATTTCCCAAGTATAGTACGAAAAATTTCCCAAGTATAGATCCAAAAATTTCCCAAGTATAGATCCAAAAATTTCCCAAGTATAGATCAATAAATTTCCCAAGAATAGATCGAAAAATTACCCAAGTATAGATCGAAAAATTTTCCAAGTATAGATCGAAAAATTTCCCAAATAGAGGTCGAAAAATTTCCCAAGTATAGTACGAAAAATTTGCCAAGTATAGATCGAAAAATTTCCCAAGTATAGATCCAAAAATTTCCCAAGAATAGATCCAAAAATTTCCCAAGTATAGTACGAAAAATTTCCCAAGTATAGATCCAAAAATTTCCCAAGTATAGATCCAAAAATTTCCCAAGCATAGATCGAAAAATTTTCCAAGTATAGATCGAAAAATTTCCCAAGTATAGATCCAAAATTTCCCAAGTAAAGATCCAAAAATTTCCCAAGTATAGATCGAAAAATTTCTCAAGTATAGATCCAATAATTTCCCAAGTATAGATCCAAAAATTTCCCAAGTATAGATCCAAAAATTTCCCAAGTATAGATCGAAAAATTTCCCAAGTATAGATCCAAAAATTTCCCAAGTATAGATCCTAAAATTTCCCAAGTATATATCCAAAAATTTCCCAAGTATAGATCCAAAAATTTCCCAAGTATAGATCCAATAATTTCCCAAGAATAGATCCAAAAAATTCCCAAGTATAGATCGAAAAATTTCCCAAGTATAGTACGAAAAATTTCCCAAGTATAGATCCAAAAATTTCCCAAGTATAGATCCAAAAATTTCCCAAGTATAGATCAATAAATTTCCCAAGAATAGATCGAAAAATTACCCAAGTATAGATCGAAAAATTTCCCAAGTATAGATCGAAAAATTTTCCAAGTATAGATCGAAAAATTTCCCAAATATAGATCGAAAAATTTCCCTAGTATAGATCGAAAAATTTTCCAAGTATAGATCCAAAAATTTCCCAAGTATAGATCCAAAAATTTCCCAAGTATAGATCCAAAAATTTCCCAAGAATAGATCCAAAAATTTCCCAAGTATAGATCCAAAAATTTCCCAAGTATAGATCCAAAAATTTCCCAAGCATAGATCCAAAAATTTCCTAAGTATAGATCCAAAAATTTCCCAAGTGTAGATCCAAAAATTTCCCAAGAATAGATCCAAAAATTTCCCAAGTATAGTACGAAAAATTTCCCAGTATAGATCCAAAAATTTCCCAAGTATAGATCCCAAAATTTCCCAAGTATAGATCCAAAAATTTCCCAAGTATAGATCCAAAAATTTACCAAGTATAGATCCAAAAATTTCCCAAGCATAGATCCAAAAATTTCCCAAGTATAGATCCAAAAATTTCCCAAGTATAGATCGAAAAATTTCCCAAGTATAGAGCCAAAAATTTCCCAAGTATAGATCGAAAAATTTACCAAGTATAGATCCACAAATTTCCCAAGTATACATCCAAAAATTTCCCAAGTATAGATCGAAAAATTTCCCTAGTATAGATCGAAAAATTTCCCAAGTATAGATCGAAAAATTTCCCAAGTATAGATCCAAAAATTTCCCAAGAATAGATCCAAAAATTTCCCATGTATAGTACGAAAAATTTCCCAAGTATAGATCCAAAAATTTCCCATGAATAGATCCAAAAATTTCCTAAGTATAGATCCAAAAATTTCCCAAGTATAGATCCAAAAATTTACCAAGTATAGATCCAAAAATTTCCCAAGCATAGATCGAAAAATTTTCCAAGTATAGATCGAAAAATTTCCCTAGTATAGATCCAAAAATTTCCCAAGTATAGATCCAAAAATTTCCCAAGTATAGATCGAAAAATTTCCCAAGTATAGATCAAAAATTTCCCAAGTATACATCGAAAAATTTCCCAAGTATAGATCCACAAATTTCCCAAATATACATCCAAAAATTTCCCAAGTATAGATCGAAAAATTTCCCTAGTATAGATCGAAAAATTTCCCAAGTATAGATCGAAAAATTTCAAAAGTATAGATCCAAAAATTCCCCAAGAATAGATCCAAAAATTTCCCATGTATAGTACGAAAAATTTCCCAAGTATAGATCCAAAAATTTCCCATGAATAGATCCAAAAATTTCCCAAGTATAGATCCAAAAATTTCCCAAGTATAGATCCAAAAATTTCCCAAGTATAGATCCAAAAATTTCCCAAGTATAGATCGAAAAATTTCCCAAGTATAGAGCCAAAAATTTCCCAAGTATAGATCCACAAATTTCCCAAGTATACATCCAAAAATTTCCCAAGTATAGATCGAAAAATTTCCCTAGTATAGATCGAAAAATTTCCCAAGTATAGATCGAAAAATTTCCCAAGTATAGATCCAAAAATTTCCCAATAATAGATCCAAAAATTTCCCATGTATAGTACGAAAAATTTCCCAAGTATAGATCCAAAAATTTCCCATGAATAGATCCAAAAATTTCCTAAGTATAGATCCAAAAATTTCCCAAGTATAGATCCAAAAATTTACCAAGTATAGATCCAAAAATTTCCCAAGCATAGATCGAAAAATTTTCCAAGTATAGATCGAAAAATTTCCCTAGTATAGATCCAAAAATTTCCCAAGTATAGATCCAAAAATTTCCCAAGTATAGATCGAAAAATTTCCCAAGTATAGATCCAAAAATTTCCCAAGTATAGATCGAAAAATTTCCCAAGTATAGATCCACAAATTTCCCAAATATACATCCAAAAATTTCCCAAGTATAGATCGAAAAATTTCCCTAGTATAGATCGAAAAATTTCCCAAGTATAGATAGAAAAATTTCCCAAGTATAGATCCAAAAATTCCCCAAGAATAGATCCAAAAATTTCCCATGTATAGTACGAAAAATTTCCCAAGTATAGATCCAAAAATTTCCCATGAATAGATCCAAAAATTTCCCAAGTATAGATCCAAAAATTTCCCAAGTATAGATCCAAAAATTTCACAAGTATACATCCAAAAATTTCCCAAGTATAGATCCAAAAATTTCCCAAGTATAGATCCCAAAATTTCCCAAGTATAGATCCAAAAATTTCCCAAGTAGAGATTCAAAAATTTCCTAAGTAGAGATTCAAAAATTTCCCAAGTAGAGAATCAAAAATTTCCCAAGTAGAGATTCAAAAATTTCCCATGTAGCGATTCAAAAATTTCCCAAGTAGAGATTCAAAAATTTCCCAATTAGAGATTCAAAAATTTCCCAAGTAGAGATTCAAAAATTTCCCAAGTAGAGATTAAAAATTTCCCAAGTAGAGATCCAAAAATTTCCCAAGTATAGATCCAAAAATTTCCCAAGTATAGATCCTAAAATTTCCCAAGTATATATCCAAAAATTTCCCAAGTATAGATCCAAAAATTTCCCAAGTATAGATCCAAAAATTTCCCAAGAATAGATCCAAAAAATTCCCAAGTATAGATCGAAAAATTTCCCAAGTATAGTACGAAAAATTTCCCAAGTATAGATCCAAAAATTTCCCAAGTATAGATCCAAAATTTTCCCAAGTATAGATCAATAAATTTCCCAAGAATAGATCGAAAAATTACCCAAGTATAGATCGAAAAATTTCCCAAGTATAGATCGAAAAATTTTCCAAGTATAGATCCAAAATTTCCCAAGTATAGATCAAAAAATTTCCCAAGTATAGATCGAAAAATTTCCCAAGTATAGATCCAAAAATTTCCCAAGTATAGATTCAAAAATTTTCCAAGTATAGATCCAAAAATTTCCCAAGTATAGATCGAAAAATTTCCCAAGTATAGATCGAAAAATTTCCCAAGTATACATCCAAAAATTTCCCAAGTATAGATCGAAAAATTTCCCAAGTATTGATCGAAAAATTTACCAAGTATAGATTCAAAAATTTACCAAGAATAGATCCAAAAATTTCCCATGTATAGTACAAAAAATTTCCCAAGTATAGATCCAAAAATTTCCCATGAATATATCCAAAAATTTCCCAAGCATAGATCGAAAAATTTCCCTAGTATAGATCGAAAAATTTTCCAAGTATAGATCCAAAAATTTCCCAAGTATAGATCCAAAAATTTCCCAAGTATAGATCCAAAAATTTCCCAAGTATAGATCCAAAAATTTCCCAAGTATAGATCCAAAAATTTCCCAAGTATAGATCGAAAAATTTCCCAAGTATAGATCCACAAATTTCCCAAATATACATCCAAAAATTTCCCAAGTATAGATCGAAAAATTTCCCTAGTATAGATCCAAAAATTTCCCAAGTATAGATCGAAAAATTTCCCAAGTATAGATCCAAAAATTTCCCAAGTATAGATCGAAAAATTTCCCAAGTATAGATCCACAAATTTCCCAAATATACATCCAAAAATTTCCCAAGTATAGATCGAAAAATTTCCCAAGTATAGATCGAAAAATTTCCCAAGTATAGATCCAAAAATTTCCCATGTATAGTACGAAAAATTTCCCAAGTATAGATCCAAAAATTTCCCATGAATAGATCCAAAAATTTCCCAAGTATAGATCCAAAAATTTCACAAGTATACATCCTAAAATTTCCCAAGTATAGATCCAAAATTTCCCAAGTATAGATCAAAAAATTTCCCAAGTATAAATCCAAAAATTTCCCAAGTATAGATCCAAAAATTTCCCAAGTATAGATCCAAAAATTTCCCAAGTATAGATCCAAAAATTTCCCAAGTATAAATCCAAAAATTTCCCAAGTATAGATCCAAAAATTTCCCAAGCATAGATCGAAAAATTTCCCTAGTATAGATCGAAAAATTTTCCAAGTATAGTTCCAAAAATTTTCCAAGTATAGATCCAAAAATTTCCCAAGTATAGATCCAAAAATTTCCCAAGAATAGATACAAAAATTTCCCAAGTATAGATCCAAAAATTTCCCAAGTATAGATCCAAATATTTCCCAAGTATAGATCCAAAAATTTCCCAAGTATAGATCCAAAAATTTCCCAAGTATAGATCCAAAAATTTCCCAAGCATAGATCGAAAAATTTTCCAAGTATAGATCGAAAAATTTCCCTAGTATAGATCCAAAAATTTCCCAAGTATAGATCCAAAAATTTCCCAAGTATAGATCCAAAAATTTCCCAAGTATAGATCGAAAAATTTCCCAAGTATAGATCCAAAAATTTCCCAAGTATAGATTCAAAAATTTTCCAAGTATAGATCCAAAAATTTCCCAAGTATAGATCCAAAAATTTCCCAAGAATAGATACAAAAATTTCCCAAGTATAGATCCAAAAATTTCCCAAGTATAGATCCAAATATTTCCCAAGTATAGATCCAAAAATTTCCCAAGTATAGATCCAAAAATTTCCCAAGTATAGATACAAAAATTTCCCAAGCATAGATCGAAAAATTTTCCAAGTATAGATCGAAAAATATCCCTAGTATAGATCCAAAAATTTCCCAAGTATAGATCCAAAAATTTACCAAGAATAGATCCAAAAATTTCCCATGTATAGTACAAAAAATTTCCCAAGTATAGATCCAAAAATTTCCCATGAATATATCCAAAAATTTCCCAAGCATAGATCGAAAAATTTCCCTAGTATAGATCGAAAAATTTTCCAAGTATAGATCCAAAAATTTCCCAAGTATAGATCCAAAAATTTCCCAAGTATAGATCCAAAAATTTCCCAAGTATAGATTCAAAAATTTTCCAAGTATAGATCCAAAAATTTCCCAAGTATAGATCGAAAAATTTCCCAAGTATAGATCGAAAAATTTCCCAAGTATACATCCAAAAATTTCCCAAGTATAGATCGAAAAATTTCCCAAGTATTGATCGAAAAATTTACCAAGTATAGATTCAAAAATTTACCAAGAATAGATCCAAAAATTTCCCATGTATAGTACAAAAAATTTCCCAAGTATAGATCCAAAAATTTCCCATGAATATATCCAAAAATTTCCCAAGTAGAGATTCAAAAATTTCCCATGTAGCGATTCAAAAATTTCCCAAGTAGAGATTCAAAAATTTCCCAATTAGAGATTCAAAAATTTCCCAAGTAGAGATTCAAAAATTTCCCAATTAGAGATTCAAAAATTTCCCAAGTAGAGATTCAAAAATTTCCCAAGTAGAGATTAAAAATTTCCCAAGTAGAGATCCAAAAATTTCCCAAGTATAGATCCAAAAATTTCCCAAGTATAGATCCTAAAATTTCCCAAGTATATATCCAAAAATTTCCCAAGTATAGATCCAAAAATTTCCCAAGTATAGATCCAAAAATTTCCCAAGAATAGATCCAAAAAATTCCCAAGTATAGATCGAAAAATTTCCCAAGTATAGTACGAAAAATTTCCCAAGTATAGATCGAAAAATTTCCCAAGTATAGATCGAAAAATTTCCCAAGTATAGATCCAAAAATTTCCCATGAATAGATCCAAAAATTTCCCAAGTATAGATCCAAAAATTTCACAAGTATACATCCAAAAATTTCCCAAGTATAGATCCAAAAATTTCCCAAGTATGGATCCCAAAATTTCCCAAGTATAGATCCAAAAATTTCCCAAGTAGAGATTCAAAAATTTCCTAAGTAGAGATTCAAAAATTTCCCAAGTAGAGAATCAAAAATTTCCCAAGTAGAGATTCAAAAATTTCCCATGTAGCGATTCAAAAATTTCCCAAGTAGAGATTCAAAAATTTCCCAATTAGAGATTCAAAAATTTCCCAAGTAGAGATTCAAAAATTTCCCAAGTAGAGATTAAAAATTTCCCAAGTAGAGATCCAAAAATTTCCCAAGTATAGATCCAAAAATTTCCCAAGTATAGATCCTAAAATTTCCCAAGTATATATCCAAAAATTTCCCAAGTATAGATCCAAAAATTTCCCAAGTATAGATCCAAAAATTTCCCAAGAATAGATCCAAAAAATTCCCAAGTATAGATCGAAAAATTTCCCAAGTATAGTACGAAAAATTTCCCAAGTATAGATCCAAAAATTTCCCAAGTATAGATCCAAAAATTTCCCAAGTATAGATCAATAAATTTCCCAAGAATAGATCGAAAAATTACCCAAGTATAGATCGAAAAATTTCCCAAGTATAGATCGAAAAATTTTCCAAGTATAGATCCAAAATTTCCCAAGTATAGATCAAAAAATTTCCCAAGTATAGATCGAAAAATTTCCCAAGTATAGATCCAAAAATTTCCCAAGTATAGATTCAAAAATTTTCCAAGTATAGATCCAAAAATTTCCCAAGTATAGATCGAAAAATTTCCCAAGTATAGATCGAAAAATTTCCCAAGTATACATCCAAAAATTTCCCAAGTATAGATCGAAAAATTTCCCAAGTATTGATCGAAAAATTTACCAAGTATAGATTCAAAAATTTACCAAGAATAGATCCAAAAATTTCCCATGTATAGTACAAAAAATTTCCCAAGTATAGATCCAAAAATTTCCCATGAATATATCCAAAAATTTCCCAAGCATAGATCGAAAAATTTCCCTAGTATAGATCGAAAAATTTTCCAAGTATAGATCCAAAAATTTCCCAAGTATAGATCCAAAAATTTCCCAAGTATAGATCCAAAAATTTCCCAAGAATAGATACAAAAATTTCCCAAGTATAGATCCAAAAATTTCCCAAGTATAGATCCAAAAATTTCCCAAGTATAGATCCAAAAATTTCCCAAGTATAGATCCAAAAATTTCCCAAGCATAGATCGAAAAATTTTCCAAGTATAGATCGAAAAATTTCCCTAGTAGAGATCCAAAAATTTCCCAAGTATAGATCCAAAAATTTCCCAAGTATAGATCGAAAAATTTCCCAAGTATAGATCCAAAAATTTCCCAAGTATAGATCGAAAAATTTCCCAAGTATAGATCCACAAATTTCCCAAATATACATCCAAAAATTTCCCAAGTATAGATCGAAAAATTTCCCTAGTATAGATCCAAAAATTTAACAAGTATAGATCGAAAAATTTCCCAAGTATAGATCCAAAAATTTCCCAAGTATAGATCGAAAAATTTCCCAAGTATAGATCCACAAATTTCCCAAATATACATCCAAAAATTTCGCAAGTATAGATCGAAAAATTTCCCAAGTATAGATCGAAAAATTTCCCAAGTATAGATCCAAAAATTTCCCATGTATAGTACGAAAAATTTCCCAAGTATAGATCCAAAAATTTCCCATGAATAGATCCAAAAATTTCCCAAGTATAGATCCAAAAATTTCACAAGTATACATCCAAAAATTTCCCAAGTATAGATCCAAAAATTTCCCAAGTATGGATCCCAAAATTTCCCAAGTATAGATCCAAAAATTTGCCAAGTAGAGATTCAAAAATTTCCTAAGTAGAGATTCAAAAATTTCCCAAGTAGAGAATCAAAAATTTCCCAAGTAGAGATTCAAAAATTTCCCATGTAGCGATTCAAAAATTTCCCAAGTAGAGATTCAAAAATTTCCCAATTAGAGATTCAAAAATTTCCCAAGTAGAAATTCAAAAATTTCCCAAGTAGAGATTAAAAATTTCCCAAGTAGAGATCCAAAAATTTCCCAAGTATAGATCCAAAAATTTCCCAAGTATAGATCCTAAAATTTCCCAAGTATATATCCAAAAATTTCCCAAGTATAGATCCAAAAATTTCCCAAGTATAGATCCAAAAATTTCCCAAGAATAGATCCAAAAAATTCCCAAGTATAGATCGAAAAATTTCCCAAGTATAGTACGAAAAATTTCCCAAGTATAGATCCAAAAATTTCCCAAGTATAGATCCAAAAATTTCCCAAGTATAGATCAATAAATTTCCCAAGAATAGATCGAAAAATTACCCAAGTATAGATCGAAAAATTTCCCAAGTATAGATCGAAAAATTTTCCAAGTATAGATCGAAAAATTTCCCAAATAGAGGTCGAAAAATTTCCCAAGTATAGTACGAAAAATTTGCCAAGTATAGATCGAAAAATTTCCCAAGTATAGATCCAAAAATTTCCCAAGAATAGATCCAAAAATTTCCCAAGTATAGTACGAAAAATTTCCCAAGTATAGATCCAAAAATTTCCCAAGTATAGATCCAAAAATTTCCCAAGCATAGATCGAAAAATTTTCCAAGTATAGATCGAAAAATTTCCCAAGTATAGATCCAAAATTTCCCAAGTAAAGATCCAAAAATTTCCCAAGTATAGATCGAAAAATTTCTCAAGTATAGATCCAATAATTTCCCAAGTATAGATCCAAAAATTTCCCAAGTATAGATCCAAAAATTTCCCAAGTATAGATCGAAAAATTTCCCAAGTATAGATCCAAAAATTTCCCAAGTATAGATCCTAAAATTTCCCAAGTATATATCCAAAAATTTCCCAAGTATAGATCCAAAAATTTCCCAAGTATAGATCCAAAAATTTCCCAAGAATAGATCCAAAAAATTCCCAAGTATAGATCGAAAAATTTCCCAAGTATAGTACGAAAAATTTCCCAAGTATAGATCGAAAAATTTCCCTAGTATAGATCCAAAAATTTCCCAAGTATAGATCCAAAAATTTCCCAAGTATAGATCAATAAATTTCCCAAGAATAGATCGAAAAATTACCCAAGTATAGATCGAAAAATTTCCCAAGTATAGATCGAAAAATTTTCCAAGTATAGATCGAAAAATTTCCCAAATATAGATCGAAAAATTTCCCTAGTATAGATCGAAAAATTTTCCAAGTATAGATCCAAAAATTTCCCAAGTATAGATCCAAAAATTTCCCAAGTATAGATCCAAAAATTTCCCAAGAATAGATCCAAAAATTTCCCAAGTATAGATCCAAAAATTTCCCAAGTATAGATCCAAAAATTTCCCAAGCATAGATCCAAAAATTTCCTAAGTATAGATCCAAAAATTTCCCAAGTGTAGATCCAAAAATTTCCCAAGAATAGATCCAAAAATTTCCCAAGTATAGTACGAAAAATTTCCCAGTATAGATCCAAAAATTTCCCAAGTATAGATCCCAAAATTTCCCAAGTATAGATCCAAAAATTTCCCAAGTATAGATCCAAAAATTTACCAAGTATAGATCCAAAAATTTCCCAAGCATAGATCCAAAAATTTCCCAAGTATAGATCCAAAAATTTCCCAAGTATAGATCGAAAAATTTCCCAAGTATAGAGCCAAAAATTTCCCAAGTATAGATCGAAAAATTTACCAAGTATAGATCCACAAATTTCCCAAGTATACATCCAAAAATTTCCCAAGTATAGATCGAAAAATTTCCCTAGTATAGATCGAAAAATTTCCCAAGTATAGATCGAAAAATTTCCCAAGTATAGATCCAAAAATTTCCCAAGAATAGATCCAAAAATTTCCCATGTATAGTACGAAAAATTTCCCAAGTATAGATCCAAAAATTTCCCATGAATAGATCCAAAAATTTCCTAAGTATAGATCCAAAAATTTCCCAAGTATAGATCCAAAAATTTACCAAGTATAGATCCAAAAATTTCCCAAGCATAGATCGAAAAATTTTCCAAGTATAGATCGAAAAATTTCCCTAGTATAGATCCAAAAATTTCCCAAGTATAGATCCAAAAATTTCCCAAGTATAGATCGAAAAATTTCCCAAGTATAGATCAAAAATTTCCCAAGTATACATCGAAAAATTTCCCAAGTATAGATCCACAAATTTCCCAAATATACATCCAAAAATTTCCCAAGTATAGATCGAAAAATTTCCCTAGTATAGATCGAAAAATTTCCCAAGTATAGATCGAAAAATTTCAAAAGTATAGATCCAAAAATTCCCCAAGAATAGATCCAAAAATTTCCCATGTATAGTACGAAAAATTTCCCAAGTATAGATCCAAAAATTTCCCATGAATAGATCCAAAAATTTCCCAAGTATAGATCCAAAAATTTCCCAAGTATAGATCCAAAAATTTCCCAAGTATAGATCCAAAAATTTCCCAAGTATAGATCGAAAAATTTCCCAAGTATAGAGCCAAAAATTTCCCAAGTATAGATCGAAAAATTTACCAAGTATAGATCCACAAATTTCCCAAGTATACATCCAAAAATTTCCCAAGTATAGATCGAAAAATTTCCCTAGTATAGATCGAAAAATTTCCCAAGTATAGATCGAAAAATTTCCCAAGTATAGATCCAAAAATTTCCCAATAATAGATCCAAAAATTTCCCATGTATAGTACGAAAAATTTCCCAAGTATAGATCCAAAAATTTCCCATGAATAGATCCAAAAATTTCCTAAGTATAGATCCAAAAATTTCCCAAGTATAGATCCAAAAATTTACCAAGTATAGATCCAAAAATTTCCCAAGCATAGATCGAAAAATTTTCCAAGTATAGATCGAAAAATTTCCCTAGTATAGATCCAAAAATTTCCCAAGTATAGATCCAAAAATTTCCCAAGTATAGATCGAAAAATTTCCCAAGTATAGATCCAAAAATTTCCCAAGTATAGATCGAAAAATTTCCCAAGTATAGATCCACAAATTTCCCAAATATACATCCAAAAATTTCCCAAGTATAGATCGAAAAATTTCCCTAGTATAGATCGAAAAATTTCCCAAGTATAGATAGAAAAATTTCCCAAGTATAGATCCAAAAATTCCCCAAGAATAGATCCAAAAATTTCCCATGTATAGTACGAAAAATTTCCCAAGTATAGATCCAAAAATTTCCCAAGTATAGATCCTAAAATTTCCCAAGTATATATCCAAAAATTTCCCAAGTATAGATCCAAAAATTTCCCAAGTATAGATCCAAAAATTTCCCAAGAATAGATCCAAAAAATTCCCAAGTATAGATCGAAAAATTTCCCAAGTATAGTACGAAAAATTTCCCAAGTATAGATCGAAAAATTTCCCTAGTATAGATCCAAAAATTTCCCAAGTATAGATCCAAAAATTTCCCAAGTATAGATCAATAAATTTCCCAAGAATAGATCGAAAAATTACCCAAGTATAGATCGAAAAATTTCCCAAGTATAGATCGAAAAATTTTCCAAGTATAGGTCGAAAAATTTCCCAAATATAGATCGAAAAATTTCCCTAGTATAGATCGAAAAATTTTCCAAGTATAGATCCAAAAATTTCCCAAGTATAGATCCAAAAATTTCCCAAGTATAGATCCAAAAATTTCCCAAGAATAGATCCAAAAATTTCCCAAGTATAGATCCAAAAATTTCCCAAGTATAGATCCAAAAATTTCCCAAGCATAGATCCAAAAATTTCCTAAGTATAGATCCAAAAATTTCCCAAGTGTAGATCCAAAAATTTCCCAAGAATAGATCCAAAAATTTCCCAAGTATAGTACGAAAAATTTCCCAGTATAGATCCAAAAATTTCCCAAGTATAGATCCCAAAATTTCCCAAGTATAGATCCAAAAATTTCCCAAGTATAGATCCAAAAATTTACCAAGTATAGATCCAAAAATTTCCCAAGCATAGATCCAAAAATTTCCCAAGTATAGATCCAAAAATTTCCCAAGTATAGATCGAAAAATTTCCCAAGTATAGAGCCAAAAATTTCCCAAGTATAGATCGAAAAATTTACCAAGTATAGATCCACAAATTTCCCAAGTATACATCCAAAAATTTCCCAAGTATAGATCGAAAAATTTCCCTAGTATAGATCGAAAAATTTCCCAAGTATAGATCGAAAAATTTCCCAAGTATAGATCCAAAAATTTCCCAAGAATAGATCCAAAAATTTCCCATGTATAGTACGAAAAATTTCCCAAGTATAGATCCAAAAATTTCCCATGAATAGATCCAAAAATTTCCTAAGTATAGATCCAAAAATTTCCCAAGTATAGATCCAAAAATTTACCAAGTATAGATCCAAAAATTTCCCAAGCATAGATCGAAAAATTTTCCAAGTATAGATCGAAAAATTTCCCTAGTATAGATCCAAAAATTTCCCAAGTATAGATCCAAAAATTTCCCAAGTATAGATCGAAAAATTTCCCAAGTATAGATCAAAAATTTCCCAAGTATACATCGAAAAATTTCCCAAGTATAGATCCACAAATTTCCCAAATATACATCCAAAAATTTCCCAAGTATAGATCGAAAAATTTCCCTAGTATAGATCGAAAAATTTCCCAAGTATAGATCGAAAAATTTCAAAAGTATAGATCCAAAAATTCCCCAAGAATAGATCCAAAAATTTCCCATGTATAGTACGAAAAATTTCCCAAGTATAGATCCAAAAATTTCCCATGAATAGATCCAAAAATTTCCCAAGTATAGATCCAAAAATTTCCCAAGTATAGATCCAAAAATTTCCCAAGTATAGATCCAAAAATTTCCCAAGTATAGATCGAAAAATTTCCCAAGTATAGAGCCAAAAATTTCCCAAGTATAGATCGAAAAATTTACCAAGTATAGATCCACAAATTTCCCAAGTATACATCCAAAAATTTCCCAAGTATAGATCGAAAAATTTCCCTAGTATAGATCGAAAAATTTCCCAAGTATAGATCGAAAAATTTCCCAAGTATAGATCCAAAAATTTCCCAATAATAGATCCAAAAATTTCCCATGTATAGTACGAAAAATTTCCCAAGTATAGATCCAAAAATTTCCCATGAATAGATCCAAAAATTTCCTAAGTATAGATCCAAAAATTTCCCAAGTATAGATCCAAAAATTTACCAAGTATAGATCCAAAAATTTCCCAAGCATAGATCGAAAAATTTTCCAAGTATAGATCGAAAAATTTCCCTAGTATAGATCCAAAAATTTCCCAAGTATAGATCCAAAAATTTCCCAAGTATAGATCGAAAAATTTCCCAAGTATAGATCCAAAAATTTCCCAAATATACATCCAAAAATTTCCCAAGTATAGATCGAAAAATTTCCCTAGTATAGATCCACAAATTTCCCAAATATACATCCAAAAATTTCCCAAGTATAGATCGAAAAATTTCCCTAGTATAGATCGAAAAATTTCCCAAGTATAGATAGAAAAATTTCCCAAGTATAGATCCAAAAATTCCCCAAGAATAGATCCAAAAATTTCCCATGTATAGTACGAAAAATTTCCCAAGTATAGATCCAAAAATTTCCCATGAATAGATCCAAAAATTTCCCAAGTATAGATCCAAAAATTTCCCAAGTATAGATCCAAAAATTTCACAAGTATACATCCAAAAATTTCCCAAGTATAGATCCAAAAATTTCCCAAGTATAGATCCCAAAATTTCCCAAGTATAGATCCAAAAATTTCCCAAGTAGAGATTCAAAAATTTCCTAAGTAGAGATTCAAAAATTTCCCAAGTAGAGATTCAAAAATTTCCCATGTAGCGATTCAAAAATTTCCCAAGTAGAGATTCAAAAATTTCCCAATTAGAGATTCAAAAATTTCCCAAGTAGAGATTCAAAAATTTCCCAAGTAGAGATTAAAAATTTCCCAAGTAGAGATCCAAAAATTTCCCAAGTATAGATCCAAAAATTTCCCAAGTATAGATCCTAAAATTTCCCAAGTATATATCCAAAAATTTCCCAAGTATAGATCCAAAAATTTCCCAAGTATAGATCCAAAAATTTCCCAAGAATAGATCCAAAAAATTCCCAAGTATAGATCGAAAAATTTCCCAAGTATAGTACGAAAAATTTCCCAAGTATAGATCCAAAAATTTCCCAAGTATAGATCCAAAATTTTCCCAAGTATAGATCAATAAATTTCCCAAGAATAGATCGAAAAATTACCCAAGTATAGATCGAAAAATTTCCCAAGTATAGATCGAAAAATTTTCCAAGTATAGATCCAAAATTTCCCAAGTATAGATCAAAAAATTTCCCAAGTATAGATCGAAAAATTTCCCAAGTATAGATCCAAAAATTTCCCAAGTATAGATTCAAAAATTTTCCAAGTATAGATCCAAAAATTTCCCAAGTATAGATCGAAAAATTTCCCAAGTATAGATCGAAAAATTTCCCAAGTATACATCCAAAAATTTCCCAAGTATAGATCGAAAAATTTCCCAAGTATTGATCGAAAAATTTACCAAGTATAGATTCAAAAATTTACCAAGAATAGATCCAAAAATTTCCCATGTATAGTACAAAAAATTTCCCAAGTATAGATCCAAAAATTTCCCATGAATATATCCAAAAATTTCCCAAGCATAGATCGAAAAATTTCCCTAGTATAGATCGAAAAATTTTCCAAGTATAGATCCAAAAATTTCCCAAGTATAGATCCAAAAATTTCCCAAGTATAGATCCAAAAATTTCCCAAGTATAGATCCAAAAATTTCCCAAGTATAGATCCAAAAATTTCCCAAGTATAGATCGAAAAATTTCCCAAGTATAGATCCACAAATTTCCCAAATATACATCCAAAAATTTCCCAAGTATAGATCGAAAAATTTCCCTAGTATAGATCCAAAAATTTCCCAAGTATAGATCGAAAAATTTCCCAAGTATAGATCCAAAAATTTCCCAAGTATAGATCGAAAAATTTCCCAAGTATAGATCCACAAATTTCCCAAATATACATCCAAAAATTTCCCAAGTATAGATCGAAAAATTTCCCAAGTATAGATCGAAAAATTTCCCAAGTATAGATCCAAAAATTTCCCATGTATAGTACGAAAAATTTCCCAAGTATAGATCCAAAAATTTCCCATGAATAGATCCAAAAATTTCCCAAGTATAGATCCAAAAATTTCACAAGTATACATCCTAAAATTTCCCAAGTATAGATCCAAAATTTCCCAAGTATAGATCAAAAAATTTCCCAAGTATAGATCCAAAAATTTCCCAAGTATAGATCCAAAAATTTCCCAAGTATAGATCCAAAAATTTCCCAAGTATAGATCCAAAAATTTCCCAAGTATAAATCCAAAAATTTCCCAAGTATAGATCCAAAAATTTCCCAAGCATAGATCGAAAAATTTTCCAAGTATAGATCGAAAAATTTCCCAAGTATAGATCCAAAATTTCCCAAGTATAGATCAAAAAATTTCCCAAGTATAGATCGAAAAATTTCCCAAGTATAGATCCAAAAATTTCCCAAGTATAGATTCAAAAATTTTCCAAGTATAGATCGAAAAATTTCCCTAGTATAGATCGAAAAATTTCCCTAGTATAGATCCAAAAATTTCCCAAGTATAGATCCAAAAATTTCCCAAGTATAAATCCAAAAATTTCCCAAGTATAGATCCAAAAATTTCCCAAGCATAGATCGAAAAAATTTCCAAGTATAGATCGAAAAATTTCCCAAGTATAGATCCAAAATTTCCCAAGTATAGATCAAAAAATTTCCCAAGTATAGATCGAAAAATTTCCCAAGTATAGATCCAAAAATTTCCCAAGTATAGATTCAAAAATTTTCCAAGTATAGATCGAAAAATTTCCCAAGTATAGATCCAAAAATTTCCCAAGTATAGATCGAAAAATTTCCCAAGTATAGATCGAAAAAATTCCCAAGTATACATCCAAAAATTTCCCAAGTATAGATCGAAAAATTTCCCAAGTATTGATCGAAAAATTTACCAAGTATAGATTCAAAAATTTCCCAAGAATAGATCCAAAAATTTCCCATGTATAGTACAAAAAATTTCCCAAGTATAGATCCAAAAATTTCCCATGAATAGATCCAAAAATTTCCCAAGCATAGATCGAAAAATTTCCCTAGTATAGATCGAAAAATTTTCCAAGTATAGTTCCAATAATTTTCCAAGTATAGATCCAAAAATTTCCCAAGTATAGATCCAAAAATTTCAAAAGAATAGATACAAAAATTTCCCAAGTATAGATCCAAAAATTTCCCAAGTATAGATCCAAAAATTTCCCAAGTATAGATCCAAAAATTTCCCAAGTATAGATCCAAAAATTTCCCAAGTATAGATCCAAAAATTTCCCAAGCATAGATCGAAAAATTTTCCAAGTATAGATCGAAAAATTTCCCTAGTATAGATCCAAAAATTTCCCAAGTATAGATCCAAAAATTTCCCAAGTATAGATCGAAAAATTTCCCAAGTATAGATCCAAAAATTTCCCAAGTATAGATCGAAAAATTTCCCAAGTATAGATCCACAAATTTCCCAAGTATACATCCAAAAATTTCCCAAGTATAGATCGAAAAATTTCCCTAGTATAGATCGAAAAATTTCCCTAGTATAGATCCAAAAATTTCCCAAGTATAGATCCAAAAATTTCCCAAGTATAGATCCAAAAATTTCCCAAGTATAGATCGAAAAATTTCCCAAGTATAGATCCAAAAATTTCCCAAGTATAGATTCAAAAATTTTCCAAGTATAGATGCAAAAATTTCCCAAGTATAGATCGAAAAATTTCCCAAGTATAGATCGAAAAATTTCCCAAGTATACATCCAAAAATTTCCCAAGTATAGATCGAAAAATTTCCCAAGTATTGATCGAAAAATTTACCAAGTATAGATTCAAAAATTTACCAAGAATAGATCCAAAAATTTCCCATGTATAGTACAAAAAATTTCCCAAGTATAGATCCAAAAATTTCCCATGAATATATCCAAAAATTTCCCAAGCATAGATCGAAAAATTTCCCTAGTATAGATCGAAAAATTTTCCAAGTATAGATCCAAAAATTTCCCAAGTATAGATCCAAAAATTTCCCAAGTATAGATCCAAAAATTTCCCAAGTATAGATACAAAAATTTCCCAAGTATAGATCCAAAAATTTCCCAAGTATAGATCCAAAAATTTCCCAAGTATAGATCGAAAAATTTCCCAAGTATTGATCGAAAAATTTACCAAGTATAGATTCAAAAATTTCCCAAGAATAGATCCAAACATTTCCCATGTATAGTACAAAAAATTTCCCAAGTATAGATCCAAAAATTTCCCATGAATAGATCCAAAAATTTCCCAAGCATAGATCGAAAAATTTCCCTAGTATAGATCGAAAAATTTTCCAAGTATAGTTCCAAAAATTTTCCAAGTATAGATCCAAAAATTTCCCAAGTATAGATCCAAAAATTTCCCAAGAATAGATACAAAAATTTCCCAAGTATAGATCCAAAAATTTCCCAAGTATAGATCCAAAAATTTCCCAAGTATAGATCCAAAAATTTCCCAAGTATAGATCCAAAAATTTCCCAAGTATAGATCCAAAAATTTCCCAAGCATAGATCGAAAAATTTTCCAAGTATAGATCGAAAAATTTCCCTAGTATAGATCCAAAAATTTCCCAAGTATAGATCCAAAAATTTCCCAAGTATAGATCGAAAAATTTCCCAAGTATAGATCCAAAAATTTCCCAAGTATAGATCGAAAAATTTCCCAAGTATAGATCCACAAATTTCCCAAGTATACATCCAAAAATTTCCCAAGTATAGATCGAAAAATTTCCCTAGTATAGATCGAAAAATTTCCCTAGTATAGATCCAAAAATTTCCCAAGTATAGATCCAAAAATTTCCCAAGTATAGATCCAAAAATTTCCCAAGTATAGATCGAAAAATTTCCCAAGTATAGATCCAAAAATTTCCCAAGTATAGATTCAAAAATTTTCCAAGTATAGATCCAAAAATTTCCCAAGTATAGATCGAAAAATTTCCCAAGTATAGATCGAAAAATTTCCCAAGTATACATCCAAAAATTTCCCAAGTATAGATCGAAAAATTTCCCAAGTATTGATCGAAAAATTTACCAAGTATAGATTCAAAAATTTACCAAGAATAGATCCAAAAATTTCCCATGTATAGTACAAAAAATTTCCCAAGTATAGATCCAAAAATTTCCCATGAATATATCCAAAAATTTCCCAAGCATAGATCGAAAAATTTCCCTAGTATAGATCGAAAAATTTTCCAAGTATAGATCCAAAAATTTCCCAAGTATAAATCCAAAAATTTCCCAATTATAGATCCAAAAATTTCCCAAGCATAGATCGAAAAATTTTCCAAGTATAGATCCACAAATTTCCCAAATATACATCCAAAAATTTCCCAAGTATAGATCGAAAAATTTCCCAAGTATAGATCGAAAAATTTCCCAAGTATAGATCCAAAAATTTCCCATGTATAGTACGAAAAATTTCCCAAGTATAGATCCAAAAATTTCCCATGAATAGATCCAAAAATTTCCCAAGTATAGATCCAAAAATTTCACAAGTATACATCCAAAAATTTCCCAAGTATAGATCCAAAAATTTCCCAAGTATGGATCCCAAAATTTCCCAAGTATAGATCCAAAAATTTCCCAAGTAGAGATTCAAAAATTTCCTAAGTAGAGATTCAAAAATTTCCCAAGTAGAGAATCAAAAATTTCCCAAGTAGAGATTCAAAAATTTCCCATGTAGCGATTCAAAAATTTCCCAAGTAGAGATTCAAAAATTTCCCAATTAGAGATTCAAAAATTTCCCAAGTAGAGATTCAAAAATTTCCCAAGTAGAGATTAAAAATTTCCCAAGTAGAGATCCAAAAATTTCCCAAGTATAGATCCAAAAATTTCCCAAGTATAGATCCTAAAATTTCCCAAGTATATATCCAAAAATTTCCCAAGTATAGATCCAAAAATTTCCCAAGTATAGATCCAAAAATTTCCCAAGAATAGATCCAAAAAATTCCCAAGTATAGATCGAAAAATTTTCCAAGTATAGTACGAAAAATTTCCCAAGTAGAGATTCAAAAATTTCCCAAGTATAGATCGAAAAATTTCCCAAGTATAGATCAAAAAATTTCCCAAGTATAGATCGAAAAATTTCCCAAGTATAGATCCAAAAATTTCCCAAGTATAGATTCAAAAATTTTCCAAGTATAGATCCAAAAATTTCCCAAGTATAGATCGAAAAATTTCCCAAGTATAGATCGAAAAATTTCCCAAGTATACATCCAAAAATTTCCCAAGTATAGATCGAAAAATTTCCCAAGTATTGATCGAAAAATTTACCAAGTATAGATTCAAAAATTTACCAAGAATAGATCCAAAAATTTCCCATGTATAGTACAAAAAATTTCCCAAGTATAGATCCAAAAATTTCCCATGAATATATCCAAAAATTTCCCAAGCATAGATCGAAAAATTTCCCTAGTATAGATCGAAAAATTTTCCAAGTATAGATCCAAAAATTTCCCAAGTATAGATCCAAAAATTTCCCAAGTATAGATCCAAAAATTTCCCAAGTATAGATCCAAAAATTTCCCAAGTATAGATCCAAAAATTTCCCAAGTATAGATCCAAAAATTTCCCAAGCATAGATCGAAAAATTTTCCAAGTATAGATCGAAAAATTTCCCTAGTATAGATCCAAAAATTTCCCAAGTATAGATCCAAAAATTTCCCAAGTATAGATCCAAAAATTTCCCAAGTATAGATCGAAAAATTTCCCAAGTATAGATCCACAAATTTCCCAAATATACATCCAAAAATTTCCCAAGTATAGATCGAAAAATTTCCCTAGTATAGATCCAAAAATTTAACAAGTATAGATCGAAAAATTTCCCAAGTATAGATCCAAAAATTTCCCAAGTATAGATCGAAAAATTTCCCAAGTATAGATCCACAAATTTCCCAAATATACATCCAAAAATTTCGCAAGTATAGATCGAAAAATTTCCCAAGTATAGATCGAAAAATTTCCCAAGTATAGATCCAAAAATTTCCCATGTATAGTACGAAAAATTTCCCAAGTATAGATCCAAAAATTTCCCATGAATAGATCCAAAAATTTCCCAAGTATAGATCCAAAAATTTCACAAGTATACATCCAAAAATTTCCCAAGTATAGATCCAAAAATTTCCCAAGTATGGATCCCAAAATTTCCCAAGTATAGATCCAAAAATTTCCCAAGTAGAGATTCAAAAATTTCCTAAGTAGAGATTCAAAAATTTCCCAAGTAGAGAATCAAAAATTTCCCAAGTAGAGATTCAAAAATTTCCCATGTAGCGATTCAAAAATTTCCCAAGTAGAGATTCAAAAATTTCCCAATTAGAGATTCAAAAATTTCCCAAGTAGAAATTCAAAAATTTCCCAAGTAGAGATTAAAAATTTCCCAAGTAGAGATCCAAAAATTTCCCAAGTATAGATCCAAAAATTTCCCAAGTATAGATCCTAAAATTTCCCAAGTATATATCCAAAAATTTCCCAAGTATAGATCCAAAAATTTCCCAAGTATAGATCCAAAAATTTCCCAAGTATAGATCAATAAATTTCCCAAGAATAGATCGAAAAATTACCCAAGTATAGATCGAAAAATTTCCCAAGTATAGATCGAAAAATTTTCCAAGTATAGATCCAAAATTTCCCAAGTATAGATCAAAAAATTTCCCAAGTATAGATCGAAAAATTTCCCAAGTATAGATCCAAAAATTTCCCAAGTATAGATTCAAAAATTTTCCAAGTATAGATCCAAAAATTTCCCAAGTATAGATCGAAAAATTTCCCAAGTATAGATCGAAAAATTTCCCAAGTATACATCCAAAAATTTCCCAAGTATAGATCGAAAAATTTCCCAAGTATTGATCGAAAAATTTACCAAGTATAGATTCAAAAATTTACCAAGAATAGATCCAAAAATTTCCCATGTATAGTACAAAAAATTTCCCAAGTATAGATCCAAAAATTTCCCATGAATATATCCAAAAATTTCCCAAGCATAGATCGAAAAATTTCCCTAGTATAGATCGAAAAATTTTCCAAGTATAGATCCAAAAATTTCCCAAGTATAGATCCAAAAATTTCCCAAGTATAGATCCAAAAATTTCCCAAGTATAGATCCAAAAATTTCCCAAGTATAGATCCAAAAATTTCCCAAGTATAGATCCAAAAATTTCCCAAGCATAGATCGAAAAATTTTCCAAGTATAGATCGAAAAATTTCCCTAGTATAGATCCAAAAATTTCCCAAGTATAGATCCAAAAATTTCCCAAGTATAGATCCAAAAATTTCCCAAGTATAGATCGAAAAATTTCCCAAGTATAGATCCACAAATTTCCCAAATATACATCCAAAAATTTCCCAAGTATAGATCGAAAAATTTCCCTAGTATAGATCCAAAAATTTAACAAGTATAGATCGAAAAATTTCCCAAGTATAGATCCAAAAATTTCCCAAGTATAGATCGAAAAATTTCCCAAGTATAGATCCACAAATTTCCCAAATATACATCCAAAAATTTCGCAAGTATAGATCGAAAAATTTCCCAAGTATAGATCGAAAAATTTCCCAAGTATAGATCCAAAAATTTCCCATGTATAGTACGAAAAATTTCCCAAGTATAGATCCAAAAATTTCCCATGAATAGATCCAAAAATTTCCCAAGTATAGATCCAAAAATTTCACAAGTATACATCCAAAAATTTCCCAAGTATAGATCCAAAAATTTCCCAAGTATGGATCCCAAAATTTCCCAAGTATAGATCCAAAAATTTCCCAAGTAGAGATTCAAAAATTTCCTAAGTAGAGATTCAAAAATTTCCCAAGTAGAGAATCAAAAATTTCCCAAGTAGAGATTCAAAAATTTCCCATGTAGCGATTCAAAAATTTCCCAAGTAGAGATTCAAAAATTTCCCAATTAGAGATTCAAAAATTTCCCAAGTAGAAATTCAAAAATTTCCCAAGTAGAGATTAAAAATTTCCCAAGTAGAGATCCAAAAATTTCCCAAGTATAGATCCAAAAATTTCCCAAGTATAGATCCTAAAATTTCCCAAGTATATATCCAAAAATTTCCCAAGTATAGATCCAAAAATTTCCCAAGTATAGATCCAAAAATTTCCCAAGAATAGATCCAAAAAATTCCCAAGTATAGATCGAAAAATTTCCCAAGTATAGTACGAAAAATTTCCCAAGTATAGATCCAAAAATTTCCCAAGTATAGATCCAAAAATTTCCCAAGTATAGATCAATAAATTTCCCAAGAATAGATCGAAAAATTACCCAAGTATAGATCGAAAAATTTCCCAAGTATAGATCGAAAAATTTTCCAAGTATAGATCGAAAAATTTCCCAAATAGAGGTCGAAAAATTTCCCAAGTATAGTACGAAAAATTTGCCAAGTATAGATCGAAAAATTTCCCAAGTATAGATCCAAAAATTTCCCAAGAATAGATCCAAAAATTTCCCAAGTATAGTACGAAAAATTTCCCAAGTATAGATCCAAAAATTTCCCAAGTATAGATCCAAAAATTTCACAAGTATACATCCAAAAATTTCCCAAGTATAGATCCAAAAATTTCCCAAGCATAGATCGAAAAATTTTCCAAGTATAGATCGAAAAATTTCCCAAGTATAGATCCAAAATTTCCCAAGTAAAGATCCAAAAATTTCCCAAGTATAGATCGAAAAATTTCTCAAGTATAGATCCAATAATTTCCCAAGTATAGATCCAAAAATTTCCCAAGTATAGATCCAAAAATTTCCCAATTATAGATCGAAAAATTTCCCAAGTATAGATCGAAAACTTTCCCTAGTATAGATCCAAAAATTTCCCAAGTATAGATCCAAAAATTTCCCAAGAATAGATCCAAAAATTTCCCAAGTATAGATCCAAAAATTTCCCAAGTTTAGATCCAAAAATTTCCCAAGTATAGATCGAAAAATTTCCTAGTATAGATCGAAAAATTTTCCAAGTATAGATCCAAAAATTTCCCAAGTATAGATCCAAAAATTTCCCAAGTATAGATCCAAAAATTTCCCAAGTATAGATCCAAAATTTCCCAAGAATAGATCGAAAAATTTCCCTAGTATAGATCGAAAAATTTTCCAAGTATAGATCCAAAAATTTCCCAAGTATAGATCCAAAAATTTCCCAAGTATAGATCCAAAAATTTCCCAAGAATAGATCCAAAAATTTCCCAAGTATAGATCCAAAAATTTCCCAAGTATAGATCCAAAAATTTCCCAAGCATAGATCCAAAAATTTCCTAAGTATAGATCCAAAAATTTCCCAAGTGTAGATCCAAAAATTTCCCAAGAATAGATCCAAAAATTTCCCAAGTATAGTACGAAAAATTTCCCAGTATAGATCCAAAAATTTCCCAAGTATAGATCCCAAAATTTCCCAAGTATAGATCCAAAAATTTCCCAAGTATAGATCCAAAAATTTACCAAGTATAGATCCAAAAATTTCCCAAGCATAGATCCAAAAATTTCCCAAGTATAGATCCAAAAATTTCCCAAGTATAGATCGAAAAATTTCCCAAGTATAGAGCCAAAAATTTCCCAAGTATAGATCGAAAAATTTACCAAGTATAGATCCACAAATTTCCCAAGTATACATCCAAAAATTTCCCAAGTATAGATCGAAAAATTTCCCTAGTATAGATCCAAAAATTTCCCAAGTATAGATCGAAAAATTTCCCAAGTATAGATCCAAAAATTTCCCAAGTATAGATCGAAAAATTTCCCAAGTATAGATCCACAAATTTCCCAATTATACATCCAAAAATTTCCCAAGTATAGATCGAAAAATTTCCCTAGTATAGATCGAAAAATTTCCCAAGTATAGATCGAAAAATTTCCCAAGTATAGATCCAAAAATTCCCCAAGAATAGATCCAAAAATTTCCCATGTATAGTACGAAAAATTTCCCAAGTATAGATCCAAAAATTTCCCATGAATAGATCCAAAAATTTCCCAAGTATAGATCCAAAAATTTCCCAAGTATAGATCGAAAAATTTCCCAAGTAGAGGTCGAAAAATTTCCCAAGTATAGTACGAAAAATTTGCCAAGTATAGATCCAAAAATTTCCCAAGTATAGATCCAAAAATTTCCCAAGAATAGATCCAAAAATTTCCCAAGTATAGTACGAAAAATTTCCCAAGTATAGATCCAAAAATTTCCCAAGCATAGATCGAAAAATTTCCCAAGTATAGATCCAAAATTTCCCAAGTAAAGATCCAAAAATTTCCCAAGTATAGATCGAAAAATTTCTCAAGTATAGATCCAATAATTTCCCAAGTATAGATCCAAAAATTTCCCAAGTATAGATCCAAAAATTTCCCTAGTATAGATCCAAAAATTTCCCAAGTATAGATCCAAAAATTTCCCAAGAATAGATCCAAAAATTTCCCAAGTATAGATCCAAAAATTTCCCAAGTATAGATCCAAAATTTCCCAAGAATAGATCCAAAAATTTCCCAAGTATAGTACGAAAAATTTCCCAAGTATAGATCCAAAAATTTCCCAAGTATAGATCCAAAAATTTCACAAGTATACATCCAAAAATTTCCCAAGTATAGATCCAAAAATTTCCCAAGCATAGATCGAAAAATTTTCCAAGTATAGATCGAAAAATTTCCCAAGTATAGATCCAAAATTTCCCAAGTAAAGATCCAAAAATTTCCCAAGTATAGATCGAAAAATTTCTCAAGTATAGATCCAATAATTTCCCAAGTATAAATCGAAAAATTTCCCAAGTATAGATCGAAAACTTTCCCTAGTATAGATCCAAAAATTTCCCAAGTATAGATCCAAAAATTTCCCAAGAATAGATCCAAAAATTTCCCAAGTATAGATCCAAAAATTTCCCAAGTTTAGATCCAAAAATTTCCCAAGTATAGATCGAAAAATTTCCTAGTATAGATCGAAAAATTTCCCTAGTATAGATCGAAAAATTTTCCAAGTATAGATCCAAAAATTTCCCAAGTATAGATCCAAAAATTTCCCAAGAATAGATCCAAAATTTTCCCAAGTATAGATCCAAAAATTTCCCAAGTATAGATCCAAAAATTTCCCAAGCATAGATCCAAAAATTTCCCAAGTATAGTACGAAAAATTTCCCAGTATAGATCCAAAAATTTCCCAAGTATAGATCCCAAAATTTCCCAAGTATAGATCCAAAAATTTCCCAAGTATAGATCCAAAAATTTACCAAGTATAGATCCAAAAATTTCCCAAGCATAGATCCAAAAATTTCCCAAGTATAGATCCAAAAATTTCCCAAGTATAGATCGAAAAATTTCCCAAGTATAGAGCCAAAAATTTCCCAAGTATAGATCGAAAAATTTACCAAGTATAGATCCACAAATTTCCCAAGTATACATCCAAAAATTTCCCAAGTATAGATCGAAAAATTTCCCAAGTATAGATCGAAAAATTTCCCAAGTATAGATCCAAAAATTTCCCAAGAATAGATCCAAAAATTTCCCATGTATAGTACGAAAAATTTCCCAAGTATAGATCCAAAAATTTCCCATGAATAGATCCAAAAATTTCCTAAGTATAGATCCAAAAATTTCCCAAGTATAGATCCAAAAATTTACCAAGTATAGATCCAAAAATTTCCCAAGCATAGATCGAAAAATTTTCCAAGTATAGATCGAAAAATTTCCCTAGTATAGATCCAAAAATTTCCCAAGTATAGATCCAAAAATTTCCCAAGTATAGATCGAAAAATTTCCCAAGTATAGATCCAAAAATTTCCCAAGTATAGATCGAAAAATTTCCCAAGTATAGATCCACAAATTTCCCAAATATACATCCAAAAATTTCCCAAGTATAGATCGAAAAATTTCCCTAGTATAGATCGAAAAATTTCCCAAGTATAGATCGAAAAATTTCCCAAGTATAGATCCAAAAATTCCCCAAGAATAGATCCAAAAATTTCCCATGTATAGTACGAAAAATTTCCCAAGTATAGATCCAAAAATTTCCCATGATTAGATCCAAAAATTTCCCAAGTATTGATCCAAAAATTTCCCAAGTATAGATCCAAAAATTTCACAAGTATACATCCAAAAATTTCCCAAGTATAGATCCAAAAATTTCCCAAGTATAGATCCCAAAATTTCCCAAGTATAGATCCAAAAATTTCCCAAGTAGAGATTCAAAAATTTGCTAAGTAGAGATTCAAAAATTTCCCAAGTAGAGAATCAAAAATTTCCCAAGTAGAGATTCAAAAATTTCCCATGTAGCTATTCAAAAATTTCCCAAGTAGAGATTCAAAAATTTCCCAATTAGAGATTCAAAAATTTCCCAAGTAGAGATTCAAAAATTTCCCAAGTAGAGATTAAAAATTTCCCAAGTAGAGATCCAAAAATTTCCCAAGTATAGATCCAAAAATTTCCCAAGTATAGATCCTAAAATTTCCCAATTATAGATCGAAAAATTTCCCAAGTATATATCCAAAAATTTCCCAAGTATAGATCCAAAAATTTCCCAAGTATAGATCCAAAAATTTCCCAAGTATAGATCCAAAAAATTCCCAAGTATAGATCGAAAAATTTCCCAAGTATAGTACGAAAAATTTCCCAAGTATAGATCCAAAAATTTCCCAAGTATAGATCCTAAAATTTCCCAATTATAGATCGAAAAATTTCCCAAGTATATATCCAAAAATTTCCCAAGTATAGATCCAAAAATTTCCCAAGTATAGATCCAAAAATTTCCCAAGTATAGATCCAAAAAATTCCCAAGTATAGATCGAAAAATTTCCCAAGTATAGTACGAAAAATTTCCCAAGTATAGATCCAAAAATTTCCCAAGTATAGATCCAAAAATTTCCCAAGTATAGATCCAAAAATTTCCCAAGTATAGATCGAAAAATTACCCAAGTATAGATCGAAAAATTTCCCAAGTATAGATCGAAAAATTTTCCAAGTATAGATCGAAAAATTTCCCAAGTATAGGTCGAAAAATTTCCCAAGTATAGTACGAAAAATTTGCCAAGTATAGATCCAAGAATTTCCCAAGTATAGATCCAAAAATTTGCCAAGAATAGATCCAAAAATTTCCCAAGTATAGTACGAAAAATTTCCCAAGTATAGATCCAAAAATTTCCCAAGTATAGATCCAAAAATTTCACAAGTATAGATCCAAAAATTTCACAAGTATACATCCAAAAATTTCCCAAGTATAGATCCAAAAATTTCCCAAGCATAGATCGAAAAATTTTCCAAGTATAGATCCAAAATTTCCCAAGTAAAGATCCAAAAATTTCCCAAGTATAGATCGAAAAATTTCCCAAGTATAGATCCAAAAATTTCCCAAGTATAGATCCAAAAATTTCCCAAGTATAGATCCAAAAATTTCCCAAGTATAGATCGAAAAATTTCCCTAGTATTGATCCAAAAATTTCCCAAGTATAGATCCAAAAATTTCCCAAGAATAGATCCAAAAATTTCCCAAGTATAGATCCAAAAATTTCCCAAGTATAGATCCAAAAATTTCCCAAGTTTAGATCCAAAAATTTCCCAAGTATAGATCGAAAAATTTCCTAGTATAGATCGAAAAATTTTCCAAGTATAGATCCAAAAATTTCCCAAGTATAGATCCTAAAATTTCCCAATTATAGATCGAAAAATTTCCCAAGTATATATCCAAAAATTTCCCAAGTATAGATCCAAAAATTTCCCAAGTATAGATCCAAAAATTTCCCAAGTATAGATCCAAAAAATTCCCAAGTATAGATCGAAAAATTTCCCAAGTATAGTACGAAAAATTTCCCAAGTATAGATCCAAAAATTTCCCAAGTATAGATCCAAAAATTTCCCAAGTATAGATCCAAAAATTTCCCAAGTATAGATCGAAAAATTACCCAAGTATAGATCGAAAAATTTCCCAAGTATAGATCGAAAAATTTTCCAAGTATAGATCGAAAAATTTCCCAAGTATAGGTCGAAAAATTTCCCAAGTATAGTACGAAAAATTTGCCAAGTATAGATCCAAGAATTTCCCAAGTATAGATCCAAAAATTTGCCAAGAATAGATCCAAAAATTTCCCAAGTATAGTACGAAAAATTTCCCAAGTATAGATCCAAAAATTTCCCAAGTATAGATCCAAAAATTTCACAAGTATACATCCAAAAATTTCCCAAGTATAGATCCAAAAATTTCCCAAGCATAGATCGAAAAATTTTCCAAGTATAGATCCAAAATTTCCCAAGTAAAGATCCAAAAATTTCCCAAGTATAGATCGAAAAATTTCCCAAGTATAGATCCAAAAATTTCCCAAGTATAGATCCAAAAATTTCCCAAGTATAGATCCAAAAATTTCCCTAGTATAGATCGAAAAATTTCCCTAGTATTGATCCAAAAATTTCCCAAGTATAGATCCAAAAATTTCGCAAGAATAGATCCAAAAATTTCCCAAGTATAGATCCAAAAATTTCCCAAGTATAGATCCAAAAATTTCCCAAGTTTAGATCCAAAAATTTCCCAAGTATAGATCGAAAAATTTCCTAGTATAGATCGAAAAATTTTCCAAGTATAGATCCAAAAATTTCCCAAGTATAGATCCAAAAATTTCCCAAGTATAGATCCAAAATTTCCCAAGAATAGATCCAAAAATTTCCCAAGTATAGATCGAAAAATTTCCCAAGTATATATCCAAAAATTTCCCAAGTATAGATCCAAAAATTTCCCAAGTATAGATCCAAAAATTTCCCAAGTATAGATCCAAAAATTTCCCAAGAATAGATCCAAAAATTTCCCAAGTATAGATCCAAAAATTTCCCAAGTATAGATCCAAAAATTTCCCAAGCATAGATCCAAAAATTTCCTAAGTATAGATCCAAAAATTTCCCAAGTGTAGATCCAAAAATTTCCCAAGAATAGATCGAAAAATTTTCCAAGTATAGATCGAAAAATTTCCCAAGTATAGATCGAAAATTTCCCAAGTATAGATCAAAAAATTTCCCAAGTATAGATCGAAAAATTTCCCAAGTATAGATCCAAAAATTTCCCAAGTATAGATCCAAAAATTTCCCAAGTATAGATCGAAAAATTTCCCAAGTATAGATCGAAAAATTTCCCAAGTATACATCCAAAAATTTCCCAAGTATAGATCGAAAAATTTCCCAAGTATTGATCGAAAAATTTACCAAGTATAGATTCAAAAATTTACCAAGAATAGATCCAAAAATTTCCCATGTATAGTACAAAAAATTTCCCAAGTATAGATCCAAAAATTTCCCATGAATATATCCAAAAATTTCCCAAGCATAGATCGAAAAATTTCCCTAGTATAGATCGAAAAATTTTCCAAGTATAGATCCAAAAATTTCCCAAGTATAGATCCAAAAATTTCCCAAGTATAGATCCAAAAATTTCCCAAGAATAGATACAAAAATTTCCCAAGTATAGATCCAAAAATTTCCCAAGTATAGATCCAAAAATTTCCCAAGTATAGATCCAAAAATTTACCAAGTATAGATCCAAAAATTTCCCAAGTGTAGATCCAAAAATTTCCCAAGAATAGATCCAAAAATTTCCCAAGTATAGTACGAAAAATTTCCCAGTATAGATCCAAAAATTTCCCAAGTATAGATCCCAAAATTTCCCAAGTATAGATCCAAAAATTTCCCAAGTATAGATCCAAAAATTTACCAAGTATAGATCCAAAAATTTCCCAAGCATAGATCCAAAAATTTCCCAAGTATAGATCCAAAAATTTCCCAAGTATAGATCGAAAAATTTCCCAAGTATAGAGCCAAAAATTTCCCAAGTATAGATCGAAAAATTTACCAAGTATAGATCCACAAATTTCCCAAGTATACATCCAAAAATTTCCCAAGTATAGATCGAAAAATTTCCCTAGTATAGATCGAAAAATTTCCCAAGTATAGATCGAAAAATTTCCCAAGTATAGATCCAAAAATTTCCCAAGAATAGATCCAAAAATTTCCCATGTATAGTACGAAAAATTTCCCAAGTATAGATCCAAAAATTTCCCATGAATAGATCCAAAAATTTCCTAAGTATAGATCCAAAAATTTCCCAAGTATAGATCCAAAAATTTCCCAAGTATAGATCCAAAAATTTCCCAAGCATAGATCGAAAAATTTTCCAAGTATAGATCGAAAAATTTCCCAAGTATAGATCCAAAAATTTCCCAAGTATAGATCCAAAAATTTCCCAAGAATAGATCCAAAAATTTCCCAAGTATAGATCCAAAAATTTCCCAAGTATAGATCCAAAAATTTCCCAAGCATAGATCCAAAAATTTCCTAAGTATAGATCCAAAAATTTCCCAAGTGTAGATCCAAAAATTTCCCAAGAATAGATCGAAAAATTTTCCAAGTATAGATCGAAAAATTTCCCAAGTATAGATCGAAAATTTCCCAAGTATAGATCAAAAAATTTCCCAAGTATAGATCGAAAAATTTCCCAAGTATAGATCCAAAAATTTCCCAAGTATAGATCCAAAAATTTCCCAAGTATAGATCGAAAAATTTCCCAAGTATAGATCGAAAAATTTCCCAAGTATACATCCAAAAATTTCCCAAGTATAGATCGAAAAATTTCCCAAGTATTGATCGAAAAATTTACCAAGTATAGATTCAAAAATTTACCAAGAATAGATCCAAAAATTTCCCATGTATAGTACAAAAAATTTCCCAAGTATAGATCCAAAAATTTCCCATGAATATATCCAAAAATTTCCCAAGCATAGATCGAAAAATTTCCCTAGTATAGATCGAAAAATTTTCCAAGTATAGATCCAAAAATTTCCCAAGTATAGATCCAAAAATTTCCCAAGTATAGATCCAAAAATTTCCCAAGAATAGATACAAAAATTTCCCAAGTATAGATCCAAAAATTTCCCAAGTATAGATCCAAAAATTTCCCAAGTATAGATCCAAAAATTTACCAAGTATAGATCCAAAAATTTCCCAAGTGTAGATCCAAAAATTTCCCAAGAATAGATCCAAAAATTTCCCAAGTATAGTACGAAAAATTTCCCAGTATAGATCCAAAAATTTCCCAAGTATAGATCCCAAAATTTCCCAAGTATAGATCCAAAAATTTCCCAAGTATAGATCCAAAAATTTACCAAGTATAGATCCAAAAATTTCCCAAGCATAGATCCAAAAATTTCCCAAGTATAGATCCAAAAATTTCCCAAGTATAGATCGAAAAATTTCCCAAGTATAGAGCCAAAAATTTCCCAAGTATAGATCGAAAAATTTACCAAGTATAGATCCACAAATTTCCCAAGTATACATCCAAAAATTTCCCAAGTATAGATCGAAAAATTTCCCTAGTATAGATCGAAAAATTTCCCAAGTATAGATCGAAAAATTTCCCAAGTATAGATCCAAAAATTTCCCAAGAATAGATCCAAAAATTTCCCATGTATAGTACGAAAAATTTCCCAAGTATAGATCCAAAAATTTCCCATGAATAGATCCAAAAATTTCCTAAGTATAGATCCAAAAATTTCCCAAGTATAGATCCAAAAATTTCCCAAGTATAGATCCAAAAATTTCCCAAGCATAGATCGAAAAATTTTCCAAGTATAGATCGAAAAATTTCCCTAGTATAGATCCAAAAATTTCCCAAGTATAGATCCAAAAATTTCAAAAGCATAGATCGAAAAATTTCCCAAGTATAGATCCAAAAATTTCCCAAGTATAGATCGAAAAATTTCCCAAGTATAGATCCACAAATTTCCCAAACATACATCCAAAAATTTTCCAAGTATAGATCGAAAAATTTCCCAAGTATAGATCCAAAAATTCCCCAAGAATAGATCCAAAAATTTCCCATGAATAGATCCAAAAATTTCCCAAGTATAGATCCAAAAATTTCCCAAGTATAGATCCAAAAATTTCACAAGTATACATCCAAAAATTTCCCAAGTATAGATCCAAAAATTTCCCAAGTATAGATCCCAAAATTTCCCAAGTATAGATCCAAAAATTTCCCAAGTAGAGATTCAAAAATTTCCTAAGTAGAGATTCAAAAATTTCCCAAGTAGAGAATCAAAAATTTCCCAAGTAGAGATTCAAAAATTTCCCATGTAGCTATTCAAAAATTTCCCAAGTAGAGATTCTAAAATTTCCCAATTAGAGATTCAAAAATTTCCCAAGTAGAGATTAAAAATTTCCCAAGTATAGATCCTAAAATTTCCCAATTATAGATCGAAAATTTCCCAAGTATATATCCAAAAATTTCCCAAGTAGAGATTCAAAAATTTCCCAAGTAGAGATCCAAAAATTTCCCAAGTATAGCTCCAAAAATTTCCCAAGTATAGATCCTAAAATTTCCCAATTATAGATCGAAAAATTTCCCAAGTATATATCCAAAAATTTCCCAAGTATAGATCCAAAAATTTCCCAAGTATAGATCCAAAAATTTCCCAAGTATAGATCGAAAAATTTCCCAAGTATAGTACGAAAAATTTCCCAAGTATAGATCCAAAAATTTCCCAAGTATAGATCCAAAAATTTCCCAAGTATAGATCCAAAAATTTCCCAAGTATAGATCGAAAAATTACCCAAGTATAGATCGAAAAATTTCCCAAGTATAGATCGAAAAATTTTCCAAGTATAGATCGAAAAATTTCCCAAGTATAGGTCGAAAAATTTCCCAAGTATAGTACGAAAAATTTGCCAAGTATAGATCCAAAAATTTCCCAAGTATAGATCCAAAAATTTCCCAAGAATAGATCCAAAAATTTCCCAAGTATAGTACGAAAAATTTCCCAAGTATAGATCCAAAAATTTCCCAAGTATAGATCCAAAAATTTCACAAGTATACATCCAAAAATTTCCCAAGCATAGATCCAAAAATTTCCCAAGTATAGATCCAAAAATTTCCCTAGTATAGATCGAAAAATTTCCCAAGTATAGAGCCAAAAATTTCCCAAGTATAGATCGAAAAATTTACCAAGTATAGATACACAAATTTCCCAAGTATACATCCAAAAATTTCCCAAGTATAGATCGAAAAATTTCCCTAGTATAGATCGAAAAATTTCCCAAGTATAGATCGAAAAATTTCCCAAGTATAGATCCAAAAATTTCCCAAGAATAGATCCAAAAATTTCCCATGTATAGTACGAAAAATTTCCCAAGTATAGATCCAAAAATTTCCCATGAATAGATCCAAAAATTTCCTAAGTATAGATCCAAAAATTTCCCAAGTATAGATCCAAAATTTTCCCAAGTATAGATCCAAAAATTTCCCAAGCATAGATCGAAAAATTTTCCAAGTATAGATCGAAAAATTTCCCTAGTATAGATCCAAAAATTTCCCAAGTATAGATCCAAAAATTTCCCAAGTATAGATCGAAAAATTTCCCAAGTATAGATCCAAAAATTTCCCAAGTATAGATCGAAAAATTTCCCAAGTATAGATCCACAAATTTCCCAAATATACATCC
This sequence comes from Odiellus spinosus, assembly GCA_963920705.1. Taxonomy (NCBI): domain Eukaryota; kingdom Metazoa; phylum Arthropoda; class Arachnida; order Opiliones; family Phalangiidae; genus Odiellus; species Odiellus spinosus. The sequence continues at coordinate 419,622 of CAWUCO010000219.1, read as the reverse complement.
AAAAATTTCCCAGGTATAGATCGAAAAATTTCCCAAGTATAGATCCAAAAATTCCCCAAGAATAGATCCAAAAATTACCCATGAATAGATCCAAAAATTTCCCAAGTATACATCCAAAAATTTCCCAAGTATAGATCCAAAAATTTCCCAAGTATAGATCCCAAAATTTCCCAAGTATAGATCCAAAAATTTCCCAAGTAGAGATTCAAAAATTTCCTAAGTAGAGATTCAAAAATTTCCCAAGTAGAGAATCAAAAATTTCCCAAGTAGAGATTCAAAAATTTCCCATGTAGCTATTCAAAAATTTCCCAAGTAGAGATTCAAAAATTTCCCAATTAGAGATTCAAAAATTTCCCAAGTAGAGATTCAAAAATTTCCCAAGTAGAGATTAAAAATTTCCCAAGTAGAGATCCAAAAATTTCCCAAGTGTAGATCCAAAAATTTCCCAAGTATAGATCCTAAAATTTCCCAATTATAGATCGAAAAATTTCCGAAGTATATATCCAAAAATTTCCCAAGTATAGATCCAAAAATTTCCCAAGTATAGATCCAAAAATTTCCCAAGTATAGATCCAAAAAATTCCCAAGTATAGATCCAAAAATTTCCCAAGTATAGTACGAAAAATTTCCCAAGTATAGATTCAAAAATTTCCCAAGTATAGATCCAAAAATTTCCCAAGTATAGATCCAAAAATTTCCCAATTATAGATCGAAAAATTACCCAAGTATAGATCGAAAAATTTCCCAAGTATAGATCGAAAAATTTTCCAAGTATAGATCGAAAAATTTCCCAAGTATAGGTCGAAAAATTTCCCAAGTATAGTACGAAAAATTTGCCAAGTATAGATCCAAAAATTTCCCAAGTATAGATCCAAAAATTTCCCAAGAATAGATCCAAAAATTTCCCAAGTATAGTACGAAAAATTTGCCAAGTATAGATCCAAAAATTTCCCAAGTATAGATCCAAAAATTTCACAAGTATACATCCAAAAATTTCCCAAGTATAGATCCAAAAATTTCCCAAGCATAGATCGAAAAATTTTCCAAGTATAGATCGAAAAATTTCCCAAGTATAGATCCAAAATTTCCCAAGTAAAGATCCAAAAATTTCCCAAGTATAGATCGAAAAATTTCCCAAGTATAGATCCAAAAATTTCCCAAGTATAGATCCAAAAATTTCCCAAGTATAGATCCAAAAATTTCCCAAGTATAGATCGAAAAATTTCCCAAGTATAGATCGAAAAATTTCCCTAGTATTGATCCAAAAATTTCCCAAGTATAGATCCAAAAATTTCCCAAGAATAGATCCAAAAATTTCCCAAGTATAGATCCAAAAATTTCCCAAGTATAGATCCAAAAATTTCCCAAGCATAGATCGAAAAATTTTCCAAGTATAGATCGAAAAATTTCCCTAGTATAGATCCAAAAATTTCCCAAGTATAGATCGAAAAATTTCCCAAGTATAGATCGAAAAATTTCCCAAGTATAGATCCAAAAATTTCCCAAGTATAGATCGAAAAATTTCCCAAGTATAGATCCACAAATTTCCCAAATATACATCCAAAAATTTCCCAAGTATAGATCGAAAAATTTCCCTAGTATAAATAGAAAAATTTCCCAAGTATAGATCGAAAAATTTCCCAAGTATAGATCCAAAAATTCCCCAAGAATAGATCCAAAAATTTCCCATGTATAGTACGAAAAATTTCCCAAGTATAGATCCAAAAATTTCCCATGAATAGATCCAAAAATTTCCCAAGTATAGATCCAAAAATTTCCCAAGTATAGATCCAAAAATTTCACAAGTATACATCCAAAAATTTCCCAAGTATAGATCCAAAAATTTCCCAAGTATAGATCCCAAAATTTCCCAAGTATAGATCCAAAAATTTCCCAAGTAGAGATTCAAAAATTTCCTAAGTAGAGATTCAAAAATTTCCCAAGTAGAGAATCAAAAATTTCCCAAGTATAGATCCAAAAATTTCCCAAGTATAGATCCAAAAATTTCACAAGTATACATCCAAAAATTTCCCAAGTATAGATCCAAAATTTCCCAAGTATAGATCCAAAAATTTCCCAAGTATAGATCCAAAAATTTCCCAAGTAGAGATTCAAAAATTTCCCAAGTATAGATCGAAAAATTTCCCAAGTATAGATCGAAAAATTTCCCAAGTATAGATCGAAAAATTTCCCAAGTATAGATCCAAAAATTTCCCAAGTATAGATCGAAAAATTTCCCTAGTATAGATCGAAAAATTTTCCAAGTATAGATCCAAAAATTTCCCAAGTATAGATCCAAAAATTTCCCAAGTATAGATCCAAAAATTTCACAAGAATAGATCCAAAAATTTCCCAAGTATAGATCCAAAAATTTCCCAAGTATAGATCCAAAAATTTCCCAAGTATAGTACGAAAAATTTCCCAAGTATAGATCCAAAAATTTCCCAAGTATAGATCCAAAAATTTCCCAAGCATAGATCGAAAAATTTTCCAAGTATAGATCGAAAAATTTCCCAAGTATAGATCCAAAATTTCCCACAAAAGATCCAAAAATTTCCCAAGTATAGATCGAAAAATTTCCCAAGTATAGATCCAAAAATTTCCCAGGTATAGATCCAAAAATTTCAAAAGTATAGATCCAAAAATTTCCCAAGTATAGATCGAAAAATTTCCCAAGTATAGATCGAAAAATTTCCCTAGTATAGATCCAAAAATTTCCCAAGTATAGATCCAAAAATTTCCCAAGAATAGATCCAAAAATTTCCCAAGTATAGATCCAAAAATTTCCCAAGTATAGATCCAAAAATTTCCCAAGTATAGATCCAAAAATTTTACAAGTATAGATCGAAAAATTTCCTAGTATAGATCGAAAAATTTTCCAAGTATAGATCCAAAATTTCCCAAGTATAGATCCAAAAATTTCCCAAGTATAGATCCAAAATTTCCCAAGAATAGATCCAAAAATTTCCCAAGTATAGATCGAAAAATTTCCCAAGTATAGATCCAAAAATTTCCCAAGTATAGATCGAAAAATTTCCCTAGTATAGATCGAAAAATTTTCCAAGTATAGATCCAAAAATTTCCCAAGTATAGATCCAAACATTTCCCAAGTATAGATCCAAAAATTTCAAAAGAATAGATCCAAAAATTTCCCAAGTATAGATCCAAAAATTTCCCAAGTATAGATCCAAAAATTTCCCAAGTATAGATCCAAAAATTTCCTAAGTATAGATCCAAAAATTTCCCAAGTATGGATCCAAAAATTTCCCAAGTGTAGATCCAAAAATTTCCCAAGCATAGATCGAAAAATTTCCCAAGTATAGATCGAAAAATTTCCCTAGTATAGATCCAAAAATTTCCCAAGTATAGATCCAAAAATTTCCCAAGAATAGATCCAAAAATTTCCCAAGTATAGATCCAAAAATTTCCCAAGTATAGATCCAAAAATTTCAAAAGTATAGATCGAAAAATTTCCCTAGTATAGATCGAAAAATTTTCCAAGTATAGATCCAAAAATTTCCCAAGTATAGATCCAAAAATTTCCCAAGTATAGATCCAAAAATTTCCCAAGAATAGATCCAAAAATTTCCCAAGTATAGATCCAAAAATTTCCCAAGTATAGATCCAAAAATTTCCCAAGAATAGATCCAAAAATTTCCCAAGTATAGTACGAAAAATTTCCCAGTATAGATCCAAAAATTTCCCAAGTATAGATCCAAAAATTTCCCAAGTATAGATCCAAAAATTTCCCAAGTATAGATCCAAAAATTTCCCAAGTATAGATCCAAAAATTTCCCAAGCATAGATCGAAAAATTTTCCAAGTATAGATCGAAAAATTTCCCAAGTATAGATCCAAAAATTTCCCAAGTATAGATCCAAAAATTTCCCAAGTATAGATCGAAAAATTTCCTAAGTATAGATCCAAAAATTTCCCATGTATAGATCGAAAAATTTCCCAAGTATAGATCCACAAATTTCCCAAGTATACATCCAAAAATTTCCCAAGTATAGATCCAAAAATTTCCCTAGTATAGATCGAAAAATTTCCCAAGTATAGATCGAAAAATTTCCTAAGTATAGATCCAAAAATTTCCCATGTATAGATCGAAAAATTTCCCAAGTATAGATCCACAAATTTCCCAAGTATACATCCAAAAATTTCCCAAGTATAGATCGAAAAATTTCCCTAGTATAGATCGAAAAATTTCCCAAGTATAGATCGAAAAATTTCCCAAGTATAGATCCAAAAATTTCCCAAGAATAGATCCAAAAATTTCCCATGTATAGTACGAAAAATTTCCCAAGTATAGATCCAAAAATTTCCCATGAATAGATCCAAAAATTTCCTAAGTATAGATCCAAAAATTTCCCAAATATAGATCGAAAAATTTCCCAAGTATAGATCCAAAAATTTCCCAAGTATAGATCCAAAAATTTCCCAAGTATAGATCGAAAAATTTCCCAAGTATAGATCCAAAAATTTCCCATGTATAGATCGAAAAATTTCCCAAGTATAGATCCACAAATTTCCCAAGTATACATCCAAAAATTTCCCAAGTATAGATCGAAAAATTTCCCTAGTATAGATCGAAAAATTTCCCAAGTATAGATCCAAAAATTTCCCAAGAATAGATCCAAAAATTTCCCATGTATAGTACGAAAAATTTCCCAAGTATAGATCCAAAAATTTCCCAAGTATAGATCCAAAAATTTCCCATGAATAGATCCAAAAATTTCCTAAGTATAGATCCAAAAATTTCCCAAGTATAGATCCAAAAATTTCCCAAGTATAGATCCAAAAATTTCCCAAGTATAGATCCAAAAATTTCCTAAGTATAGATCCAAAAATTTCCCAAGTATAGATCCAAAAATTTCCCAAGTGTAGATCCAAAAATTTCCCAAGCATAGATCGAAAAATTTTCCAAGTATAGATCGAAAAATTTCCCAAGTATAGATCCAAAATTTCCCAAGTAAAGATCCAAAAATTTCCCAAGTATAGATCGAAAAATTTCCCAAGTATAGATCCAAAAATTTCCCAAGTATAGATCCAAAAATTTCCCAAGTATAGATCCAAAAATTTCCCAAGTATAGATCGAAAAATTTCCCAAGTATAGATCAAAAAATTTCCCAAGTATAGATCGAAAAATTTCCCTAGTATAGATCGAAAAATTTCCCAAGAATAGATCGAAAAATTTCCCAAGTATAGATCCAAAAATTTCCCAAGAATAGATCCAAAAATTTCCCATGTATATTACGAAAAATTTCCCAAGTATAGATCCAAAAATTTCCCAAGTATAGATCCAAAAATTTCCCATGAATAGATCCAAAAATTTCCTAAGTATAGATCCAAAAATTTCCCAAGTATAGATCCAAAAACTTCAAAAGTATAGATCCAAAAAATTCCCAAGTATAGATCGAAAAATTTCCCAAGTATAGTACGAAAAATTTCCCAAGTATAGATCCAAAAATTTCCCAAGTATAGATCCAAAAATTTCCCAAGTATAGATCCAAAAATTTCCCAAGTATAGATCGAAAAATTACCCAAGTATAGATCGAAAAATTTCCCAAGTATAGATCCAAAATTTCCCAAGTATAGATCGAAAAATTTCCCAAGTATAGATCCAAAAATTTCCCAAGTATAGATCCAAAAATTTCCCAAGTATAGATCCAAAAATTTCCCAAGTATAGATCCAAAAATTTCCCAAGTATAGATCCAAAAATTTCCCAAGTATAGATCCAAAAATTTCCCAAGTATAGATCCAAAAATTTCCCAAGCATAGATCGAAAAATTTTCCAAGTATAGATCGAAAAATTTCCCAAGTATAGATCCAAAAATTTCCCAAGAATAGATCCAAAAATTTCCCAAGTATAGATCCAAAAATTTCCCAAGTATAGATCCAAAAATTTCCCAAGTATAGATCCAAAAATTTCCCAAGTATAGATCGAAAAATTTCCTAGTATAGATCGAAAAATTTTCCAAGTATAGATCCAAAATTTCCCAAGTATAGATCCAAAAATTTCCCAAGTATAGATCCAAAATTTCCCAAGAATAGATCCAAAAATTTCCCAAGTATAGATCGAAAAATTTCCCAAGTATAGATCCAAAAATTTCCCAAGTATAGATCGAAAAATTTCCCTAGTATAGATCGAAAAATTTTCCAAGTATAGATAAAAAATTTCCCAAGTATAGATCCAAACATTTCCCAAGTATAGATCCAAAAATTTCCCAAGAATAGATCCAAAAATTTCCCAAGTATAGATCCAAAAATTTCCCAAGTATAGATCCAAAAATTTCCCAAGTATAGATCCAAAAATTTCCTAAGTATAGATCCAAAAATTTCCCAAGTATAGATCCAAAAATTTCCCAAGAATAGATCCAAAAATTTCCCTAGTATAGATCGAAAAATTTCCCAAGAATAGATCGAAAAATTTCCCAAGTATAGATCCAAAAATTTCCCAAGAATAGATCCAAAAATTTCCCATGTATAGTACGAAAAATTTCCCAAGTATAGATCCAAAAATTTCCCAAGTATAGATCCAAAAATTTCCCATGAATAGATCCAAAAATTTCCTAAGTATAGATCCAAAAATTTCCCAAGTATAGATCCAAAAACTTCAAAAGTATAGATCCAAAAAATTCCCAAGTATAGATCCAAAAATTTCCCAAGTATAGATCCAAAAATTTCCCAAGTATAGATCCAAAAATTTCCCAAGTATAGATCCAAAAATTTCCCAAGTATAGATCGAAAAATTACCCAAGTATAGATCGAAAAATTTCCCAAGTATAGATCCAAAATTTCCCAAGTAAAGATCCAAAAATTTCCCAAGTATAGATCGAAAAATTTCCCAAGTATAGATCCAAAAATTTCCCAAGTATAGATCCAAAAATTTCCCAAGTATAGATCCAAAAATTTCCCAAGTATAGATCGAAAAATTTCCCTAGTATAGATCCAAAAATTTCCCAAGTATAGATCCAAAAATTTCCCAAGAATAGATCCAAAAATTTCCCAAGTATAGATCCAAAAATTTCACAAGTATAGATCCAAAAATTTCAAAAGTATAGATCGAAAAATTTCCCTAGAATAGATCGAAAAATTTTCCAAGTATAGATCCAAAAATTTCCCAAGTATAGATCCAAAAATTTCCCAAGTATAGATCCAAAAATTTCCCAAGAATAGATCCAAAAATTTCCCAAGTATAGATCCAAAAATTTCCCAAGTATAGATCCAAAAATTTCCCAAGAATAGATCCAAAAATTTCCCAAGTATAGTACGAAAAATTTCCCAGTATAGATCCAAAAATTTCCCAAGTATAGATCCAAAAATTTCCCAAGTATAGATCCAAAAATTTCCCAAGTATAGATCCAAAAATTTCAAAAGTATAGATCCAAAAATTTCCCAAGCATAGATCGAAAAATTTTCCAAGTATAGATCGAAAAATTTCCCAAGTATAGATCCAAAAATTTCCCAAGTATAGATCCAAAAATTTCCCAAGTATAGATCGAAAAATTTCCTAAGTATAGATCCAAAAATTTCCCATGTATAGATCGAAAAATTTCCCAAGTATAGATCCACAAATTTCCCAAGTATACATCCAAAAATTTCCCAAGTATAGATCGAAAAATTTCCCTAGTATAGATCGAAAAATTTCCCAAGTATAGATCGAAAAATTTCCCAAGTATAGATCCAAAAATTTCCCAAGAATAGATCCAAAAATTTCCCATGTATAGTACGAAAAATTTCCCAAGTATAGATCCAAAAATTTCCCATGAATAGATCCAAAAATTTCCCAAATATAGATCGAAAAATTTCCCAAGTATAGATCCAAAAATTTCCCAAGTATAGATCCAAAAATTTCCCAAGTATAGATCGAAAAATTTCCCAAGTATAGATCCAAAAATTTCCCATGTATAGATCGAAAAATTTCCCAAGTATAGATCCACAAATTTCCCAAGTATACATCCAAAAATTTCCCAAGTATAGATCGAAAAATTTCCCTAGTATAGATCGAAAAATTTCCCAAGTATAGATCCAAAAATTTCCCAAGAATAGATCCAAAAATTTCCCATGTATAGTACGAAAAATTTCCCAAGTATAGATCCAAAAATTTCCCAAGTATAGATCCAAAAATTTCCCAAGTATAGATCGAAAAATTTCCCAAGTATAGATCGAAAAATTTCCCAAGTATAGATCAAAAAATTTCCCAAGTATAGATCGAAAAATTTCCCTAGTATAGATCGAAAAATTTCCCAAGAATAGATCGAAAAATTTCCCAAGTATAGATCCAAAAATTTCCCAAGAATAGATCCAAAAATTTCCCATGTATATTACGAAAAATTTCCCAAGTATAGATCCAAAAATTTCCCAAGTATATATCCAAAAATTTCCCATGAATAGATCCAAAAATTTCCTAAGTATAGATACAAAAATTTCCCAAGTATAGATCCAAAAACTTCAAAAGTATAGATCCAAAAAATTCCCAAGTATAGATCGAAAAATTTCCCAAGTATAGTACGAAAAATTTCCCAAGTATAGATCCAAAAATTTCCCAAGTATAGATCCAAAAATTTCCCAAGTATAGATCCAAAAATTTCCCAAGTATAGATCGAAAAATTACCCAAGTATAGATCGAAAAATTTCCCAAGTATAGATCCAAAATTTCCCAAGTAAAGATCCAAAAATTTCCCAAGTATAGATCGAAAAATTTCCCAAGTATAGATCCAAAAATTTCCCAAGTATAGATCCAAAAATTTCCCAAGTATAGATCCAAAAATTTCCCAAGTATAGATCGAAAAATTTCCCTAGTATAGATCCAAAAATTTCCCAAGTATAGATCCAAAAATTTTCCAAGAATAGATCCAAAAATTTCCCAAGTATAGATCCAAAAATTTCCCAAGTATAGATCCAAAAATTTCAAAAGTATAGATCGAAAAATTTGACTAGTATAGATCGAAAAATTTTCCAAGTATAGATCCAAAAATTTCCCAAGTATAGATCCAAAAATTTCCCAAGTATAGATCCAAAAATTTCAAAAGTATAGATCCAAAAATTTCCCAAGCATAGATCGAAAAATTTTCCAAGTATAGATCGAAAAATTTCCCAAGTATAGATCCAAAAATTTCCCAAGTATAGATCCAAAAATTTCCCAAGTATAGATCGAAAAATTTCCTAAGTATAGATCCAAAAATTTCCCATGTATAGATCGAAAAATTTCCCAAGTATAGATCCACAAATTTCCCAAGTATACATCCAAAAATTTCCCAAGTATAGATCGAAAAATTTCCCTAGTATAGATCGAAAAATTTCCCAAGTATAGATCGAAAAATTTCCCAAGTATAGATCCAAAAATTTCCCAAGAATAGATCCAAAAATTTCCCATGTATAGTACGAAAAATTTCCCAAGTATAGATCCAAAAATTTCCCATGAATAGATCCAAAAATTTCCTAAGTATAGATCCAAAAATTTCCCAAATATAGATCGAAAAATTTCCCAAGTATAGATCCAAAAATTTCCCAAGTATAGATCCAAAAATTTCCCAAGTATAGATCGAAAAATTTCCCAAGTATAGATCCAAAAATTTCCCATGTATAGATCGAAAAATTTCCCAAGTATAGATCCACAAATTTCCCAAGTATACATCCAAAAATTTCCCAAGTATAGATCGAAAAATTTCCCTAGTATAGATCGAAAAATTTCCCAAGTATAGATCCAAAAATTTCCCAAGAATAGATCCAAAAATTTCCCATGTATAGTACGAAAAATTTCCCAAGTATAGATCCAAAAATTTCCCAAGTATAGATCCAAAAATTTCCCATGAATAGATCCAAAAATTTCCTAAGTATAGATCCAAAAATTTCCCAAGTATAGATCCAAAAATTTCCCAAGTATAGATCCAAAAATTTCCCAAGTATAGATCCAAAAATTTCCTAAGTATAGATCCAAAAATTTCCCAAGTATAGATCCAAAAATTTCCCAAGTGTAGATCCAAAAATTTCCCAAGCATAGATCGAAAAATTTTCCAAGTATAGATCGAAAAATTTCCCAAGTATAGATCCAAAATTTCCCAAGTAAAGATCCAAAAATTTCCCAAGTATAGATCGAAAAATTTCCCAAGTATAGATCCAAAAATTTCCCAAGTATAGATCCAAAAATTTCCCAAGTATAGATCGAAAAATTTCCCAAGTATAGATCGAAAAATTTCCCAAGTATAGATCAAAAAATTTCCCAAGTATAGATCGAAAAATTTCCCTAGTATAGATCGAAAAATTTCCCAAGAATAGATCGAAAAATTTCCCAAGTATAGATCCAAAAATTTCCCAAGAATAGATCCAAAAATTTCCCATGTATATTACGAAAAATTTCCCAAGTATAGATCCAAAAATTTCCCAAGTATATATCAAAAAATTTCCCATGAATAGATCCAAAAATTTCCTAAGTATAGATACAAAAATTTCCCAAGTATAGATCCAAAAACTTCAAAAGTATAGATCCAAAAAATTCCCAAGTATAGATCGAAAAATTTCCCAAGTATAGTACGAAAAATTTCCCAAGTATAGATCCAAAAATTTCCCAAGTATAGATCCAAAAATTTCCCAAGTATAGATCCAAAAATTTCCCAAGTATAGATCGAAAAATTACCCAAGTATAGATCGAAAAATTTCCCAAGTATAGATCCAAAATTTCCCAAGTAAAGATCCAAAAATTTCCCAAGTATAGATCGAAAAATTTCCCAAGTATAGATCCAAAAATTTCCCAAGTATAGATCCAAAAATTTCCCAAGTATAGATCCAAAAATTTCCCAAGTATAGATCGAAAAATTTCCCTAGTATAGATCCAAAAATTTCCCAAGTATAGATCCAAAAATTTTCCAAGAATAGATCCAAAAATTTCCCAAGTATAGATCCAAAAATTTCCCAAGTATAGATCCAAAAATTTCAAAAGTATAGATCGAAAAATTTGACTAGTATAGATCGAAAAATTTTCCAAGTATAGATCCAAAAATTTCCCAAGTATAGATCCAAAAATTTCCCAAGTATAGATCCAAAAATTTCCCAAGAATAGATCCAAAAATTTCCCAAGTATAGATCCAAAAATTTCCCAAGTATAGATCCAAAAATTTCCCAAGAATAGATCCAAAAATTTCCCAAGTATAGTACGAAAAATTTCCCAGTATAGATCCAAAAATTTCCCAAGTATAGATCCAAAAATTTCCCAAGTATAGATCCAAAAATTTCCCAAGTATAGATCCAAAAATTTCCCAAGTATAGATCCAAAAATTTCCCAAGCATAGATCGAAAAATTTTCCAAGTATAGATCGAAAAATTTCCCAAGTATAGATCCAAAAATTTCCCAAGTATAGATCCAAAAATTTCCCAAGTATAGATCGAAAAATTTCCTAAGTATAGATCCAAAAATTTCCCAAGTATAGATCCAAAAATTTCCCAAGTGTAGATCCAAAAATTTCCCAAGCATAGATCGAAAAATTTTCCAAGTATAGATCGAAAAATTTCCCAAGTATAGATCCAAAATTTCCCAAGTAAAGATCCAAAAATTTCCCAAGTATAGATCGAAAAATTTCCCAAGTATAGATCCAAAAATTTCCCAAGTATAGATCCAAAAATTTCCCAAGTATAGATCGAAAAATTTCCCAAGTATAGATCGAAAAATTTCCCAAGTATAGATCAAAAAATTTCCCAAGTATAGATCGAAAAATTTCCCTAGTATAGATCGAAAAATTTCCCAAGAATAGATCGAAAAATTTCCCAAGTATAGATCCAAAAATTTCCCAAGAATAGATCCAAAAATTTCCCATGTATATTACGAAAAATTTCCCAAGTATAGATCCAAAAATTTCCCAAGTATATATCAAAAAATTTCCCATGAATAGATCCAAAAATTTCCTAAGTATAGATACAAAAATTTCCCAAGTATAGATCCAAAAACTTCAAAAGTATAGATCCAAAAAATTCCCAAGTATAGATCGAAAAATTTCCCAAGTATAGTACGAAAAATTTCCCAAGTATAGATCCAAAAATTTCCCAAGTATAGATCCAAAAATTTCCCAAGTATAGATCCAAAAATTTCCCAAGTATAGATCGAAAAATTACCCAAGTATAGATCGAAAAATTTCCCAAGTATAGATCCAAAATTTCCCAAGTAAAGATCCAAAAATTTCCCAAGTATAGATCGAAAAATTTCCCAAGTATAGATCCAAAAATTTCCCAAGTATAGATCCAAAAATTTCCCAAGTATAGATCCAAAAATTTCCCAAGTATAGATCGAAAAATTTCCCTAGTATAGATCCAAAAATTTCCCAAGTATAGATCCAAAAATTTTCCAAGAATAGATCCAAAAATTTCCCAAGTATAGATCCAAAAATTTCCCAAGTATAGATCCAAAAATTTCAAAAGTATAGATCGAAAAATTTGACTAGTATAGATCGAAAAATTTTCCAAGTATAGATCCAAAAATTTCCCAAGTATAGATCCAAAAATTTCCCAAGTATAGATCCAAAAATTTCCCAAGAATAGATCCAAAAATTTCCCAAGTATAGATCCAAAAATTTCCCAAGTATAGATCCAAAAATTTCCCAAGTATAGATCGAAAAATTACCCAAGTATAGATCGAAAAATTTCCCAAGTATAGATCCAAAATTTCCCAAGTAAAGATCCAAAAATTTCCCAAGTATAGATCGAAAAATTTCCCAAGTATAGATCCAAAAATTTCCCAAGTATAGATCCAAAAATTTCCCAAGTATAGATCCAAAAATTTCCCAAGTATAGATCGAAAAATTTCCCTAGTATAGATCCAAAAATTTCCCAAGTATAGATCCAAAAATTTTCCAAGAATAGATCCAAAAATTTCCCAAGTATAGATCCAAAAATTTCCCAAGTATAGATCCAAAAATTTCAAAAGTATAGATCGAAAAATTTGACTAGTATAGATCGAAAAATTTTCCAAGTATAGATCCAAAAATTTCCCAAGTATAGATCCAAAAATTTCCCAAGTATAGATCCAAAAATTTCCCAAGAATAGATCCAAAAATTTCCCAAGTATAGATCCAAAAATTTCCCAAGTATAGATCCAAAAATTTCCCAAGTATAGATCCAAAAATTTCCCAAGTATAGATCCAAAAATTTCCCAAGCATAGATCGAAAAATTTTCCAAGTATAGATCGAAAAATTTCCCAAGTATAGATCCAAAAATTTCCCAAGTATAGATCCAAAAATTTCCCAAGTATAGATCGAAAAATTTCCTAAGTATAGATCCAAAAATTTCCCATGTATAGATCGAAAAATTTCCCAAGTATAGATCCACAAATTTCCCAAGTATAGATCGAAAAATTTCCCTAGTATAGATCGAAAAATTTCCCAAGTATAGATCGAAAAATTTCCCAAGTATAGATCCAAAAATTTCCCAAGAATAGATCCAAAAATTTCCCATGTATAGTACGAAAAATTTCCCAAGTATAGATCCAAAAATTTCCCATGAATAGATCCAAAAATTTCCTAAGTATAGATCCAAAAATTTCCCAAATATAGATCGAAAAATTTCCCAAGTATAGATCCAAAAATTTCCCAAGTATAGATCCAAAAATTTCCCAAGTATAGATCGAAAAATTTCCCAAGTATAGATCCAAAAATTTCCCATGTATAGATCGAAAAATTTCCCAAGTATAGATCCACAAATTTCCCAAGTATACATCCAAAAATTTCCCAAGTATAGATCGAAAAATTTCCCTAGTATAGATCGAAAAATTTCCCAAGTATTGATCCAAAAATTTCCCAAGAATAGATCCAAAAATTTCCCATGTATAGTACGAAAAATTTCCCAAGTATAGATCCAAAAATTTCCCAAGTATAGATCCAAAAATTTCCCATGAATAGATCCAAAAATTTCCTAAGTATAGATCCAAAAATTTCCCAAGTATAGATCCAAAAATTTCCCAAGAATAGATCCAAAAATTTCCCATGTATAGTACGAAAAATTTCCCAAGTATATATCCAAAAATTTCCCATGAATAGATCCAAAAATTTCCTAAGTATAGATCCAAAAATTTCCCAAGTATAGATCGAAAAATTTCCCAAGTATAGATCCAAAAATTTTCCAAGTATAGATCCAAAAATTTCCCAAGTATAGATCGAAAAATTTCCCAAGTATAGATCCAAAAATTTCCCATGTATAGATCGAAAAATTTCCCAAGTATAGATCCACAAATTTCCCAAGTATACATCCAAAAATTTCCCAAGTATAGATCGAAAAATTTCCCTAGTATAGATCGAAAAATTTCCCAAGTATAGATCGAAAAATTTCCCAAGTATAGATCCAAAAATTTCCCAAGAATAGATCCAAAAATTTCCCATGTATAGTACGAAAAATTTCCCAAGTATAGATCCAAAAATTTCCCAAGTATAGATCCAAAAATTTCCCATGAATAGATCCAAAAATTTCCCAAGTATAGATCGAAAAATTTCCCAAGTATAGTACGAAAAATTTCCCAAGTATAGATCCAAAAATTTCCCAAGTATAGATCCAAAAATTTCCCAAGTATAGATCGAAAAATTACCCAAGTATAGATCGAAAAATTTCCCAAGTATAGATCGAAAAATTTTCCAAGTATAGATCGAAAAATTTCCCAAGTATAGATCGAAAAATTTCCCAAGTATAGTTCCAAAAATTTCCCAAGTATAGATCCAAAAATTTCCCAAGTATAGATCCAAAAATTTCCCAAGTATAGATCGAAAAATTTCCCAAGTATAGATCCACAAATTTCCCAAGTATACATCCAAAAATTTCCCAAGTATAGATCGAAAAATTTCCCTAGTATAGATCGAAAAATTTCCCAAGTATAGATCGAAAAATTTCCCAAGTATAGATCCAAAAATTTCCCAAGAATAGATCCAAAAATTTCCCATGTATAGTACGAAAAATTTCCCAAGTATAGATCCAAAAATTTCCCATGAATAGATCCAAAAATTTCCTAAGTATAGATCCAAAAATTTCCCAAGTGTAGATCCAAAAATTTCCCAAGTATAGATCCAAAAATTCCCAAGTATAGATCGAAAAATTTCCCAAGTATAGTACGAAAACTTTCCCAAGTATAGATCCAAAAATTTCCCAAGTATAGATCCAAAAATTTCCCAAGTATAGATCCAAAAATTTCCCAAGTATAGATCGAAAAATTACCCAAGTATAGATCGAAAAATTTTCCAAGTATAGATCGAAAAATTTCCCAAGTATAGATCGAAAAATTTCCAAGTATAGTACGAAAAATTTCCCAAGTATAGATCCAAAAATTTCCCAAGTATAGATCCAAAAATTTCAAAAGTATAGATCGAAAAATTTCCCAAGTATAGATCGAAAAATTTCCCAAGTATAGATCGAAAAATTTTCCAAGTATAGATCGAAAAATTTCCCAAGTATAGATCCAAAAATTACCCAAGTATAGATTCAAAAATTTCCCAAGTAGAGATTCAAAAATTTCCCAAGTAGAGAATCAAAAATTTACCAAGTAGAGATTCAAAAATTTCCCAAGTAGCGATTCAAAAATTTCCCAAGTAGAGATTCAAAAATTTCCCAAGTAGAGTTTCAAAAATTTCCCAAGTAGAGATTCAAAAATTTCCCAAGTAGAGATTCAAAAATTTCCCAAGTAGAGATTAAAAATTTCCCAAGTAGAGATCCAAAAATTTCCCAAGTATAGATCCAAAAATTTCCCAAGTATAGATCCAAAAATTTCCCAAGTATAGATCCAAAAATTTCCCAAGTATAGATCCAAAAATTTCCCAAGAATAGATCCAAAAATTTCCCAAGTATAGATCCAAAAATTTCCCAAGTATAGATCCAAAAATTTCCCAATTATAGATCGAAAAATTTCCCAAGTATAGATCGAAAAATTTCCCTAGTATAGATCGAAAAATTTCCCAAGTATAGATCGAAAAATTTCCCAAGTATAGATCCAAAAATTTCCCAAGAATAGATCCAAAAATTTCCCATGTATAGTACGAAAAATTTCCCAAGTATAGATCCAAAAATTTCCCATGAATAGATCCAAAAATTTCCCAAGTATAGATCCAAAAATTTCCCAAGTATAGATCCAAAAAATTCCCAAGTATAGATCGAAAAATTTCCCAAGTATAGTACGAAAAATTTCCCAAGTATAGATCCAAAAATTTCCCAAGTATAGATCCAAAAATTTCCCAAGTATAGATCCAAAAATTTCCCAAGTATAGATCGAAAAATTACCCAAGTATAGATCGAAAAATTTCCCAAGTATAGATCGAAAAATTTCCAAGTATAGTACGAAAAATTTCCCAAGTATAGATCCAAAAATTTCCCAAGTATAGATCCAAAAATTTCCCAAGCATAGATCGAAAAATTTTCCAAGTTTAGATCGAAAAATTTCCCAAGTATAGATCCAAAATTTCCCAAGTAAAGATCCAAAAATTTCCCAAGTATAGATCGAAAAATTTTCCAAGTATAGATCGAAAAATTTCCCAAGTATAGATCGAAAAATTTCCCAAGTATAGTTCCAAAAATTTCCCAAGTATAGATCGAAAAATTTCCCAAGTATAGATCGAAAAATTTCCCAAGTATAGTTCCAAAAATTTCCCAAGTATAGTACGAAAAATTTCCCAAGTATAGATCCAAAAATTTCCCAAGTATAGATCCAAAAATTTCCCAAGTATAGATCGAAAAATTTCCCAAGTATAGATCGAAAAATTACCCAAGTATAGATCGAAAAATTTCCCAAGTATAGATCGAAAAATTTTCCAAGTATAGATCGAAAAATTTCCCAAGTATAGATCGAAAAATTTCCAAGTATAGTACGAAAAATTTCCCAAGTATAGATCCAAAAATTTCCCAAGTATAGATCCAAAAATTTCCCAAGTATAGATCCAAAAATTTCCCAAGTATAGATCCAAAAATTTCCCAAGCATAGATCGAAAAATTTTCCAAGTATAGATCGAAAAATTTCCCAAGTATAGATCCAAAAATTTCCCAAGTATAGATCCAAAAATTTCCCAAGTATAGATCGAAAAATTTCCTAAGTATAGATCCAAAAATTTCCCATGTATAGATCGAAAAATTTCCCAAGTATAGATCCACAAATTTCCCAAGTATACATCCAAAAATTTCCCAAGTATAGATCGAAAAATTTCCCTAGTATAGATCGAAAAATTTCCCAAGTATAGATCGAAAAATTTCCCAAGTATAGATCCAAAAATTTCCCAAGAATAGATCCAAAAATTTCCCATGTATAGTACGAAAAATTTCCCAAGTATAGATCCAAAAATTTCCCATGAATAGATCCAAAAATTTCCTAAGTATAGATCCAAAAATTTCCCAAATATAGATCGAAAAATTTCCCAAGTATAGATCCAAAAATTTCCCAAGTATAGATCCAAAAATTTCCCAAGTATAGATCGAAAAATTTCCCAAGTATAGATCCAAAAATTTCCCATGTATAGATCGAAAAATTTCCCAAGTATAGATCCACAAATTTCCCAAGTATACATCCAAAAATTTCCCAAGTATAGATCGAAAAATTTCCCTAGTATAGATCGAAAAATTTCCCAAGTATTGATCCAAAAATTTCCCAAGAATAGATCCAAAAATTTCCCATGTATAGTACGAAAAATTTCCCAAGTATAGATCCAAAAATTTCCCAAGTATAGATCCAAAAATTTCCCATGAATAGATCCAAAAATTTCCTAAGTATAGATCCAAAAATTTCCCAAGTATAGATCCAAAAATTTCCCAAGAATAGATCCAAAAATTTCCCATGTATAGTACGAAAAATTTCCCAAGTATATATCCAAAAATTTCCCATGAATAGATCCAAAAATTTCCTAAGTATAGATCCAAAAATTTCCCAAGTATAGATCGAAAAATTTCCCAAGTATAGATCCAAAAATTTCCCAAGTATAGATCCAAAAATTTCCCAAGTATAGATCCAAAAATTTCCCAAGTATAGATCCAAAAATTTCCCAAGCATAGATCGAAAAATTTTCCAAGTATAGATCGAAAAATTTCCCAAGTATAGATCCAAAAATTTCCCAAGTATAGATCCAAAAATTTCCCAAGTATAGATCGAAAAATTTCCCAAGTATAGATCCAAAAATTTCCCAAGAATAGATCCAAAAATTTCCCATGTATAGTACGAAAAATTTCCCAAGTATAGATCCAAAAATTTCCCATGAATAGATCCAAAAATTTCCTAAGTATAGATCCAAAAATTTCCCAAATATAGATCGAAAAATTTCCCAAGTATAGATCCAAAAATTTCCCAAGTATAGATCCAAAAATTTCCCAAGTATAGATCGAAAAATTTCCCAAGTATAGATCCAAAAATTTCCCATGTATAGATCGAAAAATTTCCCAAGTATAGATCCACAAATTTCCCAAGTATACATCCAAAAATTTCCCAAGTATAGATCGAAAAATTTCCCTAGTATAGATCGAAAAATTTCCCAAGTATTGATCCAAAAATTTCCCAAGAATAGATCCAAAAATTTCCCATGTATAGTACGAAAAATTTCCCAAGTATAGATCCAAAAATTTCCCAAGTATAGATCCAAAAATTTCCCATGAATAGATCCAAAAATTTCCTAAGTATAGATCCAAAAATTTCCCAAGTATAGATCCAAAAATTTCCCAAGAATAGATCCAAAAATTTCCCATGTATAGTACGAAAAATTTCCCAAGTATATATCCAAAAATTTCCCATGAATAGATCCAAAAATTTCCTAAGTATAGATCCAAAAATTTCCCAAGTATAGATCGAAAAATTTCCCAAGTATAGATCCAAAAATTTCCCAAGTATAGATCCAAAAATTTCCCAAGTATAGATCCAAAAATTTCCCAAGTATAGATCCAAAAATTTCCCAAGCATAGATCGAAAAATTTTCCAAGTATAGATCGAAAAATTTCCCAAGTATAGATCCAAAAATTTCCCAAGTATAGATCCAAAAATTTCCCAAGTATAGATCGAAAAATTTCCTAAGTATAGATCCAAAAATTTCCCATGTATAGATCGAAAAATTTCCCAAGTATAGATCCACAAATTTCCCAAGTATACATCCAAAAATTTCCCAAGTATAGATCGAAAAATTTCCCTAGTATAGATCGAAAAATTTCCCAAGTATAGATCGAAAAATTTCCCAAGTATAGATCCAAAAATTTCCCAAGAATAGATCCAAAAATTTCCCATGTATAGTACGAAAAATTTCCCAAGTATAGATCCAAAAATTTCCCATGAATAGATCCAAAAATTTCCTAAGTATAGATCCAAAAATTTCCCAAATATAGATCGAAAAATTTCCCAAGTATAGATCCAAAAATTTCCCAAGTATAGATCCAAAAATTTCCCAAGTATAGATCGAAAAATTTTCCAAGTATAGATCGAAAAATTTCCCAAGTATAGATCCAAAAATTTCCCAAGTATAGATCCAAAAATTTCCCAAGTATAGATCGAAAAATTTCCTAAGTATAGATCCAAAAATTTCCCAAGTATAGATCCAAAAATTTCCCAAGTGTAGATCCAAAAATTTCCCAAGCATAGATCGAAAAATTTTCCAAGTATAGATCGAAAAATTTCCCAAGTATAGATCCAAAATTTCCCAAGTAAAGATCCAAAAATTTCCCAAGTATAGATCGAAAAATTTCCCAAGTATAGATCCAAAAATTTCCCAAGTATAGATCCAAAAATTTCCCAAGTATAGATCGAAAAATTTCCCAAGTATAGATCGAAAAATTTCCCAAGTATAGATCAAAAAATTTCCCAAGTATAGATCGAAAAATTTCCCTAGTATAGATCGAAAAATTTCCCAAGAATAGATCGAAAAATTTCCCAAGTATAGATCCAAAAATTTCCCAAGAATAGATCCAAAAATTTCCCATGTATATTACGAAAAATTTCCCAAGTATAGATCCAAAAATTTCCCAAGTATATATCAAAAAATTTCCCATGAATAGATCCAAAAATTTCCTAAGTATAGATACAAAAATTTCCCAAGTATAGATCCAAAAACTTCAAAAGTATAGATCCAAAAAATTCCCAAGTATAGATCGAAAAATTTCCCAAGTATAGTACGAAAAATTTCCCAAGTATAGATCCAAAAATTTCCCAAGTATAGATCCAAAAATTTCCCAAGTATAGATCCAAAAATTTCCCAAGTATAGATCGAAAAATTACCCAAGTATAGATCGAAAAATTTCCCAAGTATAGATCCAAAATTTCCCAAGTAAAGATCCAAAAATTTCCCAAGTATAGATCGAAAAATTTCCCAAGTATAGATCCAAAAATTTCCCAAGTATAGATCCAAAAATTTCCCAAGTATAGATCCAAAAATTTCCCAAGTATAGATCGAAAAATTTCCCTAGTATAGATCCAAAAATTTCCCAAGTATAGATCCAAAAATTTTCCAAGAATAGATCCAAAAATTTCCCAAGTATAGATCCAAAAATTTCCCAAGTATAGATCCAAAAATTTCAAAAGTATAGATCGAAAAATTTGACTAGTATAGATCGAAAAATTTTCCAAGTATAGATCCAAAAATTTCCCAAGTATAGATCCAAAAATTTCCCAAGTATAGATCCAAAAATTTCCCAAGAATAGATCCAAAAATTTCCCAAGTATAGATCCAAAAATTTCCCAAGTATAGATCCAAAAATTTCCCAAGTATAGATCGAAAAATTACCCAAGTATAGATCGAAAAATTTCCCAAGTATAGATCCAAAATTTCCCAAGTAAAGATCCAAAAATTTCCCAAGTATAGATCGAAAAATTTCCCAAGTATAGATCCAAAAATTTCCCAAGTATAGATCCAAAAATTTCCCAAGTATAGATCCAAAAATTTCCCAAGTATAGATCGAAAAATTTCCCTAGTATAGATCCAAAAATTTCCCAAGTATAGATCCAAAAATTTTCCAAGAATAGATCCAAAAATTTCCCAAGTATAGATCCAAAAATTTCCCAAGTATAGATCCAAAAATTTCAAAAGTATAGATCGAAAAATTTGACTAGTATAGATCGAAAAATTTTCCAAGTATAGATCCAAAAATTTCCCAAGTATAGATCCAAAAATTTCCCAAGTATAGATCCAAAAATTTCCCAAGAATAGATCCAAAAATTTCCCAAGTATAGATCCAAAAATTTCCCAAGTATAGATCCAAAAATTTCCCAAGTATAGATCCAAAAATTTCCCAAGTATAGATCCAAAAATTTCCCAAGCATAGATCGAAAAATTTTCCAAGTATAGATCGAAAAATTTCCCAAGTATAGATCCAAAAATTTCCCAAGTATAGATCCAAAAATTTCCCAAGTATAGATCGAAAAATTTCCTAAGTATAGATCCAAAAATTTCCCATGTATAGATCGAAAAATTTCCCAAGTATAGATCCACAAATTTCCCAAGTATAGATCGAAAAATTTCCCTAGTATAGATCGAAAAATTTCCCAAGTATAGATCGAAAAATTTCCCAAGTATAGATCCAAAAATTTCCCAAGAATAGATCCAAAAATTTCCCATGTATAGTACGAAAAATTTCCCAAGTATAGATCCAAAAATTTCCCATGAATAGATCCAAAAATTTCCTAAGTATAGATCCAAAAATTTCCCAAATATAGATCGAAAAATTTCCCAAGTATAGATCCAAAAATTTCCCAAGTATAGATCCAAAAATTTCCCAAGTATAGATCGAAAAATTTCCCAAGTATAGATCCAAAAATTTCCCATGTATAGATCGAAAAATTTCCCAAGTATAGATCCACAAATTTCCCAAGTATACATCCAAAAATTTCCCAAGTATAGATCGAAAAATTTCCCTAGTATAGATCGAAAAATTTCCCAAGTATTGATCCAAAAATTTCCCAAGAATAGATCCAAAAATTTCCCATGTATAGTACGAAAAATTTCCCAAGTATAGATCCAAAAATTTCCCAAGTATAGATCCAAAAATTTCCCATGAATAGATCCAAAAATTTCCTAAGTATAGATCCAAAAATTTCCCAAGTATAGATCCAAAAATTTCCCAAGAATAGATCCAAAAATTTCCCATGTATAGTACGAAAAATTTCCCAAGTATATATCCAAAAATTTCCCATGAATAGATCCAAAAATTTCCTAAGTATAGATCCAAAAATTTCCCAAGTATAGATCGAAAAATTTCCCAAGTATAGATCCAAAAATTTTCCAAGTATAGATCCAAAAATTTCCCAAGTATAGATCGAAAAATTTCCCAAGTATAGATCCAAAAATTTCCCATGTATAGATCGAAAAATTTCCCAAGTATAGATCCACAAATTTCCCAAGTATACATCCAAAAATTTCCCAAGTATAGATCGAAAAATTTCCCTAGTATAGATCGAAAAATTTCCCAAGTATAGATCGAAAAATTTCCCAAGTATAGATCCAAAAATTTCCCAAGAATAGATCCAAAAATTTCCCATGTATAGTACGAAAAATTTCCCAAGTATAGATCCAAAAATTTCCCAAGTATAGATCCAAAAATTTCCCATGAATAGATCCAAAAATTTCCCAAGTATAGATCGAAAAATTTCCCAAGTATAGTACGAAAAATTTCCCAAGTATAGATCCAAAAATTTCCCAAGTATAGATCCAAAAATTTCCCAAGTATAGATCGAAAAATTACCCAAGTATAGATCGAAAAATTTCCCAAGTATAGATCGAAAAATTTTCCAAGTATAGATCGAAAAATTTCCCAAGTATAGATCGAAAAATTTCCCAAGTATAGTTCCAAAAATTTCCCAAGTATAGATCCAAAAATTTCCCAAGTATAGATCCAAAAATTTCCCAAGTATAGATCGAAAAATTTCCCAAGTATAGATCCACAAATTTCCCAAGTATACATCCAAAAATTTCCCAAGTATAGATCGAAAAATTTCCCTAGTATAGATCGAAAAATTTCCCAAGTATAGATCGAAAAATTTCCCAAGTATAGATCCAAAAATTTCCCAAGAATAGATCCAAAAATTTCCCATGTATAGTACGAAAAATTTCCCAAGTATAGATCCAAAAATTTCCCATGAATAGATCCAAAAATTTCCTAAGTATAGATCCAAAAATTTCCCAAGTGTAGATCCAAAAATTTCCCAAGTATAGATCCAAAAATTCCCAAGTATAGATCGAAAAATTTCCCAAGTATAGTACGAAAACTTTCCCAAGTATAGATCCAAAAATTTCCCAAGTATAGATCCAAAAATTTCCCAAGTATAGATCCAAAAATTTCCCAAGTATAGATCGAAAAATTACCCAAGTATAGATCGAAAAATTTTCCAAGTATAGATCGAAAAATTTCCCAAGTATAGATCGAAAAATTTCCAAGTATAGTACGAAAAATTTCCCAAGTATAGATCCAAAAATTTCCCAAGTATAGATCCAAAAATTTCAAAAGTATAGATCGAAAAATTTCCCAAGTATAGATCGAAAAATTTCCCAAGTATAGATCGAAAAATTTTCCAAGTATAGATCGAAAAATTTCCCAAGTATAGATCCAAAAATTACCCAAGTATAGATTCAAAAATTTCCCAAGTAGAGATTCAAAAATTTCCCAAGTAGAGAATCAAAAATTTACCAAGTAGAGATTCAAAAATTTCCCAAGTAGCGATTCAAAAATTTCCCAAGTAGAGATTCAAAAATTTCCCAAGTAGAGTTTCAAAAATTTCCCAAGTAGAGATTCAAAAATTTCCCAAGTAGAGATTCAAAAATTTCCCAAGTAGAGATTAAAAATTTCCCAAGTAGAGATCCAAAAATTTCCCAAGTATAGATCCAAAAATTTCCCAAGTATAGATCCAAAAATTTCCCAAGTATAGATCCAAAAATTTCCCAAGTATAGATCCAAAAATTTCCCAAGAATAGATCCAAAAATTTCCCAAGTATAGATCCAAAAATTTCCCAAGTATAGATCCAAAAATTTCCCAATTATAGATCGAAAAATTTCCCAAGTATAGATCGAAAAATTTCCCTAGTATAGATCGAAAAATTTCCCAAGTATAGATCGAAAAATTTCCCAAGTATAGATCCAAAAATTTCCCAAGAATAGATCCAAAAATTTCCCATGTATAGTACGAAAAATTTCCCAAGTATAGATCCAAAAATTTCCCATGAATAGATCCAAAAATTTCCCAAGTATAGATCCAAAAATTTCCCAAGTATAGATCCAAAAAATTCCCAAGTATAGATCGAAAAATTTCCCAAGTATAGTACGAAAAATTTCCCAAGTATAGATCCAAAAATTTCCCAAGTATAGATCCAAAAATTTCCCAAGTATAGATCCAAAAATTTCCCAAGTATAGATCGAAAAATTACCCAAGTATAGATCGAAAAATTTCCCAAGTATAGATCGAAAAATTTCCAAGTATAGTACGAAAAATTTCCCAAGTATAGATCCAAAAATTTCCCAAGTATAGATCCAAAAATTTCCCAAGCATAGATCGAAAAATTTTCCAAGTTTAGATCGAAAAATTTCCCAAGTATAGATCCAAAATTTCCCAAGTAAAGATCCAAAAATTTCCCAAGTATAGATCGAAAAATTTTCCAAGTATAGATCGAAAAATTTCCCAAGTATAGATCGAAAAATTTCCCAAGTATAGTTCCAAAAATTTCCCAAGTATAGATCGAAAAATTTCCCAAGTATAGATCGAAAAATTTCCCAAGTATAGTTCCAAAAATTTCCCAAGTATAGTACGAAAAATTTCCCAAGTATAGATCCAAAAATTTCCCAAGTATAGATCCAAAAATTTCCCAAGTATAGATCGAAAAATTTCCCAAGTATAGATCGAAAAATTACCCAAGTATAGATCGAAAAATTTCCCAAGTATAGATCGAAAAATTTTCCAAGTATAGATCGAAAAATTTCCCAAGTATAGATCGAAAAATTTCCAAGTATAGTACGAAAAATTTCCCAAGTATAGATCCAAAAATTTCCCAAGTATAGATCCAAAAATTTCCCAAGTATAGATCCAAAAATTTCCCAAGTATAGATCCAAAAATTTCCCAAGCATAGATCGAAAAATTTTCCAAGTATAGATCGAAAAATTTCCCAAGTATAGATCCAAAAATTTCCCAAGTATAGATCCAAAAATTTCCCAAGTATAGATCGAAAAATTTCCTAAGTATAGATCCAAAAATTTCCCATGTATAGATCGAAAAATTTCCCAAGTATAGATCCACAAATTTCCCAAGTATACATCCAAAAATTTCCCAAGTATAGATCGAAAAATTTCCCTAGTATAGATCGAAAAATTTCCCAAGTATAGATCGAAAAATTTCCCAAGTATAGATCCAAAAATTTCCCAAGAATAGATCCAAAAATTTCCCATGTATAGTACGAAAAATTTCCCAAGTATAGATCCAAAAATTTCCCATGAATAGATCCAAAAATTTCCTAAGTATAGATCCAAAAATTTCCCAAATATAGATCGAAAAATTTCCCAAGTATAGATCCAAAAATTTCCCAAGTATAGATCCAAAAATTTCCCAAGTATAGATCGAAAAATTTCCCAAGTATAGATCCAAAAATTTCCCATGTATAGATCGAAAAATTTCCCAAGTATAGATCCACAAATTTCCCAAGTATACATCCAAAAATTTCCCAAGTATAGATCGAAAAATTTCCCTAGTATAGATCGAAAAATTTCCCAAGTATTGATCCAAAAATTTCCCAAGAATAGATCCAAAAATTTCCCATGTATAGTACGAAAAATTTCCCAAGTATAGATCCAAAAATTTCCCAAGTATAGATCCAAAAATTTCCCATGAATAGATCCAAAAATTTCCTAAGTATAGATCCAAAAATTTCCCAAGTATAGATCCAAAAATTTCCCAAGAATAGATCCAAAAATTTCCCATGTATAGTACGAAAAATTTCCCAAGTATATATCCAAAAATTTCCCATGAATAGATCCAAAAATTTCCTAAGTATAGATCCAAAAATTTCCCAAGTATAGATCGAAAAATTTCCCAAGTATAGATCCAAAAATTTCCCAAGTATAGATCCAAAAATTTCCCAAGTATAGATCCAAAAATTTCCCAAGTATAGATCCAAAAATTTCCCAAGCATAGATCGAAAAATTTTCCAAGTATAGATCGAAAAATTTCCCAAGTATAGATCCAAAAATTTCCCAAGTATAGATCCAAAAATTTCCCAAGTATAGATCGAAAAATTTCCTAAGTATAGATCCAAAAATTTCCCATGTATAGATCGAAAAATTTCCCAAGTATAGATCCACAAATTTCCCAAGTATACATCCAAAAATTTCCCAAGTATAGATCGAAAAATTTCCCTAGTATAGATCGAAAAATTTCCCAAGTATAGATCGAAAAATTTCCCAAGTATAGATCCAAAAATTTCCCAAGAATAGATCCAAAAATTTCCCATGTATAGTACGAAAAATTTCCCAAGTATAGATCCAAAAATTTCCCATGAATAGATCCAAAAATTTCCTAAGTATAGATCCAAAAATTTCCCAAATATAGATCGAAAAATTTCCCAAGTATAGATCCAAAAATTTCCCAAGTATAGATCCAAAAATTTCCCAAGTATAGATCGAAAAATTTCCCAAGTATAGATCCAAAAATTTCCCATGTATAGATCGAAAAATTTCCCAAGTATAGATCCACAAATTTCCCAAGTATACATCCAAAAATTTCCCAAGTATAGATCGAAAAATTTCCCTAGTATAGATCGAAAAATTTCCCAAGTATTGATCCAAAAATTTCCCAAGAATAGATCCAAAAATTTCCCAAGAATAGATCCAAAAATTTCCCATGTATAGTACGAAAAATTTCCCAAGTATAGATCCAAAAATTTCCCATGAATAGATCCAAAAATTTCCCAAGTATAGATCCAAAAATTTCCCAAGTATAGATCCAAAAAATTCCCAAGTATAGATCGAAAAATTTCCCAAGTATAGTACGAAAAATTTCCCAAGTATAGATCCAAAAATTTCCCAAGTATAGATCCAAAAATTTCCCAAGTATAGATCCAAAAATTTCCCAAGTATAGATCGAAAAATTACCCAAGTATAGATCGAAAAATTTCCCAAGTATAGATCGAAAAATTTCCAAGTATAGTACGAAAAATTTCCCAAGTATAGATCCAAAAATTTCCCAAGTATAGATCCAAAAATTTCCCAAGCATAGATCGAAAAATTTTCCAAGTTTAGATCGAAAAATTTCCCAAGTATAGATCCAAAATTTCCCAAGTAAAGATCCAAAAATTTCCCAAGTATAGATCGAAAAATTTTCCAAGTATAGATCGAAAAATTTCCCAAGTATAGATCGAAAAATTTCCCAAGTATAGTTCCAAAAATTTCCCAAGTATAGATCGAAAAATTTCCCAAGTATAGATCTAAAAATTTCCTAAGTATAGATCCAAAAATTTCCCAAGTGTAGATCCACAAATTTCCCAAGTATAGATCCAAAAATTCCCAAGTATAGATCGAAAAATTTCCCAAGTATAGTACGAAAAATTTCCCAAGTATAGATCCAAAAATTTCCCAAGTATAGATCCAAAAATTTCCCAAGTATAGATCGAAAAATTTCCCAAGTATAGATCGAAAAATTACCCAAGTATAGATCGAAAAATTTCCCAAGTATAGATCGAAAAATTTTCCAAGTATAGATCGAAAAATTTCCCAAGTATAGATCGAAAAATTTCCAAGTATAGTACGAAAAATTTCCCAAGTATAGATCCAAAAATTTCCCAAGTATAGATCCAAAAATTTCCCAAGTATAGATCCAAAAATTTCCCAAGTATAGATCCAAAAATTTCCCAAGCATAGATCGAAAAATTTTCCAAGTATAGATCCAAAAATTTCCCAAGTATAGATCCAAAAATTTCCCAAGCATAGATCGAAAAATTTTCCAAGTATAGATCGAAAAATTTCCTAAGTATAGATCCAAAAATTTCCCATGTATAGATCGAAAAATTTCCCAAGTATAGATCCACAAATTTCCCAAGTATACATCCAAAAATTTCCCAAGTATAGATCGAAAAATTTCCCTAGTATAGATCGAAAAAGTTCCCAAGTATAGATCGAAAAATTTCCCAAGTATAGATCCAAAAATTTCCCAAGAATAGATCCAAAAATTTCCCATGTATAGTACGAAAAATTTCCCAAGTATAGATCCAAAAATTTCCCATGAATAGATCCAAAAATTTCCTAAGTATAGATCCAAAAATTTCCCAAATATAGATCGAAAAATTTCCCAAGTATAGATCCAAAAATTTCCCAAGTATAGATCCAAAAATTTCCCAAGTATAGATCGAAAAATTTCCCAAGTATAGATCCAAAAATTTCCCATGTATAGATCGAAAAATTTCCCAAGTATAGATCCACAAATTTCCCAAGTATACATCCAAAAATTTCCCAAGTATAGATCGAAAAATTTCCCTAGTATAGATCGAAAAATTTCCCAAGTATTGATCCAAAAATTTCCCAAGAATAGATCCAAAAATTTCCCATGTATAGTACGAAAAATTTCCCAAGTATAGATCCAAAAATTTCCCAAGTATAGATCCAAAAATTTCCCATGAATAGATCCAAAAATTTCCTAAGTATAGATCCAAAAATTTCCCAAGTATAGATCCAAAAATTTCCCAAGAATAGATCCAAAAATTTCCCATGTATAGTACGAAAAATTTCCCAAGTATATATCCAAAAATTTCCCATGAATAGATCCAAAAATTTCCTAAGTATAGATCCAAAAATTTCCCAAGTATAGATCGAAAAATTTCCCAAGTATAGATCCAAAAATTTTCCAAGTATAGATCCAAAAATTTCCCAAGTATAGATCGAAAAATTTCCCAAGTATAGATCCAAAAATTTCCCATGTATAGATCGAAAAATTTCCCAAGTATAGATCCACAAATTTCCCATGAATAGATCCAAAAATTTCCCAAGTATAGATCGAAAAATTTCCCAAGTATAGTACGAAAAATTTCCCAAGTATAGATCCAAAAATTTCCCAAGTATAGATCCAAAAATTTCCCAAGTATAGATCGAAAAATTACCCAAGTATAGATCGAAAAATTTCCCAAGTATAGATCGAAAAATTTTCCAAGTATAGATCGAAAAATTTCCCAAGTATAGAT
Source organism: Odiellus spinosus (assembly GCA_963920705.1). NCBI lineage: Eukaryota > Metazoa > Arthropoda > Arachnida > Opiliones > Phalangiidae > Odiellus > Odiellus spinosus. The sequence continues at coordinate 390,503 of CAWUCO010000219.1, read as the reverse complement.
CGAAAAATTTCCCAAGTATAGTTCCAAAAATTTCCCAAGTATAGATCCAAAAATTTCCCAAGTATAGATCCAAAAATTTCCCAAGTATAGATCGAAAAATTTCCCAAGTATAGATCCACAAATTTCCCAAGTATACATCCAAAAATTTCCCAAGTATAGATCGAAAAATTTCCCTAGTATAGATCGAAAAATTTCCCAAGTATAGATCGAAAAATTTCCCAAGTATAGATCCAAAAATTTCCCAAGAATAGATCCAAAAATTTCCCATGTATAGTACGAAAAATTTCCCAAGTATAGATCCAAAAATTTCCCATGAATAGATCCAAAAATTTCCTAAGTATAGATCCAAAAATTTCCCAAGTGTAGATCCAAAAATTTCCCAAGTATAGATCCAAAAATTCCCAAGTGTAGATCGAAAAATTTCCCAAGTATAGTACGAAAACTTTCCCAAGTATAGATCCAAAAATTTCCCAAGTATAGATCCAAAAATTTCCCAAGTATAGATCCAAAAATTTCCCAAGTATAGATCGAAAAATTACCCAAGTATAGATCGAAAAATTTTCCAAGTATAGATCGAAAAATTTCCCAAGTATAGATCGAAAAATTTCCAAGTATAGTACGAAAAATTTCCCAAGTATAGATCCAAAAATTTCCCAAGTATAGATCCAAAAATTTCCCAAGTATAGATCCAAAAATTTCCCAAGTATAGATCGAAAAATTTCCCAAGTATAGATCGAAAAATTTTCCAAGTATAGATCGAAAAATTTCCCAAGTATAGATCCAAAAATTACCCAAGTATAGATTCAAAAATTTCCCAAGTAGAGATTCAAAAATTTCCCAAGTAGAGAATCAAAAATTTACCAAGTAGAGATTCAAAAATTTCCCAAGTAGCGATTCAAAAATTTCCCAAGTAGAGATTCAAAAATTTCCCAAGTAGAGTTTCAAAAATTTCCCAAGTAGAGATTCAAAAATTTCCCAAGTAGAGATTCAAAAATTTCCCAAGTAGAGATTAAAAATTTCCCAAGTAGAGATCCAAAAATTTACCAAGTATAGATCCAAAAATTTCCCAAGTATAGATCCAAAAATTTCCCAAGTATAGATCCAAAAATTTCCCAAGTATAGATCCAAAAATTTCCCAAGAATAGATCCAAAAATTTCCCAAGTATAGATCCAAAAATTTCCCAAGTATAGATCCAAAAATTTCCCAATTATAGATCGAAAAATTTCCCAAGTATAGATCGAAAAATTTCCCTAGTATAGATCGAAAAATTTCCCAAGTATAGATCGAAAAATTTCCCAAGTATAGATCCAAAAATTTCCCAAGAATAGATCCAAAAATTTCCCATGTATAGTACGAAAAATTTCCCAAGTATAGATCCAAAAATTTCCCATGAATAGATCCAAAAATTTCCCAAGTATAGATCCAAAAATTTCCCAAGTATAGATCCAAAAAATTCCCAAGTATAGATCGAAAAATTTCTCAAGTATAGTACGAAAAATTTCCCAAGTATAGATCCAAAAATTTCCCAAGTATAGATCCAAAAATTTCCCAAGTATAGATCGAAAAATTACCCAAGTATAGATCGAAAAATTTCCCAAGTATAGATCGAAAAATTTCCAAGTATAGTACGAAAAATTTCCCAAGTATAGATCCAAAAATTTCCCAAGTATAGATCCAAAAATTTCCCAAGCATAGATCGAAAAATTTTCCAAGTATAGATCGAAAAATTTCCCAAGTATAGATCCAAAATTTCCCAAGTAAAGATCCAAAAATTTCCCAAGTATAGATCGAAAAATTTTCCAAGTATAGATCGAAAAATTTCCCAAGTATAGATCGAAAAATTTCCCAAGTATAGTTCCAAAAATTACCCAAGTATAGATCGAAAAATTTCCCAAGTATAGATCTAAAAATTTCCTAAGTATAGATCCAAAAATTTCCCAAGTGTAGATCCACAAATTTCCCAAGTATAGATCCAAAAATTCCCAAGTATAGATCGAAAAATTTCCCAAGTATAGTACGAAAAATTTCCCAAGTATAGATCCAAAAATTTCCCAAGTATAGATCCAAAAATTTCCCAAGTATAGATCGAAAAATTTCCCAAGTATAGATCGAAAAATTACCCAAGTATAGATCGAAAAATTTCCCAAGTATAGATCGAAAAATTTTCCAAGTATAGATCGAAAAATTTCCCAAGTATAGATCGAAAAATTTCCAAGTATAGTACGAAAAATTTCCCAAGTATAGATCCAAAAATTTCCCAAGTATAGATCCAAAAATTTCCCAAGTATAGATCGAAAAATTTCCCAAGTATAGATCCAAAAATTTCCCAAGTATAGATCCAAAAATTTCCCAAGTATAGATCCAAAAATTTCCCAAGTATAGATCGAAAAATTTCCCAAGTATAGATCGAAAAATTTCCCTAGTATAGATCCAAAAATTTCCCAAGTATAGATCCAAAAATTTCCCAAGAATAGATCCAAAAATTTCCCAAGTATAGATCCAAAAATTTCCCAAGTATAGATCCAAAAATTTCCAAAGTATAGATCCAAAAATTTCCCAAGTATAGATCGAAAAATTTCCCAAGTATAGATCGAAAAATTTCATAGTATAGATCGAAAAATTTTCCAAGTATAGATCCAAAAATTTCCCAAGTATAGACACAAAAATTTCCCAAGTATAGATCCAAAATTTCCCAAGTAAAGATCCAAAAATTTCCCAAGTATAGATCGAAAAATTTTCCAAGTATAGATCGAAAAATTTCCCAAGTATAGATCGAAAAATTTCCCAAGTATAGTTCCAAAAATTTCCCAAGTATAGATCGAAAAATTTCCCAAGTATAGATCTAAAAATTTCCTAAGTATAGATCCAAAAATTTCCCAAGTGTAGATCCACAAATTTCCCAAGTATAGATCCAAAAATTCCCAAGTATAGATCGAAAAATTTCCCAAGTATAGTACGAAAAATTTCCCAAGTATAGATCCAAAAATTTCCCAAGTATAGATCCAAAAATTTCCCAAGTATAGATCGAAAAATTTCCCAAGTATAGATCGAAAAATTACCCAAGTATAGATCGAAAAATTTCCCAAGTATAGATCGAAAAATTTTCCAAGTATAGATCGAAAAATTTCCCAAGTATAGATCGAAAAATTTCCAAGTATAGTACGAAAAATTTCCCAAGTATAGATCCAAAAATTTCCCAAGTATAGATCCAAAAATTTCCCAAGTATAGATCGAAAAATTTCCCAAGTATAGATCCAAAAATTTCCCAAGTATAGATCCAAAAATTTCCCAAGTATAGATCCAAAAATTTCCCAAGTATAGATCGAAAAATTTCCCAAGTATAGATCGAAAAATTTCCCTAGTATAGATCCAAAAATTTCCCAAGTATAGATCCAAAAATTTCCCAAGAATAGATCCAAAAATTTCCCAAGTATAGATCCAAAAATTTCCCAAGTATAGATCCAAAAATTTCCAAAGTATAGATCCAAAAATTTCCCAAGTATAGATCGAAAAATTTCCCAAGTATAGATCGAAAAATTTCATAGTATAGATCGAAAAATTTTCCAAGTATAGATCCAAAAATTTCCCAAGTATAGACACAAAAATTTCCCAAGTATAGATCCAAAATTTACCAAGAATAGATCCAAAAATTTCCCAAGTATAGATCCAAAAATTTCCCAAGTATAGATCCAAAAATTTCCAAAGTATAGATCCAAAAATTTCCCAAGTATAGATCGAAAAATTTCCCAAGTATAGATCGAAAAATTTCATAGTATAGATCGAAAAATTTTCCAAGTATAGATCCAAAAATTTCCCATGAATAGATCCAAAAATTTCCCAAGTATAGATCCAAAAATTTCCCAAGTATAGATCCAAAAAATTCCCAAGTATAGATCGAAAAATTTCCCAAGTATAGTACGAAAAATTTCCCAAGTATAGATCCAAAAATTTCCCAAGTATAGATCCAAAAATTTCCCAAGTATAGATCCAAAAATTTCCCAAGTATAGATCGAAAAATTACCCAAGTATAGATCGAAAAATTACCCAAGTATAGATCGAAAAATTTCCCAAGTATAGATCGAAAAATTTCCCAAGTATAGATCCAAAAATTTCCCAAGAATAGATCCAAAAATTTCCCATGTATAGTACGAAAAATTTCCCAAGTATAGATCCAAAAATTTCCCATGAATAGATCCAAAAATTTCCTAAGTATAGATCCAAAAATTTCCCAAGTGTAGATCCAAAAATTTCCCAAGTATAGATCCAAAAATTCCCAAGTGTAGATCGAAAAATTTCCCAAGTATAGTACGAAAACTTTCCCAAGTATAGATCCAAAAATTTCCCAAGAATAGATCCAAAAATTTCCCAAGTATAGATCCAAAAATTTCCCAAGTATAGATCGAAAAATTACCCAAGTATAGATCGAAAAATTTTCCAAGTATAGATCGAAAAATTTCCCAAGTATAGATCGAAAAATTTCCAAGTATAGTACGAAAAATTTCCCAAGTATAGATCCAAAAATTTCCCAAGTATAGATCCAAAAATTTCCCAAGTATAGATCCAAAAATTTCCCAAGTATAGATCGAAAAATTTCCCAAGTATAGATCGAAAAATTTTCCAAGTATAGATCGAAAAATTTCCCAAGTATAGATCCAAAAATTACCCAAGTATAGATTCAAAAATTTCCCAAGTAGAGATTCAAAAATTTCCCAAGTAGAGAATCAAAAATTTACCAAGTAGAGATTCAAAAATTTCCCAAGTAGCGATTCAAAAATTTCCCAAGTAGAGATTCAAAAATTTCCCAAGTAGAGTTTCAAAAATTTCCCAAGTAGAGATTCAAAAATTTCCCAAGTAGAGATTCAAAAATTTCCCAAGTAGAGATTAAAAATTTCCCAAGTAGAGATCCAAAAATTTCCCAAGTATAGATCCAAAAATTTCCCAAGTATAGATCCAAAAATTTCCCAAGTATAGATCCAAAAATTTCCCAAGTATAGATCCAAAAATTTCCCAAGAATAGATCCAAAAATTTCCCAAGTATAGATCCAAAAATTTCCCAAGTATAGATCCAAAAATTTCCCAATTATAGATCGAAAAATTTCCCAAGTATAGATCGAAAAATTTCCCTAGTATAGATCGAAAAATTTCCCAAGTATAGATCGAAAAATTTCCCAAGTATAGATCCAAAAATTTCCCAAGAATAGATCCAAAAATTTCCCATGTATAGTACGAAAAATTTCCCAAGTATAGATCCAAAAATTTCCCATGAATAGATCCAAAAATTTCCCAAGTATAGATCCAAAAATTTCCCAAGTATAGATCCAAAAAATTCCCAAGTATAGATCGAAAAATTTCTCAAGTATAGTACGAAAAATTTCCCAAGTATAGATCCAAAAATTTCCCAAGTATAGATCCAAAAATTTCCCAAGTATAGATCGAAAAATTACCCAAGTATAGATCGAAAAATTTCCCAAGTATAGATCGAAAAATTTCCAAGTATAGTACGAAAAATTTCCCAAGTATAGATCCAAAAATTTCCCAAGTATAGATCCAAAAATTTCCCAAGCATAGATCGAAAAATTTTCCAAGTATAGATCGAAAAATTTCCCAAGTATAGATCCAAAATTTCCCAAGTAAAGATCCAAAAATTTCCCAAGTATAGATCGAAAAATTTTCCAAGTATAGATCGAAAAATTTCCCAAGTATAGATCGAAAAATTTCCCAAGTATAGTTCCAAAAATTTCCCAAGTATAGATCGAAAAATTTCCCAAGTATAGATCTAAAAATTTCCTAAGTATAGATCCAAAAATTTCCCAAGTGTAGATCCACAAATTTCCCAAGTATAGATCCAAAAATTCCCAAGTATAGATCGAAAAATTTCCCAAGTATAGTACGAAAAATTTCCCAAGTATAGATCCAAAAATTTCCCAAGTATAGATCCAAAAATTTCCCAAGTATAGATCGAAAAATTTCCCAAGTATAGATCGAAAAATTACCCAAGTATAGATCGAAAAATTTCCCAAGTATAGATCGAAAAATTTTCCAAGTATAGATCGAAAAATTTCCCAAGTATAGATCGAAAAATTTCCAAGTATAGTACGAAAAATTTCCCAAGTATAGATCCAAAAATTTCCCAAGTATAGATCCAAAAATTTCCCAAGTATAGATCGAAAAATTTCCCAAGTATAGATCCAAAAATTTCCCAAGTATAGATCCAAAAATTTCCCAAGTATAGATCCAAAAATTTCCCAAGTATAGATCGAAAAATTTCCCAAGTATAGATCGAAAAATTTCCCTAGTATAGATCCAAAAATTTCCCAAGTATAGATCCAAAAATTTCCCAAGAATAGATCCAAAAATTTCCCAAGTATAGATCCAAAAATTTCCCAAGTATAGATCCAAAAATTTCCAAAGTATAGATCCAAAAATTTCCCAAGTATAGATCGAAAAATTTCCCAAGTATAGATCGAAAAATTTCATAGTATAGATCGAAAAATTTTCCAAGTATAGATCCAAAAATTTCCCAAGTATAGACACAAAAATTTCCCAAGTATAGATCCAAAATTTCCCAAGAATAGATCCAAAAATTTCCCAAGTATAGATCCAAAAATTTCCCAAGTATAGATCCAAAAATTTCCAAAGTATAGATCCAAAAATTTCCCAAGTATAGATCGAAAAATTTCCCAAGTATAGATCGAAAAATTTCATAGTATAGATCGAAAAATTTTCCAAGTATAGATCCAAAAATTTCCCATGAATAGATCCAAAAATTTCCCAAGTATAGATCCAAAAATTTCCCAAGTATAGATCCAAAAAATTCCCAAGTATAGATCGAAAAATTTCCCAAGTATAGTACGAAAAATTTCCCAAGTATAGATCCAAAAATTTCCCAAGTATAGATCCAAAAATTTCCCAAGTATAGATCGAAAAATTTCCCAAGTATAGATCGAAAAATTTTCCAAGTATAGATCGAAAAATTTCCCTAGTATAGATCGAAAAATTTTCCAAGTATAGATCCAAAAATTTCCCAAGTATAGATCCAAAAATTTCCCAAGTATAGATCCAAAAATTTCTCAAGAATAGATCCAAAAATTTCCCAAGTATAGATCCAAAAATTTCCCAAGTATAGATCCAAAAATTTCCCAAGTATAGATCCAAAAATTTCCCAAGTATAGATCCAAAAATTTCCCAAGTATAGATCCAAAAATTTCCCAAGAATAGATCCAAAAATTTCCCAAGTATAGTACGAAAAATTTCCCAGTATAGATCCAAAAATTTCCCAAGTATAGATCCAAAAATTTCCCAAGTATAGATCCAAAAATTTCCCAAGTATAGATCCAAAAATTTCCCAAGCATAGATCGAAAAATTTTCCAAGTATAGATCGAAAAATTTCCCAAGTATAGATCCAAAAATTTCCCAAGTATAGATCCAAAAATTTCCCAAGTATAGATCGAAAAATTTCCTAAGTATAGATCCAAAAATTCCCATGTATAGATCGAAAAATTTCCAAAGTATAGATCCACAAATTTCCCAAGTATACATCCAAAAATTTCCCAAGTATAGATCGAAAAATTTCCCTAGTATAGATCGAAAAATTTCCCAAGTATAGATCGAAAAATTTCCCAAGTATGGATCCAAAAATTTCCCAAGAATAGATCCAAAAATTTCCCATGTATAGTACGAAAAATTTCCCAAGTATAGATCCAAAAATTTCCCATGAATAGATCCAAAAATTTCCTAAGTATAGATCCAAAAATTTCCCAAGTGTAGATCCAAAAATTTCCCAAGTATAGATCCAAAAATTCCCAAGTATAGATCGAAAAATTTCCCAAGTATAGTACGAAAACTTTCCCAAGTATAGATCCAAAAATTTCCCAAGTATAGATCCAAAAATTTCCCAAGTATAGATCCAAAAATTTCCCAAGTATAGATCGAAAAATTACCCAAGTATAGATCGAAAAATTTCCCAAGTATAGATCGAAAAATTTTCCAAGTATAGATCGAAAAATTTCCCAAGTATAGATCGAAAAATTTCCAAGTATAGTACGAAAAATTTCCCAAGTATAGATCCAAAAATTTCCCAAATATAGATCCAAAAATTTCCCAAGTATAGATCGAAAAATTTCCCAAGTATAGATCGAAAAATTTCCCAAGTATAGATCGAAAAATTTTCCAAGTATAGATCGAAAAATTTCCCAAGTATAGATCCAAAAATTACCCAAGTATAGATTCAAAAATTTCCCAAGTAGAGATTCAAAAATTTCCCAAGTAGAGAATCAAAAATTTACCAAGTAGAGATTCAAAAATTTCCCAAGTAGCGATTCAAAAATTTCCCAAGTAGAGATTCAAAAATTTCCCAAGTAGAGTTTCAAAAATTTCCCAAGTAGAGATTCAAAAATTTCCCAAGTAGAGATCCAAAAATTTCCCAAGTATAGATCCAAAAATTTCCCAAGTATAGATCCAAAAATTTCCCAAGTATAGATCCAAAAATTTCCCAAGTATAGATCCAAAAATTTCCCAAGAATAGATCCAAAAATTTCCCAAGTATAGATCCAAAAATTTCCCAAGTATAGATCCAAAAATTTCCCAATTATAGATCGAAAAATTTCCCAAGTATAGATCGAAAAATTTCCCTAGTATAGATCGAAAAATTTCCCAAGTATAGATCGAAAAATTTCCCAAGTATAGATCCAAAAATTTCCCAAGAATAGATCCAAAAATTTCCCATGTATAGTACGAAAAATTTCCCAAGTATAGATCGAAAAATTTTCCAAGTATAGATCCAAAAATTTCCCAAGTATAGATCCAAAATTTCCCAAGTAAAGATCCAAAAATTTCCCAAGTATAGATCGAAAAATTTTCCAAGTATAGATCGAAAAATTTCCCAAGTATAGATCGAAAAATTTCCCTAGTATAGATCGAAAAATTTCCCATGAATAGATCCAAAAATTTCCCAAGTATAGATCCAAAAATTTCCCAAGTATAGATCCAAAAAATTCCCAAGTATAGATCGAAAAATTTCCCAAGTATAGTACGAAAAATTTCCCAAGTATAGATCCAAAAATTTCCCAAGTATAGATCCAAAAATTTCCCAAGTATAGATCCAAAAATTTCCCAAGTATAGATCGAAAAATTACCCAAGTATAGATCGAAAAATTTCCAAAGTATAGATCGAAAAATTTCCAAGTATAGTACGAAAAATTTCCCAAGTATAGATCCAAAAATTTCCCAAGTATAGATCCAAAAATTTCCCAAGCATAGATCGAAAAATTTTCCAAGTATAGATCCAAAAATTTCCCAAGTATAGATCCAAAATTTCCCAAGTAAAGATCCAAAAATTTCCCAAGTATAGATCGAAAAATTTTCCAAGTATAGATCGAAAAATTTCCCAAGTATAGATCGAAAAATTTCCCAAGTATAGTTCCAAAAATTTCCCAAGTATAGATCGAAAAATTTCCCAAGTATAGATCCAAAAATTTCCTAAGTATAGATCCAAAAATTTCCCAAGTGTAGATCCACAAATTTCCCAAGTATAGATCCAAAAATTCCCAAGTATAGATCGAAAAATTTCCCAAGTATAGTACGAAAAATTTCCCAAGTATAGATCCAAAAATTTCCCAAGTATAGATCCAAAAATTTCCCAAGTATAGATCGAAAAATTTCCCAAGTATAGATCGAAAAATTACCCAAGTATAGATCGAAAAATTTCCCAAGTATAGATCGAAAAATTTTCCAAGTATAGATCGAAAAATTTCCCAAGTATAGATCGAAAAATTTCCAAGTATAGTACGAAAAATTTCCCAAGTATAGATCCAAAAATTTCCCAAGTATAGATCCAAAAATTTCCCAAGTATAGATCGAAAAATTTCCCAAGTATAGATCCAAAAATTTCCCAAGTATAGATCCAAAAATTTCCCAAGTATAGATCCAAAAATTTCCCAAGTATAGATCGAAAAATTTCCCAAGTATAGATCGAAAAATTTCCCTAGTATAGATCCAAAAATTTCCCAAGTATAGATCCAAAAATTTCCCAAGAATAGATCCAAAAATTTCCCAAGTATAGATCCAAAAATTTCCCAAGTATAGATCCAAAAATTTCCAAAGTATAGATCCAAAAATTTCCCAAGTATAGATCGAAAAATTTCCCAAGTATAGATCGAAAAATTTCATAGTATAGATCGAAAAATTTTCCAAGTATAGATCCAAAAATTTCCCAAGTATAGATCCAAAAATTTCCCAAGTATAGATCCAAAATTTCCCAAGAATAGATCCAAAAATTTCCCAAGTATAGATCCAAAAATTTCCCAAGTATAGATCCAAAAATTTCCAAAGTATAGATCCAAAAATTTCCCAAGTATAGATCGAAAAATTTCCCAAGTATAGATCGAAAAATTTCATAGTATAGATCGAAAAATTTTCCAAGTATAGATCCAAAAATTTCCCATGAATAGATCCAAAAATTTCCCAAGTATAGATCCAAAAATTTCCCAAGTATAGATCCAAAAAATTCCCAAGTATAGATCGAAAAATTTCCCAAGTATAGTACGAAAAATTTCCCAAGTATAGATCCAAAAATTTCCCAAGTATAGATCCAAAGATTTCCCAAGTATAGATCCAAAAATTTCCCAAGTATAGATCGAAAAATTACCCAAGTATAGATCGAAAAATTACCCAAGTATAGATCGAAAAATTTTCCAAGTATAGATCGAAAAATTTCCCAAGTATAGATCGAAAAATTTCCAAGTATAGTACGAAAAATTTCCCAAGTATAGATCCAAAAATTTCCCAAGCATAGATCGAAAAATTTTCCAAGTATAGATCGAAAAATTTCCCAAGTATAGATCCAAAATTTCCCAAGTAAAGATCCAAAAATTTCCCAAGTATAGATCGAAAAATTTTCCAAGTATAGATCGAAAAATTTCCCAAGTATAGATCGAAAAATTTCCCAAGTATAGTTCCAAAAATTTCCCAAGTATAGATCGAAAAATTTCCCAAGTATAGATCCAAAAATTTCCTAAGTATAGATCCAAAAATTTCCCAAGTGTAGATCCAAATTTCCCAAGTATAGATCCAAAAATTCCCAAGTATAGATCGAAAAATTTCCCAAGTATAGTACGAAAAATTTCCCAAGTATAGATCCAAAAATTTCCCAAGTATAGATCCAAAAATTTCCCAAGTATAGATCCAAAAATTTCCCAAGTATAGATCGAAAAATTACCCAAGTATAGATCGAAAAATTTCCCAAGTATAGATCGAAAAATTTCCCAAGTATAGATCGAAAAATTTCCAAGTATAGTACGAAAAATTTCCCAAGTATAGATCCAAAAATTTCCCAAGCATAGATCGAAAAATTTTCCAAGTATAGATCGAAAAATTTCCCAAGTATAGATCCAAAATTTCCCAAGTAAAGATCCAAAAATTTCCCAAGTATAGATCGAAAAATTTCCAAGTATAGTACGAAAAATTTCCCAAGTATAGATCCAAAAATTTCCCAAATATAGATCCAAAAATTTCCCAAGTATAGATCGAAAAATTTCCCAAGTATAGATCGAAAAATTTCCCAAGTATAGATCGAAAAATTTTCCAAGTATAGATCGAAAAATTTCCCAAGTATAGATCCAAAAATTACCCAAGTATAGATTCAAAAATTTCCCAAGTAGAGATTCAAAAATTTCCCAAGTAGAGAATCAAAAATTTACCAAGTAGAGATTCAAAAATTTCCCAAGTAGCGATTCAAAAATTTCCCAAGTAGAGATTCAAAAATTTCCCAAGTAGAGTTTCAAAAATTTCCCAAGTAGAGATTCAAAAATTTCCCAAGTAGAGATCCAAAAATTTCCCAAGTATAGATCCAAAAATTTCCCAAGTATAGATCCAAAAATTTCCCAAGTATAGATCCAAAAATTTCCCAAGTATAGATCCAAAAATTTCCCAAGTATAGATCGAAAAATTTCCCAAGTATAGATCGAAAAATTTCCCTAGTATAGATCCAAAAATTTCCCAAGTATAGATCCAAAAATTTCCCAAGAATAGATCCAAAAATTTCCCAAGTATAGATCCAAAAATTTCCCAAGTATAGATCCAAAAATTTCCAAAGTATAGATCCAAAAATTTCCCAAGTATAGATCGAAAAATTTCCCAAGTATAGATCGAAAAATTTCATAGTATAGATCGAAAAATTTTCCAAGTATAGATCCAAAAATTTCCCAAGTATAGATCCAAAAATTTCCCAAGTATAGATCCAAAATTTCCCAAGAATAGATCCAAAAATTTCCCAAGTATAGATCCAAAAATTTCCCAAGTATAGATCCAAAAATTTCCAAAGTATAGATCCAAAAATTTCCCAAGTATAGATCGAAAAATTTCCCAAGTATAGATCGAAAAATTTCATAGTATAGATCGAAAAATTTTCCAAGTAGAGATCCAAAAATTTCCCAAGTATAGATCCAAAAATTTCCCAAGTATAGATCCAAAAATTTCCCAAGTATAGATCGAAAAATTTCCCAAGTATAGATCCAAAAATTTCCCATGAATAGATCCAAAAATTTCCCAAGTATACATCCAAAAATTTCCCAAGTATACATCCAAAAATTTCCCAAGTAGAGATTCAAAATTTCCCAAGTAGAGATTCTAAAATTTCCAAAGTATAGATCGAAAAATTTCCCAAGTATAGATCCAAAAATTTCCCAAATATAGATCCAAAAATTTCCCAAGTATAGATCGAAAAATTTCCCAAGTATAGATCGAAAAATTTCCCAAGTATAGATCGAAAAATTTTCCAAGTATAGATCGAAAAATTTCCCAAGTATAGATCCAAAAATTACCCAAGTATAGATTCAAAAATTTCCCAAGTAGAGATTCAAAAATTTCCCAAGTAGAGAATCAAAAATTTACCAAGTAGAGATTCAAAAATTTCCCAAGTAGCGATTCAAAAATTTCCCAAGTAGAGATTCAAAAATTTCCCAAGTAGAGTTTCAAAAATTTCCCAAGTAGAGATTCAAAAATTTCCCAAGTAGAGATCCAAAAATTTCCCAAGTATAGATCCAAAAATTTCCCAAGTATAGATCCAAAAATTTCCCAAGTATAGATCCAAAAATTTCCCAAGTATAGATCCAAAAATTTCCCAAGTATAGATCGAAAAATTTCCCAAGTATAGATCGAAAAATTTCCCTAGTATAGATCCAAAAATTTCCCAAGTATAGATCCAAAAATTTCCCAAGAATAGATCCAAAAATTTCCCAAGTATAGATCCAAAAATTTCCCAAGTATAGATCCAAAAATTTCCAAAGTATAGATCCAAAAATTTCCCAAGTATAGATCGAAAAATTTCCCAAGTATAGATCGAAAAATTTCATAGTATAGATCGAAAAATTTTCCAAGTATAGATCCAAAAATTTCCCAAGTATAGATCCAAAAATTTCCCAAGTATAGATCCAAAATTTCCCAAGAATAGATCCAAAAATTTCCCAAGTATAGATCCAAAAATTTCCCAAGTATAGATCCAAAAATTTCCAAAGTATAGATCCAAAAATTTCCCAAGTATAGATCGAAAAATTTCCCAAGTATAGATCGAAAAATTTCATAGTATAGATCGAAAAATTTTCCAAGTAGAGATCCAAAAATTTCCCAAGTATAGATCCAAAAATTTCCCAAGTATAGATCCAAAAATTTCCCAAGTATAGATCGAAAAATTTCCCAAGTATAGATCCAAAAATTTCCCATGAATAGATCCAAAAATTTCCCAAGTATACATCCAAAAATTTCCCAAGTATACATCCAAAAATTTCCCAAGTAGAGATTCAAAATTTCCCAAGTAGAGATTCTAAAATTTCCAAAGTATAGATCGAAAAATTTCCCAAGCATAGATCAAAAAATTTCCCAAGTATAGATCGAAAAATTTCCCAAGTATAGATCGAAAAATTTCCCAAGTAGAGATTCAAAAATTTCCCAAGTAGAGATTCAAAAATTTCCAAAGTATAGATCGAAAAATTTCCCAAGCATAGATCAAAAAATTTCCCAAGTATAGATCGAAAAATTTCCCAAGTATAGATCGAAAAATTTCCCAAGTATAGGTCGAAAAATTTCCCAAGTAGAGATCCAAAAATTTCCCAAGTATAGATCCAAAAATTTCCCAAGTATAGATCCAAAAATTTCCCAAGTATAGATCCAAAAATTTCCAAGTAGAGATTCAAAAATTTACCAAGTAGAGATTCAAAAATTTCCAAAGTATAGATCGAAAAATTTCCCAAGCATAGATCAAAAAATTTCCCAAGTATAGATCGAAAAATTTCCCAAGTATATATCCAAACATTTCCCAAGTATAGATCCAAAAATTTCCCAAGTATAGATCCAAAAATTTCCCAAGCATAGATCGAAAAATTTTCCAAGTATAGATCGAAAAATTTCCCAAGTATAGATCCAAAATTTCCCAAGTATAGATCCAAATATTTCCCAAGTATAGATCGAAAAATTTCCCAAGTATAGATCCAAAAATTTCCCAAGTATAGATCCAAAAATTTCCCAAGTATAGATCGAAATATTTCCCAAGTATAGATCGAAAAATTTCCCAAGTATAGATCCAAAAATTTACCAAGTATAGATCGAAAAATTTCCCAAGTATAGATCGAAAAATTTCCCAAGTATAGTTCCAAAAATTTCCCAAGTATAGATCGAAAAATTTCCCAAGTATAGATCCAAAAATTTCCTAAGTATAGATCCAAAAATTTCCCAAGTGTAGATCCACAAATTTCCCAAGTATAGATCCAAAAATTCCCAAGTATAGATCGAAAAATTTCCCAAGTATAGTACGAAAAATTTCCCAAGTATAGATCCAAAAATTTCCCAAGTATAGATCCAAAAATTTCCCAAGTATAGATCCAAAAATTTCCCAAGTATAGATCGAAAAATTACCCAAGTATAGATCGAAAAATTTCCCAAGTATAGATCGAAAAATTTTCCAAGTATAGATCGAAAAATTTCCCAAGTATAGATCGAAAAATTTCCAAGTATAGTACGAAAAATTTCCCAAGTATAGATCCAAAAATTTCCCAAGCATAGATCGAAAAATTTTCCAAGTATAGATCGAAAAATTTCCCAAGTATAGATCCAAAATTTCCCAAGATCCAAAAATTTCCCAAGTATAGATCGAAAAATTTTCCAAGTATAGATCGAAAAATTTCCCAAGTATAGATCGAAAAATTTCCCAAGTATAGTTCCAAAAATTTCCCAAGTATAGATCGAAAAATTTCCCAAGTATAGATCCAAAAATTTCCTAAGTATAGATCCAAAAATTTCCCAAGTGTAGATCCACAAATTTCCCAAGTATAGATCCAAAAATTCCCAAGTATAGATCGAAAAATTTCCCAAGTATAGTACGAAAAATTTCCCAAGTATAGATCCAAAAATTTCCCAAGTATAGATCCAAAAATTTCCCAAGTATAGATCCAAAAATTTCCCAAGTATAGATCGAAAAATTACCCAAGTATAGATCGAAAAATTTCCCAAGTATAGATCGAAAAATTTCCCAAGTATAGATCGAAAAATTTCCAAGTATAGTACGAAAAATTTCCCAAGTATAGATCCAAAAATTTCCCAAGCATAGATCGAAAAATTTTCCAAGTATAGATCGAAAAATTTCCCAAGTATAGATCCAAAATTTCCCAAGTAAAGATCCAAAAATTTCCCAAGTATAGATCGAAAAATTTTCCAAGTATAGATCGAAAAATTTCCCAAGTATAGATCGAAAAATTTCCCAAGTATAGTTCCAAAAATTTCCCAAGTATAGATCGAAAAATTTCCCAAGTATAGATCCAAAAATTTCCTAAGTATAGATCCAAAAATTTCCCAAGTGTAGATCCACAAATTTCCCAAGTATAGATCCAAAAATTCCCAAGTATAGATCGAAAAATTTCCCAAGTATAGTACGAAACATTTCCCAAGTATAGATCCAAAAATTTCCCAAGTATAGATCCAAAAATTTCCCAAGTATAGATCCAAAAATTTCCCAAGTATAGATCGAAAAATTACCCAAGTATAGATCGAAAAATTTCCCAAGTATAGATCGAAAAATTTTCCAAGTATAGATCGAAAAATTTTCCAAGTATAGATCGAAAAATTTCCCAAGTATAGATCGAAAAATTTCCAAGTATAGTACGAAAAATTTCCCAAGTATAGATCCAAAAATTTCCCAAGTATAGATCCAAAAATTTCCCAAGTATAGATCGAAAAATTTCCCAAGTATAGATCCAAAAATTTCCCAAGTATAGATCCAAAAATTTCCCAAGTATAGATCCAAAAATTTCCCAAGTATAGATCCAAAAATTTCCCAAGTATAGATCGAAAAATTTCCCAAATATAGATCGAAAAATTTCCCTAGTATAGATCCAAAAATTTCCCAAGTATAGATCCAAAAATTTCCCAAGTATAGATCCAAAAATTTCCCAAGTATAGATCCAAAAATTTCCCAAGTATAGATCCAAAAATTTCCCAAGTATAGATCGAAAAATTTCATAGTATAGATCGAAAAATTTTCCAAGTATAGATCCAAAAATTTCCCAAGTATAGATCCAAAAATTTCCCAACTATAGATCCAAAATTTCCCAAGAATAGATCCAAAAATTTCCCAAGTATAGATCGAAAAATTTACCAAGTATAGATCCAAAAATTTTCCAAGTATAGATCCAAAAATTTCCCAAGTATAGATCGAAAAATTTCCCAAGTATAGATCCACAAATTTCCCAAGTATACATCCAAAAATTTCCCAAGTATAGATCGAAAAATTTCCCTAGTATAGATCGAAAAATTTCCCAAGTATAGATCGAAAAATTTCCCAAGTATAGATCCAAAAATTTCCCAAGAATAGATCCAAAAATTTCCCATGTATAGTACGAAAAATTTCCCAAGTATAGATCCAAAAATTTCCCATGAATAGATCCAAAAATTTCCCAAGTATAGATCCAAAAATTTCCCAAGTATAGATCCAAAAAATTCCCAAGTATAGATCGAAAAATTTCCCAAGTATAGTACGAAAAATTTGCCAAGTATAGATCCAAAAATTTCCCAAGTATAGATCCAAAAATTTCCCAAGTATAGATCCAAAAATTTCCCAAGTATAGATCCAAAAATTACCCAAGTATAGATCGAAAAATTACCCAAGTATAGATCGAAAAATTTCCCAAGTATAGATCGAAAAATTTTCCAAGTATAGATCGAAAAATTTCCCTAGTATAGATCGAAAAATTTTCCAAGTATAGATCCAAAAATTTCCCAAGTATAGATCCAAAAATTTCCCAAGTATAGATCCAAAAATTTCCCAAGAATAGATCCAAACATTTCCCAAGTATAGATCCAAAAATTTCCCAAGTATAGATCCAAAAATTTCCCAAGTATAGATCCAAAAATTTCCCAAGTATAGATCCAAAAATTTCCCAAGTATAGATCCAAAAATTTCCCAAGAATAGATCCAAAAATTTCCCAAGTATAGTACGAAAAATTTCCCAGTGTAGATCCAAAAATTTCCCAAGTATAGATCCAAAAATTTCCCAAGTATAGATCCAAAAATTTCCCAAGTATAGATCCAAAAATTTCCCAAGTATAGATCCAAAAATTTCCCAAGCATAGATCGAAAAATTTTCCAAGTATAGATCGAAAAATTTCCCAAGTATAGATCCAAAAATTTCCCAAGTATAGATCCAAAAATTTCCCAAGTATAGATCGAAAAATTTCCTAAGTATAGATCCAAAAATTTCCCATGTATAGATCGAAAAATTTCCCAAGTATAGATCCACAAATTTCCCAAGTATACATCCAAAAATTTCCCAAGTATAGATCGAAAAATTTCCCTAGTATAGATCGAAAAATTTCCCAAGTATAGATCGAAAAATTTCCCAAGTATAGATCCAAAAATTTCCCAAGAATAGATCCAAAAATTTCCCATGTATAGTACGAAAAATTTCCCAAGTATAGATCCAAAAATTTCCCATGAATAGATCCAAAAATTTCCTAAGTATAGATCCAAAAATTTCCCAAGTATAGATCGAAAAATTTCCCAAGTATAGATCCAAAAATTTCCCAAGTATAGATCGAAAAATTTCCCTAGTATAGATCGAAAAATTTCCCAAGTATAGATCGAAAAATTTCCCAAGTATAGATCCAAAAATTTCCCAAGAATAGATCCAAAAATTTCCCATGTATAGTACGAAAAATTTCCCAAGTATAGATCCAAAAATTTCCCATGAATAGATCCAAAAATTTCCTAAGTATAGATCCAAAAATTTCCCAAGTATAGATACAAAAATTTCCCAAGGATAGATCCAAAAAATTCCCAAGTATAGATCGAAAAATTTCCCAAGTATAGTACGAAAAATTTCCCAAGTATAGATCCAAAAATTTCCCAAGTATAGATCCAAAAATTTCCTAAGTATAGATCGAAAAATTACCCAAGTATAGATCGAAAAATTTCCCAAGTATAGATCGAAAAATTTTCCAAATATAGATCGAAAAATTTCCCAAGTATAGATCGAAAAATTTCCCAAGTATAGTTCCAAACATTTCCCAAGTATAGATCGAAAAATTTCCCAAGTATAGATCCAAAAATTTCCCAAGTATAGATCCAAAAATTTCCCAAGAATAGATCCAAAAATTTCCCTAGTACGAAAAATTTCCCAGTGTAGATCCAAAAATTTCCCAAGTATAGATCCAAAAATTTCCCAAGTATAGATCCAAAAATTTCCCAAGTATAGATCCAAAAATTTCCCAAGTATAGATCCAAAAATTTCCCAAGCATAGATCGAAAAATTTCCCAAGTATAGATCCACAAATTTCCCAAGTATACATCCAAAAATTTCCCAAGTATAGATCGAAAAATTTTCCAAATATAGATCGAAAAATTTCCCAAGTATAGATCGAAAAATTTCCCAAGTATAGTTCCAAACATTTCCCAAGTATAGATCGAAAAATTTCCCAAGTATAGATCCAAAAATTTCCCAAGTATAGATCCAAAAATTTCCCAAGAATAGATCCAAAAATTTCCCTAGTACGAAAAATTTCCCAGTGTAGATCCAAAAATTTCCCAAGTATAGATCCAAAAATTTCCCAAGTATAGATCGAAAAATTTCCCAAGTATAGATCGAAAAATTTCCTAAGTATAGATCCAAAAATTTCCCATGTATAGATCGAAAAATTTCCCAAGTATAGATCCACAAATTTCCCAAGTATACATCCAAAAATTTCCCAAGTATAGATCGAAAAATTTCCCTAGTATAGATCGAAAAATTTCCCAAGTATAGATCGAAAAATTTCCCAAGTATAGATCCAAAAATTTCCCAAGAATAGATCCAAAAATTTCCCATGTATAGTACGAAAAATTTCCCAAGTATAGATCCAAAAATTTCCCATGAATAGATCCAAAAATTTCCTAAGTATAGATCCAAAAATTTCCCAAGTATAGATCGAAAAATTTCCCAAGTATAGATCCAAAAATTTCCCAAGTATAGATCGAAAAATTTCCCTAGTATAGATCGAAAAATTTCCCAAGTATAGATCGAAAAATTTCCCAAGTATAGATCCAAAAATTTCCCAAGAATAGATCCAAAAATTTCCCATGTATAGTACGAAAAATTTCCCAAGTATAGATCCAAAAATTTCCCATGAATAGATCCAAAAATTTCCTAAGTATAGATCCAAAAATTTCCCAAGTATAGATACAAAAATTTCCCAAGGATAGATCCAAAAAATTCCCAAGTATAGATCGAAAAATTTCCCAAGTATAGTACGAAAAATTTCCCAAGTATAGATCCAAAAATTTCCCAAGTATAGATCCAAAAATTTCCTAAGTATAGATCGAAAAATTACCCAAGTATAGATCGAAAAATTTCCCAAGTATAGATCGAAAAATTTTCCAAATATAGATCGAAAAATTTCCCAAGTATAGATCGAAAAATTTCCCAAGTATAGTTCCAAACATTTCCCAAGTATAGATCGAAAAATTTCCCAAGTATAGATCCAAAAATTTCCCAAGTATAGATCCAAAAATTTCCCAAGAATAGATCCAAAAATTTCCCTAGTACGAAAAATTTCCCAGTGTAGATCCAAAAATTTCCCAAGTATAGATCCAAAAATTTCCCAAGTATAGATCCAAAAATTTCCCAAGTATAGATCCAAAAATTTCCCAAGTATAGATCCAAAAATTTCCCAAGCATAGATCGAAAAATTTTCCAAGTATAGATCGAAAAATTTCCCAAGTATAGATCCAAAAATTTCCCAAGTATAGATCGAAAAATTTCCCAAGTATAGATCCAAAAATTTCCCAAGTATAGATCGAAAAATTTCCCTAGTATAGATCGAAAAATTTCCCAAGTATTGATCGAAAAATTTCCCAAGTATAGATCCAAAAATTTCCCAAGAATAGATCCAAAAATTTCCCATGTATAGTACGAAAAATTTCCCAAGTATAGATCCAAAAATTTCCCATGAATAGATCCAAAAATTTCCTAAGTATAGATCCAAAAATTTCCCAAGTATAGATACAAAAATTTCCCAAGGATAGATCCAAAAAATTCCCAAGTATAGATCGAAAAATTTCCCAAGTATAGTACGAAAAATTTCCCAAGTATAGATCCAAAAATTTCCCAAGTATAGATCCAAAAATTTCCTAAGTATAGATCGAAAAATTACCCAAGTATAGATCGAAAAATTTCCCAAGTATAGATCGAAAAATTTTCCAAATATAGATCGAAAAATTTCCCAAGTATAGATCGAAAAATTTCCCAAGTATAGTTCCAAACATTTCCCAAGTATAGATCGAAAAATTTCCCAAGTATAGATCCAAAAATTTCCCAAGAATAGATCCAAAAATTTCCCTAGTACGAAAAATTTCCCAGTGTAGATCCAAAAATTTCCCAAGTATAGATCCAAAAATTTCCCAAGTATAGATCCAAAAATTTCCCAAGTATAGATCCAAAAATTTCCCAAGTATAGATCCAAAAATTTCCCAAGCATAGATCGAAAAATTTTCCAAGTATAGATCGAAAAATTTCCCAAGTATAGATCCAAAAATTTCCCAAGTATAGATCCAAAAATTTCCCAAGTATAGATCGAAAAATTTCCTAAGTATAGATCCAAAAATTTCCCATGTATAGATCGAAAAATTTCCCAAGTATAGATCCACAAATTTCCCAAGTATACATCCAAAAATTTCCCAAGTATAGATCGAAAAATTTCCCTAGTATAGATCGAAAAATTTCCCAAGTATAGATCGAAAAATTTCCCAAGTATAGATCCAAAAATTTCCCAAGAATAGATCCAAAAATTTCCCATGTATAGTACGAAAAATTTCCCAAGTATAGATCCAAAAATTTCCCATGAATAGATCCAAAAATATCCTAAGTATAGATCCAAAAATTTCCCAAGTATAGATCGAAAAATTTCCCAAGTATAGATCCAAAAATTTCCCAAGTATAGATCGAAAAATTTCCCTAGTATAGATCGAAAAATTTCCCAAGTATAGATCGAAAAATTTCCCAAGTATAGATCCAAAAATTTCCCAAGAATAGATCCAAAAATTTCCCATGTATAGTACGAAAAATTTCCCAAGTATAGATCCAAAAATTTCCCATGAATAGATCCAAAAATTTCCTAAGTATAGATCCAAAAATTTCCCAAGTATAGATACAAAAATTTCCCAAGGATAGATCCAAAAAATTCCCAAGTATAGTTCCAAACATTTCCCAAGTATAGATCCAAAAATTTCCCAAGTATAGATCCAAAAATTTCCCAAGAATAGATCCAAAAATTTCCCTAGTACGAAAAATTTCCCAGTGTAGATCCAAAAATTTCCCAAGTATAGATCCAAAAATTTCCCAAGTATAGATCCAAAAATTTCCCAAGTATAGATCCAAAAATTTCCCAAGTATAGATCCAAAAATTTCCCAAGCATAGATCGAAAAATTTTCCAAGTATAGATCGAAAAATTTCCCAAGTATAGATCCAAAAATTTCCCAAGTATAGATCCAAAAATTTCCCAAGTATAGATCGAAAAATTTCCTAAGTATAGATCCAAAAATTTCCCATGTATAGATCGAAAAATTTCCCAAGTATAGATCCACAAATTTCCCAAGTATACATCCAAAAATTTCCCAAGTATAGATCGAAAAATTTCCCTAGTATAGATCGAAAAATTTCCCAAGTATAGATCGAAAAATTTCCCAAGTATAGATCCAAAAATTTCCCAAGAATAGATCCAAAAATTTCCCATGTATAGTACGAAAAATTTCCCAAGTATAGATCCAAAAATTTCCCATGAATAGATCCAAAAATTTCCTAAGTATAGATCCAAAAATTTCCCAAGTATAGATCGAAAAATTTCCCAAGTATAGATCCAAAAATTTCCCAAGTATAGATCGAAAAATTTCCCTAGTATAGATCGAAAAATTTCCCAAGTATAGATCGAAAAATTTCCCAAGTATAGATCCAAAAATTTCCCAAGAATAGATCCAAAAATTTCCCATGTATAGTACGAAAAATTTCCCAAGTATAGATCCAAAAATTTCCCATGAATAGATCCAAAAATTTCCTAAGTATAGATCCAAAAATTTCCCAAGTATAGATACAAAAATTTCCCAAGGATAGATCCAAAAAATTCCCAAGTATAGATCGAAAAATTTCCCAAGTATAGTACGAAAAATTTCCCAAGTATAGATCCAAAAATTTCCCAAGTATAGATCCAAAAATTTCCCAAGTATAGATCGAAAACTTACCCAAGTATAGATCGAAAAATTTCCCAAGTATAGATCGAAAAATTTTCCAAATATAGATCGAAAAATTTCCCAAGTATAGATCGAAAAATTTCCCAAGTATAGTTCCAAACATTTCCCAAGTATAGATCGAAAAATTTCCCAAGTATAGATCCAAAAATTTCCCAAGTATAGATCGAAAAATTTCCCAAGTATAGATCCACAAATTTCCCAAGTATAGATCGAAAAATTTCCAAAGTATAGATCCAAAAATTTACCAAGTATAGATCGAAAAATTTCCCAAGTATATATCCAAAAATTTCCCAAGAATAGATCCAAAAATTTCCCAAGTATAGATCCAAAAATTTCCCAAGTATAGATCCTAAAATTTCCCAAGTATAGATCCAAAAATTTCCCAAGTATAGATCCAAAAATTTCCCAAGCATACATCCAAAAATTTCCCAAGTAGAGATTCAAAAATTTCCCAATCAGAGATTCAAAAATTTCCCAAGTAGAGAATCAAATATTTCCCAAGTAGAGATCCAAAAATTTCCCAAGTATAGATCCAAAAATTTCCCAAGTATAGATCCAAAAATTTCCCAAGTATAGATCGAAAAATTTCCCAAGTATTGATCCAAAAATTTCCCAAGTAGAGATTCAAAAATTTCCCAAGTAGAGAATCAAAAATTTCCCAAGTAGAGATTCAAAAATTTCCTAAGTAGCGATTCAAAAACTTCCCAAGTAGAGATTCAAAAATTTCCCAAGTAGAGATTCAAAAATTTCCCAAGTAGAGATTCAAATATTTCCCAAGTAGAGATTAAAAATTTCCCAAGTATAGATCCAAAAATTTCCCAAGAATAGATCGAAAAATTTCCCAAGTATAGATCCAAAAATTTCCCATGAATAGATCCAAAAATTTCCCAAGTATAGATCCTAAAATTTCCCAAGTATAGATCCAAAAATTTCCCAAGTATAGATCCAAAAATTTCCCAAGCATACATCCAAAAATTTCCCAAGTAGAGATTCAAAAATTTCCCAAGTAGCGATTCAAAAATTTCCCAAGTTGAGATCCAAAAATTTCCCAAGTATAGATCCAAAAATTTCCCAAGTATAGATCCAAAAATTTCCCAAGTATAGATCGAAAAATTTCCCAAGTATATATCCAAAAATTTCCCAAGTATAGATCCAAAAATTTCCCAAGTATAGATCCAAAAATTTCCCAAGTATGGATCCAAAAATTTCCCAAGTATAGATTCAAAAATGTCCCAAGTATAGATCGAAAAATTTTCCAAGTATAGATCGAAAAATTTCCCAAGTATAGATCCAAAAATTTCCCAAGTAGAGATTCAAAAATTTCCCAAGTAGAGATTCAAAAATTTCCCAAGTAGAGATTCAAAAATTTTCCAAGTAGAAAATCAAAAATTTCCCAAGTAGAGATCCAAAAATTTCCCAAGTATAGATCCAAAAATTTCCCAAGTATAGATCCAAAAATTTCCCAAGTATAGATCGAAAAATTTCCCAAGTATAGATCCAAAAATTTCCCATGAATAGATCCAAAAATTTCCCAAGTATAGATCCAAAAATTTCCCAAGTATACATTCAAAAATTTCCCAAGTAGAGATTCAAAATTTCCCAAGTAGAGATTCTAAAATTTCCCAAGTAGAGATCCAAAAATTTCCCAAGTATAGATCCAAAAATTTCCCAAGTATAGATCCAAAAATTTCCCAAGTATAGATCCAAAAATTTCCCAAGTAGAGATTCAAAAATTTCCCAAGTAGAGATTCTAAAATTTCCCAAGTAGAGATCCAAAAATTTCCCAAGTATAGATCCAAAAATTTCCCAAGTATAGATCCAAAAATTTCCCAAGTATAGATCCAAAAATTTCCCAAGTAGAGATTCAAAAATTTCCCAAGTAGAGATTCAAAAATTTCCAAAGTATAGATCGAAAAATTTCCCAAGTATAGATCCAAAAATTTCCCAAGTATAGATCGAAAAATTTCCCAAGTATAGATCCAAAAATTTCCCAAGTATAGATCGAAAAATTTCCCAAGTATAGATCCAAAAATTTCCCAAGTATAGATCCAAAAATTTCCCAAGTATAGATCGAAAAATTTCCCAAGTATAGATCGAAAAATTTCCCAAGTTGAGATCGAAAAATTTCCCAAGTATACATCGAAAAATTTCCCAAGTATAGATCGAAAAATTTCCCAAGTATAGATCGAAAAATTTTCCAAGTATAGATCCAAAAATTTCACAAGTATACATCCAAAAATTTCCCAAGCATACATCCAAAAATTTCCCAAGTAGAGATTCAAAAATTTCCCAAGTAGAGATTCAAAAATTTCCCAAGTAGAGAATCAAAAATTTCCCAAGTAGAGATTCAAAAATTTCCCAAGTAGCGATTCAAAAATTTCCCATGTAGAGATTCAAAAATTTCCCAAGTAGAGATTCAAAAATTTCCCAAGTAGAGATTCAAATATTTCCCAAGTAGAGATTAAAAATTTCCCAAGTAGAGATCCAAAAATTTCCCAAGTATAGATCCAAAAATTTCCCAAGTATAGATCCAAAAATTTCCCAAGTATAGATCGAAAAATTTCCCAAGTATATATCCAAAAATTTCCCAAGTATAGATCCAAAAATTTCCCAAGTATAGATCCAAAAATTTCCCAAGTATGGATCCAAAAATTTCCCAAGTATAGATTCAAAAATGTCCCAAGTATAGATCGAAAAATTTTCCAAGTATAGATCGAAAAATTTCCCAAGTATAGATCCAAAAATTTCCCAAGTAGAGATTCAAAAATTTCCCAAGTAGAGATTCAAAAATTTCCCAAGTAGAGAATCAAAAATTTCCCAAGTAGAGATCCAAAAATTTCCCAAGTATAGATCGAAAAATTTCCCAAGTATAGATCGAAAAATTTCCCAAGTATAGGTCGAAAAATTTCCCAAGTAGAGATCCAAAAATTTCCCAAGTATAGATCCAAAAATTTCCCAAGTATAGATCCAAAAATTTCCCAAGTATAGATCCAAAAATTTCCAAGTAGAGATTCAAAAATTTACCAAGTAGAGATTCAAAAATTTCCAAAGTATAGATCGAAAAATTTCCCAAGCATAGATCAAAAAATTTCCCAAGTATAGATCGAAAAATTTCCCAAGTATATATCCAAACATTTCCCAAGTATAGATCCAAAAATTTCCCAAGTATAGATCCAAAAATTTCCCAAGCATAGATCGAAAAATTTTCCAAGTATAGATCGAAAAATTTCCCAAGTATAGATCCAAAATTTCCCAAGTATAGATCCAAATATTTCCCAAGTATAGATCGAAAAATTTCCCAAGTATAGATCCAAAAATTTCCCAAGTATAGATCCAAAAATTTCCCAAGTATAGATCGAAATATTTCCCAAGTATAGATCGAAAAATTTCCCAAGTATAGATCCAAAAATTTACCAAGTATAGATCGAAAAATTTCCCAAGTATAGATCCAAAAATTTCCCAAGCATGGATCGAAAAATTTCCCAAGTATAGATCCAAAAACTTCCCAAGTATAGATCCAAAAATTTCACAAGTATAGATCGAAAAATTTCCCAAGTATAGATCCAAAAATTTCCCATGAATAGATCCAAAAATTTCCCAAGTATAGATCCAAAAATTTCCAAAGTATACATTCAAAAATTTCCCAAGTAGAGATTCAAAATTTCCCAAGTAGAGATTCTAAAATTTCCCAAGTAGAGATCCAAAAATTTCCCAAGTATAGATCCAAAAATTTCCCAAGTATAGATCCAAAAATTTCCCAAGTATAGATCCAAAAATTTCCCAAGTAGAGATTCAAAAATTTCCCAAGTAGAGATTCAAAAATTTCCAAAGTATAGATCGAAAAATTTCCCAAGTATAGATCCAAAAATTTCCCAATTATAGATCGAAAAATTTCCCAAGTATATATCCAAAAATTTCCCAAGTATAGATCCAAAAATTTTCCAAGTATAGATCGAAAAATTTCCCAAGTATAGATCCAAAAATTTCCCAAGTATAGATCCAAAAATTTCCCAAGTATAGATCGAAAAATTTCCCAAGTATAGATCGAAAAATTTCCCAAGTAGAGATCGAAAAATTTCCCAAGTATAGATCGAAAAATTTCCCAAGTATAGATCGAAAAATTTCCCAAGTATAGATCGAAAAATTTCCCAAGTATAGATCCAAAAATTTCACAAGTATACATCCAAAAATTTCCCAAGTAGCGATTCAAAAATTTCCTAAGTAGAGATTCAAAAATTTCCCAAGTAGAGATTCAAAAATTTCCCAAGTAGAGATTCAAAAATTTCCAAAGTAGAGATTAAAAATTTCCCAAGTAGAGATCCAAAAATTTCCCAAGTATAGATCCAAAAATTTCCCAAGTATAGATCCAAAAATTTCCCAAGTATAGATCGAAAATTATCCCAAGTATAGATCCAAAAATTTCCCAAGTATAGATCCAAAAATTTCCCAAGTAGAGATTCAAAAATTTCCCAAGTACACTGTTAGAAATAAGGGTTTAATAAGGGTTTAAAAAGGGTTTAAAAAGGGTTTAATCAAAAGTGAAGAACCCTTAGGGTTTAAAAAACCTCAAAATGGGTTTGATTTTAGCCATATTAAATATAAACCCTTTCTGGAATTAGATCAAAACCCCATAGGGTTTTGAAAAAGTACTAAACCCCTATCGATATTCAATTTAAACCCTCTTGAGTTTGAAATGAGAACTGCAAACTTTTGTTGTTCTGAATTTAAATTTCTTCAGATTCCGCTACATTAAAAATACTAACTAACCACTAACAATAATCAGTTTTTAAGATTTTAAACCTAAATATCCAATGATAATATTTTATCAATATAGGCCATATATTTTTTTTTTCAACAAGAAATATACATATATATATAGTTAATTTAAACTCTCCAATTTATGACCCGAAAAAGCTCGATAGCGTTCGAATTTCCCGCCCCACCAAAGTTGGGAAAACTGTACACTTCCCCCTCCCCCACTAGTTGCCAAGAACAGGTTTTGTTTTCCCTATCAAATGAAACGCACTCGGTTTGCTCGAGTGACGTCATGAGCCCGATGAGAAGGAAAGTCCGAAGTGACCTTGCCCTTGAACCTTATAAGCTTTGATGCCATTGATGAAAACTTGAAATACTTGGAATTTGGGATCATTTAATAATCAGGCATAAACTTGAATTCTGGACAAATATTTATTAACTATTTGAAATAAACATCACGTATTGTATGCATTTAATACATTACCATTTTTTAAAAGCCACCAATAAAAATATTTTTAGTCTCAGTAGAATGAGTAGATTATAATATAAGCCTCGGCTCATAGTTCATGGACAATCCCTCTCACTAATCCATCAATACCTCTAATATGTCCTTCACTACAACGTCACTACTACTATGTCGTCATTAACTCTACCACCCAGAATAGGCTACGCCTCTGTGGTTGCCTACAACTTTCGTTGTGAAATAAATATTATTATTATTACTCCGTCATTATTTACAAATAAACATTATTTTTCTAGACGCAGTTATATAAAAATGAATATTCATTATTGATAATTATCTTAATGGTTATATATTTTAATTAGTCAAAACCATTTGTAGGGGATTGTAACAGAAATCGTGCTAATTTAAGTTTTTAAGAATCATCAAAGAATTTGCATTTTACAACAAGTAAACGCTTTCCATTAATTATATAATCATCCAACAGTTCATAATACACCTCTTCTCCCGCTCTTAAAAGACACCATTGATCGGTAGGTTGATTTGATATTTCATAAGCGTGTAAATGTTTGTCAAATCTAATAGTTTTAAATAATAAACCTGCCAGAAATACCTCTCCTTTAACAGCAAATAAAAATTCAAGTTTTAAAAATTCTATTACAAAATTATTATGGTAGTTCATAACAATAAAACATCCAGTTACGTATTTAACGTTATCGTATACAACCCTTTTAAACGAACAAATTTTTTCAGGAAATTCTGCCAAAAGTATTTGTAAATTAATAGGTAATCTTTCTTTTCGTAATAAAAGACTGGAAGAGGTATCTTGTATTCCTTCTGATTCTTCTGCCAGAGTGTTATAACACTGATAAAATTGATGGCGTTCACTGAGGGTCTTAGTTATGTTTAGGTAATTGTTTGAGATATTCGCTATATCCTTAAAGTATCGGTGCTTACTTTCAAAACGAATGCATGATATATGACTTAAAGGTCCATATAGCATTATGCATCTTGCATAGTGCACCAGGAAATGAAATTTTGGTGTAATTTTTTGCTGACCCATTACATTTATAACAAGAATCAAAAAAGATTCTATAAGTCGCTCAAGTTGCGGTCTATAGGCTTTTGGAAGGCAGGGTGCGTAAATTATGTCACATATTTCTCTAAGCTTAAGATAAACACTCCAATGAGCATCGCCCACCACTGGCAAAAATTCAAATATAATTAACGGCAAAAGTCGAAAAACACAATAAGTTTCACTGGCGGAACCTTTGAAACTGCTATCGCCTATAACAGATTGGCGAAGTTGAATTTGTGGCTTATTTAATTCTGTTTTTCCATATTTGAAGTTCACAATACGGTCATTAAAGTCTTGAATCGTTAAAGTTTTGGAAACTACAAGGCTCTTTAACACTTCTTTTACAATTGACGGGAGAACTCCTTCCTTTAAATCGTGCATTGGGTCGGGAGTTAGTTGTTTAGTTAAATCAAAATTGACAATTTTCATTAAAGGGCTTTCGTTTCGAACACCATAAATAGAGTTATTTTTTTCACACAATGCTATTTGTTGAAGATGATATTTATGGCGTGCTAGCGATCGGAGTTCACATTGCTGCTCATTAGTAATTTCAGATATTTCTTGATGATCAATCATACAAAACCTACACACACGGCCAGAGCTGAAGCATTGGTTAAAGCCACCGAGCTGATGTAATCCAAGATTATCTCCCGAAAACATAGCTACGTGTGCTTTAACATTTCTATTTAGGCACTTTAAGAAAATACCTTCTTGTTGTAATACATTTAAATCATATATTAAGGGCTCAAATACCTCGTTCATTCCATACTTCTCTACATCTACCGAAAGTGCCAGAAAAACCAAATGTATGTTACTAAGTTTTGATTTATGTTTAGCCTTTCGGTTTAAAACGGAAAAATAACAGCTTAATATTTTATTTTTTCCTCTTTTGCTTCCTAGCGGATTGCAAACCTCGAACTCGTCTATATACACTTGCAATTGCAAATTCCAAATACTTTGACCAGCTTCAATATTTGAAACTTTCTTCGAAGTTTCAGAATTAACGTAATGACCAATTACAGGTGAATCTTGATTTGGAAGTTCGTGTTTTTCGTGCTCATTGGAATTGGAGTACAATTTTTCCAAAACTTTTATTATTGGAACATAATGAAAATGTTTCTTCTTTGGATACTGATACAATGATTCAGTATAAGTAAATTGAATCGGTTCCACCAAGCCTAACTCTCTTTTGCACGCCACTTTAACTTTATATTTAGAAGACATACTTTCAAAGGCATCTTCAATTTCGTGCAAAACAGTTGAAAATTCATTGATTGGTATTTCAATATGTTTCTCTTTCAAAATGTTTTTGAAGTATTCCACTTGTATATTTAATAAATAGATAGAGTAATCAAGAAAGTCTTTACATAAGCTTTCAACTACACTTATTGGAAGATGATGTTTTTCTCGATATTTTAAGAGCAATTTTAAAATTGTACTTTTAATGTCGGATGATTTGACTGGCTTTTCAATTTCAGGAATATCGTCGAGGTTACCTTCATCATCTAATATATCATCCATATTTTGATCATTTTGGTTTATTTCGTCGTTTACTTCCGGTATAACATTTAGAATTGCTTGATTAGTATTATTTTCTTGAGGAGCTGCATTTTCAAATCCCTTTTTATGTTTTTTACTAATATGTCTTCTATACGATTCCACCTTTTTAAATGAACGCTGGCAATCTTCGAACCCGCAAATCACATTAAAACCAGGATCATGTTCGTGTTTTTTTTTCATGTGCGTCAGAATGTTGGAAAACGTCCTTGAATAGGAAATACATTTAACGCATTTGTAGAGTTTAGCACCTGATTGATCCATATTTTCACAGCAAACTTGGTAACTGAATACTTTAAATATATTATAATTATACTGTAATTATTTATTTTGTTTTACTTTTAATAACCATCCTCTAGTAGAATTTGGTATCAATAAATAACAGAAAGTCATAAATTAAAACTATAAGCGCTAAGCCTAACAAAATTTCTAATGCGGAGGAATCAGCTGGTAGCTTCACTGGAGATAGAGAGCCGTAGTGAAGGGTTGCCAGCCGTAAAGTAAAAAAACCGCGAAAATCGGCATAAACCCACGACACGTTAAACCTTTTTAGCGATCTTTTTTTTTTTTTTTAGTCGTCAGAGCTAATTCATGGCCATGTAAAACGCCCCAAGGATAGTAAACACACGGCCAACTATAATTGGGGGTAGTTATAACCTAATAAATACGAAGAAATTCCTACTGACGCCTATTTTTTTCGGGTTTTAACTCTTACTCAACGTAAAATTAGCCGTAATTTTACACAGAAATGCATATATTTTAGCTCCCCACAAAAAACCGCGAAGAATTTTCAAATACCGCGAAATCAAAATCAAAAACCGCGAACCCGCGAAAGCCAAAAAAAAACCGCGATAATTCGCGGTAATCCGCGAGGCTGGCAACGCTGAGCCGTACACGTACCCCGATGTGAAGCTTTCATATAATACCGCTTGGTGATGCGCGTCACTCTTTGGCGGAAGCGACCAGACCGCGTTGCCTAGGTAAACATTTTATATATTTTTAACTTTCATCTGAAAAAAATTTTGAATGGTTCAAGCATGATGTATAAATAGAAGTTAGAAGCGGTGTTTATCGGTTAAGCTCGTGGTTTTAATAAATTTTAAATAGCTCGTGAGGTTTTCGCGCCTCGTTTCTTTCAATTCTGGTTTGAGCCAAGGCTTAAGCCCGTCGTTATCCTAGTCAACCTGATTGCTTAAAGTTGGGCCACGCTGTTTCGGGAAAATCCCGTTTCAACTCGTTGAAGACTGAAGAGAGAACTAAGCTTTATCTCCTCGACGCGATCGAGTTACATCAGGAGTCATGAATTTAAATTCAGGTGGAATAACCTGTTTATTATCATTTGGTAAAAGGAAAAAAAAAATATATTTATCGGAACCAACTTTTGCTGATTTTAACTCTAAACTTCTGGACCAAATTTATGACGCTTTCAGGGGACCAAACTTGATATATATGGTAAATGCGGTTTAATTTTCATAATCCTTATAAAGCTATAGAATTGTTAATTTACTTTAAGGTTAATGATGAACAATTTAATCAAGAAACGGAAATTGATAAGGAAACTGAATTCTTTGATTTAATGGTCATAGAAGTTAGAAAAGTGTTTGAAGAGGTAATTGGATCCGCTATAAGCACTGATTAAGAAGTTCAAAGTATTCTATAAAAATTTAATTGTTATTCAGGATGAGGAGGGATCCCAAAGGAAAATAGCAATTGATAGTGAAATATTAGCCATTGAGGAGTCAAGTGCCAATAACAAGGGGAGTTGTGTGTCAATGGAAGGAAATGAATGTGGTATTGATTCACTGGAAGAGGATCAGTCCAATAAAGAAAAATCATCAAACTCATGGTAAGTACTTATTGTTATATACCTGAATATAAATCAATTGGAAAATTAATTTTTAAACTGTGTATACTCTAAAGTTACATCTTTGTTATGTGAGCCATACCACATTCAAATTGACGAATAATTGGTTACTGGTTAGTTCATTAGGTTTTTATCCAAAACTTAACATGAATGTGATCCCCAAAATATATTTCCTCCCAGGATATAAAAGAATTCAAGGTTAATTTATTCTCCTATTCTTATTTGCAGGGTGATTCAAGATGAAGAAACATTAATTCCAAATAAATGTAAAACTAATTTTTATTTGGATTACAAAGTTCCAACTTTACCAGATGAAGCGACAAACCCCTCTAAATATAAATCTTTGTGTGAAATGCAGAAAGAATTTATAAACAAGGAAGTCTTAACATTAATTTACAATGACTTAATTCACAAATACTCGCTGTAAGTATGCAAGATAGATTAATATTATATAGGGGTGTGCGAGTCCTGTTCGTTTGGTGTCGAGTCCCAAGTCCTGGAAAAAAAAGGAGTCCCGAAGAAATGGTACTCGCACCCCCCTTACTTATATTATATATATTTTTTATCTTCGCTTTATTATAAAAATATATTTTCAGATATCCATTGTCTTGGGTAGCTGTGTCCAAAAAATTAATCAGAGAATATCCTCATCTAAGTCAAACTCCTGGAGCCGGATATGTATGACTCTTACTGATTATTTTCTTACTATTCACTCTTATTATTTGCAATTTTTATTTTAGGAGTTTTGGAGAAACAAACTTAGATCAAAGTTTAAGAACTTTAGGTTTAAAATCAAAGATGATAATAATGTTAATGAAGCTAAAGCTAAATTTGGATTAGCTTCGAGGAAAAGTGTCACGCATGAATCTAGCGGCTCAGATTCTGTAGAAATCAATGAAGCAGTTCGTTTTGAAATTCCAGTAAGTAGTCTTATAGTTAAAATCCCCCCTTGGCTACATATTTTTCATGGGTGGTGATAGAGTATGGAAAACTATGTTTACAGATATTTGGTGTAGTCCATATCAATATTTTAAATCTTTTTAAGGAACAAGAAGTATTTGAGGATGTCATTTCGATAGCGGCTCACAAAAAAAACATGTGTGAAGAACTTAAGAAGAAAGATCCTGATTGGGCAGTTATTCGGTCAAAAATGGTATCTACCTTGGCTGATCGGACCACTATAATTCGGGAGGAAAAACTCAGTGTGGTTCTACAAGCGTATCCTGCGTTAACTAATGCCAAACAGGTAATTAATATAATTTATTGGGCGAATTAAACTGAACCATAGGAATTTATTATTTTTTATCTGTTTATAGCTGGATTTGGAATTTTTCAATATAAAAAACATTTACTTAAATGAAAATATTCTTTCGGCATTAATTTTGAATTCAGACGCTATCTGGAAAATAGTAACTGCTAAAACTACACTTGGTTTGAAATCTGAAATACTCGAAAAAATGAGAAGAGAAAACTGCGATGAAGAAAAAAACAGTAATTATATATTTATATAAATATAATATATCATTTAATGTGGAGGAAAATCAAGGATGGCAGGAATTTTATTAGGCTAGAAGTATAGTCAAAATCTAACACATATATTTAAAAATCTTCCTGACTGTTATTAGTTAGAAGTCTTTTACAAAATCCATAAAAATTGCTTCATTATTCTCTTCACCCTCCATTAATACTTTTTTAATTGTCATAATGAATTATTCTTTATCTATTTATAGAGTTACGTGCTACTGGAACTTTACTACTTATTCCGAGTCTTTTTCGGGAACGCTATCAAAGAATGTTTATGGCTCAAAAAGACTTGAATAATATAGACGTGGAGCCAGTGATTGTATATAACAAGGGCAGCATACTTTTTAGTGATGAGTTTTCCATTTATTTGGACAAAGTTAAACTTTGTGAGGTGTTTGATATAGTAACAGCTTTCTCGATTTATTTTTCCCTATTTTGGATTTTTAATGTCGTATATGCAAAATGCCTATGTAAATCTCTTTTATTTGTGGAAAACTACCTCTTGGGAATTAATTATACAAAAATTTCCACAAAAGTAGAAAATGTCATAAACATGTGTAGAAACTCAACTAAATTTTAAAATAAAAAAATTCGTCTTGCATTTTTAATACAAATCAAACTTGCATACCCCTTTTCTAACTTCAAAAGTCGATTTAAGGTACTGCTAAGGTTTGAAACCGATACAGCAAAGGATTGCAAAACGGTTGGGGTTTGAAACCGAAACGCCAGGGATTTGAAACCGAAACGCCAGGGATTTGAAACAGAAACGCCAGGGGTTTGAAACAGATATTCAGGGGGTTTGAAACAGATATTCAGGGGGTTTGAAACAGATATTCAGGGGGTTTGAAACAGATATTCAGGGGGTTTGAAACAGATATTCAGGGGGTTTGAAACAGATATTCAGGGGGTTTGAAACAGATACTCAGGGGGTTTGAAACAGATACTCAGGGGGTTTGAAACAGATACTCAGGGGGTTTGAAACAGATACTCAGGGGGTATGAAACAGATACTCAGGGGGTTTGAAACATATACTCAAGGGGTTTGAAACATATACTCAAGGGGTTTGAAACATATACTCAAGGGGTTTGAAACATATACTCAAGGGGTTTGAAACATATACTCAAGGGGTTTGAAACATATACTCAAGGGGTTTGAAACATATACTCAAGGGGTTTGAAACATAAACTCCGGGGGTTTGAAACGTATACTCAAGGGGTTTGAAACGTATACTCAAGGGGTTTGAAACGTATACTCAAGGGGTTTGAAACGTATACTCAAGGGGTTTGAAACGTATACTCAAGGGGTTTGAAACGTATACTCCGGGGGTTTGAATCGTATACTCCGGGGGTTTGAAAATAGTACCATAAGGGTATAAGAGGGTTTGCATTTGTGGATAATTTCTAAACCCTAAGAAGGGTTTTAATAAAAACCCTTATTTCTAACAGTGTATAGATCCAAAAACTTCCCAAGCATACATCCAAAAATATTCCAAGTAGAGATTCAAAAATTTCCCAAGTAGAGATTCAAAAATTTCCCAAGTAGAGAATCAAAAATTTCCCAAGTAGAGATCCAAAAATTTCCCAAGTATAGATCCAAAAATTTCCCAAGTATAGATCCAAAAATTTCCCAAGTATAGAACGAAAAATTTCCCAAGTATAGATCCAAAAATTTCCCATGAATAGATCCAAAAATTTCCCAAGTATAGATCCAAAAATTTCCCAAGTATAGATCCTAAAATTTCCCAAGTATAGATCCAAAAATTTCCCAAGTATAGATCCAAAAATTTCCCAAGCATACATCCAAAAATTTCCCAAGTAGAGATTCAAAAATTTCCCAAGTAGAGATTCAAAAATTTCCCAAGTAGAGAATCAAAAATTTCCCAAGTAGAGATTCAAAAATTTCCCAAGTAGCGATTCAAAAATTTCCCAAGTAGAGATTCAAAAATTTCCCAAGTAGAGATTCAAAAATTTCCCAAGTAGAGATTCAAAAATTTCCCAAGTAGAGATTAAAAATTTCCCAAGTAGAGATCCAAAAATTTCCCAAGTATATATCCAAAAATTTCCAAAGTATAGATCGAAAAATTTCCCAAGTATAGATCCAAAAATTTCCCAAGTATAGATCGAAAAATTTCCCAAGTATATATCCAAAAATTTCCCATGTATAGATCCAAAAATTTCCCAAGTATAGATCCAAAAATTTCCCAAGTATGGATCCAAAAATTTCCCAAGTATAGATTCAAAAATGTCCCAAGTATAGATCGAAAAATTTTCCAAGTATAGATCGAAAAATTTCCCAAGTATAGATCCAAAAATTTCCTAAGTAGAGATTCAAAAATTTCCCAAGTAGAGATTCAAAAATTTCCCAAGTAGAGAATCAAAAATTTCCCAAGTAGAGATCCAAAAATTTCCCAAGTATAGATCCAAAAATTTCCCAAGTATAGATCCAAAAATTTCCCAAGTATAGATCGAAAAATTTCCCAAGTATAGATCCAAAAATTTCCCATGAATAGATCCAAAAATTTCCCAAGTATACATCCAAAAATTTCCCAAGTATACATCCAAAAATTTCCCAAGTAGAGATTCAAAATTTCCCAAGTAGAGATTCTAAAATTTCCAAAGTATAGATCGAAAAATTTCCCAAGCATAGATCAAAAAATTTCCCAAGTATAGATCGAAAAATTTCCCAAGTATATATCCAAAAATTTCCCAAGTATAGATCCAAAAATTTCCCAAGTATAGATCGAAAAATTTCCCAAGTAGAGATTCAAAAATTTCCCAAGTAGAGATTCAAAAATTTCCAAAGTATAGATCGAAAAATTTCCCAAGCATAGATCAAAAAATTTCCCAAGTATAGATCGAAAAATTTCCCAAGTATAGATCGAAAAATTTCCCAAGTATAGGTCGAAAAATTTCCCAAGTAGAGATCCAAAAATTTCCCAAGTATAGATCCAAAAATTTCCCAAGTATAGATCCAAAAATTTCCCAAGTATAGATCCAAAAATTTCCAAGTAGAGATTCAAAAATTTACCAAGTAGAGATTCAAAAATTTCCAAAGTATAGATCGAAAAATTTCCCAAGCATAGATCAAAAAATTTCCCAAGTATAGATCGAAAAATTTCCCAAGTATATATCCAAACATTTCCCAAGTATAGATCCAAAAATTTCCCAAGTATAGATCCAAAAATTTCCCAAGCATAGATCGAAAAATTTTCCAAGTATAGATCGAAAAATTTCCCAAGTATAGATCCAAAATTTCCCAAGTATAGATCCAAATATTTCCCAAGTATAGATCGAAAAATTTCCCAAGTATAGATCCAAAAATTTCCCAAGTATAGATCCAAAAATTTCCCAAGTATAGATCGAAATATTTCCCAAGTATAGATCGAAAAATTTCCCAAGTATAGATCCAAAAATTTACCAAGTATAGATCGAAAAATTTCCCAAGTATAGATCCAAAAATTTCCCAAGCATGGATCGAAAAATTTCCCAAGTATAGATACAAAAACTTCCCAAGTATAGATCCAAAAATTTCACAAGTATACATCCAAAAATTTCCCAAGTATAGATCCAAAAATTTCCCAAGCATAGATCGAAAAATTTTCCAAGAATAGATCGAAAAATTTCCCAAGTATAGATCCAAAATTTTCCAAGTATAGATCGAAAAATTTCCCAAGTATAGATCCAAAATTTCCCAAGTATAGATCCAAAAATTTCCCAAGTATAGATCGAAAAATTTCCCAAGTATAGATCCAAAAATTTCCCAAGTATAGATCCAAAAATTTCCCAAGAATAGATCCAAAAATTTCCCAAGTATAGTATGAAAAATTTCCTAAGTATAGATCCAAAAATTTCCCAAGTATAGGTCCAAAAATTTCCCAAGTATAGATCCAAAAATTTCACAAGTACACATCCAAAAATTTCCCAAGTATAGATCCAAAAATTTCCCAAGCATAGATCGAAAAATTTTCCAAGTATAGATCGAAAAATTTCCCAAGTATAGATCAAAAATTTCCCAAGTATAGATCGAAAAATTTCCCAAGTATAGATCCAAAAATTTCCCAAGTATAGATCCAAAAATTTCCCAAGTATAGATCGAAATATTTCCCAAGTATAGATCGAAAAATTTCCAAAGTATAGATCCAAAAATTTACCAAGTATAGATCGAAAAATTTCCCAAGTATAGATCCAAAAATTTCCCAAGCATAGATCGAAAAATTATCCAAGTATAGATCGAAAAATTTCCCAAGTAGAGATTCAAAAATTTCCCAAGTAGAGATTCAAAAATTTCCTAAGTAGAGATTCAAAAATTTCCCAAGTAGAGATTCAAAAATTTCCCAAGTAGAGCTTCAAAAATTTCCCAAGTAGAGATTAAAAATTTCCCAAGTAGAGATCCAAAAATTTCCCAAGTATAGATCCAAAAATTTCCCAAGTATAGATCCAAAAATTTCCCAAGTAGAGATTCAAAAATTTCCCAAGTATAGATCCAAAAACTTCCCAAGCATACATCCAAAAATTTTCCAAGTAGAGATTCAAAAATTTCCCAAGTAGAGATTCAAAAATTTCCCAAGTAGAGAATCAAAAATTTCCCAAGTAGAGATCCAAAAATTTCCCAAGTATAGATCCAAAAATTTCCCAAGTATAGATCCAAAAATTTCCCAAGTATAGAACGAAAAATTTCCCAAGTATAGATCCAAAAATTTCCCATGAATAGATCCAAAAATTTCCCAAGTATAGATCCAAAAATTTCCCAAGTATAGATCCTAAAATTTCCCAAGTATAGATCCAAAAATTTCCCAAGTATAGATCCAAAAATTTCCCAAGCATACATCCAAAAATTTCCCAAGTAGAGATTCAAAAATTTCCCAAGTAGAGATTCAAAAATTTCCCAAGTAGAGAATCAAAAATTTCCCAAGTAGAGATTCAAAAATTTGCCAAGTAGCGATTCAAAAATTTCCCAAGTAGAGATTCAAAAATTTCCCAAGTAGAGATTCAAAAATTTCCCAAGTAGAGATTCAAAAATTTCCCAAGTAGAGATTAAAAATTTCCCAAGTAGAGATCCAAAAATTTCCCAAGTATATATCCAAAAATTTCCCAAGTATTGATCGAAAAATTTCCCAAGTATAGATCCAAAAATTTCCCAAGTATAGATCGAAAAATTTCCCAAGTATATATCCAAAAATTTCCCAAGTATAGATCCAAAAATTTCCCAAGTATAGATCCAAAAATTTCCCAAGTATGGATCCAAAAATTTCCCAAGTATAGATTCAAAAATGTCCCAAGTATAGATCGAAAAATTTTCCAAGTATAGATCGAAAAATTTCCCAAGTATAGATCCAAAAATTTCCTAAGTAGAGATTCAAAAATTTCCCAAGTAGAGATTCAAAAATTTCCCAAGTAGAGAATCAAAAATTTCCCAAGTAGAGATCCAAAAATTTCCCAAGTATAGATCCAAAAATTTCCCAAGTATAGATCCAAAAATTTCCCAAGTATAGATCGAAAAATTTCCCAAGTATAGATCCAAAAATTTCCCATGAATAGATCCAAAAATTTCCCAAGTATACATCCAAAAATTTCCCAAGTATACATCCAAAAATTTCCCAAGTAGAGATTCAAAATTTCCCAAGTAGAGATTCTAAAATTTCCAAAGTATAGATCGAAAAATTTCCCAAGCATAGATCAAAAAATTTCCCAAGTATAGATCGAAAAATTTCCCAAGTATATATCCAAAAATTTCCCAAGTATAGATCCAAAAATTTCCCAAGTATAGATCGAAAAATTTCCCAAGTAGAGATTCAAAAATTTCCCAAGTAGAGATTCAAAAATTTCCAAAGTATAGATCGAAAAATTTCCCAAGCATAGATCAAAAAATTTCCCAAGTATAGATCGAAAAATTTCCCAAGTATAGATCGAAAAATTTCCCAAGTATAGATCGAAAAATTTCCCAAGTAGAGATCCAAAAATTTCCCAAGTATAGATCCAAAAATTTCCCAAGTATAGATCCAAAAATTTCCAGAGTATAGATCCAAAAATTTCCAAGTAGAGATTCAAAAATTTACCAAGTAGAGATTCA
Source organism: Odiellus spinosus (assembly GCA_963920705.1). Lineage (NCBI taxonomy): Eukaryota > Metazoa > Arthropoda > Arachnida > Opiliones > Phalangiidae > Odiellus > Odiellus spinosus. The sequence goes on along the minus strand of CAWUCO010000219.1, from coordinate 350,437 downwards.
AAAATTTCCAAAGTATAGATCGAAAAATTTCCCAAGCATAGATCAAAAAATTTCCCAAGTATAGATCGAAAAATTTCCCAAGTATATATCCAAACATTTCCCAAGTATAGATCCAAAAATTTCCCAAGTATAGATCCAAAAATTTCCCAAGCATAGATCGAAAAATTTTCCAAGTATAGATCGAAAAATTTCCCAAGTATAGATCCAAAATTTCCCAAGTATAGATCCAAATATTTCCCAAGTATAGATCGAAAAATTTCCCAAGTATAGATCCAAAAATTTCCCAAGTATAGATCCAAAAATTTCCCAAGTATAGATCGAAATATTTCCCAAGTATAGATCGAAAAATTTCCCAAGTATAGATCCAAAAATTTACCAAGTATAGATCGAAAAATTTCCCAAGTATAGATCCAAAAATTTCCCAAGCATAGATCGAAAAATTTCCCAAGTATAGATCCAAAAACTTCCCAAGTATAGATCCAAAAATTTCACAAGTATACATCCAAAAATTTCCCAAGTATAGATCCAAAAATTTCCCAAGCATAGATCGAAAAATTTTCCAAGTATAGATCGAAAAATTTCCCAAGTATAGATCCAAAATTTTCCAAGTATAGATCGAAAAATTTCCCAAGTATAGATCCAAAATTTCCCAAGTATAGATCCAAAAATTTCCCAAGTATAGATCGAAAAATTTCCCAAGTATAGATCCAAAAATTTCCCAAGTATAGATCCAAAAATTTCCCAAGAATAGATCCAAAAATTTCCCAAGTATAGTATGAAAAATTTCCTAAGTATAGATCCAAAAATTTCCCAAGTATAGGTCCAAAAATTTCCCAAGTATAGATCCAAAAATTTCACAAGTACACATCCAAAAATTTCCCAAGTATAGATCCAAAAATTTCCCAAGCATAGATCGAAAAATTTTCCAAGTATAGATCGAAAAATTTCCCAAGTATAGATCCAAAATTTCCCAAGTTTAGATCGAAAAATTTCCCAAGTATAGATCCAAAAATTTCCCAAGTATAGATCCAAAAATTTCCCAAGTATAGATCGAAATATTTCCCAAGTATAGATCGAAAAATTTCCAAAGTATAGATCCAAAAATTTACCAAGTATAGATCGAAAAATTTCCCAAGTATAGATCCAAAAATTTCCCAAGCATAGATCGAAAAATTATCCAAGTATAGATCGAAAAATTTCCCAAGTAGAGATTCAAAAATTTCCCAAGTAGAGATTCAAAAATTTCCTAAGTAGAGATTCAAAAATTTCCCAAGTAGAGATTCAAAAATTTCCCAAGTAGAGATTCAAAAATTTCCCAAGTAGAGATTAAAAATTTCCCAAGTAGAGATCCAAAAATTTCCCAAGTATAGATCCAAAAATTTCCCAAGTATAGATCCAAAAATTTCCCAAGTATAGATCGAAAAATATCCCAAGTATAGATCCAAAAATTTCCCAAGTATAGATCCAGAAATTTCCCAAGTAGAGATTCAAAAATTTCCCAAGTAGAGATTCAAAAATTTCCCAAATAGAGAATCAAAAATTTCCCAAGTAGAGATTCAGAAATTTCCCAAGTAGCTATTCAAAAATTTCCCAAGTAGAGATTCAAAAATTTCCCAAGTAGAGATTCAAAAATTTCCCAAGTAGAGATTCAAAAATTTCCCAAGTAGAGATTAAAAATTTCCCAAGTAGAGATCCAAAAATTTCCCAAGTATAGATCCAAAAATTTCCCAAGTATAGATCCAAAAATTTCCCAAGTATAGATCCAAAAATTTCCCAAGTATAGATCCAAAAATTTCCTAAGTATAGATCGAAAAATTTCCCAAGTATATATCCAAAAATTTCCCAAGTATAGATCCAAAAATTTCCCAAGTATAGATCCAAAAATTTCCCAAGTATAGATCCAAAAATTTCCCAAGTATAGATTAAAAAATTTCCCAAGTATAGATCGAAAAATTTTCCAAGTATAGATCGAAAAATTTCCCAAGTATAGATTCAAAAATTTCCCAAGTAGAGATTCAAAAATTTCCCAAGTAGAGATTCAAAAATTTCCCAAGTATAGATCGAAAAATTTCCAAAGTATAGATCCAAAAATTTACCAAGTATAGATCGAAAAATTTCCCGAGTATATATCCAAAAATTTCCCAAGAATAGATCCAAAAATTTCCCAAGTATAGATCGAAAAATTTCCCAAGTATAGATCCAAAAATTTCCCAAGTATAGATCGAAAAATTTCCCAAGTATAGATCCAAAAATTTCCCAAGTATAGATCGAAAAATATCCCAATTATATATCCAAAAATTTCCCAAGTATAGATCCAAAAATTTCCCAAGTATAGATCCAAAAATTTCCCAAGTATAGATCCAAAAATTTCCCAAGTATAGATTCAAAAATTACCCAAGTATAGATCGAAAAATTTCCCAAGTATAGATCGAAAAATTTCCCAAGTATAGATCCAAAAATTTCCCAAGTAGAGATTCAAAAATTTCCCCAGTAGAGATTCAAAAATTTCAAAGTAGAGAATCAAAAATTTCCCAAGTAGAGATTCAAAAATTTCCCAAGTAGAGATTCAAAATTTCCCAAGTAGAGATTCAAAAATTTCCCAAGTAGAGATTGAAAAATTTCCCAAGTAGAGATTAAAAATTTCCCAAGTATAGATCCAAAAATTTCCCAAGTATAGATCCAAAAATTTCCCTAGTATAGATCGAAAAATTTCCCAAGTATAGATCCAAAAATTTCCCAAGTATAGATCCAAAAATTTCCCAAGTATAGATCCAAAAATTTCCCAAGAATAGATCCAAAAATTTCCCAAGTATAGATCCAAAAATTTCCCAAGTATAGATCCAAAAATTTCCCAAGTAGAGATTAAAAATTTCCCAAGTATAGATCCAAAAATTTCCCAAGTATAGATCCAAAAATTTCCCTAGTATAGATCGAAAAATTTCCCAAGTATAGATCGAAAAATTTCCCAAGTATAGATCGAAAAATTTCCCAAGTATATATCCAAAAATTTCCCAAGTATAGATCCAAAAATTTCCCAAGTATAGATCCAAAAATTTCCCAAGTATAGATCGAAAAATTTCCCAAGTATAGTACGAAAAATTTCCCAAGTATAGATCGAAAAATTTTCCAAGTATAGATCGAAAAATTTCCCAAGTATAGATTCAAAAATTTCCCAAGTAGAGATTCAAAAATTTCCCAAGTAGAGATTCAAAAATTTCCCAAGTATAGATCGAAAAATTTCCAAAGTATAGATCCAAAAATTTACCAAGTATAGATCGAAAAATTTCCCGAGTATATATCCAAAAATTTCCCAAGAATAGATCCAAAAATTTCCCAAGTATAGATCGAAAAATTTCCCAAGTATAGATCCAAAAATTTCCCAAGTATAGATCGAAAAATTTCCCAAGTATAGATCCAAAAATTTCCCAAGTATAGATCGAAAAATATCCCAATTATATATCCAAAAATTTCCCAAGTATAGATCCAAAAATTTCCCAAGTATAGATCCAAAAATTTCCCAAGTATAGATCCAAAAATTTCCCAAGTATAGATCCAAAAATTTCCCTAGTATAGATCGAAAAATTTCCCAAGTATAGATCGAAAAATTTCCCAAGTATAGATCGAAAAATTTCCCAAGTATATATCCAAAAATTTCCCAAGTATAGATCCAAAAATTTCCCAAGTATAGATCCAAAAATTTCCCAAGTATAGATCGAAAAATTTCCCAAGTATAGTACGAAAAATTTCCCAAGTATAGATCGAAAAATTTTCCAAGTATAGATCGAAAAATTTCCCAAGTATAGATTCAAAAATTTCCCAAGTAGAGATTCAAAAATTTCCCAAGTAGAGATTCAAAAATTTCCCAAGTATAGATCGAAAAATTTCCAAAGTATAGATCCAAAAATTTACCAAGTATAGATCGAAAAATTTCCCGAGTATATATCCAAAAATTTCCCAAGAATAGATCCAAAAATTTCCCAAGTATAGATCGAAAAATTTCCCAAGTATAGATCCAAAAATTTCCCAAGTATAGATCGAAAAATTTCCCAAGTATAGATCCAAAAATTTCCCAAGTATAGATCGAAAAATATCCCAATTATATATCCAAAAATTTCCCAAGTATAGATCCAAAAATTTCCCAAGTATAGATCCAAAAATTTCCCAAGTATAGATCCAAAAATTTCCCAAGTATAGATTCAAAAATTACCCAAGTATAGATCGAAAAATTTCCCAAGTATAGATCGAAAAATTTCCCAAGTATAGATCCAAAAATTTCCCAAGTAGAGATTCAAAAATTTCCCCAGTAGAGATTCAAAAATTTCAAAGTAGAGAATCAAAAATTTCCCAAGTAGAGATTCAAAAATTTCCCAAGTAGAGATTCAAAATTTCCCAAGTAGAGATTCAAAAATTTCCCAAGTAGAGATTGAAAAATTTCCCAAGTAGAGATTAAAAATTTCCCAAGTATAGATCCAAAAATTTCCCAAGTATAGATCCAAAAATTTCCCTAGTATAGATCGAAAAATTTCCCAAGTATAGATCCAAAAATTTCCCAAGTATAGATCCAAAAATTTCCCAAGTATAGATCCAAAAATTTCCCAAGAATAGATCCAAAAATTTCCCAAGTATAGATCCAAAAATTTCCCAAGTATAGATCCAAAAATTTCCCAAGTAGAGATTAAAAATTTCCCAAGTATAGATCCAAAAATTTCCCAAGTATAGATCCAAAAATTTCCCTAGTATAGATCGAAAAATTTCCCAAGTATAGATCGAAAAATTTCCCAAGTATAGATCGAAAAATTTCCCAAGTATATATCCAAAAATTTCCCAAGTATAGTTCCAAAAATTTCCCAAGTATAGATCGAAAAATTTCCCAAGTATAGATCCAAAAATTTCCTAAGTATAGATCCAAAAATTTCCCAAGTGTAGATCCACAAATTTCCCAAGTATAGATCCAAAAATTCCCAAGTATAGATCGAAAAATTTCCCAAGTATAGTACGAAAAATTTCCCAAGTATAGATCCAAAAATTTCCCAAGTATAGATCCAAAAATTTCCCAAGTATAGATCCAAAAATTTCCCAAGTATAGATCGAAAAATTACCCAAGTATAGATCGAAAAATTTCCCAAGTATAGATCGAAAAATTTTCCAAGTATAGATCGAAAAATTTCCCAAGTATAGATCGAAAAATTTCCAAGTATAGTACGAAAAATTTCCCAAGTATAGATCCAAAAATTTCCCAAGCATAGATCGAAAAATTTTCCAAGTATAGATCGAAAAATTTCCCAAGTATAGATCCAAAATTTCCCAAGATCCAAAAATTTCCCAAGTATAGATCGAAAAATTTTCCAAGTATAGATCGAAAAATTTCCCAAGTATAGATCGAAAAATTTCCCAAGTATAGTTCCAAAAATTTCCCAAGTATAGATCGAAAAATTTCCCAAGTATAGATCCAAAAATTTCCTAAGTATAGATCCAAAAATTTCCCAAGTGTAGATCCACAAATTTCCCAAGTATAGATCCAAAAATTCCCAAGTATAGATCGAAAAATTTCCCAAGTATAGTACGAAAAATTTCCCAAGTATAGATCCAAAAATTTCCCAAGTATAGATCCAAAAATTTCCCAAGTATAGATCCAAAAATTTCCCAAGTATAGATCGAAAAATTACCCAAGTATAGATCGAAAAATTTCCCAAGTATAGATCGAAAAATTTCCCAAGTATAGATCGAAAAATTTCCAAGTATAGATCGAAAAATTTTCCAAGTATAGATCGAAAAATTTCCCAAGTATAGATCCAAAAATTTCCCAAGTAGAGATTCAAAAATTTCCCAAGTAGAGATTCAAAAATTTCCCAAGTATAGATCGAAAAATTTCCAAAGTATAGATCCAAAAATTTACCAAGTATAGATCGAAAAATTTCCCGAGTATATATCCAAAAATTTCCCAAGAATAGATCCAAAAATTTCCCAAGTATAGATCGAAAAATTTCCCAAGTATAGATCCAAAAATTTCCCAAGTATAGATCGAAAAATTTCCCAAGTATAGATCCAAAAATTTCCCAAGTATAGATCGAAAAATATCCCAATTATATATCCAAAAATTTCCCAAGTATAGATCCAAAAATTTCCCAAGTATAGATCCAAAAATTTCCCAAGTATAGATCCAAAAATTTCCCAAGTATAGATTCAAAAATTACCCAAGTATAGATCGAAAAATTTCCCAAGTATAGATCGAAAAATTTCCCAAGTATAGATCCAAAAATTTCCCAAGTAGAGATTCAAAAATTTCCCCAGTAGAGATTCAAAAATTTCAAAGTAGAGAATCAAAAATTTCCCAAGTAGAGATTCAAAAATTTCCCAAGTAGAGATTCAAAATTTCCCAAGTAGAGATTCAAAAATTTCCCAAGTAGAGATTGAAAAATTTCCCAAGTAGAGATTAAAAATTTCCCAAGTATAGATCCAAAAATTTCCCAAGTATAGATCCAAAAATTTCCCTAGTATAGATCGAAAAATTTCCCAAGTATAGATCCAAAAATTTCCCAAGTATAGATCCAAAAATTTCCCAAGTATAGATCCAAAAATTTCCCAAGAATAGATCCAAAAATTTCCCAAGTATAGATCCAAAAATTTCCCAAGTATAGATCCAAAAATTTCCCAAGTAGAGATTAAAAATTTCCCAAGTATAGATCCAAAAATTTCCCAAGTATAGATCCAAAAATTTCTCTAGTATAGATCGAAAAATTTCCCAAGTATAGATCGAAAAATTTCCCAAGTATAGATCGAAAAATTTCCCAAGTATATATCCAAAAATTTCCCAAGTATAGATCCAAAAATTTCCCAAGTATAGATCCAAAAATTTCCCAAGTATAGATCGAAAAATTTCCCAAGTATAGTACGAAAAATTTCCCAAGTATAGATCCAAAAATTTCCCAAGTATAGATCGAAAAATTTCCCAAGTATAGATCCAAAAATTTCCCAAGTATACATCCAAAAATTTCCCAAGTATAGATCTTAAAATTTCCCAAGTATAGATCGAAATATTTCCCAAGTAGAGATCGAAAAATTTCCCAAGTATAGATCGAAAAATTTTCCAAGTATAGATCGAAAAATTTCCCAAGAATAGATCGAAAAATTTCCCAAGTATAGATCCAAAAATTTCACAAGTATACATCCAAAAATTTCCCAAGTAGCGATTCAAAAATTTCCTAAGTAGAGATTCAAAAATTTCCCAAGTAGAGATTCAAAAATTTCCCAAGTAGAGATTAAAAATTTCCCAAGTAGAGATCCAAAAATTTCCCAAGTATAGATCCAAAAATTTCCCAAGTATAGATCGAAAAATATCCCAAGTATAGATCCAAAAATTTCCCAAGTATAGATCCAAAAATTTCCCAAGTAGAGATTCAAAAATTTCCCAAGTAGAGATTCAAAAATTTCCCAAGTAGAGAATCAAAAATTTCCCAAGTAGAGATTCAAAAATTTCCCAAGTAGCGATTCAAAAATTTTCCAAGTAGAGATTCAAAAATTTCCCAAGTAGAGATTCAAAAATTTCCCAAGTATAGATCCAAAAATTTCCCAAGTATAGATCGAAAAATTTCCCAAGTATAGATCGAAAAATTTCCAAGTAGAGATCGAAAAATTTCCCAAGTATAGATCGAAAAATTTCCCAAGTATAGATCGAAAAATTTCCCAAGTATAGATCGAAAAATTTCCCAAGTATAGATCCAAAAATTTCACAAGTATACATACAAAAATTTCCCAAGTAGCGATTCAAAAATTTCCAAAGTAGAGATTCAAAAATTTCCAAAGTAGAGATTCAAAAATTTCCCAAGTAGAGATTCAAAAATTTCCCAAGTAGAGATTAAAAATTTCCCAAGTATAGATCGAAAAATATCCCAAGTATAGATCCAAAAATTTCCCAAGTAGAGATTAAAAATTTCCCAAGTATAGATCGAAAAATATCCCAAGTATAGATCCAAAAATTTCCCAAGTATAGATCCAAAAATTTCCCAAGTAGAGATTCAAAAATTTCCCAAGTAGAGATTCAAAAATTTCCCAAGTAGAGAATCAAAAATTTCCCAAGTAGAGATTCAAAAATTTCCCAAGTAGCGATTCAAAAATTTCCCAAGTAGAGATTCAAAAATATCCCAACTAGAGATTCAAAAATTTCCCAAGTAGAGATTCAAAAATATCCCAAGTAGAGATTCAAAAATTTCCCAAGTAGAGATTAAAAATTTCCCAAGTAGAGATCCAAAAATTTCCCAAGTATAGATCGAAAAATTTCCCAAGTAGAGATCCAAAAATTTCCCAAGTATAGATCGAAAAATTTCCCAAGTATATATCCAAAAATTTCCCAAGTATAGATCCAAAAATTTCCCAAGTATAGATTCAAAAATTTCCCAAGTATAGATCGAAAAATTTTCCAAGTATAGATCGAAAAATTTCCCAAGTATAGATCCAAAAATTTCCCAAGTAGAGATTCAAAAATTTCTCAAGTAGAGATTCAAAAATTTCCCAAGTAGAGATTAAAAATTTCCCAAGTAGAGATCCAAAAATTTCCCAAGTATAGATCCAAAAATTTCCCAAGTATAGATCCAAAAATTTCCCAAGTATAGATCGAAAAATTTCCCAAGTAGAGATCCAAAAATTTCCCAAGTATAGATCGAAAAATTTCCCAAGTATATATCAAAAAATTTCCCAAGTATAGATCCAAAAATTTCCCAAGTATAGATCCAAAAATTTCAAAAGTATAGATCCAAAAATTTCCCAAGTATAGATTCAAAAATTTCCCAAGTATAGATCGAAAAATTTTCCAAGTATAGATCGAAAAATTTCCCAAGTAGAGATTCAAAAATATCCCAAGTAGAGATTCAAAAATTTCCCAAGTAGAGATTCAAAAATTTCCCAAGTAGAGATTAAAAATTTCCCAAGTAGAGATCCAAAAATTTCCCAAGTATAGATCCAAAAATTTCCCAAGTATAGATCCAAAAATTTCCCAAGTATAGATCGAAAAATTTCCCAAGTAGAGATCCAAAAATTTCCCAAGTATAGATCGAAAAATTTCCCAAGTATATATCCAAAAATTTCCCAAGTATAGATCCAAAAATTTCCCAAGTATAGATCCAAAAATTTCAAAAGTATAGATCCAAAAATTTCCCAAGTATAGATTCAAAAATTTCCCAAGTATAGATCGAAAAATTTTCCAAGTATAGATCGAAAAATTTCCCAAGTATAGATCCAAAAATTTCCCAAGTAGAGATTCAAAAATTTCCCAAGTAGAGATTCAAAAATTTCCCAAGTATAGATCGAAAAATTTCCAAAGTATAGATCCAAAAATTTACCAAGTATAGATCGAAAAATTTCCCAAGTATATATCCAAAAATTTCCCAAGAATAGATCCAAAAATTTCCCAAGTATAGATCCTAAAATTTCCCAAGTATAGATCCAAAAATTTCACAAGTATACATCCAAAAATTTCCCAAGTAGCGATTCAAAAATTTCCTAAGTAGAGATTCAAAAATTTCCAAAGTAGAGATTCAAAAATTTCCCAAGTAGAGATTCAAAAATTTCCCAAGTAGAGATTAAAAATTTCCCAAGTATAGATCGAAAAATATCCCAAGTATAGATCCAAAAATTTCCCAAGTATAGATCCAAAAATTTCCCAAGTAGAGATTCAAAAATTTCCCAAGTAGAGATTCAAAAATTTCCCAAGTAGAGAATCAAAAATTTCCCAAGTAGAGATTCAAAAATTTCCCAAGTAGCGATTCAAAAATTTCCCAAGTAGAGATTCAAAAATATCCCAAGTAGAGATCCAAAAATTTCCCAAGTATAGATCCAAAAATTTCCCAAGTATAGATCCAAAAATTTCCCAAGTAGAGATCCAAAAATTTCCCAAGTATAGATCGAAAAATTTCCAAGTATATATACAAAAATTTCCCAAGTATAGATCCAAAAATTTCCCAAGTATAGATCGAAAAATTTCCCAAGTATAGATCCAAAAATTTCACAAGTATAGATCCAAAAATTTCCCAAGTATAGATCGAAAAATTTCCCAAGTATAGATCGAAAAATTTCCCAAGTAGAGATCGAAAAATTTCCCAAGTATAGATCGAAAAATTTCCCAAGTATAGATCCAAAAATTTCCCAAGTATAGATCCAAAAATTTCCCAAGTATAGATCCAAAAATTTCAAAAGTATAGATCCAAAAATTTCCCAAGTATAGATTCAAAAATTTCCCAAGTATAGATCGAAAAATTTTCCAAGTATAGATCGAAAAATTTCCCAAGTATAGATCCAAAAATTTCCCAAGTAGAGATTCAAAAATTTCCCAAGTAGAGATTCAAAAATTTACCAAGTATAGATCGAAAAATTTCCAAAGTATAGATCCAAAAATTTACCAAGTATAGATCGAAAAATTTCACAAGTATATATCCAAAAATTTCCCAAGAATAGATCCAAAAATTTCCCAAGTATAGATCCAAAAATTTCCCAAGTATAGATCCAAAAATTTCCCAAGCATACATCCAAAAATTTCCCAAGTAGAGATTCAAAAATTTCCCAAGTAGAGAATCAAAAATTTCCCAAGTAGAGATCCAAATATTTTCCAAGTATAGATCCAAAAATTTCCCAAGTATAGATCCAAAAATTTCACAAGTATAGATCCAAAAATTTCCCAAGTATAGATCGAAAAATTTCCCAAGTATAGATCGAAAATTTCCCAAGTAGAGATCGAAAAATTTCCCAAGTATAGATCGAAAAATTTCCCAAGTATAGATCGAAAAATTTCCCAAGTATAGATCCAAAAATTTCCCAAGTATAGATCCAAAAATTTCAAAAGTATAGATCCAAAAATTTCCCAAGTATAGATTCAAAAATTTCCCAAGTATAGATCGAAAAATTTTCCAAGTATAGATCGAAAAATTTCCCAAGTATAGATCCAAAAATTTCCCAAGTAGAGATTCAAAAATTTCCCAAGTAGAGATTCAAAAATTTCCCAAGTATAGATCGAAAAATTTCCAAAGTATAGATCCAAAAATTTACCAAGTATAGATCGAAAAATTTCCCAAGTATATATCCAAAAATTTCCCAAGAATAGATCCAAAAATTTCCCAAGTATAGATCCAAAAATTTCCCAAGTATAGATCCTAAAATTTCCCAAGTATAGATCCAAAAATTTCCAAGTATAGATCCAAAAATTTCCCAAGCATACATCCAAAAATTTCCCAAGTAGAGATTCAAAAATTTCCCAAGTAGAGAATCAAAAATTTCCCAAGTAGAGATTAAAATATTTTCCAAGTATAGATCCAAAAATTTCCCAAGTATAGATCCAAAAATTTCCCAAGTATAGATCGAAAAATTTCCCAAGTATAGATCCAAAAATTTCCCATGAACAGATCCAAAAATTTCCCAAGTATAGATCCAAAAATTTCCCAAGTATAGATCCTAAAATTTCCCAAGTATAGATACAAAAATTTCCCAAGTATAGATCCAAAAATTTCCCAAGCATACATCCAAAAATTTCCCAAGTAGCGATTCAAAAATTTCCTAAGTAGAGATTCAAAAATTTCCCAAGTATAGATTCAAAAATTTCCCAAGTATAGATCGAAAAATTTTCCAAGTATAGATCGAAAAATTTCCCAAGTAGAGATCCAAAAATTTCCCAAGTAGAGATTCAAAAATTTCCCAAGTAGAGATTCAAAAATTTCCCAAGTATAGATCGAAAAATTTCCAAAGTATAGATCCAAAAATTTACCAAGTATAGATCGAAAAATTTCCCAAGTATATATCCAAAAATTTCCCAAGAATAGATCCAAAAATTTCCCAAGTATAGATCCAAAAATTTCCCAAGTATAGATCCTAAAATTTCCCAAGTATAGATCCAAAAATTTCCAAGTATAGATCCAAAAATTTCCCAAGCATACATCCAAAAATTTCCCAAGTAGAGATTCAAAAATTTCCCAAGTAGAGAATCAAAAATTTCCCAAGTAGAGATCCAAATATTTTCCAAGTATAGATCCAAAAATTTCCCAAGTATAGATCCAAAAATTTCCCAAGTATAGATCGAAAAATTTCTAAAGTATAGATCCAAAAATTTCCCATGAATAGATCCAAAAATTTCCCAAGTATAGATCCAAAAATTTCCCAAGTATAGATCCTAAAATTTCCCAAGTATAGATACAAAAATTTCCCAAGTATAGATCCAAAAATTTCCCAAGCATACATCCAAAAATTTCCCAAGTAGAGAATCAAAAATTTCCCAAGTAGAGATTCAAAAATTTCCCAAGTAGCGATTCAAAAATTTCCCAAGTAGAGATTCAAAAATATCCCAACTAGAGATTCAAAAATTTCCCAAGTAGAGATTCAAAAATATCCCAAGTAGAGATTCAAAAATTTCCCAAGTAGAGATTAAAAATTTCCCAAGTAGAGATCCAAAAATTTCCCAAGTATAGATCGAAAAATTTCCCAAGTAGAGATCCAAAAATTTCCCAAGTATAGATCGAAAAATTTCCCAAGTATATATCCAAAAATTTCCCAAGTATAGATCCAAAAATTTCCCAAGTATAGATTCAAAAATTTCCCAAGTATAGATCGAAAAATTTTCCAAGTATAGATCGAAAAATTTCCCAAGTATAGATCCAAAAATTTCCCAAGTAGAGATTCAAAAATTTCCCAAGTAGAGATTCAAAAATTTCCCAAGTAGAGATTAAAAATTTCCCAAGTAGAGATCCAAAAATTTCCCAAGTATAGATCCAAAAATTTCCCAAGTATAGATCCAAAAATTTCCCAAGTATAGATCGAAAAATTTCCCAAGTAGAGATCCAAAAATTTCCCAAGTATAGATCGAAAAATTTCCCAAGTATATATCCAAAAATTTCCCAAGTATAGATCCAAAAATTTCCCAAGTATAGATCCAAAAATTTCAAAAGTATAGATCCAAAAATTTCCCAAGTATAGATTCAAAAATTTCCCAAGTATAGATCGAAAAATTTTCCAAGTATAGATCGAAAAATTTCCCAAGTATAGATCGAAAAATTTCCCAAGTATAGATCCAAAAATTTCCCAAGTATAGATCCAAAAATTTCCCAAGTATAGATCGAAAAATTTCCCTAGTATAGATCGAAAAATTTTCCAAGTATAGATCGAAAAATTTCCCAAGTATAGATCCAAAAATTTCCCAAGTATAGATCCAAAAATTTCCCAAGTATAAATCCAAAAATTTCCCAAGTATAGATCCAAAAATTTCCCAAGCATAGATCGAAAAATTTTCCAAGTATAGATCGAAAAATTTCCCAAGTATAGATCCAAAATTTCCCAAGTATAGATCCAAAATTTCCCAAGTATAGATCAAAAAATTTCCCAAGTATATATCCAAAAATTTCCCAAGAATAGATCCAAAAATTTCCCAAGTATAGATCCAAAAATTTCCCAAGTATAGATCCTAAAATTTCCCAAGTAGAGATTCAAAAATATCCCAACTAGAGATTCAAAAATTTCCCAAGTAGAGATTCAAAAATATCCCAAGTAGAGATTCAAAAATTTCCCAAGTAGAGATTAAAAATTTCCCAAGTAGAGATCCAAAAATTTCCCAAGTATAGATCGAAAAATTTCCCAAGTAGAGATCCAAAAATTTCCCAAGTATAGATCGAAAAATTTCCCAAGTATATATCCAAAAATTTCCCAAGTATAGATCCAAAAATTTCCCAAGTATAGATTCAAAAATTTCCCAAGTATAGATCGAAAAATTTTCCAAGTATAGATCGAAAAATTTCCCAAGTATAGATCCAAAAATTTCCCAAGTAGAGATTCAAAAATTTCCCAAGTAGAGATTCAAAAATTTCCCAAGTAGAGATTAAAAATTTCCCAAGTAGAGATCCAAAAATTTCCCAAGTATAGATCCAAAAATTTCCCAAGTATAGATCCAAAAATTTCCCAAGTATAGATCGAAAAATTTCCCAAGTAGAGATCCAAAAATTTCCCAAGTATAGATCGAAAAATTTCCCAAGTATATATCCAAAAATTTCCCAAGTATAGATCCAAAAATTTCCCAAGTATAGATCCAAAAATTTCAAAAGTATAGATCCAAAAATTTCCCAAGTATAGATTCAAAAATTTCCCAAGTATAGATCGAAAAATTTTCCAAGTATAGATCGAAAAATTTCCCAAGTAGAGATCCAAAAATTTCCCAAGTATAGATCGAAAAATTTCCCAAGTAGAGATCCAAAAATTTCCCAAGTATAGATCGAAAAATTTCCCAAGTATATATCCAAAAATTTCCCAAGTATAGATCCAAAAATTTCCCAAGTATAGATTCAAAAATTTCCCAAGTATAGATCCAAAAATTTCCAAGTATAGATCCAAAAATTTCCCAAGCATACATCCAAAAATTTCCCAAGTAGAGATTCAAAAATTTCCCAAGTAGAGAATCAAAAATTTCCCAAGTAGAGATCCAAATATTTTCCAAGTATAGATCCAAAAATTTCCCAAGTATAGATCCAAAAATTTCCCAAGTATAGATCGAAAAATTTCTAAAGTATAGATCCAAAAATTTCCCATGAATAGATCCAAAAATTTCCCAAGTATAGATCCAAAAATTTCCCAAGTATAGATCCTAAAATTTCCCAAGTATAGATACAAAAATTTCCCAAGTATAGATCCAAAAATTTCCCAAGCATACATCCAAAAATTTCCCAAGTAGAGAATCAAAAATTTCCCAAGTAGAGATTCAAAAATTTCCCAAGTAGCGATTCAAAAATTTCCCAAGTAGAGATTCAAAAATATCCCAACTAGAGATTCAAAAATTTCCCAAGTAGAGATTCAAAAATATCCCAAGTAGAGATTCAAAAATTTCCCAAGTAGAGATTAAAAATTTCCCAAGTAGAGATCCAAAAATTTCCCAAGTATAGATCGAAAAATTTCCCAAGTAGAGATCCAAAAATTTCCCAAGTATAGATCGAAAAATTTCCCAAGTATATATCCAAAAATTTCCCAAGTATAGATCCAAAAATTTCCCAAGTATAGATTCAAAAATTTCCCAAGTATAGATCGAAAAATTTTCCAAGTATAGATCGAAAAATTTCCCAAGTATAGATCCAAAAATTTCCCAAGTAGAGATTCAAAAATTTCCCAAGTAGAGATTCAAAAATTTCCCAAGTAGAGATTAAAAATTTCCCAAGTAGAGATCCAAAAATTTCCCAAGTATAGATCCAAAAATTTCCCAAGTATAGATCCAAAAATTTCCCAAGTATAGATCGAAAAATTTCCCAAGTAGAGATCCAAAAATTTCCCAAGTATAGATCGAAAAATTTCCCAAGTATATATCCAAAAATTTCCCAAGTATAGATCCAAAAAT
This sequence comes from Odiellus spinosus, assembly GCA_963920705.1. NCBI lineage: Eukaryota > Metazoa > Arthropoda > Arachnida > Opiliones > Phalangiidae > Odiellus > Odiellus spinosus. Next base: position 335,094 of record CAWUCO010000219.1, on the reverse strand, counting down.
TTCCCAAGTATAGATCCAAAAATTTCAAAAGTATAGATCCAAAAATTTCCCAAGTATAGATTCAAAAATTTCCCAAGTATAGATCGAAAAATTTTCCAAGTATAGATCGAAAAATTTCCCAAGTAGAGATCCAAAAATTTCCCAAGTATAGATCGAAAAATTTCCCAAGTAGAGATCCAAAAATTTCCCAAGTATAGATCGAAAAATTTCCCAAGTATATATCCAAAAATTTCCCAAGTATAGATCCAAAAATTTCCCAAGTATAGATTCAAAAATTTCCCAAGTATAGATCGAAAAATTTTCCAAGTATAGATCGAAAAATTTCCCAAGTATAGATCCAAAAATTTCCCAAGTAGAGATTCAAAAATTTCCCAAGTAGAGATTCAAAAATTTCCCAAGTAGAGATTAAAAATTTCCCAAGTAGAGATCCAAAAATTTCCCAAGTATAGATCCAAAAATTTCCCAAGTATAGATCCAAAAATTTCCCAAGTATAGATCGAAAAATTTCCCAAGTAGAGATCCAAAAATTTCCCAAGTATAGATCGAAAAATTTCCCAAGTATATATCCAAAAATTTCCCAAGTATAGATCCAAAAATTTCCCAAGTATAGATCCAAAAATTTCAAAAGTATAGATCCAAAAATTTCCCAAGTATAGATTCAAAAATTTCCCAAGTATAGATCGAAAAATTTTCCAAGTATAGATCGAAAAATTTCCCAAGTAGAGATTCAAAAATTTCCCAAGTAGAGATTCAAAAATTTCCCAAGTAGAGATTAAAAATTTCCCAAGTAGAGATCCAAAAATTTCCCAAGTATAGATCCAAAAATTTCCCAAGTATAGATCCAAAAATTTCCCAAGTATAGATCGAAAAATTTCCCAAGTAGAGATCCAAAAATTTCCCAAGTATAGATCGAAAAATTTCCCAAGTATATATCCAAAAATTTCCCAAGTATAGATCCAAAAATTTCAAAAGTATAGATCCAAAAATTTCCCAAGTATAGATTCAAAAATTTCCCAAGTATAGATCGAAAAATTTTCCAAGTATAGATCGAAAAATTTCCCAAGTATAGATCCAAAAATTTCCCAAGTAGAGATTCAAAAATTTCCCAAGTAGAGATTCAAAAATTTTCCAAGTATAGATCGAAAAATTTCCAAAGTATAGATCCAAAAATTTACCAAGTATAGATCGAAAAATTTCCCAAGTATATATCCAAAAATTTCCCAAGAATAGATCCAAAAATTTCCCAAGTATAGATCCTAAAATTTCCCAAGTATAGATCCAAAAATTTCACAAGTATACATCCAAAAATTTCCCAAGTAGCGATTCAAAAATTTCCTAAGTAGAGATTCAAAAATTTCCAAAGTAGAGATTCAAAAATTTCCCAAGTAGAGATTCAAAAATTTCCCAAGTAGAGATTAAAAATTTCCCAAGTATAGATCGAAAAATATCCCAAGTATAGATCCAAAAATTTCCCAAGTATAGATCCAAAAATTTCCCAAGTAGAGATTCAAAAATTTCCCAAGTAGAGATTCAAAAATTTCCCAAGTAGAGAATCAAAAATTTCCCAAGTAGAGATTCAAAAATTTCCCAAGTAGCGATTCAAAAATTTCCCAAGTAGAGATTCAAAAATATCCCAAGTAGAGATCCAAAAATTTCCCAAGTATAGATCCAAAATTTCCCAAGTATAGATCCAAAAATTTCCCAAGTAGAGATCCAAAAATTTCCCAAGTATAGATCGAAAAATTTCCAAGTATATATACAAAAATTTCCCAAGTATAGATCCAAAAATTTCCCAAGTATAGATCGAAAAATTTCCCAAGTATAGATCCAAAAATTTCACAAGTATAGATCCAAAAATTTCCCAAGTATAGATCGAAAAATTTCCCAAGTATAGATCGAAAAATTTCCCAAGTAGAGATCGAAAAATTTCCCAAGTATAGATCGAAAAATTTCCCAAGTATAGATCCAAAAATGTCCCAAGTATAGATCCAAAAATTTCCCAAGTATAGATCCAAAAATTTCAAAAGTATAGATCCAAAAATTTCCCAAGTATAGATTCAAAAATTTCCCAAGTATAGATCGAAAAATTTTCCAAGTATAGATCGAAAAATTTCCCAAGTATAGATCCAAAAATTTCCCAAGTAGAGATTCAAAAATTTCCCAAGTAGAGATTCAAAAATTTCCCAAGTATAGATCGAAAAATTTCCAAAGTATAGATCCAAAAATTTACCAAGTATAGATCGAAAAATTTCCCAAGTATATATCCAAAAATTTCCCAAGAATAGATCCAAAAATTTCCCAAGTATAGATCCAAAAATTTCCCAAGTATAGATCCTAAAATTTCCCAAGTATAGATCCAAAAATTTCCAAGTATAGATCCAAAAATTTCCCAAGCATACATCCAAAAATTTCCCAAGTAGAGATTCAAAAATTTCCCAAGTAGAGAATCAAAAATTTCCCAAGTAGAGATCCAAATATTTTCCAAGTATAGATCCAAAAATTTCCCAAGTATAGATCCAAAAATTTCACAAGTATAGATCCAAAAATTTCCCAAGTATAGATCGAAAAATTTCCCAAGTATAGATCGAAAATTTCCCAAGTAGAGATCGAAAAATTTCCCAAGTATAGATCGAAAAATTTCCCAAGTATAGATCGAAAAATTTCCCAAGTATAGATCCAAAAATTTCCCAAGTATAGATCCAAAAATTTCAAAAGTATAGATCCAAAAATTTCCCAAGTATAGATTCAAAAATTTCCCAAGTATAGATCGAAAAATTTTCCAAGTATAGATCGAAAAATTTCCCAAGTATAGATCCAAAAATTTCCCAAGTAGAGATTCAAAAATTTCCCAAGTAGAGATTCAAAAATTTCCCAAGTATAGATCGAAAAATTTCCAAAGTATAGATCCAAAAATTTACCAAGTATAGATCGAAAAATTTCCCAAGTATATATCCAAAAATTTCCCAAGAATAGATCCAAAAATTTCCCAAGTATAGATCCAAAAATTTCCCAAGTATAGATCCTAAAATTTCCCAAGTATAGATCCAAAAATTTCCAAGTATAGATCCAAAAATTTCCCAAGCATACATCCAAAAATTTCCCAAGTAGAGATTCAAAAATTTCCCAAGTAGAGAATCAAAAATTTCCCAAGTAGAGATTAAAATATTTTCCAAGTATAGATCCAAAAATTTCCCAAGTATAGATCCAAAAATTTCAAAAGTATAGATCCAAAAATTTCCCAAGTATAGATTCAAAAATTTCCCAAGTATAGATCGAAAAATTTTCCAAGTATAGATCGAAAAATTTCCCAAGTATAGATCCAAAAATTTCCCAAGTAGAGATTCAAAAATTTCCCAAGTAGAGATTCAAAAATTTCCCAAGTATAGATCGAAAAATTTCCAAAGTATAGATCCAAAAATTTACCAAGTATAGATCGAAAAATTTCCCAAGTATATATCCAAAAATTTCCCAAGAATAGATCCAAAAATTTCCCAAGTATAGATCCAAAAATTTCCCAAGTATAGATCCTAAAATTTCCCAAGTATAGATCCAAAAATTTCCAAGTATAGATCCAAAAATTTCCCAAGCATACATCCAAAAATTTCCCAAGTAGAGATTCAAAAATTTCCCAAGTAGAGAATCAAAAATTTCCCAAGTAGAGATTAAAATATTTTCCAAGTATAGATCCAAAAATTTCCCAAGTATAGATCCAAAAATTTCCCAAGTATAGATCGAAAAATTTCCCAAGTATAGATCCAAAAATTTCCCATGAACAGATCCAAAAATTTCCCAAGTATAGATCCAAAAATTTCCCAAGTATAGATCCTAAAATTTCCCAAGTATAGATACAAAAATTTCCCAAGTATAGATCCAAAAATTTCCCAAGCATACATCCAAAAATTTCCCAAGTAGCGATTCAAAAATTTCCTAAGTAGAGATTCAAAAATTTCCCAAGTATAGATTCAAAAATTTCCCAAGTATAGATCGAAAAATTTTCCAAGTATAGATCGAAAAATTTCCCAAGCATAGATCCAAAAATTTCCCAAGTAGAGATTCAAAAATTTCCCAAGTAGAGATTCAAAAATTTCCCAAGTATAGATCGAAAAATTTCCAAAGTATAGATCCAAAAATTTACCAAGTATAGATCGAAAAATTTCCCAAGTATATATCCAAAAATTTCCCAAGAATAGATCCAAAAATTTCCCAAGTATAGATCCAAAAATTTCCCAAGTATAGATCCTAAAATTTCCCAAGTATAGATCCAAAAATTTCCAAGTATAGATCCAAAAATTTCCCAAGCATACATCCAAAAATTTCCCAAGTAGAGATTCAAAAATTTCCCAAGTAGAGAATCAAAAATTTCCCAAGTAGAGATCCAAATATTTTCCAAGTATCGATCCAAAAATTTCCCAAGTATAGATCGAAAAATTTCTAAAGTATAGATCCAAAAATTTCCCATGAATAGATCCAAAAATTTCCCAAGTATAGATCCAAAAATTTCCCAAGTATAGATCCTAAAATTTCCCAAGTATAGATACAAAAATTTCCCAAGTATAGATCCAAAAATTTCCCAAGCATACATCCAAAAATTTCCCAAGTAGAGATTCAAAAATTTCCCAAGTAGAGATTCAAAAATTTCCCAAGTAGAGAATCAAAAATTTCCCAAGTAGAGATTCAAAAATTTCCCAAGTAGCGATTCAAAAATTTCCCAAGTAGAGATTCAAAAATTTCCCAAGTAGAGATTCAAAAATTTCCCAAGTAGAGATTCAAAAATTTCCCAAGTAGAGATTAAAAATTTCCCAAGTAGAGATCCAAAAATTCCCCAAGTATAGATCCAAAAATTTCCCAAGTATAGATCCAAAAATTTCCCAAGTATAGATCGAAAAATTTCCCAAGTATAGATCCAAAAATTTCCCAAGTATAGATCGAAAAATTTCCCAAGTATATATCCAAAAATTTCCCAAGTATAGATCCAAAAATTTCCCAAGTATAGATCCAAAAATTTCCCAAGTATGGATCCAAAAATTTCCCAAGTATAGATTCAAAAATGTCCCAAGTATAGATCGAAAAATTTTCCAAGTATAGATCGAAAAATTTCCCAAGTATAGATCCAAAAATTTCCCAAGTAGAGATTCAAAAATTTCCCAAGTAGAGATTCAAAAATTTCCCAAGTAGAGAATCAAAAATTTCCCAAGTAGAGATCCAAAAATTTCCCAAGTATAGATCCAAAAATTTCCCAAGTATAGATCAAAAAATTTCCCAAGTATAGATCGAAAAATTTCCCAAGTATAGATCCAAAAATTTCCCATGAATAGATCCAAAAATTTCCCAAGTATAGATCCAAAAATTTCCCAAGTATACATCCAAAAATTTCCCAAGTAGAGATTCAAAATTTCCCAAGTAGAGATTCTAAAATTTCCCAAGTAGAGATCCAAAAATTTCCCAAGTATAGATCCAAAAATTTCCCAAGTATAGATCCAAAAATTTCCCAAGTATAGATCCAAAAATTTCCCAAGTAGAGATTCAAAAATTTCCCAAGTAGAGATTCAAAAATTTCCAAAGTATAGATCGAAAAATTTCCCAAGTATAGATCCCAAAATTTCCCAAGTATAGATCGAAAAATTTCCAAATATATATACAAAAATTTCCCAAGTATAGATCCAAAAATTTCCCAAGTATAGATCGAAAAATTTCCCAAGTATAGATCCAAAAATTTCACAAGTATAGATCCAAAAATTTCCCAAGTATAGATCGAAAAATTTCCCAAGTATAGATCGAAAAATTTCCCAAGTAGAGATCGAAAAATTTCCCAAGTATAGATCGAAAAATTTCCCAAGTATAGATCGAAAAATTTCCCAAGTATAGATCCAAAAATTTCACAAGTATACATCCAAAAATTTCCCAAGTAGCGATTCAAAAATTTCCTAAGTAGAGATTCAAAAATTTCCCAAGTAGAGATTCAAAAATTTCCCAAGTAGAGATTCAAAAATTTCCCAAGTAGAGATTAAAAATTTCCCAAGTAGAGATCCAAAAATTTCCCAAGTATAGATCCAAAAATTTCCCAAGTATAGATCCAAAAATTTCCCAAGTATAGATCGAAAAATTTCCCAAGTATAGATCCAAAAATTTCCCATGAATAGATCCAAAAATTTCCCAAGTATAGATCCAAAAATTTCCCAAGTATACATCCAAAAATTTCCCAAGTAGAGATTCAAAATTTCCCAAGTAGAGATTCTAAAATTTCCCAAGTAGAGATCCAAAAATTTCCCAAGTATAGATCCAAAAATTTCCCAAGTATAGATCCAAAAAATTCCCAAGTATAGATCCAAAAATTTCCCAAGTATAGATCGAAAAATTTCCCAAGTATAGATCGAAAAATTTCCCAAGTATAGATCGAAAAATTTCCCAAGTATAGATCGAAAAATTTCCAAGTATATATCCAAAAATTTCCCAAGTATAGATCCAAAAATTTCCCAAGTTTAGATCCAAAAATTTCCCAAGTATAGATCCAAAAATTTCCCAAGTATAGATTCAAAAATTTCCCAAGTATAGATCGAAAAATTTCCCAAGTATAGATCGAAAAATTTCCCAAGTATAGATCCAAAAATTTCCCAAGTAGAGATTCAAAAATTTCCCAAGTAGAGATTCAAAAATTTCAGAAGTAGAGAATCAAAAATTTCCCAAGTAGATATTCAAAAATTTCCCAAGTAGCGATTCAAAAATTTCCCAATTAGAGATTCAAAAATTTCCCAAGTAGAGATTCAAAAATTTCCCAAGTAGAGATTCAAAAATTTCCCAAGTAGAGATTCAAAAATTTCCCAAGTAGAGATTAAAAATTTCCCAAGTAGAAATCCAAAAATTTCCCAAGTATAGATCCAAAAATTTCCCAAGTATAGATCGAAAAATTTCCCAAGTAGAGATTCAAAAATTTCCCAAGTAGAGATCCAAAAATTTCCCAAGTATAGATCCAAAAATTTCCCAAGTATAGATCCAAAAATTTCCCAAGTATGGATCCAAAAATTTCCCAAGTATAGATCCAAAAATTTCCCAAGAATAGATCCAAAAATTTCCCAAGTATAGATCCAAAAATTTCCCAAGTATAGATCCAAAAATTTCCCAAGTAGAGACTCAAAAATTTCCCAAGTATAGATCCAAAAATTTCCCAAGTATACATCCAAAAATTTCCCAAGTAGAGATTCAAAATTTCCCAAGTAGAGATTCTAAAATTTCCCAAGTAGAGATCCAAAAATTTCCCAAGTATAGATCCAAAAATTTCCCAAGTATAGATCCAAAAATTTCCCAAGTATAGATCCAAAAATTTCCCAAGTATAGATCCAAAAATTTCCCAAGTATAGATCGAAAAATTTCCCAAGTATAGATCGAAAAATTTCCCAAGTATAGATCGAAAAATTTCCAAGTATATATCCAAAAATTTCCCAAGTATAGATCCAAAAATTTCCCAAGTATAGATCCAAAAATTTCCCAAGTATAGATCCAAAAATTTCCCAAGTATAGATTCAAAAATTTCCCAAGTATAGATCGAAAAATTTCCCAAGTATAGATCGAAAAATTTCCCAAGTATAGATCGAAAAATTTCCCAAGTATGGATCCAAAAATTTCCCAAGTAGAGATTCAAAAATTTCCCAAGTAGAGATTCAAAAATTTCAGAAGTAGAGAATCAAAAATTTCCCAAGTAGAGATTCAAAAATTTCCCAAGTAGCGATTCAAAAATTTCCCAATTAGAGATTCAAAAATTTCCCAAGTAGAGATTCAAAAATTTCCCAAGTAGAAATCCAAAAATTTCCCAAGTATAGATCAAAAAATTTCCCAAGTAGAGATTCAAAAATTTCCCAAGTAGAGATCCAAAAATTTCCCAAGTATAGATCCAAAAATTTCCCAAGTATAGATCCAAAAATTTCCCAAGTATAGATCCAAAAATTTCCCAAGTATAGATCCAAAAATTTCCCAAGAATAGATCCAAAAATTTCCCAAGTATAGATCCAAAAATTTCCCAAGTATAGATCCAAAAATTTCCCAAGTATAGATCGAAAAATTTCCAAAGTATAAATCGAAAAATTTCCCAAGTATAGATCCAAAAATTTCCCAAGTATAGATCCAAAAATTTCCCAAGTAGAGATTCAAAAGTTTCCCAAGTATAGATCCAAAAATTTCCCAAGTATAGATCCAAAAATTTCCCAAGTATAGATCGAAAACTTTCCCAAGTATAGATTGAAAAATTTTCCAAGCATAGATCCAAAAATTTCCCAAGTATAGATCCAAAAATTTCCCAAGTATAGATCCAAAAATTTCCCAAGTATAGATCGAAAAATTTCCCAAGTATAGTACGAAAAATTTCCCAAGTATAGATCCAAAAATTTCCCAAGAATAGATCGAAAAATTTCCCAAGTATAGATCCAAAAATTTCACAAGTATACATCCAAAAATTTCCCAAGTAGCGATTCAAAAATTTCCTAAGTAGAGATTCAAAAATTTCCCAAGTAGAGATTCAAAAATTTCCCATGTAGAGATTCAAAAATTTCCCAAGTAGAGATTAAAAATTTCCCAAGTAGAGATCCAAAAATTTCCCAAGTATAGATCCAAAAATTTCCCAAGTATAGATCGAAAAATTTCCCAAGTATAGATCCAAAAATTTCCCAAGTATAGATCCAAAAATTTCCCAAGTATAGATCCAAAAATTTCCCAAGTATAGATTCAAAAATTTCCCAAGTATAGTTCGAAAAATTTTCCAAGTATAGATCGAAAAATTTCCCAGGTATAGATCCAAAAATTTCATAAGTAGAGATTCAAAAATTTCCCAAGTAGAGATTCAAAAATTTCCCAAGTAGAGACTCAAAAATTTCCCAAGTAGAGATTCAAAAATTTCCCAAGTAGAGATTAAAAATTTCCCAAGTAGAGATCCAAAAATTTCCCAAGTATAGATCCAAAAATTTCCCAAGTATAGATCCAAAAATTTCCCAAGTATAGATCGAAAAATTTCCCAAGTATAGATCCAAAAATTTCCCAAGTATAGATCGAAAAATTTCCCAAGTATAGATCGAAAAATTTCCCAAGTATAGATCGAAAAATTTCCAAGTATATATCCAAAAATTTCCCAAGTATAGATCCAAAAATTTCCCAAGTATAGATCCAAAAATTTCCCAAGTATAGATCCAAAAATTTCCCAAGTATAGATTCAAAAATTTCCCAAGTATAGATCGAAAAATTTCCCAAGTATAGGTCGAAAAATTTCCCAAGTATAGATCCAAAAATTTCCCAAGTAGAGATTCAAAAATTTCCCAAGTAGAGATTCAAAAATTTCAGAAGTAGAGAATCAAAAATTTCCCAAGTAGAGATTCAAAAATTTCCCAAGTAGCGATTCAAAAATTTCCCAATTAGAGATTCAAAAATTTCCCAAGTAGAGATTCAAAAATTTCCCAAGTAGAGATTCAAAAATTTCCCAAGTAGAGATTCAAAAATTTTCCAAGTAGAGATTAAAAATTTCCCAAGTAGAAATCCAAAAATTTCCCAAGTATAGATCCAAAAATTTCCCAAGTATAGATCGAAAAATTTCCCAAGTAGAGATTCAAAAATTTCCCAAGTAGAGATCCAAAAATTTCCCAAGTATAGATCCAAAAATTTCCCAAGTATAGATCCAAAAATTTCCCAAGTATAGATCCAAAAATTTCCCAAGTATAGATCCAAAAATTTCCCAAGAATAGATCCAAAAATTTCCCAAGTATAGATCCAAAAATTTCCCAAGTATAGATCCAAAAATTTCCCAAGTAGAGACTCAAAAATTTCCCAAGTATAGATCCAAAAATTTCCCAAGTATAGATCCAAAAATTTCCCAAGTATAGATCGAAAAATTTCCAAAGTATAGATCGAAAAATTTCCCAAGTATATATCGAAAAATTTCCCAAGTATATATCCAAAAATTTCCCAAGTATAGATATAAAAATTTCCCAAGTAGAGACTCAAAAATTTCCCAAGTATAGATCCAAAAATTTCCCAAGTATAGATCCAAAAATTTCCCAAGTATAGATCGAAAAATTTCCAAAGTATAGATCGAAAAATTTCCCAAGTATAGATCGAAAAATTTCCCAAGTATATATCCAAAAATTTCCCAAGTATAGATCCAAAAATTTCACAAGTATACATCCAAAAATTTCCCAAGTAGCGATTCAAAAATTTCCTAAGTAGAGATTCAAAAATTTCCCAAGTAGAGATTCAAAAATTTCCCAAGTAGAGATTCAAAAATTTCCCAAGTAGAGATTAAAAATTTCCCAAGTAGAGATCCAAAAATTTCCCAAGTATAGATCGAAAAATTTCCCAAGTATAGATCGAAAAATTTCCCAAGTATAGATCCAAAAATTTCCCAAGTATAGATCCAAAAATTTCCCAAGTATAGATTCAAAAATTTCCCAAGTATAGATCGAAAAATTTCCCAGGTATAGATCCAAAAATTTCATAAGTAGAGATTCAAAAATTTCCCAAGTATAGATCCAAAAATTTCCCAAGTATAGATCCAAAAATTTCCCAAGTAGAGATTCAAAAGTTTCCCAAGTATAGATCCAAAAATTTCCCAAGTATAGATCCAAAAATTTCCCAAGTATAGATCGAAAACTTTCCCAAGTATAGATCGAAAAATTTCCCAAGCATAGATCGAAAAATTTCCCAAGTATATATCCAAAAATTTCCCAAGTATAGATCCAAAAATTTCCCAAGTATAGATCCAAAAATTTCCCAAGTATAGATCCAAAAATTTCCCAAGTATAGATCGAAAAATTTCCCAAGTATAGTACGAAAAATTTCCCAAGTATAGATCCAAAAATTTCCCAAGAATAGATCGAAAAATTTCCCAAGTATAGATCCAAAAATTTCACAAGTATACATCCAAAAATTTCCCAAGTAGCGATTCAAAAATTTCCTAAGTAGAGATTCAAAAATTTCCCAAGTAGAGATTCAAAAATTTCCCAAGTAGAGATTCAAAAATTTCCCAAGTAGAGATTAAAAATTTCCCAAGTAGAGATCCAAAAATTTCCCAAGTATAGATCCAAAAATTTCCCAAGTATAGATCGAAAAATTTCCCAAGTATAGATCCAAAAATTTCCCAAGTATAGATCCAAAAATTTCCCAAGTATAGATTCAAAAATTTCCCAAGTATAGATCGAAAAATTTTCCAAGTATAGATCGAAAAATTTCCCAGGTATAGATCCAAAAATTTCATAAGTAGAGATTCAAAAATTTCCCAAGTAGAGATTCAAAAATTTCCCAAGTAGAGACTCAAAAATTTCCCAAGTAGAGATTCAAAAATTTCCCAAGTATAGATCCAAAAATTTCCCAAGTATAGATCCAAAAATTTCCCAAGTATAGATTCAAAAATTTCCCAAGTATAGATCGAAAAATTTCCCAGGTATAGATCCAAAAATTTCATAAGTAGAGATTCAAAAATTTCCCAAGTATAGATCCAAAAATTTCCCAAGTATAGATCCAAAAATTTCCCAAGTAGAGATTCAAAAGTTTCCCAAGTATAGATCCAAAAATTTCCCAAGTATAGATCCAAAAATTTCCCAAGTATAGATCGAAAACTTTCCCAAGTATAGATCGAAAAATTTCCCAAGCATAGATCGAAAAATTTTCCAAGTATATATCCAAAAATTTCCCAAGTATAGATCCAAAAATTTCCCAAGTATAGATCCAAAAATTTCCCAAGTATAGATCCAAAAATTTCCCAAGTATAGATCGAAAAATTTCCCAAGTATAATACGAAAAATTTCCCAAGTATAGATCCAAAAATTTCCCAAGAATAGATCGAAAAATTTCCCAAGTATAGATCCAAAAATTTCACAAGTATACATCCAAAAATTTCCCAAGTAGCGATTCAAAAATTTCCTAAGTAGAGATTCAAAAATTTCCCAAGTAGAGATTCAAAAATTTCCCAAGTAGAGATTCAAAAATTTCCCAAGTAGAGATTAAAAATTTCCCAAGTAGAGATCCAAAAATTTCCCAAGTATAGATCCAAAAATTTCCCAAGTATAGATCGAAAAATTTCCCAAGTATAGATCCAAAAATTTCCCAAGTATAGATCCAAAAATTTCCCAAGTATAGATTCAAAAATTTCCCAAGTATAGATCGAAAAATTTTCCAAGTATAGATCGAAAAATTTCCCAGGTATAGATCCAAAAATTTCATAAGTAGAGATTCAAAAATTTCCCAAGTAGAGATTCAAAAATTTCCCAAGTAGAGACTCAAAAATTTCCCAAGTAGAGATTCAAAAATTTCCCAAGTAGAGATTAAAAATTTCCCAAGTAGAGATCCAAAAATTTCCCAAGTATAGATCCAAAAATTTCCCAAGTATAGATCCAAAAATTTCCCAAGTATAGATCGAAAAATTTCCCAAGTATAGATCCAAAAATTTCCCAAGTATAGATCGAAAAATTTCCCAAGTATAGATCGAAAAATTTCCCAAGTATAGATCGAAAAATTTCCAAGTATATATCCAAAAATTTCCCAAGTATAGATCCAAAAATTTCCCAAGTATAGATCCAAAAATTTCCCAAGTATAGATCCAAAAATTTCCCAATTATAGATTCAAAAATTCCCCAAGTATAGATCGAAAAATTTCCCAAGTATAGATCGAAAAATTTCCCAAGTATAGATCCAAAAATTTCCCAAGTAGAGATTCAAAAATTTCCCAAGTAGAGATTCAAAAATTTCAGAAGTAGAGAATCAAAAATTTCCCAAGTATAGATTCAAAAATTTCCCAAGTAGCGATTCAAAAATTTCCCAATTAGAGATTCAAAAATTTCCCAAGTAGAGATTCAAAAATTTCCCAAGTAGAGATTCAAAAATTTCCCAAGTAGAGATTCAAAAATTTCCCAAGTAGAGATTAAAAATTTCCCAAGTAGAAATCCAAAAATTTCCCAAGTATAGATCCAAAAATTTCCCAAGTATAGATCGAAAAATTTCCCAAGTAGAGATTCAAAAATTTCCCAAGTAGAGATCCAAAAATTTCCCAAGTATAGATCCAAAAATTTCCCAAGTATAGATCCAAAAATTTCCCAAGTATAGATCCAAAAATTTCCCAAGTATAGATCCAAAAATTTCCCAAGAATAGATCCAAAAATTTCCCAAGTATAGATCCAAAAATTTCCCAAGTATAGATCCAAAAATTTCCCAAGTAGAGACTCAAAAATTTCCCAAGTATAGATCCAAAAATTTCCCAAGTATAGATCCAAAAATTTCCCAAGTATAGATCGAAAAATTTCCAAAGTATAGATCGAAAAATTTCCCAAGTATAGATCGAAAAATTTCCCAAGTATATATCCAAAAATTTCCCAAGTATAGATATAAAAATTTCCCAAGTAGAGACTCAAAAATTTCCCAAGTATAGATCCAAAAATTTCCCAAGTATAGATCCAAAAATTTCCCAAGTATAGATCGAAAAATTTCCAAAGTATAGATCGAAAAATTTCCCAAGTATAGATCGAAAAATTTCCCAAGTATATATCCAAAAATTTCCCAAGTATAGATCCAAAAATTTCACAAGTATACATCCAAAAATTTCCCAAGTAGCGATTCAAAAATTTCCTAAGTAGAGATTCAAAAATTTCCCAAGTAGAGATTCAAAAATTTCCCAAGTAGAGATTCAAAAATTTCCCAAGTAGAGATTAAAAATTTCCCAAGTAGAGATCCAAAAATTTCCCAAGTATAGATCCAAAAATTTCCCAAGTATAGATCGAAAAATTTCCCAAGTATAGATCCAAAAATTTCCCAAGTATAGATCCAAAAATTTCCCAAGTATAGATTCAAAAATTTCCCAAGTATAGATCGAAAAATTTTCCAAGTATAGATCGAAAAATTTCCCAGGTATAGATCCAAAAATTTCATAAGTAGAGATTCAAAAATTTCCCAAGTAGAGATTCAAAAATTTCCCAAGTATAGATAGAAAAATTTCCAAAGTATAGATCCAAAAATTTCCCAAGTATAGATCGAAAAATTTACCAAGTATATATCCAAAAATTTCCCAAGAATAGATCCAAAAATTTCCCAAGTATAGATCCAAAAATTTCCCAAGTATAGATCCAAAAATTTCCCAAGTATAGATTCAAAAATTTCCCAAGTATAAATCGAAAAATTTCCCAAGTTTAGATCGAAAAATTTCCCAATCATAGATCCAAAAATTTCCCAAGTAGAGATTCAAAAATTTCCCAAGTATAGATTCAAAAATTTCCCAAGTAGAGAATCAAAAATTTCCCAAGTAGAGATTCAAAAATTTCCCAAGTAGCGATTCAAAAATTTCCCAAGTAGAGATTCAAACATTTCCCAAGTAGAGACTCAAAAATTTCCCAAGTAGAGATTCAAAAATTTCCCAAGTAGAGATTAAAAATTTCCCAAGTAGAGATCCAAAAATTTCCCAAGTATAGATCCAAAAATTTCCCAAGTATAGATCCAAAAATTTCCCAAGTATAGATCGAAAAATTTCCCAAGTATAGATCGAAAAATTTCCCAAGTATAGATCGAAAAATTTCCCAAGTATAGATCGAAAAATTTCCCAAGTATAGATCGAAAAATTTCCAAGTATATATCCAAAAATTTCCCAAGTATAGATCCAAAAATTTCCCAAGTATAGATCCAAAAATTTCCCAAGTATAGATCCAAAAATTTCCCAAGTATAGATTCAAAAATTTCCCAAGTATAGATCGAAAAATTTCCCAAGTATAGATCGAAAAATTTCCCAAGTATAGATCCAAAAATTTCCCAAGTAGAGATTCAAAAATTTCCCAAGTAGAGATTCAAAAATTTCAGAAGTAGAGAATCAAAAATTTCCCAAGTAGAGATTCAAAAATTTCCCAAGTAGCGATTCAAAAATTTCCCAATTAGAGATTCAAAAATTTCCCAAGTAGAGATTCAAAAATTTCCCAAGTAGAGATTCAAAAATTTCCCAAGTAGAGATTCAAAAATTTCCCAAGTAGAGATTAAAAATTTCCCAAGTAGAAATCCAAAAATTTCCCAAGTATAGATCCAAAAATTTCCCAAGTATAGATCGAAAAATTTCCCAAGTAGAGATTCAAAAATTTCCCAAGTAGAGATCCAAAAATTTCCCAAGTATAGCTCCAAAAATTTCCCAAGTATAGATCCAAAAATTTCCCAAGTATAGATCCAAAAATTTCCCAAGTATAGATCCAAAAATTTCCCAAGAATAGATCCAAAAATTTCCCAAGTATAGATCCAAAAATTTCCCAAGTATAGATCCAAAAATTTCCCAAGTAGAGACTCAAAAATTTCCCAAGTATAGATCGAAAAATTTCCCAAGTATAGATCTAAAAATTTCCCAAGTATAGATTCAAAAATTTCCCAAGTATAGATCGAAAAATTTTCCAAGTATAGATCGAAAAATTTCCCAGGTATAGATCCAAAAATTTCATAAGTAGAGATTCAAAAATTTCCCAAGTAGAGATTCAAAAATTTCCCAAGTATAGATCGAAAAATTTCCAAAGTATAGATCCAAAAATTTCCCAAGTATAGATCGAAAAATTTACCAAGTATATATCCAAAAATTTCCCAAGAATAGATCCAAAAATTTCCCAAGTATAGATCCAAAAATTTCCCAAGTAGAGACTCAAAAATTTCCCAAGTATAGATCCAAAAATTTCCCAAGTATAGATCCAAAAATTTCCCAAGTATAGATCGAAAAATTTCCAAAGTATAGATCGAAAAATTTCCCAAGTATAGATCGAAAAATTTCCCAAGTATATATCCAAAAATTTCCCAAGAATAGATCCAAAAATTTCCCAAGTATAGATCCAAAAATTTCCCAAGTATAGATCCAAAAATTTCCCAAGTATAGATTCAAAAATTTCCCAAGTATAGATCGAAATATTTCCCAAGTTTAGATCGAAAAATTTCCCAATCATAGATCCAAAAATTTCCCAAGTAGAGATTCAAAAATTTCCCAAGTATAGATTCAAAAATTTCCCAAGTAGAGAATCAAAAATTTACCAAGTAGAGATTCAAAAATTTCCCAAGTAGCGATTCAAAAATTTCCCAAGTAGAGATTCAAACATTTCCCAAGTAGAGACTCAAAAATTTCCCAAGTAGAGATTCAAAAATTTCCCAAGTAGAGATTAAAAATTTCCCAAGTAGAGATCCAAAAATTTCCCAAGTATAGATCCAAAAATTTCCCAAGTATAGATCCAAAAATTTCCCAAGTATAGATCGAAAAATTTCCCAAGTATAGATCCAAAAATTTCCCAAGTATAGATCGAAAAATTTCCCAAGTATAGATCGAAAAATTTCCCAAGTATAGATCGAAAAATTTCCAAGTATATATCCAAAAATTTCCCAAGTATAGATCCAAAAATTTCCCAAGTATAGATCCAAAAATTTCCCAAGTATAGATCCAAAAATTTCCCAAGTATAGATTCAAAAATTTCCCAAGTATAGATCGAAAAATTTCCCAAGTATAGATCGAAAAATTTCCCAAGTATAGATCCAAAAATTTCCCAAGTAGAGATTCAAAAATTTCCCAAGTAGAGATTCAAAAATTTCAGAAGTAGAGAATCAAAAATTTCAGAAGTAGAGAATCAAAAATTTCCCAAGTAGAGATTCAAAAATTTCCCAAGTAGCGATTCAAAAATTTCCCAAGTAGAGATTCAAAAATTTCCCAAGTAGAGATTCAAAAATTTCCCAAGTAGAGATTCAAAAATTTACCAAGTAGAGATTCAAAAATTTTCCAAGTAGAGATTCAAAAATTTCCCAAGTAGAGACTCAAAAATTTCCCAAGTAGAGATTCAAAAATTTCCCAAGTAGAGATTAAAAATTTCCCAAGTAGAGATCCAAAAATTTCCCAAGTATAGATCCAAAAATTTCCCAAGTATAGATCCAAAAATTTCCCAAGTATAGATCGAAAAATTTCCCAAGTATAGATCCAAAAATTTCCCAAGTATAGATCGAAAAATTTCCCAAGTATAGATCGAAAAATTTCCCAAGTATAGATCGAAAAATTTCCAAGTATATATCCAAAAATTTCCCAAGTATAGATCCAAAAATTTCCCAAGTATAGATTCAAAAATTTCCCAAGTATAGATCGAAAAATTTCCCAAGTATAGATCCAAAAATTTCCCAAGTAGAGATTCAAAAATTTCCCAAGTAGAGATTCAAAAATTTCAGAAGTAGAGAATCAAAAATTTCCCAAGTAGAGATTCAAAATTTTCCCAAGTAGCGATTCAAAAATTTCCCAATTAGAGATTCAAAAATTTCCCAAGTAGAGATTCAAAAATTTCCCAAGTAGAGATTCAAAAATTTCCCAAGTAGAGATTCAAAAATTTCCCAAGTAGAGATTAAAAATTTCCCAAGTAGAAATCCAAAAATTTCCCAAGTATAGATCCAAAAATTTCCCAAGTATAGATCGAAAAATTTCCCAAGTAGAGATCCAAAAATTTCCCAAGTATAGATCCAAAAATTTCCCAAGTATAGATCCAAAAATTTCCCAAGTATAGATCCAAAAATTTCCCAAGTATAGATCCAAAAATTTCCCAAGAATAGATCCAAAAATTTCCCAAGTATAGATCCAAAAATTTCCCAAGCATAGATCCAAAAATTTACCAAGTAGAGACTCAAAAATTTCCCAAGTATAGATCCAAAAATTTCCCAAGTATAGATCCAAAAATTTCCCAAGTATAGATCGAAAAATTTCCAAAGTATAGATCGAAAAATTTCCCAAGTATAGATCGAAAAATTTCCCAAGTATATATCCAAAAATTTCCCAAGTATAGATCCAAAAATTTCCCAAGTAGAGATTCAAAAATTTCCCAAGTAGAGATTCAAAAATTTCCCAAGTAGAGAATCAAAAATTTCCCAAGTAGAGATTCAAAAATTTCCCAAGTAGAGATTCAAAAATTTCCCAAGTAGAGATTCAAAAATTTCCCAAGTAGAGATTAAAAATTTCCCAAGTAGAGATCCAAAAATTTCCCAAGTATAGATCCAAAAATTTCCCAAGCATAGATCCTAAAATTTCCCAAGTATAGATCGAAAAATTTCCCAAGTATAGATCCAAAAATTTCCCAAGTATAGATTCAAAAATTTCCCAAGTATAGATCGAAATATTTCCCAAGTTTAGATCGAAAAATTTCCCAATCATAGATCCAAAAATTTCCCAAGTAGAGATTCAAAAATTTCCCAAGTATAGATTCAAAAATTTCCCAAGTAGAGAATCAAAAATTTACCAAGTAGAGATTCAAAAATTTCCCAAGTAGCGATTCAAAAATTTCCCCAGTAGAGATTCAAAAATTTCCCAAGTAGAGACTCAAAAATTTCCCAAGTAGAGATTCAAAAATTTCCCAAGTAGAGATTAAAAATTTCCCAAGTATAGATCCAAAAATTTCCCAAGTATAGATCCAAAAATTTCCCAAGTATAGATCCAAAAATTTCCCAAGTATAGATCCAAAAATTTCCCAAGAATAGATCCAAAAATTTCCCAAGTATAGATCCAAAAATTTCCCAAGTATAGATCCAAAAATTTACCAAGTAGAGACTCAAAAATTTCCCAAGTATAGATCCAAAAATTTCCCAAGTATAGATCCAAAAATTTCCCAAGTATAGATCGAAAAATTTCCAAAGTATAGATCGAAAAATTTCCCAAGTATAGATCGAAAAATTTCCCAAGTATATATCCAAAAATTTCCCAAGTATAGATCCAAAAATTTCCCAAGTAGAGATTCAAAAATTTCCCAAGTAGAGATTCAAAAATTTCCCAAGTAGAGAATCAAAAATTTCCCAAGTAGAGATTCAAAAATTTCCCAAGTAGAGATTCAAAAATTTCCCAAGTAGAGATTCAAAAATTTCCCAAGTAGAGATTAAAAATTTCCCAAGTAGAGAACTAGAAATTTCCCAAGTATAGATCCAAAAATTTCCCAAGCATAGATCCTAAAATTTCCCAAGTATAGATTCAAAAATTTCCCAAGTATAGATCGAAAAATTTTCCAAGTATAGATCGAAAAATTTCCCAGGTATAGATCCAAAAATTTCATAAGTAGAGATTCAAAAATTTCCCAAGTAGAGATTCAAAAATTTCCCAAGTATAGATCGAAAAATTTCCAAAGTATAGATCCAAAAATTTCCCAAGTATAGATCGAAAAATTTACCAAGTATATATCCAAAAATTTCCCAAGAATAGATCCAAAAATTTCCCAAGTATAGATCCAAAAATTTCCCAAGTATAGATCCAAAAATTTCCCAAGTATAGATTCAAAAATTTCCCAAGTATAGATCGAAATATTTCCCAAGTTTAGATCGAAAAATTTCCCAATCATAGATCCAAAAATTTCCCAAGTAGAGATTCAAAAATTTCCCAAGTATAGATTCAAAAATTTCCCAAGTAGAGAATCAAAAATTTACCAAGTAGAGATTCAAAAATTTCCCAAGTAGCGATTCAAAAATTTCCCAAGTAGAGATTCAAAAATTTCCCAAGTAGAGACTCAAAAATTTCCCAAGTATAGATCCAAAAATTTCCCAAGTATAGATCGAAAAATTTCCCAAGTATAGATCCAAAAATTTCCCAAGTATAGATCGAAAAATTTCCCAAGTATAGATCGAAAAATTTCCCAAGTATAGATCGAAAAATTTCCAAGTATATATCCAAAAATTTCCCAAGTATAGATCCAAAAATTTCCCAAGTATAGATTCAAAAATTTCCCAAGTATAGATCGAAAAATTTCCCAAGTATAGATCCAAAAATTTCCCAAGTAGAGATTCAAAAATTTCCCAAGTAGAGATTCAAAAATTTCAGAAGTAGAGAATCAAAAATTTCCCAAGTAGAGATTCAAAAATTTCCCAAGTAGCGATTCAAAAATTTCCCAATTAGAGATTCAAAAATTTCCCAAGTAGAGATTCAAAAATTTCCCAAGTAGAGATTCAAAAATTTCCCAAGTAGAGATTAAAAATTTCCCAAGTAGAGATCCAAAAATTTCCCAAGTATAGATCCAAAAATTTCCCAAGTATAGATCCAAAAATTTCCCAAGTATAGATCGAAAAATTTCCCAAGTATAGATCCAAAAATTTCCCAAGTATAGATCGAAAAATTTCCCAAGTATAGATCGAAAAATTTCCCAAGTATAGATCGAAAAATTTCCAAGTATATATCCAAAAATTTCCCAAGTATAGATCCAAAAATTTCCCAAGTATAGATTCAAAAATTTCCCAAGTATAGATCGAAAAATTTCCCAAGTATAGATCCAAAAATTTCCCAAGTAGAGATTCAAAAATTTCCCAAGTAGCGATTCAAAAATTTCCCAATTAGAGATTCAAAAATTTCCCAAGTAGAGATTCAAAAATTTCCCAAGTAGAGATTCAAAAATTTCCCAAGTAGAGATTCAAAAATTTCCCAAGTAGAGATTAAAAATTTCCCAAGTAGAAATCCAAAAATTTCCCAAGTATAGATCCAAAAATTTCCCAAGTATAGATCGAAAAATTTTCCAAGTATAGATCGAAAAATTTCCCAGGTATAGATCCAAAAATTTCATAAGTAGAGATTCAAAAATTTCCCAAGTAGAGATTCAAAAATTTCCCAAGTATAGATCGAAAAATTTCCAAAGTATAGATCCAAAAATTTACCAAGTATAGATCGAAAAATTTACCAAGTATAGATCCAAAAATTTCCCAAGTATAGATCCAAAAATTTCCCAAGTATAGATCCAAAAATTTCCCAAGAATAGATCCAAAAATTTCCCAAGTATAGATCCAAAAATTTCCCAAGTATAGATCCAAAAATTTCCCAAGTAGAGACTCAAAAATTTCCCAAGTATAGATCCAAAAATTTCCCAAGTATAGATCCAAAAATTTCCCAAGTATAGATCGAAAAATTTCCAAAGTATAGATCGAAAAATTTCCCAAGTATAGATCGAAAAATTTCCCAAGTATATATCCAAAAATTTCCCAAGTATAGATCCAAAAATTTCCCAAGTATAGATCCAAAAATTTCCCAAGTATAGATCCAAAAATTTCCCAAGTATAGATTCAAAAATTTCCCAAGTATAGATCCAAAAATTTCCCAAGTATAGATCCAAAAATTTCCCAAGTATAGATTCAAAAATTTCCCAAGTATAGATCGAAATATTTCCCAAGTTTAGATCGAAAAATTTCCCAATCATAGATCCAAAAATTTCCCAAGTAGAGATTCAAAAATTTCCCAAGTATAGATTCAAAAATTTCCCAAGTAGAGAATCAAAAATTTACCAAGTAGAGATTCAAAAATTTCCCAAGTAGCGATTCAAAAATTTCCCAAGTAGAGATTCAAAAATTTCCCAAGTAGAGACTCAAAAATTTCCCAAGTATAGATCCAAAAATTTCCCAAGTATAGATCGAAAAATTTCCCAAGTATAGATCCAAAAATTTCCCAAGTATAGATCGAAAAATTTCCCAAGTATAGATCGAAAAATTTCCCAAGTATAGATCGAAAAATTTCCAAGTATATATCCAAAAATTTCCCAAGTATAGATCCAAAAATTTCCCAAGTATAGATTCAAAAATTTCCCAAGTATAGATCGAAAAATTTCCCAAGTATAGATCCAAAAATTTCCCAAGTAGAGATTCAAAAATTTCCCAAGTAGAGATTCAAAAATTTCAGAAGTAGAGAATCAAAAATTTCCCAAGTAGAGATTCAAAAATTTCCCAAGTAGCGATTCAAAAATTTCCCAATTAGAGATTCAAAAATTTCCCAAGTAGAGATTCAAAAATTTCCCAAGTAGAGATTCAAAAATTTCCCAAGTAGAGATTAAAAATTTCCCAAGTAGAGATCCAAAAATTTCCCAAGTATAGATCCAAAAATTTCCCAAGTATAGATCCAAAAATTTCCCAAGTATAGATCGAAAAATTTCCCAAGTATAGATCCAAAAATTTCCCAAGTATAGATCGAAAAATTTCCCAAGTATAGATCGAAAAATTTCCCAAGTATAGATCGAAAAATTTCCAAGTATATATCCAAAAATTTCCCAAGTATAGATCCAAAAATTTCCCAAGTATAGATTCAAAAATTTCCCAAGTATAGATCGAAAAATTTCCCAAGTATAGATCCAAAAATTTCCCAAGTAGAGATTCAAAAATTTCCCAAGTAGCGATTCAAAAATTTCCCAATTAGAGATTCAAAAATTTCCCAAGTAGAGATTCAAAAATTTCCCAAGTAGAGATTCAAAAATTTCCCAAGTAGAGATTCAAAAATTTCCCAAGTAGAGATTAAAAATTTCCCAAGTAGAAATCCAAAAATTTCCCAAGTATAGATCCAAAAATTTCCCAAGTATAGATCGAAAAATTTTCCAAGTATAGATCGAAAAATTTCCCAGGTATAGATCCAAAAATTTCATAAGTAGAGATTCAAAAATTTCCCAAGTAGAGATTCAAAAATTTCCCAAGTATAGATCGAAAAATTTCCAAAGTATAGATCCAAAAATTTCCCAAGTATAGATCGAAAAATTTACCAAGTATAGATCCAAAAATTTCCCAAGTATAGATCCAAAAATTTCCCAAGTATAGATCCAAAAATTTCCCAAGAATAGATCCAAAAATTTCCCAAGTATAGATCCAAAAATTTCCCAAGTATAGATCCAAAAATTTCCCAAGTAGAGACTCAAAAATTTCCCAAGTATAGATCCAAAAATTTCCCAAGTATAGATCCAAAAATTTCCCAAGTATAGATCGAAAAATTTCCAAAGTATAGATCGAAAAATTTCCCAAGTATAGATCGAAAAATTTCCCAAGTATATATCCAAAAATTTCCCAAGTATAGATCCAAAAATTTCCCAAGTAGAGACTCAAAAATTTCATAAGTATAGATCCAAAAATTTCCCAAGTATAGATCCAAAAATTTCCCAAGTATAGATCGAAATATTTCCCAAGTTTAGATCGAAAAATTTCCCAAGTATAGATCGAAATATTTCCCAAGTTTAGATCGAAAAATTTCCCAATCATAGATCCAAAAATTTCCCAAGTAGAGATTCAAAAATTTCCCAAGTATAGATTCAAAAATTTCCCAAGTAGAGAATCAAAAATTTACCAAGTAGAGATTCAAAAATTTCCCAAGTAGCGATTCAAAAATTTCCCAAGTAGAGATTCAAAAATTTCCCAAGTAGAGACTCAAAAATTTCCCAAGTAGAGATTCAAAAATTTCCCAAGTAGAGATTAAAAATTTCCCAAGTATAGATCCAAAAATTTCCCAAGTATAGATCCAAAAATTTCCCAAGTATAGATCCAAAAATTTCCCAAGTATAGATCCAAAAATTTCCCAAGAATAGATCCAAAAATTTCCCAAGTATAGATCCAAAAATTTCCCAAGTATAGATCCAAAAATTTACCAAGTAGAGACTCAAAAATTTCCCAAGTATAGATCCAAAAATTTCCCAAGTATAGATCCAAAAATTTCCCAAGTATAGATCGAAAAATTTCCAAAGTATAGATCGAAAAATTTCCCAAGTATAGATCGAAAAATTTCCCAAGTATATATCCAAAAATTTCCCAAGTATAGATCCAAAAATTTCCCAAGTAGAGATTCAAAAATTTCCCAAGTAGAGATTCAAAAATTTCCCAAGTAGAGAATCAAAAATTTCCCAAGTAGAGATTCAAAAATTTCCCAAGTAGAGATTCAAAAATTTCCCAAGTAGAGATTCAAAAATTTCCCAAGTAGAGATTCAAAAATTTCCCAAGTAGAGATTAAAAATTTCCCAAGTAGAGAACTAGAAATTTCCCAAGTATAGATCCAAAAATTTCCCAAGCATAGATCCTAAAATTTCCCAAGTATAGATCGAAAAATTTCCCAAGTATAGATCCAAAAATTTCCCAAGTATAGATTCAAAAATTTCCCAAGTATAGATCGAAATATTTCCCAAGTTTAGATCGAAAAATTTCCCAATCATAGATCCAAAAATTTCCCAAGTAGAGATTCAAAAATTTCCCAAGTATAGATTCAAAAATTTCCCAAGTAGAGAATCAAAAATTTACCAAGTAGAGATTCAAAAATTTCCCAAGTAGCGATTCAAAAATTTCCCAAGTAGAGATTCAAAAATTTCCCAAGTAGAGACTCAAAAATTTCCCAAGTAGAGATTCAAAAATTTCCCAAGTAGAGATTAAAAATTTCCCAAGTAGAGATCCAAAAATTTCCCAAGTATAGATCCAAAAATTTCCCAAGTATAGATCCAAAAATTTCCCAAGTATAGATCGAAAAATTTCCCAAGTATAGATCCAAAAATTTCCCAAGTATAGATCGAAAAATTTCCCAAGTATAGATCGAAAAATTTCCCAAGTATAGATCGAAAAATTTCCAAGTATATATCCAAAAATTTCCCAAGTATAGATCCAAAAATTTCCCAAGTATAGATTCAAAAATTTTCCAAGTATAGATCGAAAAATTTCCCAAGTATAGATCCAAAAATTTCCCAAGTAGAGATTCAAAAATTTCCCAAGTAGAGATTCAAAAATTTCAGAAGTAGAGAATCAAAAATTTCCCAAGTAGAGATTCAAAAATTTCCCAAGTAGCGATTCAAAAATTTCCCAATTAGAGATTCAAAAATTTCCCAAGTAGAGATTCAAAAATTTCCCAAGTAGAGATTCAAAAATTTCCCAAGTAGAGATTCAAAAATTTCCCAAGTAGAGATTAAAAATTTCCCAAGTAGAAATCCAAAAATTTCCCAAGTATAGATCCAAAAATTTCCCAAGTATAGATCGAAAAATTTTCCAAGTATAGATCGAAAAATTTCCCAGGTATAGATCCAAAAATTTCATAAGTAGAGATTCAAAAATTTCCCAAGTAGAGATTCAAAAATTTCCCAAGTATAGATCGAAAAATTTCCAAAGTATAGATCCAAAAATTTCCCAAGTATAGATCGAAAAATTTACCAAGTATAGATCCAAAAATTTCCCAAGTATAGATCCAAAAATTTCCCAAGTATAGATCCAAAAATTTCCCAAGAATAGATCCAAAAATTTCCCAAGTATAGATCCAAAAATTTCCCAAGTATAGATCCAAAAATTTCCCAAGTAGAGACTCAAAAATTTCCCAAGTATAGATCCAAAAATTTCCCAAGTATAGATCCAAAAATTTCCCAAGTATAGATCGAAAAATTTCCAAAGTATAGATCGAAAAATTTCCCAAGTATAGATCGAAAAATTTCCCAAGTATATATCCAAAAATTTCCCAAGTATAGATCCAAAAATTTCCCAAGTAGAGACTCAAAAATTTCCCAAGTATAGATCCAAAAATTTCCCAAGTATAGATCCAAAAATTTCCCAAGTATAGATCGAAAAATTTTCAAAGTATAGATCGAAAAATTTCCCAAGTATATATCCAAAAATTTCCCAAGTAGCGATTCAAAAATTTCCTAAGTAGAGATTCAAAAATTTCCCAAGTAGAGATTCAAAAATTTCCCAAGTAGAGATTCAAAAATTTCCCAAGTAGAGATTAAAAATTTCCCAAGTAGAGATCCAAAAATTTCCCAAGTATAGATCCAAAAATTTCCCAAGTATAGATCGAAAAATTTCCCAAGTATAGATCCAAAAATTTCCCAAGTATAGATCCAAAAATTTCCCAAGTATAGATTCAAAAATTTCCCAAGTATAGATCGAAAAATTTTCCAAGTATAGATCGAAAAATTTCCCAGGTATAGATCCAAAAATTTCATAAGTAGAGATTCAAAAATTTCCCAAGTAGAGATTCAAAAATTTCCCAAGTATAGATCGAAAAATTTCCAAAGTATAGATCCAAAAATTTCCCAAGTATAGATCGAAAAATTTACCAAGTATATATCCAAAAATTTCCCAAGAATAGATCCAAAAATTTCCCAAGTATAGATCCAAAAATTTCCCAAGTATAGATCCAAAAATTTCCCAAGTATAGATTCAAAAATTTCCCAAGTATAGATCGAAATATTTCCCAAGTTTAGATCGAAAAATTTCCCAATCATAGATCCAAAAATTTCCCAAGTAGAGATTCAAAAATTTCCCAAGTATAGATTCAAAAATTTCCCAAGTAGAGAATCAAAAATTTACCAAGTAGAGATTCAAAAATTTCCCAAGTAGCGATTCAAAAATTTCCCAAGTAGAGATTCAAAAATTTCCCAAGTAGAGACTCAAAAATTTCCCAAGTATAGATCCAAAAATTTCCCAAGTATAGATCGAAAAATTTCCCAAGTATAGATCCAAAAATTTCCCAAGTATAGATCGAAAAATTTCCCAAGTATAGATCGAAAAATTTCCCAAGTATAGATCGAAAAATTTCCAAGTATATATCCAAAAATTTCCCAAGTATAGATCCAAAAATTTCCCAAGTAGAGATTCAAAAATTTCCCAAGTAGAGATTCAAAAATTTCAGAAGTAGAGAATCAAAAATTTCCCAAGTAGAGATTCAAAAATTTCCCAAGTAGCGATTCAAAAATTTCCCAATTAGAGATTCAAAAATTTCCCAAGTAGAGATTCAAAAATTTCCCAAGTAGAGATTCAAAAATTTCCCAAGTAGAGATTAAAAATTTCCCAAGTAGAAATCCAAAAATTTCCCAAGTATAGATCCAAAAATTTCCCAAGTATAGATCGAAAAATTTCCCAAGTAGAGATTTAAAATTTCCCAAGTAGAGATCCAAAAATTTCCCAAGTATAGATCCAAAAATTTCCCAAGTATAGATCCAAAAATTTCCCAAGTATAGATCCAAAAATTTCCCAAGTATAGATCCAAAAATTTCCCAAGAATAGATCCAAAAATTTCCCAAGTATAGATCCAAAAATTTCCCAAGTATAGATCCAAAAATTTACCAAGTAGAGACTCAAAAATTTCCCAAGTATAGATCCAAAAATTTCCCAAGTATAGATCCAAAAATTTCCCAAGTATAGATCGAAAAATTTCCAAAGTATAGATCGAAAAATTTCCCAAGTATAGATCGAAAAATTTCCCAAGTATATATCCAAAAATTTCCCAAGTATAGATCCAAAAATTTCCCAAGTAGAGATTCAAAAATTTCCCAAGTAGAGATTCAAAAATTTCCCAAGTAGAGAATCAAAAATTTCCCAAGTAGAGTTTCAAAAATTTCCCAAGTAGAGATTCAAAAATTTCCCAAGTAGAGAATCAAAAATTTCCCAAGTAGAGATTCAAAAATTTCCCAAGTAGCGATTCAAAAATTTCCCAAGTAGAGATTCAAAAATTTCCCAAGTAGAGATTCAAAAATTTCCCAAGTAGAGATTCAAAAATTTCCCAAGTAGAGATTAAAAATTTCCCAAGTAGAGATCCAAAAATTTCCCAAGTATAGATCCAAAAATTTCCCAAGCATAGATCCTTAAATTTCCCAAGTATAGATCGAAAAATTTCCCAAGTATAGATCCAAAAATTTCACAAGTATAGATCGAAAAATTTCCCAAGTATATATACAAAAATTTCCCAAGTATAGATCCAAAAATTTCCCAAGAATAGATCCAAAAATTTCCCAAGTATAGATCCAAAAATTTCCCAAGTATAGATCCAAAAATTTCCCAAGTATAGATTCAAAAATTTCCCAAGTATAGATCGAAAAATTTCCCAAGTATAGATCGAAAAATTTCCCAAGTATAGATCGAAAAATTTCCCAAGTATATATCCAAAAATTTCCCAAGTATAGATCCAAAAATTTCCCAAGTATAGATCCAAAAATTTCCCAAGTATAGATTCAAAAATTCCCCAAGTATAGATCGAAAAATTTCCCAAGTATAGATCGAAAAATTTCCCAAGTATAGATCCAAAAATTTCCCAAGTAGAGATTCAAAAATTTCCCAAGTAGAAAATCAAAAATTTCCCAAGTAGAGATTCAAAAATTTCCCAAGTAGCGATTCAAAAATTTCCCAAGTAGAGATTCAAAAATTTCTTAAGTAGAGATTCAAAAATTTCCCAAGTAGAGATTCAAAAATTTCCCAAGTAGAGATTCAAAAATTTCCCAAGTAGAGATTAAAAATTTCCCAACTAGAGATCCAAAAATTTCCCAAGTATAGATCGAAAAATTTCCCAAGTATAGATCGAAAAATTTCCCAAGTATATATCCAAAAATTTCCCAAGTATAGATCCAAAAATTTCCCAAGTATAGATCCAAAAATTTCCCAAGAATAGATCCAAAAATTTCCCAAGTATAGATCCAAAAATTTCAAAAGTATAGATCCAAAAATTTCCCAAGTATAGATCGAAGAATTTTCCAAGTATAGATCGAAAAATTTCCCAAGTATAGATCGAAAAATTTCCCAAGTATAGATCCAAAAATTTCACAAGTATACATCCAAAAATTTCCCAAGTAGCGATTCAAAAATTTCCCAAGTAGAGATTCAAAAGTTTCTCAAGTATAGATCGAAAAATTTCCCAAGTATAGATCGAAAAATTTCCCAAGCATAGATCGAAAAATTTCCCAAGTATATATCCAAAAATTTCCCAAGTATAGATCCAAAAATTTCCCAAGTATAGATCCAAAAATTTCCCAAGTATAGATCCAAAAATTTCCCAAGTATAGATCGAAAAATTTCCCAAGTATAGTACGAAAAATTTCAAAAGTATACATCCAAAAATTTCCCAAGTATAGATCCAAAAATTTCCCAAGTATAGATCGAAATATTTCCCAAGTAGAGATCGAAAAATTTCCCAAGTATAGATCGAAAAATTTTCCAAGTATAGATCGAAAAATTTCCCAAGAATAGATCGAAAAATTTCCCAAGTATAGATCCAAAAATTTCCCAAGTAGCGATTCAAAAATTTCCCAAGTAGAGATTCAAAAATTTCCCAAGTAGAGATTCAAAAATTTCCCAAGTAGAGATTCAAAAATTTCCCAAGTAGAGATTAAAAATTTCCCAAGTAGAGATCCAAAAATTTCCCAAGTATAGATCCAAAAATTTCCCAAGCATAGATCCTAAAATTTCCCAAGTATAGATCGAAAAATTTCCCAAGTATAGATCCAAAAATTTCACAAGTATAGATCGAAAAATTTCCCAAGTATATATACAAAAATTTCCCAAGTATAGATCCAAAAATTTCCCAAGAATAGATCGAAAAATTTTCCAAGTATAGATCGAAAAATTTCCCAAGAATAGATCGAAAAATTTCCCAAGTATACATCCAAAAATTTCCCAAGTAGCGATTCAAAAATTTCCCAAGTAGAGATTCAAAAATTTCCCAAGTAGAGATTCAAAAATTTCCCAAGGAGATTCAAAAATTTCCCAAGTAGAGATTAAAAATTTCCCAAGTAGAGATCCAAAAATTTCCCAAGCATAGATCCTAAAATTTCCCAAGTATAGATCGAAAAATTTCCCAAGTATAGATCCAAAAATTTCACAAGTATAGATCGAAAAATTTCCCAAGTATATATACAAAAATTTCCCAAGTATAGATCCAAAAATTTCCCAAGAATAGATCCAAAAATTTCCCAAGTATAGATCCAAAAATTTCCCAAGTATAGATCCAAAAATTTCCCAAGTATAGATTCAAAAATTTCCCAAGTATAGATCGAAAAATTTCCCAAGTATAGATCGAAAAATTTCCCAAGTATAGATCGAAAAATTTCCCAAGTATAGATCGAAAAATTTCCCAAGTATAGATCGAAAAATTTCCCAAGTATATATCCAAAAATTTCCCAAGTATAGATCCAAAAATTTCCCAAGTATAGATCCAAAAATTTCCCAAGTATAGATTCAAAAATTCCCCAAGTATAGATCGAAAAATTTCCCAAGTATAGATCGAAAAATTTCCCAAGTATAGATCCAAAAATTTCCCAAGTAGAGATTCAAAAATTTCCCAAGTAGAAAATCAAAAATTTCCCAAGTAGAGATTCAAAAATTTCCCAAGTAGCGATTCAAAAATTTCCCAAGTAGAGATTCAAAAATTTCTTAAGTAGAGATTCAAAAATTTCCCAAGTAGAGATTCAAAAATTTCCCAAGTAGAGATTCAAAAATTTCCCAAGTAGAGATTAAAAATTTCCCAACTAGAGATCCAAAAATTTCCCAAGTATAGATCGAAAAATTTCCCAAGTATAGATCGAAAAATTTCCCAAGTATATATCCAAAAATTTCCCAAGTATAGATCAAAAAATTTCCCAAGTATAGATCCAAAAATTTCCCAAGAATAGATCCAAAAATTTCCCAAGTATAGATCCAAAAATTTCCCAAGTATAGATCCAAAAATTTCCCAAGTATAGATCGAAGAATTTTCCAAGTATAGATCGAAAAATTTCCCAAGTATAGATCGAAAAATTTCCCAAGTATAGATCCAAAAATTTCACAAGTATACATCCAAAAATTTCCCAAGTAGCGATTCAAAAATTTCCCAAGTAGAGATTCAAAAGTTTCTCAAGTATAGATCGAAAAATTTCCCAAGTATAGATCGAAAAATTACCCAAGCATAGATCGAAAAATTTCCCAAGTATATATCCAAAAATTTCCCAAGTATAGATCCAAAAATTTCCCAAGTATAGATCCAAAAATTTCCCAAGTATAGATCCAAAAATTTCCCAAGTATAGATCGAAAAATTTCCCAAGTATAGTACGAAAAATTTCAAAAGTATACATCCAAAAATTTCCCAAGTATAGATCCAAAAATTTCCCAAGTATAGATCGAAATATTTCCCAAGTAGAGATCGAAAAATTTCCCAAGTATAGATCGAAAAATTTTCCAAGTATAGATCGAAAAATTTCCCAAGAATAGATCGAAAAATTTCCCAAGTATAGATCCAAAAATTTCCCAAGTAGCGATTCAAAAATTTCCTAAGTAGAGATTCAAAAATTTCCCAAGTAGAGATTCAAAAATTTCCCAAGTAGAGATTCAAAAATTTCCCTAGAGATTAAAAATTTCCCAAGTAGAGATCCAAAAATTTCCCAAGTATAGATCCAAAAATTTCCCAAGTATAGATCCAAAAATTTCCCAAGTATAGATCCAAAAATTTCCCAAGTATAGATCCAAAAATTTCCCAAGTATAGATTCAAAAATTTCCCAAGTATAGATCGAAAAATTTTCCAAGTATAGATCCAAAAATTTCCCAAGTATAGATCCAAAAATTTCCCAAGTATAGATTCAAAAATTTCCCAAGTATAGATCGAAAAATTTCCCAAGTATAGATCGAAAAATTTCCCAAGTATAGATCGAAAAATTTCCCAAGTATATATCCAAAAATTTCCCAAGTATAGATCGAAAAATTTCCCAAGTATAGATCGAAAAATTTCCCAAGTATATATCCAAAAATTTCCCAAGTATAGATCCAAAAATTTCCCAAGTATAGATCCAAAAATTTCCCAAGTATAGATTCAAAAATTTCCCAAGTATAGATCGAAAAATTTCCCAAGTATAGATCCAAAAATTTCCCAAGTATAGATCCAAAAATTTCCCAAGTAGAGATTCAAAAATTTCCCAAGTAGAAAATCAAAAATTTCCCAAGTAGAGATTCAAAAATTTCCCAAGTAGCGATTCAAAAATTTCCCAAGTAGAGATTCAAAAATTTCTTAAGTAGAGATTCAAAAATTTCCCAAGTAGAGATTCAAAAATTTCCCAAGTAGAGATTCAAAAATTTCCCAAGTAGAGATTAAAAATTTCCCAACTAGAGATCCAAAAATTTCCCAAGTATAGATCCAAAAATTTCCCAAGTATAGATCGAAAAATTTCCCAAGTATATATCCAAAAATTTCCCAAGTATAGATCCAAAAATTTCCCAAGTATAGATCCAAAAATTTCCCAAGAATAGATCCAAAAATTTCCCAAGTATAGATCCAAAAATTTCCCAAGTATAGATCCAAAAATTTCCCAAGTATAGATCCAAAAATTTCCCAAGTATAGATCGAAGAATTTTCCAAGTATAGATCGAAAAATTTCCCAAGTATAGATCGAAAAATTTCCCAAGTATAGATCCAAAAATTTCACAAGTATACATCCAAAAATTTCCCAAGTAGCGATTCAAAAATTTCCCAAGTAGAGATTCAAAAGTTTCTCAAGTATAGATCGAAAAATTTCCCAAGTATAGATCGAAAAATTTCCCAAGCATAGATCGAAAAATTTCCCAAGTATATATCCAAAAATTTCCCAAGTATAGATCCAAAAATTTCCCAAGTATAGATCCAAAAATTTCCCAAGTATAGATCCAAAAATTTCCCAAGTATAGATCGAAAAATTTCCCAAGTATAGTACGAAAAATTTCCCAAGTATACATCCAAAAATTTCCCAAGTATAGATCCAAAAATTTCCCAAGTATAGATCGAAATATTTCCCAAGTAGAGATCGAAAAATTTCCCAAGAATAGATCGAAAAATTTTCCAAGTATAGATCGAAAAATTTCCCAAGAATAGATCGAAAAATTTCCCAAGTATAGATCCAAAAATTTCACAAGTATACATCCAAAAATTTCCCAAGTAGCGATTCAAAAATTTCCTAAGTAGAGATTCAAAAATTTCCCAAGTAGAGATTCAAAAATTTCCCAAGTAGAGATTCAAAAATTTCCCTAGAGATTAAAAATTTCCCAAGTAGAGATCCAAAAATTTCCCAAGTATAGATCCAAAAATTTCCCAAGTATAGATCCAAAAATTTCCCAAGTATAGATCCAAAAATTTCCCAAGTATAGATCCAAAAATTTCCCAAGTATAGATTCAAAAATTTCCCAAGTATAGATCGAAAAATTTTCCAAGTATAGATCGAAAAATTTCCCAGGTATAGATCGAAAAATTTCATAAGTAGAGATTCAAAAATTTCCCAAGTAGAGATTCAAAAATTTCCCAAGTATAGATCGAAAAATTTCCAAAGTATAGATCCAAAAATTTCCCAAGTATAGATCGAAAAATTTCCCAAGTATATATCCAAAAATTTCCCAAGAATAGATCCAAAAATTTCCCAAGTATAGATCCAAAAATTTCCCAAGTATAGATCCAAAAATTTCCCAAGTATAGATTCAAAAATTTCCCAAGTATAGATCGAAAAATTTCCCAAGTTTTGATCGAAAAATTTCCCAATCATAGATCCAAAAATTTCCCAAGTAGAGATTCAAAAATTTCCCAAGTATAGATTCAAAAATTTCCCAAGTAGAGAATCAAAAATTTACCAAGTAGAGATTCAAAAATTTCCCAAGTAGCGATTCAAAAATTTCCCAAGTAGAGATTCAAAAATTTCCCAAGTATAGACTCAAAAATTTCCCAAGTAGAGATTCAAAAATTTCCCAAGTAGAGATTAAAAATTTCCCAAGTATAGATCCAAAAATTTCCCAAGTATAGATCCAAAAATTTCCCAAGAATAGATCCAAAAATTTCCCAAGTATAGATCCAAAAATTTCCCAAGTATAGATCCAAAAATTTCCCAAGTATAGATCGAAGAATTTTCCAAGTATAGATCGAAAAATTTCCCAAGTATAGATCGAAAAATTTCCCAAGTATAGATCCAAAAATTTCACAAGTATACATCCAAAAATTTCCCAAGTAGCGATTCAAAAATTTCCCAAGTAGAGATTCAAAAGTTTCCCAAGTATAGATCCAAAAATTTCCCAAGTATAGATCCAAAAATTTCCCAAGTATAGATCCAAAAATTTCCCAAGTATAGATCCAAAAATTTCCCAAGTATAGATCCAAAAATTTCCCAAGTATAGATCGAAAAATTTCCCAAGTATAGTACGAAAAATTTCCCAAGTATACATCCAAAAATTTCCCAAGTATAGATCCAAAAATTTCCCAAGTATAGATCGAAATATTTCCCAAGTAGAGATCGAAAAATTTCCCAAGTATAGATCGAAAAATTTTCCAAGTATAGATCGAAAAATTTCCCAAGAATAGATCGAAAAATTTCCCAAGTATAGATCCAAAAATTTCACAAGTATACATCCAAAAATTTCCCAAGTAGCGATTCAAAAATTTCCTAAGTAGAGATTCAAAAATTTCCCAAGTAGAGATTCAAAAATTTCCCAAGTAGAGATTCAAAAATTTCCCTAGAGATTAAAAATTTCCCAAGTAGAGATCCAAAAATTTCCCAAGTATAGATCCAAAAATTTCCCAAGTATAGATCCAAAAATTTCCCAAGTATAGATCCAAAATTTTCCCAAGTATAGATCCAAAAATTTCCCAAGTATAGATTCAAAAATTTCCCAAGTATAGATCGAAAAATTTTCCAAGTATAGATCGAAAAATTTCCCAGGTATAGATCCAAAAATTTCATAAGTAGAGATTCAAAAATTTCCCAAGTAGAGATTCAAAAATTTCCCAAGTATAGATCGAAAAATTTCCAAAGTATAGATCCAAAAATTTCCCAAGTATAGATCGAAAAATTTCCCAAGTATATATCCAAAAATTTCCCAAGAATAGATCCAAAAATTTCCCAAGTATAGATCCAAAAATTTCCCAAGTATAGATCCAAAAATTTCCCAAGTATAGATTCAAAAATTTCCCAAGTATAGATCGAAAAATTTCCCAAGTTTTGATCGAAAAATTTCCCAATCATAGATCCAAAAATTTCCCAAGTAGAGATTCAAAAATTTCCCAAGTATAGATTCAAAAATTTCCCAAGTAGAGAATCAAAAATTTACCAAGTAGAGATTCAAAAATTTCCCAAGTAGCGATTCAAAAATTTCCCAAGTAGAGATTCAAAAATTTCCCAAGTAGAGACTCAAAAATTTCCCAAGTAGAGATTCAAAAATTTCCCAAGTAGAGATTAAAAATTTCCCAAGTAGAGATCCAAAAATTTCCCAAGTATGGATCCAAAAATTTCCCAAGTATAGATCCAAAAATTTTCCAAGTATAGATCGAAAAATTTCCCAAGTATAGATCCAAAAATTTCCCAAGTATAGATCGAAAAATTTCCCAAGTATAGATCGAAAAATTTCCAAGTATATATCCAAAAATTTCCCAAGTATAGATCCAAAAATTTCCCAAGTATAGATCCAAAAATTTCCCAAGTATAGATCCAAAAATTTCCCAAGTATAGATTCAAAAATTTCCCAAGTATAGATCGAAAAATTTCCCAAGTATAGATCGAAAAATTTCCCAAGTATAGATCCAAAAATTTCCCAAGTAGAGATTCAAAAATTTCCCAAGTAGAGATTCAAAAATTTCAGAAGTAGAGAATCAAAAATTTCCCAAGTAGAGATTCAAAAATTCCCCAAGTAGCGATTCAAAAATTTCCCAATTAGAGATTCAAAATTTTCCCAAGTAGAGATTCAAAAATTTCCCAAGTAGAGATTCAAAAATTTCCCAAGTAGAGATTCAAAAATTTCCCAAGTAGAGATTAAAAATTTCCCAAGTAGAAATCCAAAAATTTCCCAAGTATAGATCCAAAAATTTCCCAAGTATAGATCGAAAAATTTCCCAAGTAGAGATTCAAAAATTTCCCAAGTAGAGATCCAAAAATTTCCCAAGTATAGATCCAAAAATTTCCCAAGTATAGATCCAAAAATTTCCCAAGTATAGATCCAAAAATTTCCCAAGTATAGATCCAAAAATTTCCCAAGAATAGATCCAAAAATTTCCCAAGTATAGATCCAAAAATTTCCCAAGTATAGATCCAAAAATTTCCCAAGTAGAGACTCAAAAATTTCCCAAGTATAGATCCAAAAATTTCCCAAGTATAGATCCAAAAATTTCCCAAGTATAGATCGAAAAATTTCCAAAGTATAGATCGAAAAATTTCCCAAGTATAGATCGAAAAATTTCCCAAGTATATATCCAAAAATTTCCCAAGTATAGATCCAAAAATTTCCCAAGTAGAGATTCAAAAATTTCCCAAGTAGAGATTCAAAAATTTCCCAAGTAGAGAATCAAAAATTTCCCAAGTAGAGATTCAAAAATTTCCCAAGTAGAGATTCAAAAATTTCCCAAGTAGAGATTCAAAAATTTCCCAAGTAGAGATTCAAAAATTTCCCAAGTAGAGATTCAAAAATTTCCCAAGTATAGATCGAAAAATTTCCCAAGTATATATCCAAAAATTTCCCAAGTATAGATCCAAAAATTTCCCAAGTATAGATCCAAAAATTTCCCAAGAATAGATCCAAAAATTTCCCAAGTATAGATCCAAAAATTTCCCAAGTATAGATCCAAAAATTTCCCAAGTATAGATCCAAAAATTTCCCAAGTATAGATCCAAAAATTTACCAAGTAGAGACTCAAAAATTTCCCAAGTATAGATCCAAAAATTTCCCAAGTATAGATCCAAAAATTTCCCAAGTATAGATCGAAAAATTTCCAAAGTATAGATCGAAAAATTTCCCAAGTATAGATCGAAAAATTTCCCAAGTATATATCCAAAAATTTCCCAAGTATAGATCCAAAAATTTCCCAAGTAGAGATTCAAAAATTTCCCAAGTAGAGATTCAAAAATTTCCCAAGTAGAGAATCAAAAATTTCCCAAGTAGAGTTTCAAAAATTTCTCAAGTAGAGATTCAAAAATTTCCCAAGTAGAGAATCAAAAATTTCCCAAGTAGAGATTCAAAAATTTCCCAAGTAGCGATTCAAAAATTTCCCAAGTAGAGATTCAAAAATTTCCCAAGTAGAGATTCAAAAATTTCCCAAGTAGAGATTCAAAAATTTCCCAAGTAGAGATTAAAAATTTCCCAAGTAGAGATCCAAAAATTTCCCAAGTATAGATCCAAAAATTTCCCAAGCATAGATCCTAAAATTTCCCAAGTAGAGATCCAAAAATTTCCCAAGTAGAGAATCAAAAATTTACCAAGTAGAGATTCAAAAATTTCCCAAGTAGCGATTCAAAAATTTCCCAAGTAGAGATTCAAAAATTTCCCAAGTAGAGACTCAAAAATTTCCCAAGTAGAGATTCAAAAATTTCCCAAGTAGAGATTAAAAATTTCCCAAGTAGAGATCCAAAAATTTCCCAAGTATGGATCCAAAAATTTCCCAAGTATAGATCCAAAAATTTTCCAAGTATAGATCGAAAAATTTCCCAAGTATAGATCCAAAAATTTCCCAAGTATAGATCGAAAAATTTCCCAAGTATAGATCGAAAAATTTCCAAGTATATATCCAAAAATTTCCCAAGTATAGATCCAAAAATTTCCCAAGTATAGATCCAAAAATTTCCCAAGTATAGATCCAAAAATTTCCCAAGTATAGATTCAAAAATTTCCCAAGTATAGATCGAAAAATTTCCCAAGTATAGATCGAAAAATTTCCCAAGTATAGATCCAAAAATTTCCCAAGTAGAGATTCAAAAATTTCCCAAGTAGAGATTCAAAAATTTCAGAAGTAGAGAATCAAAAATTTCCCAAGTAGAGATTCAAAAATTCCCCAAGTAGCGATTCAAAAATTTCCCAATTAGAGATTCAAAATTTTCCCAAGTAGAGATTCAAAAATTTCCCAAGTAGAGATTCAAAAATTTCCCAAGTAGAGATTCAAAAATTTCCCAAGTAGAGATTAAAAATTTCCCAAGTAGAAATCCAAAAATTTCCCAAGTATAGATCCAAAAATTTCCCAAGTATAGATCGAAAAATTTCCCAAGTAGAGATTCAAAAATTTCCCAAGTAGAGATCCAAAAATTTCCCAAGTATAGATCCAAAAATTTCCCAAGTATAGATCCAAAAATTTCCCAAGTATAGATCCAAAAATTTCCCAAGTATAGATCCAAAAATTTCCCAAGAATAGATCCAAAAATTTCCCAAGTATAGATCCAAAAATTTCCCAAGTATAGATCCAAAAATTTCCCAAGTAGAGACTCAAAAATTTCCCAAGTATAGATCCAAAAATTTCCCAAGTATAGATCCAAAAATTTCCCAAGTATAGATCGAAAAATTTCCAAAGTATAGATCGAAAAATTTCCCAAGTATAGATCGAAAAATTTCCCAAGTATATATCCAAAAATTTCCCAAGTATAGATCCAAAAATTTCCCAAGTAGAGATTCAAAAATTTCCCAAGTAGAGATTCAAAAATTTCCCAAGTAGAGAATCAAAAATTTCCCAAGTAGAGATTCAAAAATTTCCCAAGTAGAGATTCAAAAATTTCCCAAGTAGAGATTCAAAAATTTCCCAAGTAGAGATTCAAAAATTTCCCAAGTAGAGATTCAAAAATTTCCCAAGTATAGATCGAAAAATTTCCCAAGTATATATCCAAAAATTTCCCAAGTATAGATCCAAAAATTTCCCAAGTATAGATCCAAAAATTTCCCAAGAATAGATCCAAAAATTTCCCAAGTATAGATCCAAAAATTTCCCAAGTATAGATCCAAAAATTTCCCAAGTATAGATCCAAAAATTTCCCAAGTATAGATCCAAAAATTTACCAAGTAGAGACTCAAAAATTTCCCAAGTATAGATCCAAAAATTTCCCAAGTATAGATCCAAAAATTTCCCAAGTATAGATCGAAAAATTTCCAAAGTATAGATCGAAAAATTTCCCAAGTATAGATCGAAAAATTTCCCAAGTATATATCCAAAAATTTCCCAAGTATAGATCCAAAAATTTCCCAAGTAGAGATTCAAAAATTTCCCAAGTAGAGATTCAAAAATTTCCCAAGTAGAGAATCAAAAATTTCCCAAGTAGAGTTTCAAAAATTTCTCAAGTAGAGATTCAAAAATTTCCCAAGTAGAGAATCAAAAATTTCCCAAGTAGAGATTCAAAAATTTCCCAAGTAGCGATTCAAAAATTTCCCAAGTAGAGATTCAAAAATTTCCCAAGTAGAGATTCAAAAATTTCCCAAGTAGAGATTCAAAAATTTCCCAAGTAGAGATTAAAAATTTCCCAAGTAGAGATCCAAAAATTTCCCAAGTATAGATCCAAAAATTTCCCAAGCATAGATCCTAAAATTTCCCAAGTATAGATCGAAAAATTTCCCAAGTATAGATCCAAAAATTTCACAAGTATAGATCGAAAAATTTCCCAAGTATATATACAAAAATTTCCCAAGTATAGATCCAAAAATTTCCCAAGAATAGATCCAAAAATTTCCCAAGTATAGATCCAAAAATTTCCCAAGTATAGATCCAAAAATTTCCCAAGTATAGATTCAAAAATTTCCCAAGTATAGATCGAAAAATTTCCCAAGTATAGATCGAAAAATTTCCCAAGTATAGATCGAAAAATTTCCCAAGTATATATCCAAAAATTTCCCAAGTATAGATCCAAAAATTTCCCAAGTATAGATCCAAAAATTTCCCAAGTATAGATCCAAAAATTTCCCAAGTATAGATTCAAAAATTTCCCAAGTATAGATCGAAAAATTTCCCAAGTATAGATCGAAAAATTTCCAAAGTATAGATCCAAAAATTTCCCAAGTATAGATCGAAAAATTTCCCAAGTATATATCCAAAAATTTCCCAAGAATAGATCCAAAAATTTCCCAAGTATAGATCCAAAAATTTCCCAAGTATAGATCCAAAAATTTCCCAAGTATAGATTCAAAAATTTCCCAAGTATAGATCGAAAAATTTCCCAAGTTTTGATCGAAAAATTTCCCAATCATAGATCCAAAAATTTCCCAAGTAGAGATTCAAAAATTTCCCAAGTATAGATTCAAAAATTTCCCAAGTAGAGAATCAAAAATTTACCAAGTAGAGATTCAAAAATTTCCCAAGTAGCGATTCAAAAATTTCCCAAGTAGAGATTCAAAAATTTCCCAAGTAGAGACTCAAAAATTTCCCAAGTAGAGATTCAAAAATTTCCCAAGTAGAGATTAAAAATTTCCCAAGTAGAGATCCAAAAATTTCCCAAGTATGGATCCAAAAATTTCCCAAGTATAGATCCAAAAATTTTCCAAGTATAGATCGAAAAATTTCCCAAGTATAGATCCAAAAATTTCCCAAGTATAGATCGAAAAATTTCCCAAGTATAGATCGAAAAATTTCCAAGTATATATCCAAAAATTTCCCAAGTATAGATCCAAAAATTTCCCAAGTATAGATCCAAAAATTTCCCAAGTATAGATCCAAA
The DNA here is from genome assembly GCA_963920705.1 of Odiellus spinosus. NCBI lineage: Eukaryota > Metazoa > Arthropoda > Arachnida > Opiliones > Phalangiidae > Odiellus > Odiellus spinosus. The sequence goes on along the minus strand of CAWUCO010000219.1, from coordinate 295,235 downwards.
AATTTCCCAAGTATAGATTCAAAAATTTTCCAAGTATAGATCGAAAAATTTCCCAAGTATAGATCGAAAAATTTCCCAAGTATAGATCCAAAAATTTCCCAAGTATAGATCCAAAAATTTCCCAAGTATAGATCCAAAAATTTCCCAAGTATAGATCCAAAAATTTCCCAAGTATAGATCCAAAAATTTCCCAAGTAGAGACTCAAAAATTTCCCAAGTATAGATCCAAAAATTTCCCAAGTATAGATCCAAAAATTTCCCAAGTAGAGACTCAAAAATTTCCCAAGTATAGATCCAAAAATTTCCCAAGATAGATCCAAAAATTTCCCAAGTATAGATCGAAAAATTTCCAAAGTATAGATCGAAAAATTTCCCAAGTATAGATCGAAAAATTTCCCAAGTATATATCCAAAAATTTCCCAAGTATAGATCCAAAAATTTCCCAAGTAGAGATTCAAAAATTTCCCAAGTAGAGATTCAAAAATTTCCCAAGTAGAGAATCAAAAATTTCCCAAGTAGAGATTCAAAAATTTCCCAAGTAGAGATTCAAAAATTTCCCAAGTAGAGAATCAAAAATTTCCCAAGTAGAGATACAAAAATTTCCCAAGTAGCGATTCAAAAATTTCCCAAGTAGAGATTCAAAAATTTCCCAAGTAAAGATCCAAAAATTTCACAAGTATACATCCAAAAATTTCCCAAGTAGCGATTCAAAAATTTCCTAAGTAGAGATTCAAAAATTTCCCAAGTAGAGATTCAAATATTTCCCAAGTAGAGATTCAAAAATTTCCCAAGTAGAGATTCAAAAATTTACCAAGTAGAGATTCAAAAATTTCCCAAGTATAGATCCAAAAATTTCCCAAGTATAGATCGAAGAATTTTCCAAGTATAGATCGAAAAATTTCCCAAGTATAGATCGAAAAATTTCCCAAGTATAGATCCAAAAATTTCACAAGTATACATCCAAAAATTTCCCAAGTAGCGATTCAAAAATTTCCTAAGTAGAGATTCAAAAATTTCCCAAGTAGAGATTCAAAAATTTCCCAAGTAGAGATTCAAAAATTTCCCAAGTAGAGATTCAAAAATTTCCCAAGTAGAGATTCAAAAATTTCCCAAGTAGAGATTCAAAAATATCCCAAGAATAGATCGAAAAATTTCCCAAGTATATATCCAAAAATTTCCCAAGTATAGATCCAAAAATTTCCCAAGTATAGATCCAAAAATTTCCCAAGTATAGATCCAAAAATTTCCCAAGTATAGATTCAAAAATTTCCCAAGTATAGATCGAAAAATTTCCCAAGTATAGATCCAAAAATTTCCCAAGTAGAGATTCAAAAATTTCTAAAGTAGAGATTCAAAAATTTCCCAAGTAGAGATTAAAAATTTCCCAAGTAGAGATCCAAAAATTTCCCAAGTATAGATCCAAAAATTTCCCAAGTATAGATCGAAAAATTTCCCAAGTATATATCCAAAAATTTCCCAAGTATAGATCCAAAAATTTCCCAAGTATAGATCCAAAAATTTCCCAAGAATAGATCCAAAAATTTCCCAAGTATAGATCCAAAAATTTCCCAAGTATAGATCCAAAAATTTCCCAAGTATAGATCGAAGAATTTTCCAAGTATAGATCGAAAAATTTCCCAAGTATAGATCGAAAAATTTCCCAAGTATAGATCCAAAAATTTCACAAGTATACATCCAAAAATTTCCCAAGTAGCGATTCAAAAATTTCCTAAGTAGAGATTCAAAAATTTCCCAAGTAGAGATTCAAAAATTTCCCAAGTAGAGATTCAAAATTTTCCCAAGTAGAGATTCAAAAATTTCCCAAGTAGCGATTCAAAAATTTCCCAAGTAGAGATTCAAAAATTTCCCAAGTAGAGATTCAAAAATTTCCCAAGTAGAGATTCAAAATTTTCCCAAGTAGAGATTCAAAAATTTCCCAAGTAGAGATTCAAAAATTTCCCAAGTATAGATCCAAAAATTTCCCAAGTATAGATCGAAGAATTTTCCAAGTATAGATCGAAAAATTTCCCAAGTATAGATCGTAAAATTTCCCAAGTATAGATCCAAAAATTTCACAAGTATACATCCAAAAATTTCCCAAGTAGCGATTCAAAAATTTCCTAAGTAGAGATTCAAAAATTTCCCAAGTAGAGATTCAAAAATTTCCCAAGTAGAGATTCAAAAATTTCCCAAGTAGAGATTCAAAAATTTCCCAAGTAGAGATTCAAAAATTTCCCAAGTATAGATCGAAAAATTTCCCAAGTTTATATCCAAAAATTTCCCAAGTATAGATCGAAAAATTTCCCAAGTATAGATCCAAAAATTTCACAAGTATACATCCAAAAATTTCCCAAGTAGCGATTCAAAAATTTCCTAAGTAGAGATTCAAAAATTTCCCAAGTAGAGATTCAAAAATTTCCCAAGTAGAGATTCAAAAATTTCCCAAGTAGAGATTCAAAAATTTCCCAAGTAGAGATTCAAAAATTTCCCAAGTATAGATCGAAAAATTTCCCAAGTATATATCCAAAAATTTCCCAAGTATAGATCCAAAAATTTCCCAAGTATAGATCCAAAAATTTCCCAAGAATAGATCCAAAAATTTCCCAAGTATAGATCCAAAAATTTCCCAAGTATAGATCCAAAAATTTCCCAAGCATATATCCAAAAATTTCCCAAGTATATATCCAAAAATTTCCCAAGTATAGATCCAAAAATTTACCAAGTAGAGACTCAAAAATTTCCCAAGTATAGATCCAAAAATTTCCCAAGTATAGATCCAAAAATTTCCCAAGTATAGATCGAAAAATTTCCAAAGTATAGATCGAAAAATTTCCCAAGTATAGATCGAAAAATTTCCCAAGTATATATCCAAAAATTTCCCAAGTATAGATCCAAAAATTTCCCAAGTAGAGATTCAAAAATTTCCCAAGTAGAGATTCAAAAATTTCCCAAGTAGAGAATCAAAAATTTCCCAAGTAGAGTTTCAAAAATTTCCCAAGTAGAGATTCAAAAATTTCCCAAGTAGAGAATCAAAAATTTCCCAAGTAGAGATTCAAAAATTTCCCAAGTAGCGATTCAAAAATTTCCCAAGTAGAGATTCAAAAATTTCCCAAGTAGAGATTCAAAAATTTCCCAAGTAGAGATTCAAAAATTTCCCAAGTAGAGATTAAAAATTTCCCAAGTAGAGATCCAAAAATTTCCCAAGTATAGATCCAAAAATTTCCCAAGCATAGATCCTAAAATTTCCCAAGTATAGATCGAAAAATTTCACAAGTATAGATCCAAAAATTTCCCAAGTATAGATCGAAAAATTTCCCAAGTATAGATCGAAAAATTTCCCAAGTATAGATCCAAAAATTTCCCAAGTAGAGATTCAAAAATTTCCCAAGTAGAGATTCAAAAATTTCCCAAGTAGAGAATCAAAAATTTCCCAAGTAGAGATTCAAAAATTTCCCAAGTAGCGATTCTAAAATTTCCCAAGTAGAGATTCAAAAATTTCCCAAGTAGAGATTCAAAAATTTCCCAAGTAGAGATTCAAAAATTTCCCAAGTAGAGATTCAAAAATTTCCCAAGTAGAGATTAAAAATTTCCCAAGTAGAGATCCAAAAATTTCCCAAGTATAGATCCAAAAATTTCCCAAGTATAGATCGAAAAATTTCCCAAGTATATATCCAAAAATTTCCCAAGTAGCGATTCAAAAATTTCCTAAGTAGAGATTCAAAAATTTCCCAAGTAGAGATTCAAAACTTTCCCAAGTAGAGATTCAAAAATTTCCCAAGTAGAGATTCAAAAATTTCCCAAGTAGAGATTAAAAATTTCCCAAGTAGAGATCCAAAAATTTCCCAAGTATAGATCCAAAAATTTCCCAAGTATAGATCGAAAAATTTCCCAAGTATATATCCAAAAATTTCCCAAGTATAGATCCAAAAATTTCCCAAGTATAGATCTAAAAATATCCCAAGTATAGATCCAAAAATTTCACAAGTATACATCCAAAAATTTCCCAAGTAGCGATTCAAAAATTTCCTAAGTAGAGATTCAAAAATTTCCCAAGTAGAGATTCAAAAATTTCCTAAGTAGAGATTCAAAAATTTCCCAAGTAGAGATTCAAAAATTTCCCAAGTAGAGATTCAAAAATTTCCCAAATAGAGATTCAAAAATTTCCCAAGTAGAGATTCAAAAATTTCCCAAGTATAGATCGAAAAATTTCCCAAGTATATATCCAAAAATTTCCCAAGTATAGATCCAAAAATTTCCCAAGTATAGATCCAAAAATTTCCCAAGAATAGATCCAAAAATTTCCCAAGTATAGATCCAAAAATTTCCCAAGTATAGATCCAAAAATTTCCCAAGTATAGATCGAAGAATTTTCCAAGTATAGATCGAAAAATTCCCCAAGTATAGATCGAAAAATTTCCCAAGTATAGATCCAAAAATTTCACAAGTATACATTCAAAAATTTCCCAAGTAGCGATTCAAAAATTTCCTAAGTAGAGATTCAAAAATTTCCCAAGTAGAGATTCAAAAATTTCCCAAGTAGAGATTCAAAAATTTCCCAAGTAGAGATTCAAAAATTTCCCAAGTAGAGATTCAAAAATTTCCCAAGTATAGATCCAAAAATTTCCCAAGTATAGATCGAAGAATTTTCCAAGTATAGATCGAAAAATTTCCCAAGTATAGATCGTAAAATTTCCCAAGTATAGATCCAAAAATTTCACAAGTATACATCCAAAAATTTCCCAGGTAGCGATTCAAAAATTTCCTAAGTAGAGATTCAAAAATTTCCCAAGTAGAGATTCAAAAATTTCCCAAGTAGAGATTCAAAAATTTCCCAAGTAGAGATTCAAAAATTTCCCAAGTAGAGATTCAAAAATTTCCCAAGTATAGATCGAAAAATTTCCCAAGTATATATCCAAAAATTTCCCAAGTATAGATCCAAAAATTTCCCAAGTATAGATCGAAAAATTTCCCAAGTATAGATCGAAAAATTTCCCAAGTATAGATCCAAAAATTTCCCAAGTAGAGATTCAAAAATTTCCCAAGTAGAGATTCAAAAATTTCCCAAGTAGAGAATCAAAAATTTCCCAAGTAGAGATTCAAAAATTTCCCAAGTAGCGATTCTAAAATTTCCCAAGTAGAGATTCAAAAATTTCCCAAGTAGAGATTCAAAAATTTCCCAAGTAGAGATTCAAAAATTTCCCAAGTAGAGATTCAAAAATTTCCCAAGTAGAGATTAAAAATTTCCCAAGTAGAGATCCAAAAATTTCCCAAGTATAGATCCAAAAATTTCCCAAGTATAGATCGAAAAATTTCCCAAGTATATATCCAAAAATTTCCCAAGTAGCGATTCAAAAATTTCCTAAGTAGAGATTCAAAAATTTCCCAAGTAGAGATTCAAAACTTTCCCAAGTAGAGATTCAAAAATTTCCCAAGTAGAGATTCAAAAATTTCCTAAGTAGAGATTCAAAAATTTCCCAAGTAGAGATTCAAAACTTTCCCAAGTAGAGATCCAAAAATTTCCCAAGTATAGATCCAAAAATTTCCCAAGTATAGATCGAAAAATTTCCCAAGTATAGATCGAAAAATTTCCCAAGTATAGATCGAAAAATTTCCCAAGTATAGATCCAAAAATTTCACAAGTATACATCCAAAAATTTCCCAAGTAGCGATTCAAAAATTTCCTAAGTAGAGATTCAAAAATTTCCCAAGTAGAGATTCAAAAATTTCCCAAGTAGAGATTCAAAAATTTCCCAAGTAGAGATTCAAAAATTTCCCAAGTAGAGATTCAAAAATTTCCCAAGTATAGATCCAAAAATTTCCCAAGTATAGATCGAAGAATTTTCCAAGTATAGATCGAAAAATTTCCCAAGTATAGATCGTAAAATTTCCCAAGTATAGATCCAAAAATTTCACAAGTATACATCCAAAAATTTCCCAGGTAGCGATTCAAAAATTTCCTAAGTAGAGATTCAAAAATTTCCCAAGTAGAGATTCAAAAATTTCCCAAGTAGAGATTCAAAAATTTCCCAAGTAGAGATTCAAAAATTTCCCAAGTAGAGATTCAAAAATTTCCCAAGTATAGATCGAAAAATTTCCCAAGTATATATCCAAAAATTTCCCAAGTATAGATCCAAAAATTTCCCAAGTATAGATCGAAAAATTTCCCAAGTATAGATCGAAAAATTTCCCAAGTATAGATCCAAAAATTTCCCAAGTAGAGATTCAAAAATTTCCCAAGTAGAGATTCAAAAATTTCCCAAGTAGAGAATCAAAAATTTCCCAAGTAGAGATTCAAAAATTTCCCAAGTAGCGATTCTAAAATTTCCCAAGTAGAGATTCAAAAATTTCCCAAGTAGAGATTCAAAAATTTCCCAAGTAGAGATTCAAAAATTTCCCAAGTAGAGATTCAAAAATTTCCCAAGTAGAGATTAAAAATTTCCCAAGTAGAGATCCAAAAATTTCCCAAGTATAGATCCAAAAATTTCCCAAGTATAGATCGAAAAATTTCCCAAGTATATATCCAAAAATTTCCCAAGTAGCGATTCAAAAATTTCCTAAGTAGAGATTCAAAAATTTCCCAAGTAGAGATTCAAAACTTTCCCAAGTAGAGATTCAAAAATTTCCCAAGTAGAGATTCAAAAATTTCCCAAGTAGAGATTAAAAATTTCCCAAGTAGAGATCCAAAAATTTCCCAAGTATAGATCCAAAAATTTCCCAAGTATAGATCGAAAAATTTCCCAAGTATATATCCAAAAATTTCCCAAGTATAGATCCAAAAATTTCCCAAGTATAGATCTAAAAATATCCCAAGTATAGATCCAAAAATTTCACAAGTATACATCCAAAAATTTCCCAAGTAGCGATTCAAAAATTTCCTAAGTAGAGATTCAAAAATTTCCCAAGTAGAGATTCAAAAATTTCCTAAGTAGAGATTCAAAAATTTCCCAAGTAGAGATTCAAAAATTTCCCAAGTAGAGATTCAAAAATTTCCCAAATAGAGATTCAAAAATTTCCCAAGTAGAGATTCAAAAATTTCCCAAGTATAGATCGAAAAATTTCCCAAGTATATATCCAAAAATTTCCCAAGTATAGATCCAAAAATTTCCCAAGTATAGATCCAAAAATTTCCCAAGAATAGATCCAAAAATTTCCCAAGTATAGATCCAAAAATTTCCCAAGTATAGATCCAAAAATTTCCCAAGTATAGATCGAAGAATTTTCCAAGTATAGATCGAAAAATTCCCCAAGTATAGATCGAAAAATTTCCCAAGTATAGATCCAAAAATTTCACAAGTATACATCCAAAAATTTCCCAAGTAGCGATTCAAAAATTTCCTAAGTAGAGATTCAAAAATTTCCCAAGTAGAGATTCAAAAATTTCCCAAGTAGAGATTCAAAAATTTCCCAAGTAGAGATTCAAAAATTTCCCAAGTAGAGATTCAAAAATTTCCCAAGTATAGATCCAAAAATTTCCCAAGTATAGATCGAAGAATTTTCCAAGTAGAGATCGAAAAATTTCCCAAGTATAGATCGTAAAATTTCCCAAGTATAGATCCAAAAATTTCACAAGTATACATCCAAAAATTTCCCAGGTAGCGATTCAAAAATTTCCTAAGTAGAGATTCAAAAATTTCCCAAGTAGAGATTCAAAAATTTCCCAAGTAGAGATTCAAAAATTTCCCAAGTAGAGATTCAAAAATTTCCCAAGTAGAGATTCAAAAATTTCCCAAGTATAGATCGAAAAATTTCCCAAGTATATATCCAAAAATTTCCCAAGTATAGATCCAAAAATTTCCCAAGTATAGATCGAAAAATTTCCCAAGTATAGATCGAAAAATTTCCCAAGTATAGATCCAAAAATTTCCCAAGTAGAGATTCAAAAATTTCCCAAGTAGAGATTCAAAAATTTCCCAAGTAGAGAATCAAAAATTTCCCAAGTAGAGATTCAAAAATTTCCCAAGTAGCGATTCTAAAATTTCCCAAGTAGAGATTCAAAAATTTCCCAAGTAGAGATTCAAAAATTTCCCAAGTAGAGATTCAAAAATTTCCCAAGTAGAGATTCAAAAATTTCCCAAGTAGAGATTAAAAATTTCCCAAGTAGAGATCCAAAAATTTCCCAAGTATAGATCCAAAAATTTCCCAAGTATAGATCGAAAAATTTCCCAAGTATATATCCAAAAATTTCCCAAGTAGCGATTCAAAAATTTCCTAAGTAGAGATTCAAAAATTTCCCAAGTAGAGATTCAAAACTTTCCCAAGTAGAGATTCAAAAATTTCCCAAGTAGAGATTCAAAAATTTCCCAAGTAGAGATTAAAAATTTCCCAAGTAGAGATCCAAAAATTTCCCAAGTATAGATCCAAAAATTTCCCAAGTATAGATCGAAAAATTTCCCAAGTATATATCCAAAAATTTCCCAAGTATAGATCCAAAAATTTCCCAAGTATAGATCCAAAAATTTCCCAAGTATAGATCCAAAAATTTCCCAAGTATAGATTCAAAAATTTCCCAAGTATAGATCGAAAAATTTCCCAAGTATAGATCCAAAAATTTCCCAAGTAGAGATTCAAAAATTTCTAAAGTAGAGATTCAAAAATTTCCCAAGTAGAGATTAAAAATTTCCCAAGTAGAGATCCAAAAATTTCCCAAGTATAGATCGAAAAATTTCCCAAGTATAGATCGAAAAATTTCCCAAGTATATATCCAAAAATTTCCCAAGTATAGATCCAAAAATTTCCCAAGTATAGATCCAAAAATTTCCCAAGAATAGATCCAAAAATTTCCCAAGTATAGATCCAAAAATTTCCCAAGTATAGATCCAAAAATTTCCCAAGTATAGATCGAAGAATTTTCCAAGTATAGATCGAAAAATTTCCCAAGTATAGATCGAAAAATTTCCCAAGTATAGATCCAAAAATTTCACAAGTATACATCCAAAAATTTCCCAAGTAGCGATTCAAAAATTTCCTAAGTAGAGATTCAAAAATTTCCCAAGTAGAGATTCAAAAATTTCCCAAGTAGAGATTCAAAAATTTCCCAAGTAGAGATTCAAAAATTTCCCAAGTAGAGATCCAAAAATTTCCCAAGTATAGATCGAAGAATTTTCCAAGTATAGATCGAAGAATTTTCCAAGTATAGATCGAAAAATTTCCCAAGTATAGATCCAAAAATTTCACAAGTATACATCCAAAAATTTCCCAAGTAGCGATTCAAAAATTTCCTAAGTAGAGATTCAAAAATTTCCCAAGTAGAGATTCAAAAATTTCCCAAGTAGAGATTCAAAAATTTCCCAAGTAGAGATTCAAAAATTTCCCAAGTAGAGATTCAAAAATTTGCCAAGTATAGATCGAAAAATTTCCCAAGTATATATCCAAAAATTTCCCAAGTATAGATCCAAAAATTTCCCAAGTAGAGATTCAAAAATTTCCCAAGTAGAGATTCAAAAATTTCCCAAGTAGAGAATCAAAAATTTCCCAAGTAGAGATTCAAAAATTTCCCAAGTAGCGATTCAAAAATTTCCCAAGTAGAGATTCAAAAATTTCCCAAGTAGAGATTCAAAAATTTCCCAAGTAGAGATTCAAAAATTTCCCAAGTAGAGATTCAAAAATTTCCCAAGTAGAGATTAAAAATTTCCCAAGTAGAGATCCAAAAATTTCCCAAGTATAGATCCAAAAATTTCCCAAGTATAGATCGAAAAATTTCCCAAGTATATATCCAAAAATTTCCCAAGTATAGATCCAAAAATTTCCCAAGTATAGATCCAAAAATATCCCAAGAATAGATCCAAAAATTTCCCAAGTATAGATCCAAAAATTTCCCAAGTATAGATCCAAAAATTTCCCAAGTATAGATCGAAGAAGTTTCCAAGTATAGATCGAAAAATTTCCCAAGTATAGATCGAAAAATTTCACAAGTATACATCCAAAAATTTCCCAAGTAGCGATTCAAAAATTTCCTAAGTAGAGATTCAAAAATTTCCCAAGTAGAGATTCAAAAATTTCCCAAGTAGAGATTCAAAAATTTCCCAAGTAGAGATTCAAAAATTTCCCAAGTAGAGATTCAAAAATTTCCCAAGTATAGATCCAAAAATTTCCCAAGTATAGATCGAAGAATTTTCCAAGTATAGATCGAAAAATTTCCCAAGTATAGATCGTAAAATTTCCCAAGTATAGATCCAAAAATTTCACAAGTATACATCCAAAAATTTCCCAAGTAGCGATTCAAAAATTTCCTAAGTAGAGATTCAAAAATTTCCCAAGTAGAGATTCAAAAATTTCCCAAGTAGAGATTCAAAAATTTCCCAAGTATATATCCAAAAATTTCCCAAGTATAGATCCAAAAATTTCCCAAGTATAGATCCAAAAATTTCCCAAGAATAGATCCAAAAATTTCCCAAGTATAGATCCAAAAATTTCCCAAGTATAGATCCAAAAATTTCCCAAGTATAGATCGAAGAATTTTCCAAGTATAGATCGAAAAATTTCCCAAGTATAGATCGAAAAATTTCCCAAGTATAGATCCAAAAATTTCCCAAGTATAGATCCAAAAATTTCCCAAGTATAGATCGAAGAAGTTTCCAAGTATAGATCGAAAAATTTCCCAAGTATAGATCGAAAAATTTCACAAGTATACATCCAAAAATTTCCCAAGTAGCGATTCAAAAATTTCCTAAGTAGAGATTCAAAAATTTCCCAAGTAGAGATTCAAAAATTTCCCAAGTAGAGATTCAAAAATTTCCCAAGTAGAGATTCAAAAATTTCCCAAGTAGAGATTCAAAAATTTCCCAAGTATAGATCCAAAAATTTCCCAAGTATAGATCGAAGAATTTTCCAAGTATAGATCGAAAAATTTCCCAAGTATAGATCGTAAAATTTCCCAAGTATAGATCCAAAAATTTCACAAGTATACATCCAAAAATTTCCCAAGTAGCGATTCAAAAATTTCCTAAGTAGAGATTCAAAAATTTCCCAAGTAGAGATTCAAAAATTTCCCAAGTAGAGATTCAAAAATTTCCCAAGTATATATCCAAAAATTTCCCAAGTATAGATCCAAAAATTTCCCAAGTATAGATCCAAAAATTTCCCAAGAATAGATCCAAAAATTTCCCAAGTATAGATCCAAAAATTTCCCAAGTATAGATCCAAAAATTTCCCAAGTATAGATCGAAGAATTTTCCAAGTATAGATCGAAAAATTTCCCAAGTATAGATCGAAAAATTTCCCAAGTATAGATCCAAAAATTTCACAAGTATAAATCCAAAAATTTCCCAAGTAGCGATTCAAAAATTTCCTAAGTAGAGATTCAAAAATTTCCCAAGTAGAGATTCAAAAATTTCCCAAGTAGAGATCCAAAAATTTCCCAAGTAGAGATTCAAAAATTTCCCAAGTAGAGATTCAAAAATTTCCCAAGTAGCGATTCAAAAATTTCCCAAGTAGAGATTCAAAAATTTCCCAAGTAGAGATTCAAAAATTTCCCAAGTAGAGATTCAAAAATTTCCCAAGTAGAGATTCAAAAATTTCCCAAGTAGAGATTAAAAATTTCCCAAGTAGAGATCCAAAAATTTCCCAAGTATAGATCCAAAAATTTCCCAAGTATAGATCGAAAAATTTCCCAAGTATAGATCGAAAAATTTCCCAAGTATAGATCCAAAAATTTCCCAAGTATAGATTCAAAAATTTCCCAAGTATAGATCGAAAAATTTCCCAAGTATAGATCCAAAAATTTCCCAAGTATAGATCCAAAAATTTCCCAAGTAGAGATTCAAAAATTTCTAAAGTAGAGATTCAAAAATTTCCCAAGTAGAGATTAAAAATTTCCCAAGTAGAGATCCAAAAATTTCCCAAGTATAGATCCAAAAATTTCCCAAGTATAGATCGAAAAATTTCCCAAGTATATATCCAAAAATTTCCCAAGTATAGATCCAAAAATTTCCCAAGTATAGATCCAAAAATTTCCCAAGAATAGATCCAAAAATTTCCCAAGTATAGATCCAAAAATTTCCCAAGTATAGATCCAAAAATTTCCCAAGTATAGATCGAAGAATTTTCCAAGTATAGATCGAAAAATTTCCCAAGTATAGATCGAAAAATTTCCCAAGTATAGATCCAAAAATTTCCCAAGTATAGATCCAAAAATTTCCCAAGTAGAGATTCAAAAATTTCTAAAGTAGAGATTCAAAAATTTCCCAAGTAGAGATTAAAAATTTCCCGAGTAGAGATCCAAAAATTTCCTGAGTATAGATCCAAAAATTTCCCAAGTATAGATCGAAAAATTTCCCAAGTATATATCCAAAAATTTCCCAAGTATAGATCCAAAAATTTCCCAAGTATAGATCCAAAAATTTCCCAAGAATAGATCCAAAAATTTCCCAAGTATAGATCCAAAAATTTCCCAAGTATAGATCCAAAAATTTCCCAAGTATAGATCGAAGAATTTTCCAAGTATAGATCGAAAAATTTCCCAAGTATAGATCGAAAAATTTCCCAAGTATAGATCCAAAAATTTCACAAGTATACATCCAAAAATTTCCCAAGTAGCGATTCAAAAATTTCCTAAGTAGAGATTCAAAAAATTCCCAAGTAGAGATTCAAAAATTTCCCAAGTAGAGATTCAAAAATTTCCCAAGTAGAGATTCAAAAATTTCCCAAGTAGAGATTCAAAAATTTCCCAAGTATAGATCCAAAAATTTCCCAAGTATAGACCGAAGAATTTTCCAAGTATAGATCGAAAAATTTCCCAAGTTTAGATCGTAAAATTTCCCAAGTATAGATAAAAAAATTTCACAAGTATACATCCAAAAATTTCCCAAGTAGCGATTCAAAAATTTCCTAAGTAGAGATTCAAAAATTTCCCAAGTAGAGATTCAAAAATTTCCCAAGTAGAGATTCAAAAATTTCCCAAGTAGAGATTCAAAAATTTCCCAAGTAGAGATTCAAAAATTTCCCAAGTAGAGATTCAAAAATTTCCCAAGTATAGATCGAAAAATTTCCCAAGTATATATCCAAAAATTTCCCAAGTATAGATCCAAAAATTTCCCAAGTATAGATTGAAAAATTTCCCAAGTATAGATCGAAAAATTTCCCAAGTATAGATCCAAAAATTTCCCAAGTAGAGATTCAAAAATTTCCCAAGTAGAGATTCAAAAATTTCCCAAGTAGAGAATCAAAAATTTCCCAAGTAGAGATTCAAAAATTTCCCAAGTAGCGATTCAAAAATTTCCCAAGTAGAGATTCAAAAATTTCCCAAGTAGAGATTCAAAAATTTCCCAAGTAGAGATTCAAAAATTTCCCAAGTAGAGATTCAAAAATTTCCCAAGTAGAGATTAAAAATTTCCCAAGTAGAGATCCAAAAATTTCCCAAGTATAGATCCAAAAATTTCCCAAGTATAGATCGAAAAATTTCCCAAGTATATATCCAAAAATTTCCCAAGTATAGATCCAAAAATTTCCCAAGTATAGATCCAAAAATATCCCAAGAATAGATCCAAAAATTTCCCAAGTATAGATCCAAAAATTTCCCAAGTATAGATCCAAAAATTTCCCAAGTATAGATCGAAAAATTTCCCAAGTATAGATCGAAAAATTTCCCAAGTATAGATCCAAAAATTTCACAAGTATACATCCAAAAATTTCCCAAGGAGCGATTCAAAAATTTCCTAAGTAGAGATTAAAAAATTTCCCAAGTAGAGATTCAAAAATTTCCCAAGTAGAGATTCAAAAATTTCCCAAGTATATATCCAAAAATTTCCCAAGTATAGATCCAAAAATTTCCCAAGTATAGATCCAAAAATTTCCCAAGAATAGATCCAAAAATTTCCCAAGTATAGATCCAAAAATTTCCCAAGTATAGATCCAAAAATTTCCCAAGTATAGATCGAAGAATTTTCCAAATATAGATCGAAAAATTTCCCAAGTATAGATCGAAAAATTTCCCAAGTATATATCGAAAAATTTCCCACGTATAGATCCAAAAATTTCACAAGTATAAATCCAAAAATTTCCCAAGTAGCGATTCAAAAATTTCCTAAGTAGAGATTCAAAAATTTCCCAAGTAGAGATTCAAAAATTTCCCAAGTAGAGATCCAAAAATTTCCCAAGTAGAGATTCAAAAATTTCCCAAGTAGAGATTCAAAAATTTCCCAAGTATAGATCCAAAAATTTCCCAAGTATAGATCCAAAAATTTCCCAATTATAGATCGAAAAATTTCCCAAGTATAGTACAAAAAATTTCCCAAGTACATATCCAAAAATTTCAAAAGTATAGATCCAAAAATTTCCCAAGAATAGATCCAAAAATTTCCCAAGTATAGATCCAAAAATTTCCCAAGTATAGATCTAAAAATTTCCCAAGTATAGATTCAAAAATTTCCCAAGTATAGATCGAAAAATTTCCCAAGTATAGATCGAAAAATTTCCCAAGTATAGATCCAAAAATTTCCCAAGTAGAGATTCAAAAATTTCCCAAGTAGAGATTCAAAAATTTCCCAAGTAGAGATTCAAAAATTTCCCAAGTAGAGATTCAAAAATTTCCCAAGTAGAGATTAAAAATTTCCCAAGTATAGATCCAAAAATTTCCCAAGTATAGATCCAAAAATTTCCCAAGTATAGATCCAAAAATTTCTCAAGTATAGATCCAAAAATTTCCCAAGTATAGATCGAAAAATTTCCCAAGTATAGATCCAAAAATTTCCCAAGTATAGATCGAAAAATTTCCCAAGTATATATCCAAAAATTTTCCAAGTATAGATCCAAAAATTTCACAAGTATAGATCCAAAAATTTCCCAAGTATAGATCCAAAAATTTCCCAAGTATAGATTCAAAAATTTCCCAAGTATAGATCGAAAAATTTCCCAAGTATAGATCCAAAAATTTCCCAAGTAGAGATTCAAAAATTTCTAAAGTAGAGATTCAAAAATTTCCCAAGTAGAGAATCAAAAATTTCCCAAGTAGAGATTCAAAAATTTCCCAAGTAGAGATCCAAAAATTTCCCAAGTATAGATCCAAAAATTTCCCAAGTATAGATCCAAAAATTTCCCAAGTATAGATCGAAAAATTTCCCAAGTATAGATCCAAAAATTTCCCAAGTAGAGATTCAAAAATTTCTAAAGTAGAGATTCAAAAATTTCCCAAGTAGAGAATCAAAAATTTCCCAAGTAGAGATTCAAAAATTTCCCAAGTAGCGATTCAAAAATTTCCCAAGTAGAGATTCAAAAATTTCCCAAGTAGAGATTCAAAAATTTCCCAAGTAGAGATTCAAAAATTTCCCAAGTAGAGATTCAAAAATTACCCAAGTAGAGATTAAAAATTTCCCAAGTAGAGATCCAAAAATTTCCCAAGTATAGATCCAAAAATTTCCCAAGTATAGATCCAAAAATTTCCAGAGTATAGATCCAAAAATTTCCCATGAATAGATCCAAAAATTTCCCAAGTATAGATCCAAAAATTTCCCAAGTATATATCCAAAAATTTCCCAAGTATAGATCCAAAAATTTCCCAAGTAGAGATTCAAAATTTCCCAAGTAGAGATTCTAAAATTTCCCAAGTAGAGATCCAAAAATTTCCCAAGTATAGATCCAAAAATTTCCCAAGTATAGATCCAAAAATTTCCCAAGTATAGATCCAAAAATTTCCCAAGTAGAGATTCAAAAATTTCCCAAGTAGAGATTCAAAAATTTCCAAAGTAGAGATTCAAAAATTTCCCAAGTAGAGTTTCAAAAATTTCCCAAGTATAGATCCAAAAACTTCCCAAGTAGAGATTCAAAAATTTAACAAGTAGAGATTCAAAAATTTCCCAAGTAGAGATTCAAAAATTTCCCAAGTAGAGATTAAAAATTTACCCAGTAGAGATCCAAAAATTTCCCAATCATAGATCGAAAAATTTCCCAAGTATAGATCCAAAAATTTCCCAAGTATAGATCGAAAAATATCCCAAGTATAGATACAAAAATTTCCCAAGTATAGATCCAAAAATTTCCCAAGTAGAGATTCAAAAATTTCCCAAGTAGAGATTCAAAAATTTCCCAAGTAGAGATTCAAAAATTTCCCAAGTAGAGATTCAAAAATTTCCCAAGTAGAGATTCAAAAATTTCCCAAGTAGAGATTCAAAAATTTCCCTAGTAGCGATTCAAAAATTTCCCAAGTATAGATCCAAAAATTTCCCAAGTATAGATCGAAAAATTTCCCAAGTATATATCCAAAAATTTCCCAAGTATAGATCCAAAAATTTCCCAAGTATAGATCCAAAAATTTCCCAAGTATGGATCCAAAAATTTCCCAAGTATAGATTCAAAAATGTCCCAAGTATAGATCGAAAAATTTTCCAAGTATAGATCGAAAAATTTCCCAAGTATAGATCCAAAAATTTCCCAAGTAGAGATTCAAAAATTTCCCAAGTAGAGATTCAAAAATTTCCCAAGTATGGATCCAAAAATTTCCCAAGTATAGATCGAAAAATTTTCCAAGTATATATCGAAAAATATCCCAAGTATAGATCCAAAAATTTCCCAAGAATAGATCCAAAAATTTCCCAAGTATGGATCCAAAAATTTCCCAAGTATAGATCCAAAAATTTCCCAAGTATAGATCGAAAAATTTCCCAAGTATATATCCAAAAATTTCCCAAGTATAGATCCAAAAATTTCCCAAGTATAGATCCAAAAATTTCCCAAGTATGGATCCAAAAATTTCCCAAGTATAGATCGAAAAATTTTCCAAGTATATATCGAAAAATTTCCCAAGTATAGATCCAAAAATTTCCCAAGTAGAGATTCAAAAATTTCCCAAGTAGAGAATCAAAAATTTCCAAGTAGAGATCCAAAAATTTCCCAAGTATAGATCCAAAAATTTCCCAAGTATAGATCCAAAAATTTCCCAAGTAGAGACTCAAAAATTTCCCAAGTAGAGATTCAAAAATTTCCCAAGTAGAGATTAAAAATTTACCAAGTAGAGATCCAAAAATTTCCCAAGTATAGATCCAAAAATTTCCCAAGTATAGATCGAAAAATTTCCCAAGTATAGATCCAAAAATTTCCCAAGTATAGATCGAAAAATTTCCCAAGTATATATCCAAAAATTTCCCAAGTATAGATCCAAAAATTTCCCAAGTATAGATCCAAAAATTTCCCAAGTATGGATCCAAAAATTTCCTAAGTATAGATTCAAAAATGTCCCAAGTATAGATCGAAAAATTTTCCAAGTATAGATCGAAAAATTTCCCAAGTATAGATCCAAAAATTTCCCAAGTAGAGATTCAAAAATTTCCCAAGTAGAGATTCAAAAATTTCCAAAGTTGAGATTCAAAAATTTCCCAAGTAGAGATTCAAAAATTTCCCAAGTATAGATCCAAAAACTTCCCAAGTAGAGATTCAAAAATTTCCCAAGTAGAGATTCAAAAATTTCCCAAGTAGAGATTCAAAAATTTCCCAAGTAGAGATTAAAAATTTACCCAGTAGAGATCCAAAAATTTCCCAAGTATAGATCGAAAAATTTCCCAAGTATAGATCCAAAAATTTCCCAAGTATAGATCGAAAAATATCCCAAGTATAGATACAAAAATTTCCCAAGTATAGATCCAAAAATTTCCCAAGTAGAGATTCAAAAATTTCCCAAGTAGAGATTCAAAAATTTCCCAAGTAGAGATTCAAAAATTTCTCAAGTAGAGATTCAAAAATTTCCCAAGTAGAGATTCAAAAATTTCCCAAGTAGAGATTCAAAAATTTCCCTAGTAGCGATTCAAAAATTTCCCAAGTATAGATCCAAAAATTTCCCAAGTATAGATCGAAAAATTTCCCAAGTATATATCCAAAAATTTCCCAAGTATAGATCCAAAAATTTCCCAAGTATAGATCCAAAAATTTCCCAAGTATGGATCCAAAAATTTCCCAAGTATAGATTCAAAAATGTCCCAAGTATAGATCGAAAAATTTCCCAAGTATAGATCGAAAAATTTCCCAAGTATAGATCCAAAAATTTCCCAAGTAGAGATTCAAAAATTTCCCAAGTAGAGATTCAAAAATTTCCCAAGTAGAGAATCAAAAATTTCCCAAGTAGAGATCCAAAAATTTCCCAAGTATAGATCGAAAAATATCCCAAGAATAGATACAAAAATTTCCCAAGTATAGATCCAAAAATTTCCCAAGTAGAGACTCAAAAATTTCCCAAGTAGAGATTCAAAAATTTCCCAAGTAGAGATTAAAAATTTACCAAGTAGAGATCCAAAAATTTCCCAAGTATAGATCCAAAAATTTCCCAAGTATAGATCGAAAAATTTCCCAAGTATAGATCCAAAAATTTCCCAAGTATAGATCGAAAAATTTCCCAAGTATATATCCAAAAATTTCCCAAGTATAGATCCAAAAATTTCCCAAGTATAGATCCAAAAATTTCCCAAGTATGGATCCAAAAATTTCCTAAGTATAGATTCAAAAATGTCCCAAGTATAGATCGAAAAATTTTCCAAGTATAGATCGAAAAATTTCCCAAGTATAGATCCAAAAATTTCCCAAGTAGAGATTCAAAAATTTCCCAAGTAGAGATTCAAAAATTTCCCAAGTAGAGAATCAAAAATTTACCAAGTAGAGATCCAAAAATTTCCCAAGTATAGATCCAAAAATTTCCCAAGTATAGATCCAAAAATTTCCCAAGTATAGATCGAAAAATTTCCAGAGTATAGATCCAAAAATTTCCCATGAATGGATCCAAAAATTTCCCAAGTATAGATCCAAAAATTTCCCAAGTATATATCCAAAAATTTCCCAAGTATAGATCCAAAAATTTCCCAAGTAGAGATTCAAAATTTCCCAAGTAGAGATTCTAAAATTTCCCAAGTAGAGATCCAAAAATTTCCCAAGTATAGATCCAAAAATTTCCCAAGTATAGATCCAAAAATTTCCCAAGTAGAGATTCAAAAATTTCCCAAGTAGAGATTCAAAAATTTCCAAAGTTGAGATTCAAAAATTTCCCAAGTAGAGATTCAAAAATTTCCCAAGTATAGATCCAAAAACTTCCCAAGTAGAGATTCAAAAATTTCCCAAGTAGAGATTCTTAAATTTCCCAAGTAGAGATTCAAAAATTTCCCAAGTAGAGATTAAAAATTTACCCAGTAGAGATCCAAAAATTTCCCAAGTATAGATCGAAAAATTTCCCAAGTATAGATCCAAAAATTTCCCAAGTATAGATCGAAAAATATCCCAAGTATAGATACAAAAATTTCCCAAGTATAGATACAAAAATTTCCCAAGTAGAGATTCAAAAATTTCCCAAGTAGAGATTCAAAAATTTCCCAAGTAGAGATTCAAAAATTTCCCAAGTAGAGATTCAAAAATTTCCCAAGTAGAGATTCAAAAATTTCCCAAGTAGAGATTCAAAAATTTCCCTAGTAGCGATTCAAAAATTTCCCAAGTATAGATCCAAAAATTTCCCAAGTATAGATCCAAAAATTTCCCAAGTATAGATGCAAAAATTTCCCAAGTATACATCCAAAAATTTCCCAAGTAGAGATTCAAAAATTTCCCAAGTAGAGATTCAAAAATTTCCCAAGTAGAGAATCAAAAATTTCCCAAGTAGAGATTCAAAAATTTCCCAAGTAGCGATTCAAAAATTTTCCAAGTAGAGATTCAAAAATTTCCCAAGTAGAGATTCAAAAATTTCCCAAGTAGAGATTCAAAAATTTCCCAAGTAGAGATTAAAAATTTCCCAAGAAGAGATCCAAAAATTTCCCAAGTATAGATCCAAAAATTTCCCAAGTATAGATCCAAAAATTTCCCAAGTATAGATCGAAAAATTTCCCAAGTATAGATCCAAAAATTTCCCAAGTATAGATCGAAAAATTTCCCAAGTATATATCCAAAAATTTCCCAAGTATAGATCCAAAAATTTCCCAAGTATAGATCGAAAAATTTCCAGAGTATAGATCCAAAAATTTCCCATGAATGGATCCAAAAATTTCCCAAGTATAGATCCAAAAATTTCCCAAGTATATATCCAAAAATTTCCCAAGTATAGATCCAAAAATTTCCCAAGTAGAGATTCAAAATTTCCCAAGTAGAGATTCTAAAATTTCCCAAGTAGAGATCCAAAAATTTCCCAAGTATAGATCCAAAAATTTCCCAAGTATAGATCCAAAAATTTCCCAAGTAGAGATTCAAAAATTTCCCAAGTAGAGATTCAAAAATTTCCAAAGTTGAGATTCAAAAATTTCCCAAGTAGAGATTCAAAAATTTCCCAAGTATAGATCCAAAAACTTCCCAAGTAGAGATTCAAAAATTTCTCAAGTAGAGATTCTTAAATTTCCCAAGTAGAGATTCAAAAATTTCCCAAGTAGAGATTAAAAATTTCCCAAGAAGAGATCCAAAAATTTCCCAAGTATAGATCCAAAAATTTCCCAAGTATAGATCCAAAAATTTCCCAAGTATAGATCGAAAAATTTCCCAAGTATAGATCCAAAAATTTCCCAAGTATAGATCGAAAAATATCCCAAGTATAGATACAAAAATTTCCCAAGTATAGATACAAAAATTTCCCAAGTAGAGATTCAAAAATTTCCCAAGTAGAGATTCAAAAATTTCCCAAGTAGAGATTCAAAAATTTCCCAAGTAGAGATTCAAAAATTTCCCAAGTAGAGATTCAAAAATTTCCCAAGTAGAGATTCAAAAATTTCCCTAGTAGCGATTCAAAAATTTCCCAAGTATAGATCCAAAAATTTCCCAAGTATAGATCCAAAAATTTCCCAAGTATAGATGCAAAAATTTCCCAAGTATACATCCAAAAATTTCCCAAGTAGAGATTCAAAAATTTCCCAAGTAGAGATTCAAAAATTTCCCAAGTAGAGAATCAAAAATTTCCCAAGTAGAGATTCAAAAATTTCCCAAGTAGCGATTCAAAAATTTTCCAAGTAGAGATTCAAAAATTTCCCAAGTAGAGATTCAAAAATTTCCCAAGTAGAGATTCAAAAATTTCCCAAGTAGAGATTAAAAATTTCCCAAGAAGAGATCCAAAAATTTCCCAAGTATAGATCCAAAAATTTCCCAAGTATAGATCCAAAAATTTCCCAAGTATAGATCGAAAAATTTCCCAAGTATAGATCCAAAAATTTCCCAAGTATAGATCGAAAAATTTCCCAAGTATATATCCAAAAATTTCCCAAGTATAGATCCAAAAATTTCCCAAGTATAGATCCAAAAATTTCCAGAGTATAGATCCAAAAATTTCCCATGAATGGATCCAAAAATTTCCCAAGTATAGATCCAAAAATTTCCCAAGTATATATCCAAAAATTTCCCAAGTATAGATCCAAAAATTTCCCAAGTAGAGATTCAAAATTTCCCAAGTAGAGATTCTAAAATTTCCCAAGTAGAGATCCAAAAATTTCCCAAGTATAGATCCAAAAATTTCCCAAGTATAGATCCAAAAATTTCCCAAGTAGAGATTCAAAAATTTCCCAAGTAGAGATTCAAAAATTTCCAAAGTTGAGATTCAAAAATTTCCCAAGTAGAGATTCAAAAATTTCCCAAGTATAGATCCAAAAACTTCCCAAGTAGAGATTCAAAAATTTCCCAAGTAGAGATTCTTAAATTTCCCAAGTAGAGATTCAAAAATTTCCCAAGTAGAGATTAAAAATTTACCCAGTAGAGATCCAAAAATTTCCCAAGTATAGATCGAAAAATTTCCCAAGTATAGATCCAAAAATTTCCCAAGTATAGATCGAAAAATATCCCAAGTATAGATACAAAAATTTCCCAAGTATAGATACAAAAATTTCCCAAGTAGAGATTCAAAAATTTCCCAAGTAGAGATTCAAAAATTTCCCAAGTAGAGATTCAAAAATTTCCCAAGTAGAGATTCAAAAATTTCCCAAGTAGAGATTCAAAAATTTCCCAAGTAGAGATTCAAAAATTTCCCAAGTAGAGATTCAAAAATTTCCCTAGTAGCGATTCAAAAATTTCCCAAGTATAGATCCAAAAATTTCCCAAGTATAGATCCAAAAATTTCCCAAGTATAGATGCAAAAATTTCCCAAGTATACATCGAAAAATTTCCCAAGTAGAGATTCAAAAATTTCCCAAGTAGAGATTCAAAAATTTCCCAAGTAGAGAATCAAAAATTTCCCAAGTAGAGATTCAAAAATTTCCCAAGTAGCGATTCAAAAATTTTCCAAGTAGAGATTCAAAAATTTCCCAAGTAGAGATTCAAAAATTTCCCAAGTAGAGATTCAAAAATTTCCCAAGTAGAGATTCAAAAATTTCCCAAGTAGAGATTAAAAATTTCCCAAGAAGAGATCCAAAAATTTCCCAAGTATAGATCCAAAAATTTCCCAAGTATAGATCCAAAAATTTCCCAAGTATAGATCGAAAAATTTCCCAAGTATAGATCCAAAAATTTCCCAAGTATAGATCGAAAAATTTCCCAAGTATATATCCAAAAATTTCCCAAGTATAGATCCAAAAATTTCCCAAGTATAGATCCAAAAATTTCCCAAGTATGGATCCAAAAATTTCCCAAGTATAGATTCAAAAATGTCCCAAGTATAGATCGAAAAATTTTCCAAGTATAGATCGAAAAATTTCCCAAGTATAGATCCAAAAATTTCCCAAGTAGAGATTCAAAAATTTCCCAAGTAGAGATTCAAAAATTTCCCAAGTAGAGAATCAAAAATTTCCCAAGTAGAGATCCAAAAATTTCAAAAGTATAGATCCAAAAATTTCCCAAGTATAGATCGAAAAATTTCCAGAGTATAGATCCAAAAATTTCCCATGAATAGATCCAAAAATTTCCCAAGTATAGATCCAAAAATTTCCCAAGTATATATCCAAAAATTTCCCAAGTATAGATCCAAAAATTTCCCAAGTAGAGATTCAAAATTTCCCAAGTAGAGATTCTAAAATTTCCCAAGTAGAGATCCAAAAATTTCCCAAGTATAGATCCAAAAATTTCCCAAGTATAGATCCAAAAATTTCCCAAGTATAGATCCAAAAATTTCCCAAGTAGAGATTCAAAAATTTCCTAAGTAGAGATTCAAAAATTTCCAAAGTAGAGATTCAAAAATTTCCAAGTAGAGATTCAAAAATTTCCCAAGTATAGATCCAAAAACTTCCCAAGTAGAGATTCAAAAATTTCCCAAGTAGAGATTCAAAAATTTCCCAAGTAGAGATTCAAAAATTTCCCAAGTAGAGATTAAAAATTTACCCAGTAGAGATCCAAAAATTTCCCAAGTATAGATCGAAAAATTTCCCAAGTATAGATCCAAAAATTTCCCAAGTATAGATCGAAAAATATCCCAAGTATAGATACAAAAATTTCCCAAGTATAGATCCAAAAATTTCCCAAGTAGAGATTCAAAAATTTCCCAAGTAGAGATTCAAAAATTTCCCAAGTAGAGATTCAAAAATTTCCCAAGTAGAGATTCAAAAATTTCCAAAGTAGAGATTCAAAAATTTCCCAAGTAGAGATTCAAAAATTTCCCAAGTAGAGACTCAAAAATTTCCCAAGTAGAGAATCAAAAATTTCCCAAGTATAGATCCAAAAATTTCCCAAGTATAGATCCAAAAATTTCCCAAGTATAGATCCAAAAATTTCCCAAGTATACATCCAGAAATTTCCCAAGTAGAGATTCAAAAATTTCCCAAGTAGAGATTCAAAAATTTCCCAAGTAGAGAATCAAAAATTTCCCAAGTAGAGATTCAAAAATTTCCCAAGTAGCGATTCAAAAATTTTCCAAGTAGAGATTCAAAAATTTCCCAAGTAGAGATTCAAAAATTTCCCAAGTAGAGATTCAAAAATTTCCCAAGTATTGATCCAAAAATTTCCCAAGTATAGATCCAAAAATTTCCCAAGTATAGATCGAAAAATTTCCCAAGTATAGATCCAAAAATTTCCCAAGTATAGATCGAAAAATTTCCCAAGTATATATCCAAAAATTTCCCAAGTATAGATCCAAAAATTTCCCAAGTATAGATCCAAAAATTTCCCAAGTATGGATCCAAAAATTTCCCAAGTATAGATTCAAAAATGTCCCAAGTATAGATCGAAAAATTTTCCAAGTATAGATCGAAAAATTTCCCAAGTATACATCCAAAAATTTCCCAAGTAGAGATTCAAAAATTTCCCAAGTAGAGATTCAAAAATTTCCCAAGTAGAGAATCAAAAATTTCCCAAGTAGAGATCCAAAAATTTCCCAAGTAGAGATTCAAAAATTTCCCAAGTAGCGATTCAAAAATTTCCCAAGTAGAGATTAAAAAATTTCCCAAGTAGATATTCAAAAATTTCCCAAGTAGAGATTCAAAAATTTCCCAAGTAGAGATTAAAAATTTCCCAAGAAGAGATCCAAAAATTTCCCAAGTATAGATCCAAAAATTTCCCAAGTATAGATCGAAAAATTTCCCAAGTATAGATCCAAAAATTTCCCAAGTATAAATCGAAAAATTTCCCAAGTATATATCCAAAAATTTTCCAAGTATAGATCCAAAAATTTCCCAAGTATAGATCCAAAAATTTCCCAAGTATGGATCCAAAAATTTCCCAAGTATAGATTCAAAAATGTCCCAAGTATAGATCGAAAAATTTTCCAAGTATAGATCGAAAAATTTTCCAAGTATAGATCCAAAAATTTCCCAAGTATAGATCCAAAAATTTCCCATGAATAGATCCAAAAATTTCCCAAGTATAGATCCAAAAATTTCCCAAGTATATATCCAAAAATTTCCCAAGTATAGATCCAAAAATTTCCCAAGTAGAGATTCAAAATTTCCCAAGTAGAGATTCTAAAATTTCCCAAGTAGAGATCCAAAAATTTTCCAAGTATAGATCCAAAAATTTCCCAAGTATAGATCCAAAAATTTCCCAAGTATAGATCCAAAAATTTCCCAAGTAGAGATTCAAAAATTTCCCAAGTAGAGATTCAAAAATTTCCAAAGTAGAGATTCAAAAATTTCCCAAGTAGAGATTCAAAAATTTCCCAAGTATAGATCCAAAAACTTCCCAAGTAGAGATTCAAAAATTTCCCAAGTAGAGATTCAAAAATTTCCCAAGTAGAGATTAAAAATTTACCAAGTAGAGATCCAAAAATTTCCCAAGTATAGATCGAAAAATTTCCCAAGTATAGATCCAAAAATTTCCCAAGTATAGATCGAAAAATATCCCAAGTATAGATACAAAAATTTCCCAAGTATAGATCCAAAAATTTCCCAAGTAGAGACTCAAAAATTTCTCAAGTAGAGATTCAAAAATTTCCCAAGTAGAGATTAAAAATTTACCAAGTAGAGATCCAAAAATTTCCCAAGTATAGATCGAAAAATTTCCCAAGTATAGATCCAAAAATTTCCCAAGTATAGATCGAAAAATATCCCAAGTATAGATACAAAAATTTCCCAAGTATAGATCCAAAAATTTCCCAAGTAGAGATTCAAAAATTTCCCAAGTAGAGATTCAAAAATTTCCCAAGTAGAGATTAAAAAATTTCCCAAGTATAGATCCAAAAATTTCCCAAGTAGAGATTCAAAAATTTCCCAAGTATAGATTCAAAAATTTCCCAAGTAGAGAATCAAAAATTTCCCAAGTAGAGATCCAAAAATTTCCCAAGTATAGATCCAAAAATTTCCCAAGTATAGATCCAAAAATTTCCCAAGTATACATCCAAAAATTTCCCAATTATAGATCGAAAAATTTCCCAAGTATAGTACGAAAAATTTCCCAAGTATAAATCCAAAAATTTCCCAAGTATAGATCGAAAAATTTCCCAAGTATAGATCCAAAAATTTCCCAAGTATACATCCAAAAATTTCCCAAGTATAGATCCAAAAATTTCCCAAGTATAGATCCAAAAATTTCCCAAGTATAGATCCAAAAATTTCCCAAGTATGGATCCAAAAATTTCCCAAGTATAGATTCAAAAATGTCCCAAGTATAGATCGAAAAATTTTCCAAGTATAGATCGAAAAATTTCCCAAGTATAGATCCAAAAATTTCCCAAGTACAGATTCAAAAATTTCCCAAGTAGAGATTCAAAAATTTCCCAAGTAGAGAATCAAAAATTTCCCATGTAGAGATCCAAAAATTTCCCAAGTATAGATCCTAAAATTTCCCAAGTATAGATCCAAAAATTTCCCAAGTATACATCCAAAAATTTCCCAAGTAGAGATTCAAAAATTTCATAAGTAGAGATTCAAAAATTTCCCAAGTAGAGAATCGAAAATTTCCCAAGTAGAGATTCAAAAATTTCCCAAGTAGCGATTCAAAAATTTCCCAAGTAGAGATTCAAAAATTTCCCAAGTAGAGATTCAAAAATTTCCCAAGTAGAGATTAAAAATTTCCCAAGTAGAGATCCAAAAATTTCCCAAGTATAGATCCAAAAATTTCCCAAGTATAGATCCAAAAATTTCCCAAGTATAGATCGAAAAATTTCCCAAGTATAGATCCAAAAATTTCCCAAGTATAGATCGAAAAATTTCCCAAGTATATATCCAAAAATTTCCCAAGTATACATCCAAAAATTTCCCAAGTATAGATCCAAAAATTTCCCAAGTATGGATCCAAAAATTTCCCAAGTATAGATTCAAAAATGTCCCAAGTATAGATCGAAAAATTTTCCAAGTATAGATCGAAAAATTTCCCAAGTATAGATCCAAAAATTTCCCAAGTAGAGATTCAAAAATTTCCCAAGTAGAGATTCGAAAATTTCCCAAGTAGAGAATCAAAAATTTCCCAAGTAGAGATCCAAAAATTTCCCAAGTATAGATCCAAAAATTTCCCAAGTATAGATCCAAAAATTTCCCAAGTATAGATCGAAAAATTTCCAGAGTATAGATCCAAAAATTTCCCATGAATAGATCCAAAAATTTCCCAAGTATAGATCCAAAAATTTCCCAAGTATATATCCAAAAATTTCCCAAGTATAGATCCAAAAATTTCCCAAGTAGAGATTCAAAATTTCCCAAGTAGAGATTCTAAAATTTCCCAAGAAGAGATCCAAAAATTTCCCAAGTATAGATCCAAAAATTTCCCAAGTATAGATCCAAAAATTTCCCAAGTATAGATCCAAAAATTTCCCAAGTAGAGATTCAAAAATTTCCCAAGTAGAGATTCAAAAATTTCCAAAGTAGAGATTCAAAAATTTCCCAAGTAGAGATTCAAAAATTTCCCAAGTATAGATCCAAAAACTTCCCAAGTAGAGATTCAAAAATTTCCCAAGTATAGATCCAAAAATTTACCCAGTAGAGATCCAAAAATTTCCCAAGTATAGATCGAAAAATTTCCCAAGTATAGATCCAAACATTTCCCAAGTATAGATCGAAAAATATCCCAAGTATAGATACAAAAATTTCCCAAGTATAGATCCAAAAATTTCCCAAGTAGAGATTCAAAAATTTCCCAAGTAGAGATTCAAAAATTTCCCAAGTAGAGATTCAAAAATTTCCCAAGTAGAGATTCAAAAATTTCCCTAGTAGCGATTCAAAAATTTCCCAAGTATAGATCCAAAAATTTCCCAAGTATAGATCGAAAAATTTCCCAAGTATAGATCCAAAAATTTCCCAAGTATGGATCCAAAAATTTCCCAAGTATAGATTCAAAAATGTCCCAAGTATAGATCGAAAAATTTTCCAAGTATAGATCGAAAAATTTCCCAAGTATAGATCCAAAATTTTCCCAAGTAGAGATTCAAAAATTTCCCAAGTAGAGATTCAAAAATTTCCCAAGTAGAGAATCAAAAATTTCCCAAGTAGAGATCCAAAAATTTCCCAAGTATAGATCCAAAAATTTCCCAAGTATAGATCCAAAAACTTCCCAAGTATAGATCGAAAAATTTCCAGAGTGTAGATCCAAAAATTTCCCATGAATAGATCCAAAAATTTCCCAAGTATAGATCCAAAAATTTCCCAAGTATATATCCAAAAATTTCCCAAGTATAGATCCAAAAATTTCCCAAGTAGAGATTCAAAATTTCCCAAGTAGAGATTCTAAAATTTCCCAAGTAGAGATCCAAAAATTTCCCAAGTATAGATCCAAAAATTTCCCAAGTATAGATCCAAAAATTTCCCAAGTATAGATCCAAAAATTTCCCAAGTAGAGATTCAAAAATTTACCAAGTAGAGATTCAAAAATTTCCAAAGTAGAGATTCAAAAATTTCCAAGTAGAGATTCAAAAATTTCCCAAGTATAGATCCAAAAACTTCCCAAGTAGAGATTCAAAAATTTCCCAAGTAGAGATTCAAAAATTTCCCAAGTAGAGATTCAAAAATTTCCCAAGTAGAGATTAAAAATTTACCCAGTAGAGATCCAAAAATTTCCCAAGTATAGATCGAAAAATTTCCCAAGTATAGATCCAAAAATTTCCCAAGTATAGATCGAAAAATATCCCAAGTATAGATACAAAAATTTCCCAAGTATAGATCCAAAAATTTCCCAAGTAGAGATTCAAAAATTTCCCAAGTAGAGATTCAAAAATTTCCCAAGTAGAGATTCAAAAATTTCCCAAGTAGAGATTCAAAAATTTCCCAAGTAGAGAATCAAAAATTTCCCAAGTAGAGATCCAAAAATTTCCCAAGTATAGATCCAAAAATTTCCCAAGTATAGATCCAAAAATTTCCCAAGTATAGATCGAAAAATTTCCAGAGTATAGATCCAAAAATTTCCCATGAATAGATCCAAAAATTTCCCAAGTATAGATCCAAAAATTTCCCAAGTATATATCCAAAAATTTCCCAAGTATAGATCCAAAAATTTCCCAAGTAGAGATTCAAAATTTCCCATGAATAGATCCAAAAATTTCCTAAGTATAGATCCAAAAATTTCCCAAGTATAGATCCAAAAACTTCAAAAGTATAGATCCAAAAAATTCCCAAGTATAGATCGAAAAATTTCCCAAGTATAGTACGAAAAATTTCCCAAGTATAGATCCAAAAATTTCCCAAGTATAGATCCAAAAATTTCCCAAGTATAGATCCAAAAATTTCCCAAGTATAGATCCAAAAATTTCCCAAGTATAGATCCAAAAATTTCCCAAGTATAGATCCAAAAATTTCCCAAGTAGAGATTCAAAAATTTCCCAAGTAGAGATTCAAAAATTTCCAAAGTAGAGATTCAAAAATTTCCAAGTAGAGATTCAAAAATTTCCCAAGTATAGATCAAAAAACTTCCCAAGTAGAGATTCAAAAATTTCCCAAGTAGAGATTCAAAAATTTCCCAAGTAGAGATTCAAAAATTTCCCAAGTAGAGATTAAAAATTTACCCAGTAGAGATCCAAAAATTTCCCAAGTATAGATCGAAAAATTTCCCAAGTATAGATCCAAAAATTTCCCAAGTATAGATCGAAAAATATCCCAAGTATAGATACAAATATTTCCCAAGTATAGATCCAAAAATTTCCCAAGTAGAGATTCAAAAATTTCCCAAGTAGAGATTCAAAAATTTCGAAAGTAGAGATTCAAAAATTTCCCAAGTAGAGATTCAAAAATTTCCCAAGTAGAGATTCAAAAATTTCCCAAGTAGAGAATCAAAAATTTCCCAAGTAGAGATTCAAAAATTTCCCAAGTAGAGATTCAAAAATTTCCCAAGTAGAGATTCAAAAATTTCCCAAGTAGAGATTAAAAATTTACCAAGTAGAGATCCAAAAATTTCCCAAGTATAGATCGAAAAATTTCCCAAGTATAGATCCAAAAATTTCCCAAGTATAGATCGAAAAATTTCCCAAGTATAGATCCAAAAATTTCCCAAGTATAGATCCAAAAATTTCCCAAGAATAGATCCAAAAATTTCCCAAGTATAGATCCAAAAATTTCCCAAGTATAGATCCAAAAATTTCCCAAGTATAGATCCAAAAATTTCCCTAGTATAGATCCAAAAATTTCCCAAGTAGAGATTCAAAAATTTCCCAAGTAGAGATTCAAAAATTTCCCAAGTAGAGATTAAAAATTTACCAAGTAGAGATCCAAAAATTTCCCAAGTATAGATCGAAAAATTTTCCAAGTATAGATCCAAAAATTTCCCAAGTATAGATCGAAAAATTTCCCAAGTATAGATCCAAAAATTTCCCAAGTATAGATCCAAAAATTTCCCAAGAATAGATCCAAAAATTTCCCAAGTATAGATCCAAAAGTTTCCCAAGTATAGATCCAAATATTTCCCAAGTATAGATCCAAAAATTTCCCTAGTATAGATCCAAAAATTTCCCAAGTAGAGATTCAAAAATTTCCCAAGTAGAGATTCAAAAATTTCCCAAGTAGAGATTCAAAAATTTCCCAAGTAGAGATTCAAAAATTTCCCAAGTAGAGATTCAAAAATTTCCCAAGTAGAGATTCAAAAATTTCCCTAGTAGCGATTCAAAAATTTCCCAAGTATAGATCCAAAAATTTCCCAAGTATAGATCGAAAAATTTCCCAAGTATATATCCAAAAATTTCCCAAGTATAGATCCAAAAATTTCCCAAGTATAGATCCAAAAATTTCCCAAGTATGGATCCAAAAATTTCCCAAGTATAGATTCAAAAATGCCCCAAGTATAGATCGAAAAATTTTCCAAGTATAGATCGAAAAATTTCCCAAGTATAGATCCAAAAATTTCCCAAGTAGAGATTCAAAAATTTCCCAAGTAGAGATTCAAAAATTTCCCAAGTAGAGAATCAAAAATTTCCCAAGTAGAGATCCAAAAATTTCCCAAGTATAGATCCAAAAATTTCCCAAGTATAGATCCAAAAATTTCCCAAGTATAGATCGAAAAATTTCCAGAGTATAGATCCAAAAATTTCCCATGAATAGATCCAAAAATTTCCCAAGTATAGATCCAAAAATTTCCCAAGTATATATCCAAAAATTTCCCAAATATAGATCCAAAAATTTCCCAAGTAGAGATTCAAAATTTCCCAAGTAGAGATTCTAAAATTTCCCAAGTAGAGATCCAAAAATTTCCCAAGTATAGATCCAAAAATTTCCCAAGTATAGATCCAAAAATTTCCCAAGTATAGATCCAAAAATTTCCCAAGTAGAGATTCAAAAATTTCCCAAGTAGAGATTCAAAAATTTCCAAAGTAGAGATTCAAAAATTTCCAAGTAGATATTCAAAAATTTCCCAAGTATAGATCCAAAAACTTCCCAAGTAGAGATTCAAAAATTTCCCAAGTAGAGATTCAAAAATTTCCCAAGTAGAGATTCAAAAATTTCCCAAGTAGAGATTAAAAATTTACCCAGTAGAGATCCAAAAATTTCCCAAGTATAGATCGAAAAATTTCCCAAGTATAGATCCAAAAATTTCCCAAGTATAGATCGAAAAATATCCCAAGTATAGATACAAAAATTTCCCAAGTATAGATCCAAAAATTTCCCAAGTAGAGATTCAAAAATTTCCCAAGTAGAGATTCAAAAATTTCCCAAGTAGAGATTCAAAAATTTCCCAAGTAGAGATTCAAAAATTTCCCAAGTAGAGATTCAAAAATTTCCCTAGTAGCGATTCAAAAATTTCCCAAGTAGAGATTCAAAAATTTCCCAAGTAGAGATTCAAAAATTTCCCAAGTAGCGATTCAAAAATTTCCCAAGTAGAGATTCAAAAATTTCCCAAGTAGAGATTCAAAAATTTCCCAAGTAGAGATTCAAAAATTTCCCAAGTAGAGATTAAAAATTTACCAAGTAGAGATCCAAAAATTTCCCAAGTATAGATCGAAAAATTTTCCAAGTATAGATCCAAAAATTTCCCAAGTATAGATCGAAAAATTTCCCAAGTATAGATCCAAAAATTTCCCAAGTATAGATCCAAAAATTTCCCAAGAATAGATCCAAAAATTTCCCAGGTATAGATCCAAAAATTTCCCAAGTATAGATCCAAATATTTCCCAAGTATAGATCCAAAAATTTCCCTAGTATAGATCCAAAAATTTCCCAAGTAGAGATTCAAAAATTTCCCAAGTAGAGATTCAAAAATTTTCCAAGTAGAGATTCAAAAATTTCCCAAGTAGAGATTCAAAAATTTCCCAAGTAGAGATTCAAAAATTTCCCAAGTAGAGATTCAAAAATTTCCCTAGTAGCGATCCAAAAATTTCCCAAGTATAGATCGAAAAATTTCCCAAGTATAGATCCAAAGATTTCCCAAGTATAGATCCAAAAATTTCCCAAGAATAGATCCAAAAATTTCCCAAGTATAGATCCAAAAATTTCCCAAGTATAGATCCAAAAATTTCCCAAGTATAGATCCAAAAATTTCCCTAGTATAGATCCAAAAATTTCCCAAGTAGAGATTCAAAAATTTCCCAAGTAGAGATTCTTAAATTTCCCAAGTAGAGATTCAAAAATTTCCCAAGTAGAGATTAAAAATTTACCCAGTAGAGATCCAAAAATTTCCCAAGTATAGATCGAAAAATTTCCCAAGTATAGATCCAAAAATTTCCCAAGTATAGATCGAAAAATATCCCAAGTATAGATACAAAAATTTCCCAAGTATAGATACAAAAATTTCCCAAGTAGAGATTCAAAAATTTCCCAAGTAGAGATTCAAAAATTTCCCAAGTAGAGATTCAAAAATTTCCCAAGTAGAGATTCAAAAATTTCCCAAGTAGAGATTCAAAAATTTCCCAAGTAGAGATTCAAAAATTTCCCAAGTAGAGATTCAAAAATTTCCCTAGTAGCGATTCAAAAATTTCCCAAGTATAGATCCAAAAATTTCCCAAGTATAGATCCAAAAATTTCCCAAGTATAGATGCAAAAATTTCCCAAGTATACATCCAAAAATTTCCCAAGTAGAGATTCAAAAATTTCCCAAGTAGAGATTCAAAAATTTCCCAAGTAGAGAATCAAAAATTTCCCAAGTAGAGATTCAAAAATTTCCCAAGTAGCGATTCAAAAATTTTCCAAGTAGAGATTCAAAAATTTCCCAAGTAGAGATTCAAAAATTTCCCAAGTAGAGATTCAAAAATTTCCCAAGTAGAGATTAAAAATTTCCCAAGAAGAGATCCAAAAATTTCCCAAGTATAGATCCAAAAATTTCCCAAGTATAGATCCAAAAATTTCCCAAGTATAGATCGAAAAATTTCCCAAGTATAGATCCAAAAATTTCCCAAGTATAGATCGAAAAATTTCCCAAGTATATATCCAAAAATTTCCCAAGTATAGATCCAAAAATTTCCCAAGTATAGATCCAAAAATTTCCAGAGTATAGATCCAAAAATTTCCCATGAATGGATCCAAAAATTTCCCAAGTATAGATCCAAAAATTTCCCAAGTATATATCCAAAAATTTCCCAAGTATAGATCCAAAAATTTCCCAAGTAGAGATTCAAAATTTCCCAAGTAGAGATTCTAAAATTTCCCAAGTAGAGATCCAAAAATTTCCCAAGTATAGATCCAAAAATTTCCCAAGTATAGATCCAAAAATTTCCCAAGTAGAGATTCAAAAATTTCCCAAGTAGAGATTCAAAAATTTCCAAAGTTGAGATTCAAAAATTTCCCAAGTAGAGATTCAAAAATTTCCCAAGTATAGATCCAAAAACTTCCCAAGTAGAGATTCAAAAATTTCCCAAGTAGAGATTCTTAAATTTCCCAAGTAGAGATTCAAAAATTTCCCAAGTAGAGATTAAAAATTTACCCAGTAGAGATCCAAAAATTTCCCAAGTATAGATCGAAAAATTTCCCAAGTATAGATCCAAAAATTTCCCAAGTATAGATCGAAAAATATCCCAAGTATAGATACAAAAATTTCCCAAGTATAGATACAAAAATTTCCCAAGTAGAGATTCAAAAATTTCCCAAGTAGAGATTCAAAAATTTCCCAAGTAGAGATTCAAAAATTTCCCAAGTAGAGATTCAAAAATTTCCCAAGTAGAGATTCAAAAATTTCCCAAGTAGAGATTCAAAAATTTCCCAAGTAGAGATTCAAAAATTTCCCTAGTAGCGATTCAAAAATTTCCCAAGTATAGATCCAAAAATTTCCCAAGTATAGATCCAAAAATTTCCCAAGTATAGATGCAAAAATTTCCCAAGTATACATCGAAAAATTTCCCAAGTAGAGATTCAAAAATTTCCCAAGTAGAGATTCAAAAATTTCCCAAGTAGAGAATCAAAAATTTCCCAAGTAGAGATTCAAAAATTTCCCAAGTAGCGATTCAAAAATTTTCCAAGTAGAGATTCAAAAATTTCCCAAGTAGAGATTCAAAAATTTCCCAAGTAGAGATTCAAAAATTTCCCAAGTAGAGATTCAAAAATTTCCCAAGTAGAGATTAAAAATTTCCCAAGAAGAGATCCAAAAATTTCCCAAGTATAGATCCAAAAATTTCCCAAGTATAGATCCAAAAATTTCCCAAGTATAGATCGAAAAATTTCCCAAGTATAGATCCAAAAATTTCCCAAGTATAGATCGAAAAATTTTCCAAGTATAGATCGAAAAATTTCCCAAGTATATATCCAAAAATTTCCCAAGTATAGATCGAAAAATTTTCCAAGTATAGATCGAAAAATTTCCCAAGTATAGATCCAAAAATTTCCCAAGTAGAGATTCAAAAATTTCCCAAGTAGAGATTCAAAAATTTCCCAAGTAGAGAATCAAAAATTTCCCAAGTAGAGATCCAAAAATTTCAAAAGTATAGATCCAAAAATTTCCCAAGTATAGATCGAAAAATTTCCAGAGTATAGATCCAAAAATTTCCCATGAATAGATCCAAAAATTTCCCAAGTATAGATCCAAAAATTTCCCAAGTATATATCCAAAAATTTCCCAAGTATAGATCCAAAAATTTCCCAAGTAGAGATTCAAAATTTCCCAAGTAGAGATTCTAAAATTTCCCAAGTAGAGATCCAAAAATTTCCCAAGTATAGATCCAAAAATTTCCCAAGTATAGATCCAAAAATTTCCCAAGTATAGATCCAAAAATTTCCCAAGTAGAGATTCAAAAATTTCCTAAGTAGAGATTCAAAAATTTCCAAAGTAGAGATTCAAAAATTTCCAAGTAGAGATTCAAAAATTTCCCAAGTATAGATCCAAAAACTTCCCAAGTAGAGATTCAAAAATTTCCCAAGTAGAGATTCAAAAATTTCCCAAGTAGAGATTCAAAAATTTCCCAAGTAGAGATTAAAAATTTACCCAGTAGAGATCCAAAAATTTCCCAAGTATAGATCGAAAAATTTCCCAAGTATAGATCCAAAAATTTCCCAAGTATAGATCGAAAAATATCCCAAGTATAGATACAAAAATTTCCCAAGTATAGATCCAAAAATTTCCCAAGTAGAGATTCAAAAATTTCCCAAGTAGAGATTCAAAAATTTCCCAAGTAGAGATTCAAAAATTTCCCAAGTAGAGATTCAAAAATTTCCAAAGTAGAGATTCAAAAATTTCCCAAGTAGAGATTCAAAAATTTCCCAAGTAGAGATTCAAAAATTTCCCAAGTAGAGAATCAAAAATTTCCCAAGTATAGATCCAAAAATTTCCCAAGTATAGATCCAAAAATTTCCCAAGTATAGATCCAAAAATTTCCCAAGTATACATCCAGAAATTTCCCAAGTAGAGATTCAAAAATTTCCCAAGTAGAGATTCAAAAATTTCCCAAGTAGAGAATCAAAAATTTCCCAAGTAGAGATTCAAAAATTTCCCAAGTAGCGATTCAAAAATTTTCCAAGTAGAGATTCAAAAATTTCCCAAGTAGAGATTCAAAAATTTCCCAAGTAGAGATTCAAAAATTTCCCAAGTATTGATCCAAAAATTTCCCAAGTATAGATCCAAAAATTTCCCAAGTATAGATCGAAAAATTTCCCAAGTATAGATCCAAAAATTTCCCAAGTATAGATCGAAAAATTTCCCAAGTATATATCCAAAAATTTCCCAAGTATAGATCCAAAAATTTCCCAAGTATAGATCCAAAAATTTCCCAAGTATGGATCCAAAAATTTCCCAAGTATAGATTCAAAAATGTCCCAAGTATAGATCGAAAAATTTTCCAAGTATAGATCGAAAAATTTCCCAAGTATACATCCAAAAATTTCCCAAGTAGAGATTCAAAAATTTCCCAAGTAGAGATTCAAAAATTTCCCAAGTAGAGAATCAAAAATTTCCCAAGTAGAGATCCAAAAATTTCCCAAGTAGAGATTCAAAAATTTCCCAAGTAGCGATTCAAAAATTTCCCAAGTAGAGATTAAAAAATTTCCCAAGTAGATATTCAAAAATTTCCCAAGTAGAGATTCAAAAATTTCCCAAGTAGAGATTAAAAATTTCCCAAGAAGAGATCCAAAAATTTCCCAAGTATAGATCCAAAAATTTCCCAAGTATAGATCGAAAAATTTCCCAAGTATAGATCCAAAAATTTCCCAAGTATAAATCGAAAAATTTCCCAAGTATATATCCAAAAATTTTCCAAGTATAGATCCAAAAATTTCCCAAGTATAGATCCAAAAATTTCCCAAGTATGGATCCAAAAATTTCCCAAGTATAGATTCAAAAATGTCCCAAGTATAGATCGAAAAATTTTCCAAGTATAGATCGAAAAATTTTCCAAGTATAGATCCAAAAATTTCCCAAGTATAGATCCAAAAATTTCCCATGAATAGATCCAAAAATTTCCCAAGTATAGATCCAAAAATTTCCCAAGTATATATCCAAAAATTTCCCAAGTATAGATCCAAAAATTTCCCAAGTAGAGATTCAAAATTTCCCAAGTAGAGATTCTAAAATTTCCCAAGTAGAGATCCAAAAATTTTCCAAGTATAGATCCAAAAATTTCCCAAGTATAGATCCAAAAATTTCCCAAGTATAGATCCAAAAATTTCCCAAGTAGAGATTCAAAAATTTCCCAAGTAGAGATTCAAAAATTTCCAAAGTAGAGATTCAAAAATTTCCCAAGTAGAGATTCAAAAATTTCCCAAGTATAGATCCAAAAACTTCCCAAGTAGAGATTCAAAAATTTCCCAAGTAGAGATTCAAAAATTTCCCAAGTAGAGATTAAAAATTTACCAAGTAGAGATCCAAAAATTTCCCAAGTATAGATCGAAAAATTTCCCAAGTATAGATCCAAAAATTTCCCAAGTATAGATCGAAAAATATCCCAAGTATAGATACAAAAATTTCCCAAGTATAGATCCAAAAATTTCCCAAGTAGAGACTCAAAAATTTCTCAAGTAGAGATTCAAAAATTTCCCAAGTAGAGATTAAAAATTTACCAAGTAGAGATCCAAAAATTTCCCAAGTATAGATCGAAAAATTTCCCAAGTATAGATCCAAAAATTTCCCAAGTATAGATCGAAAAATATCCCAAGTATAGATACAAAAATTTCCCAAGTATAGATCCAAAAATTTCCCAAGTAGAGATTCAAAAATTTCCCAAGTAGAGATTCAAAAATTTCCCAAGTAGAGATTCAAAAATTTCCCAAGTATAGATCCAAAAATTTCCCAAGTAGAGATTCAAAAATTTCCCAAGTATAGATTCAAAAATTTCCCAAGTAGAGAATCAAAAATTTCCCAAGTAGAGATCCAAAAATTTCCCAAGTATAGATCCAAAAATTTCCCAAGTATAGATCCAAAAATTTCCCAAGTATACATCCAAAAATTTCCCAATTATAGATCGAAAAATTTCCCAAGTATAGTACGAAAAATTTCCCAAGTATAAATCCAAAAATTTCCCAAGTATAGATCGAAAAATTTCCCAAGTATAGATCCAAAAATTTCCCAAGTATACATCCAAAAATTTCCCAAGTATAGATCCAAAAATTTCCCAAGTATAGATCCAAAACTTTCCCAAGTATAGATCCAAAAATTTCCCAAGTATGGATCCAAAAATTTCCCAAGTATAGATTCAAAAATGTCCCAAGTATAGATTCAAAAATGTCCCAAGTATAGATCGAAAAATTTTCCAAGTATAGATCGAAAAATTTCCCAAGTATAGATCCAAAAATTTCCCAAGTACAGATTCAAAAATTTCCCAAGTAGAGATTCAAAAATTTCCCAAGTAGAGAATCAAAAATTTCCCATGTAGAGATCCAAAAATTTCCCAAGTATAGATCCTAAAATTTCCCAAGTATAGATCCAAAAATTTCCCAAGTATACATCCAAAAATTTCCCAAGTAGAGATTCAAAAATTTCATAAGTAGAGATTCAAAAATTTCCCAAGTAGAGAATCGAAAATTTCCCAAGTAGAGATTCAAAAATTTCCCAAGTAGCGATTCAAAAATTTCCCAAGTAGAGATTCAAAAATTTCCCAAGTAGAGATTCAAAAATTTCCCAAGTAGAGATTAAAAATTTCCCAAGTAGAGATCCAAAAATTTCCCAAGTATAGATCCAAAAATTTCCCAAGTATAGATCCAAAAATTTCCCAAGTATAGATCGAAAAATTTCCCAAGTATAGATCCAAAAATTTCCCAAGTATAGATCGAAAAATTTCCCAAGTATATATCCAAAAATTTCCCAAGTATAGATCCAAAAATTTCCCAAGTATAGATCCAAAAATTTCCCAAGTATGGATCCAAAAATTTCCCAAGTATAGATTCAAAAATGTCCCAAGTATAGATCGAAAAATTTTCCAAGTATAGATCGAAAAATTTCCCAAGTATAGATCCAAAAATTTCCCAAGTAGAGATTCAAAAATTTCCCAAGTAGAGATTCGAAAATTTCCCAAGTAGAGAATCAAAAATTTCCCAAGTAGAGATCCAAAAATTTCCCAAGTATAGATCCAAAAATTTCCCAAGTATAGATCCAAAAATTTCCCAAGTATAGATCGAAAAATTTCCAGAGTATAGATCCAAAAATTTCCCATGAATAGATCCAAAAATTTCCCAAGTATAGATCCAAAAATTTCCCAAGTATATATCCAAAAATTTCCCAAGTATAGATCCAAAAATTTCCCAAGTAGAGATTCAAAATTTCCCAAGTAGAGATTCTAAAATTTCCCAAGTAGAGATCCAAAAATTTCCCAAGTATAGATCCAAAAATTTCCCAAGTATAGATCCAAAAATTTCCCAAGTATAGATCCAAAAATTTCCCAAGTAGAGATTCAAAAATTTCCCAAGTAGAGATTCAAAAATTTCCAAAGTAGAGATTCAAAAATTTCCCAAGTAGAGATTCAAAAATTTCCCAAGTATAGATCCAAAAACTTCCCAAGTAGAGATTCAAAAATTTCCCAAGTATAGATCCAAAAATTTACCCAGTAGAGATCCAAAAATTTCCCAAGTATAGATCGAAAAATTTCCCAAGTATAGATCCAAACATTTCCCAAGTATAGATCGAAAAATATCCCAAGTATAGATACAAAAATTTCCCAAGTATAGATCCAAAAATTTCCCAAGTAGAGATTCAAAAATTTCCCAAGTAGAGATTCAAAAATTTCCCAAGTAGAGATTCAAAAATTTCCCAAGTAGAGATTCAAAAATTTCCCTAGTAGCGATTCAAAAATTTCCCAAGTATAGATCCAAAAATTTCCCAAGTATAGATCGAAAAATTTCCCAAGTATAGATCCAAAAATTTCCCAAGTATGGATCCAAAAATTTCCCAAGTATAGATTCAAAAATGTCCCAAGTATAGATCGAAAAATTTTCCAAGTATAGATCGAAAAATTTCCCAAGTATAGATCCAAAATTTTCCCAAGTAGAGATTCAAAAATTTCCCAAGTAGAGATTCAAAAATTTCCCAAGTAGAGAATCAAAAATTTCCCAAGTAGAGATCCAAAAATTTCCCAAGTATAGATCCAAAAATTTCCCAAGTATAGATCCAAAAACTTCCCAAGTATAGATCGAAAAATTTCCAGAGTGTAGATCCAAAAATTTCCCATGAATAGATCCAAAAATTTCCCAAGTATAGATCCAAAAATTTCCCAAGTATATATCCAAAAATTTCCCAAGTATAGATCCAAAAATTTCCCAAGTAGAGATTCAAAATTTCCCAAGTAGAGATTCTAAAATTTCCCAAGTAGAGATCCAAAAATTTCCCAAGTATAGATCCAAAAATTTCCCAAGTATAGATCCAAAAATTTCCCAAGTATAGATCCAAAAATTTCCCAAGTAGAGATTCAAAAATTTACCAAGTAGAGATTCAAAAATTTCCAAAGTAGAGATTCAAAAATTTCCAAGTAGAGATTCAAAAATTTCCCAAGTATAGATCCAAAAACTTCCCAAGTAGAGATTCAAAAATTTCCCAAGTAGAGATTCAAAAATTTCCCAAGTAGAGATTCAAAAATTTCCCAAGTAGAGATTAAAAATTTACCCAGTAGAGATCCAAAAATTTCCCAAGTATAGATCGAAAAATTTCCCAAGTATAGATCCAAAAATTTCCCAAGTATAGATCGAAAAATATCCCAAGTATAGATACAAAAATTTCCCAAGTATAGATCCAAAAATTTCCCAAGTAGAGATTCAAAAATTTCCCAAGTAGAGATTCAAAAATTTCCCAAGTAGAGATTCAAAAATTTCCCAAGTAGAGATTCAAAAATTTCCCAAGTAGAGAATCAAAAATTTCCCAAGTAGAGATCCAAAAATTTCCCAAGTATAGATCCAAAAATTTCCCAAGTATAGATCCAAAAATTTCCCAAGTATAGATCGAAAAATTTCCAGAGTATAGATCCAAAAATTTCCCATGAATAGATCCAAAAATTTCCCAAGTATAGATCCAAAAATTTCCCAAGTATATATCCAAAAATTTCCCAAGTATAGATCCAAAAATTTCCCAAGTAGAGATTCAAAATTTCCCAAGTAGAGATTCTAAAATTTCCCAAGTAGAGATCCAAAAATTTCCCAAGTATAGATCCAAAAATTTCCCAAGTATAGATCCAAAAATTTCCCAAGTATAGATCCAAAAATTTCCCAAGTAGAGATTCAAAAATTTCCCAAGTAGAGATTCAAAAATTTCCAAAGTAGAGATTCAAAAATTTCCAAGTAGAGATTCAAAAATTTCCCAAGTATAGATCAAAAAACTTCCCAAGTAGAGATTCAAAAATTTCCCAAGTAGAGATTCAAAAATTTCCCAAGTAGAGATTCAAAAATTTCCCAAGTAGAGATTCAAAAATTTCCCAAGTAGAGATTAAAAATTTACCCAGTAGAGATCCAAAAATTTCCCAAGTATAGATCGAAAAATTTCCCAAGTATAGATCCAAAAATTTCCCAAGTATAGATCGAAAAATATCCCAAGTATAGATACAAATATTTCCCAAGTATAGATCCAAAAATTTCCCAAGTAGAGATTCAAAAATTTCCCAAGTAGAGATTCAAAAATTTCCCAAGTAGAGATTCAAAAATTTCCCAAGTAGAGATTCAAAAATTTCCCAAGTAGAGATTCAAAAATTTCCCAAGTAGAGAATCAAAAATTTCCCAAGTAGAGATTCAAAAATTTCCCAAGTAGAGATTCAAAAATTTCCCAAGTAGAGATTCAAAAATTTCCCAAGTAGAGATTAAAAATTTACCAAGTAGAGATCCAAAAATTTCCCAAGTATAGATCGAAAAATTTCCCAAGTATAGATCCAAAAATTTCCCAAGTATAGATCGAAAAATTTCCCAAGTATAGATCCAAAAATTTCCCAAGTATAGATCCAAAAATTTCCCAAGAATAGATCCAAAAATTTCCCAAGTATAGATCCAAAAATTTCCCAAGTATAGATCCAAAAATTTCCCAAGTATAGATCCAAAAATTTCCCTAGTATAGATCCAAAAATTTCCCAAGTAGAGATTCAAAAATTTCCCAAGTAGAGATTCAAAAATTTCCCAAGTAGAGATTAAAAATTTACCAAGTAGAGATCCAAAAATTTCCCAAGTATAGATCGAAAAATTTTCCAAGTATAGATCCAAAAATTTCCCAAGTATAGATCGAAAAATTTCCCAAGTATAGATCCAAAAATTTCCCAAGTATAGATCCAAAAATTTCCCAAGAATAGATCCAAAAATTTCCCAAGTATAGATCCAAAAGTTTCCCAAGTATAGATCCAAATATTTCCCAAGTATAGATCCAAAAATTTCCCTAGTATAGATCCAAAAATTTCCCAAGTAGAGATTCAAAAATTTCCCAAGTAGAGATTCAAAAATTTCCCAAGTAGAGATTCAAAAATTTCCCAAGTAGAGATTCAAAAATTTCCCAAGTAGAGATTCAAAAATTTCCCAAGTAGAGATTCAAAAATTTCCCTAGTAGCGATTCAAAAATTTCCCAAGTATAGATCCAAAAATTTCCCAAGTATAGATCGAAAAATTTCCCAAGTATATATCCAAAAATTTCCCAAGTATAGATCCAAAAATTTCCCAAGTATAGATCCAAAAATTTCCCAAGTATGGATCCAAAAATTTCCCAAGTATAGATTCAAAAATGCCCCAAGTATAGATCGAAAAATTTTCCAAGTATAGATCGAAAAATTTCCCAAGTATAGATCCAAAAATTTCCCAAGTAGAGATTCAAAAATTTCCCAAGTAGAGATTCAAAAATTTCCCAAGTAGAGAATCAAAAATTTCCCAAGTAGAGATCCAAAAATTTCCCAAGTATAGATCCAAAAATTTCCCAAGTATAGATCCAAAAATTTCCCAAGTATAGATCGAAAAATTTCCAGAGTATAGATCCAAAAATTTCCCATGAATAGATCCAAAAATTTCCCAAGTATAGATCCAAAAATTTCCCAAGTATATATCCAAAAATTTCCCAAATATAGATCCAAAAATTTCCCAAGTAGAGATTCAAAATTTCCCAAGTAGAGATTCTAAAATTTCCCAAGTAGAGATCCAAAAATTTCCCAAGTATAGATCCAAAAATTTCCCAAGTATAGATCCAAAAATTTCCCAAGTATAGATCCAAAAATTTCCCAAGTAGAGATTCAAAAATTTCCCAAGTAGAGATTCAAAAATTTCCAAAGTAGAGATTCAAAAATTTCCAAGTAGATATTCAAAAATTTCCCAAGTATAGATCCAAAAACTTCCCAAGTAGAGATTCAAAAATTTCCCAAGTAGAGATTCAAAAATT
Source organism: Odiellus spinosus (assembly GCA_963920705.1). Taxonomy (NCBI): domain Eukaryota; kingdom Metazoa; phylum Arthropoda; class Arachnida; order Opiliones; family Phalangiidae; genus Odiellus; species Odiellus spinosus. The sequence goes on along the minus strand of CAWUCO010000219.1, from coordinate 252,368 downwards.
TCCCAAGTAGAGATTCAAAAATTTCCCAAGTAGAGATTAAAAATTTACCCAGTAGAGATCCAAAAATTTCCCAAGTATAGATCGAAAAATTTCCCAAGTATAGATCCAAAAATTTCCCAAGTATAGATCGAAAAATATCCCAAGTATAGATACAAAAATTTCCCAAGTATAGATCCAAAAATTTCCCAAGTAGAGATTCAAAAATTTCCCAAGTAGAGATTCAAAAATTTCCCAAGTAGAGATTCAAAAATTTCCCAAGTAGAGATTCAAAAATTTCCCAAGTAGAGATTCAAAAATTTCCCTAGTAGCGATTCAAAAATTTCCCAAGTAGAGATTCAAAAATTTCCCAAGTAGAGATTCAAAAATTTCCCAAGTAGCGATTCAAAAATTTCCCAAGTAGAGATTCAAAAATTTCCCAAGTAGAGATTCAAAAATTTCCCAAGTAGAGATTCAAAAATTTCCCAAGTAGAGATTAAAAATTTACCAAGTAGAGATCCAAAAATTTCCCAAGTATAGATCGAAAAATTTTCCAAGTATAGATCCAAAAATTTCCCAAGTATAGATCGAAAAATTTCCCAAGTATAGATCCAAAAATTTCCCAAGTATAGATCCAAAAATTTCCCAAGAATAGATCCAAAAATTTCCCAGGTATAGATCCAAAAATTTCCCAAGTATAGATCCAAATATTTCCCAAGTATAGATCGAAAAATATCCCAAGTATAGATACAAAAATTTCCCAAGTATAGATCCAAAAATTTCCCAAGTAGAGATTCAAAAATTTCCCAAGTAGAGATTCAAAAATTTCCCAAGTAGAGATTCAAAAATTTCCCAAGTAGAGATTCAAAAATTTCCCAAGTAGAGATTCAAAAATTTCCCTAGTAGCGATTCAAAAATTTCCCAAGTAGAGATTCAAAAATTTCCCAAGTAGAGATTCAAAAATTTCCCAAGTAGCGATTCAAAAATTTCCCAAGTAGAGATTCAAAAATTTCCCAAGTAGAGATTCAAAAATTTCCCAAGTAGAGATTCAAAAATTTCCCAAGTAGAGATTAAAAATTTACCAAGTAGAGATCCAAAAATTTCCCAAGTATAGATCGAAAAATTTTCCAAGTATAGATCCAAAAATTTCCCAAGTATAGATCGAAAAATTTCCCAAGTATAGATCCAAAAATTTCCCAAGTATAGATCCAAAAATTTCCCAAGAATAGATCCAAAAATTTCCCAGGTATAGATCCAAAAATTTCCCAAGTATAGATCCAAATATTTCCCAAGTATAGATCCAAAAATTTCCCTAGTATAGATCCAAAAATTTCCCAAGTAGAGATTCAAAAATTTCCCAAGTAGAGATTCAAAAATTTTCCAAGTAGAGATTCAAAAATTTCCCAAGTAGAGATTCAAAAATTTCCCAAGTAGAGATTCAAAAATTTCCCAAGTAGAGATTCAAAAATTTCCCTAGTAGCGATCCAAAAATTTCCCAAGTATAGATCGAAAAATTTCCCAAGTATAGATCCAAAGATTTCCCAAGTATAGATCCAAAAATTTCCCAAGAATAGATCCAAAAATTTCCCAAGTATAGATCCAAAAATTTCCCAAGTATAGATCCAAAAATTTCCCAAGTATAGATCCAAAAATTTCCCTAGTATAGATCCAAAAATTTCCCAAGTAGAGATTCAAAAATTTCCCAAGTAGAGATTCAAAAATTTCCCAAGTAGAGATTCAAAAATTTCCCAAGTAGAGATTAAAAATTTACCAAGTAGAGATCCAAAAATTTCCCAAGTATAGATCGAAAAATTTCCCAAGTATAGATCCAAAAATTTCCCAAGTATAGATCGAAAAATTTCCCAAGTATAGATCCAAAAATTTCCCAAGTATAGATCCAAAAATTTCCCAAGAATAGATCCAAAAATTTCCCAAGTATAGATCCAAAAATTTCCCAAGTATAGATCCAAAAATTTCCCAAGTATAGATCGAAAAATTTCCCAAGTATAGATCCAAAAATTTCCCAAGTAGAGATTCAAAAATTTCCCAAGTAGAGATGTAATGGGGACCCCTTTTACCCTTATAATGAAAGATCCCAAGCTTACCTAGGTTAATCACTGCATGCTGTCAAATGGGACTTAAATATGCTTACAACCCCAGAGGAAACCTTCTATAGAGGGCGCCACCTAGAAGTTCATTATCACCAGGAATGTCACATGACCAGGAAGACCTATAAATTCATGAGAACTCTACAGATGGGGGCAGATCGTAACCCTTGGGAATTGGTGGATGTTTGAACTCAGGATCGCTTGTTTTGGGAATTGATTAATTTAAAGTTATTTGTTATATGATATATTTACTTTGAGATTAACCTTATTAAATTATATTTAAAGTGAACCTCGTTTGGTTATTAACTAGTATACGAACTCACGCAGTTACAAATGGTGCCCCGGATGACTTTTTGTTTTTGCGCCCATTTTTGTGACTATTTCGCGCCGTTTTTCCCGTTTTGCTTTTTCGCTGGTTGCTTTCGTTTTTTCGCGCCGCCGTTTTTCTTTTTCGGTCGGGGGTGTGTGCAGCCCCATCAGCTGTGAACATAGTTTTCCAGGTGACTTATTTTCCGCGCCTTCTATTCAACCCCATGTGTTTGGGCAGCAATTGAATTACCATCCCAGGAAGTGCTACAATTACGTTTCTACCAGTGCGTTCAGGTTGTTGGTTCAATTGAGTTTTTTTTTGGAGTATTTGGGGTTCTTTGCCTTTGAGAAGTGCGGACCTCCATCAACGCTCGCGGAGGCCTAAATGCGCTCATTGCATTGTTTCCCTTAAATTCTCCCTTCAGAGGAACAAATTCCTCTTTTTGACCGACATATCCCTGACTTTTATTGTGAAACTCCCGTGTGGTGCATCGTGTTATGCAACGGTTTCTGGTGGTGCGCTTTATGGACACATCAACCTGGAAATTTCATTTGTTGGTACTTGTGGCTGAACACATGAAGAACAAACCTTAAGTATCATATTTATGTTTTGTGTATGTTCTTAAGGGGATGATTATTCTTTTTGCACATTCTATCGTTTGTTCTATTTATATCTGGTAATTTAGATGAATTGTCCCATTTTTTTTGAGGGTACCGAGTTTTTGGTTTTGCAATGACCTCACATGTTAAGTAGTGGCTAATCCATACTTGAATACTCCTTGGTTTCTCACGTGTTTAAGAGAGGGCTTTTTCTCGTTGATGGTTTTAGAATCGTTCTTTTCGAGACGCCTAACAAGGAGCCACGTTTTTATAAAGCTAAAGTTTTTTGAGAATTAATTTTTTTTTTCCTCTTTTCGATTTATCGACATTTTGGGAAGGCTAAGGTAAATCACCTTGAATCATTAACTTAATTATTATTACCTATACTTTTAACCCTAATATTAATATTTTGTTACTTTTTTTTACTAATTTAAAATTCAGGTGTTAGGCCTTAGTCTTTAACAAGCCACCATTTTGTATGTTAAGATTTTTTGGGATATTAAGCCCTTTAGTGTTAATCATGTTTGGATTGTCGAATTTAGATTTGGGACTTTTAGTAGGGGTTTTGTGTTTCATATTAATGCTCTATGGATGTTTTTTCTCGGGGATGTATTCACATACTGATCCCATTCGAAAGGCTGGTATAATACCACCTGTATATCAGACCCCAGAGGAGACTGATTATCATACCCCTGCACCAACTCCTCGTAGAACCCCTTTACGTAGGGCAAGATTTAGAAGTTTATCTGATTTAACTGATAGGAATACCGTTCAAAATGCTGAGAGAGAACTGTTTAATGAGGAACGATTAGTTGAGGCTATTTCTAATAGGGTTTGTGACAAATTTAGTAATAGACTAGAACATACAGAACAGGAGCTTAGGCTATTGACACAAGCAACTCAGGAGAAACCTGTAACTAATCCTAGTACGGTAAATGATGATACTCAGGCTCAGTTAGAAAAGGAACGGGAAGAGATTCTTAGAGACCGTTGTGAACTGGAAAAACAACATGTATTGTTAAGACAGGCTCAAGAAGCCTTGGAGCAGCAAACATTGGGTGTTCAGAATAGAATTATCCAGGATAGAAAGACACTTAATCACGAAAGACTATTATTTGAAGATCAGGTACATGCCCATTTGCAAAACAGGTTACAACAGCTTAATTCAGCTGGAATGGAACCTCCCTCACCAGAATTAATGGAAATCTCAAATAGTGATCCACCAGAAAAGGAAGTTAATGTACCCCCGAATTTAGGTGCAAGGGCTCATACAGTTACAATAAAACATACGGGAACCGACCCTGATCCTATATTGTCGGGAGATGTTAATAATTCTGTAATTAATCAAGTAGTTCCGTCTTCTGCCCCTTCGAGTCTAGGAAATTCTACAAGTTTATCTGTTTCTAGTGCAGTTAATTTAGCCAGTTCAGGTATTTCACCCTCGACAGGCATAATATATTCTGTAGCCACTACTTCTCCAAATGCTAGTATAGTTAGCTCGGGTATGGGGGGTCCTATTTTACACTCCATTCCAATTGTTGCAAATACTGTTAGTGGAACGTCCGGAAGTTTTATACCTCCTCCTCTTAATATCCCTAGTTCAAGTATACAGACACCCACTGGGTTGGGAATGGGAAGTCCAATGTCTCCCCTAACAGTAGCGTTACCGGGTTCAATTCCCACAACAACATCGATTAGTTCAATGCCAATACTTAGTAATATACAGTTAGGAGGTCAAGCTAGACAACACTTGGGAGCTCATTATATTTTGAGTAAACAATTCCAAATGCCATCCTTTTCGGGGGAACCTAATGAAGATCCCAAGTTATTCCTACATACGTTGAGCGAATATGTACAGTTTCATAACTTTACTGAAGATACATTGCATCTTTTATTACCCAGGGTATTTACTAAAGGAGCTCAAGTATGGATTATGGATTTAATGTATAAAAATAACCGTAGATTGACCTGGAAAAATTTCATGACTGAATTTCATGTTAAATATTTATCCGATGACAGAGAAAGTTGTTTAGAGATGGCTCTTTTTGGAGCTTTAGCCCAGGATAATGATGACCTTTTGGATTTTAGACATAAGATAGTGAGATTGAATTGGTCATTGCGAGAACCTTTAACCGAAGATAGACTGGTTCGATTACTTGTGTCGAAACTCCCTCCGTCAGTTAAAATGTTATTACCTAGAAATACCTGTGGAACTATGGCACAATTTGATAGTGAAATACTAAGAATCCAAGAGTCACGAAATAGTGGTGCTGCGTTACCTAGTCACATCATGGGTACAGTAAATCAGGGACGATATATTCCCCCTCCTTCGCCACGAAGATCAAATTCTTTACAAAGAACGAATAATCCCCGACCTACTGGGACATCTAATTTTACTCCCACGTGTTTTAAGTGTCATGAAATTGGGCATATAAGTCGAAATTGTCCCAATGTAACACCCCAAATTAGTGCAGCTAATATAGTACAGCCAGGTTCACGGAGGATTGCTCCAACTACTAATCCTTCGGGAAACGAAACTCCAACTCTTTGAATGGACCGCAAGGAGCTGGGCAGGGACAAGGACAAGGTCCATCAATCAATTTAAATATGTACCAAGCCAACCAATCTAGATACAATTCTCTACATGGTATCAAAATAATAATATGTAATAAAAATATAGTGGCCTTCCTCGATTCCGGTGCTGATAAAAGTGCTATTTCTGAAGAGTTCATTTATGAACTTGGGGTACCAACATTAGTAGAATACAAGCCTAGGGTTGTACAAATGGCAACCGATACTTTAACAGAAGAAACCTTGGGACATGTTACGCTTGAAATAGATTTGGGATTGAACATGGGCATTATTCCCGTAAAATTTCATGTAATACCAGGTTTACGTCATCCCCTTATTTTGGGTAATGAACTGATTAGAGATATGAAGGCAGTTATTGATTATGATAATGATACATTTTCTTATTGTGGGTTTACGTTGCCTTTATTACCTTTAAGTTCAAATCAACCAACTCCAGTTAAGGATTTAACCAAAATTCCCCAAATAAATGTTAACCAATTAAACTTGGGAGAATCATTATTAGAATCTGAAAAGACTGATCTGTTATCATTAAGTCATGAGTTTTATACCTTGTTTTCTGGAAAACCAGGTAGAACCCATTTGGTTAAACATCACATTAGACTTAAACCAGGGACGATACCTGTCAGTAAACAACCTTATTCCCATAGCCGCTTTGTTAACGAAGAAATTGATAACCAAATTCAAGAATTATTGAAACAGGGTATGATACGCCCTTCTGAGAGCCCATGGGCCTCTCCCATAATAATGGTAGACAAAAAAGATGCCAGAAAAGGAGATGGAAGAGATAGACGGATGTGTATCGATTTAACCGCATTGAATGCTGTAACAATTAATGACCCCTATCCTATCCCCAAGATAGATGAAATAATTGATTCAATGGGTAAACCTAAATATATTACTAAATTAGATCTAAAATCAGGGTATTGGCAGATTGAAATGGCCCCTGAAGATATCGAGAAAACAGCTTTCGTAACTAGAGACGGTAAATATGAATGGTTGGTCATGCCATTTGGCCTCAAGGGGGCACCGTCCAGCTTTATGCGTTTAATTAATAGAGTTTTAAGGTATGCCAGAAGATACGGGGTTGGAATTTACCTAGATGACATAATTATTGCAAGTCAAACCTGGTCGGATCATTTGATAGCTTTGCGCTATGTGTTTTCCCAATTGAAACATGCTGGCCTTACTCTTAATCTAAGCAAAAGTTATTTTGGTGTAACGCAGGTCTCAGTATTGGGATATATAGTTAGTGCCCAGGGAGTTCAAATTGATCCTGACAAAGTAAGAGCTATTATCGAATTCCCAACCCCTCGAAATGTTAAACAAGTGTCTTCCTTTTTGGGTATGTGTGGCTATCACACTAGATTTATTCCCAGATTAGCCGATTTTACGGCTCCATTGAATAAATTAAAAAGGAAATATCATAGATGGCGCTGGGGCGAAGATGAACATAATGCTTTTGAGGAATTGAAATACCTAATAGCCAATGCAGCCATGCTTCAGGTACCTACACCTGATGGAAAGTATATCATAACAGCTGATGCTAGTGGGACAGGTATTGGGGGCATGCTAAGTCAAATCCAGGATAAAAATGAAGTTACCTTAGCTTATTTTAGTAAATTGTTGACCCCTGCACAGCTAAAGTATAGTACCCCGGAACAAGAAGCCCTTGCAGTTATTGAAACCGTTAGGAAATTCCGACATTATATAGAGGGAAGAAATTTTGCAATAGTATCAGATCATCGTGCCCTTTGCTGGTTACTTAAACTTAAAAATAAAAAGAGCAGATTAATGAGATGGGCCCTAGAATTACAAGAATTTATGCCCTTTGAAATTTTACACAAATCTGGTAGTGAAAATCATGTAGCTGATGCCCTATCTAGATGCCCCGTATCAGATTTACATTCTGTTAGTCCCAAGAATATTGATATGCAAGAACCCGAGGATTTAAGACCTATTAATTTCAATACCTTAGCATGTAATCCTGGTCTTAATGTGTCACATTTGGATTTTGTTACCATGGATGAAATCAAAGAAGCTCAAAAATCTGATCCCAAATGGATTGATTTAAGAACTAGGTTAGATAACAATGAACCATCAAGAGTATATGAAATTAGAGAGGACCTAATCTATAGAAAACCTGAAGGATTCCAACCAGCGAAGGTGGTGATTCCTAGTAATTTAATACCGAGGTTACTACAAGCCTATCACGATCATCCCTTGTCAGGTCATCGAGGCAGAACCGCTACCTATGCAAAAATTAGGGCTCGTTATTATCACCCCCAATTATATACACTGGTTAAGAAATATGTTAAAGAATGTGAAATTTGTCAGAGATATAAGAGTAGAAATACAAAGCGCCCAGGTCTTATGATACCTTCATATAAGATACACCCAGGAGATTTGGTGGGAATAGACATTATGGGTCCTTTACCTTGTACAAAAAATCAAAATCGATTCCTGGTAGTAATGGTTGATTATTTTACGAAATATGTCGAAGTTTTTCCCGTTAGAAGTACTACGGCTCCAATATTATGTAAGGTGTTACTTCAGTATATTTCTAGGCACGGTACTATGGCTGCTATTTTGTCGGATAACGGACCCCAATTTATATCTAATCTTTGGAAACAGTTATGTCATAAATTGAAAATTAAGGTTAAATTTACTTCTCCTTATCATCCCCAGGCCAATATGACAGAACGAGTAAATAGAGTTATGGGAGAAATTATGAGTATATATACTGGAAATGTACATACGAAATGGGATGAAAATTTACCATTAATTCAGTTAGCCATTAATAGTACAGTACATATATCCACTGGTTATTCCCCATTTTATCTCCATCACGGTTATGAACCCACATTGCCCTGGGATGAAAGAAGTTTTGAGGGTGTTCCTGTTAATGTAGAGACAGTTCTAGAGTATGAGAAAGGACCTATTTACGATTGGCAAATAGCTATAGATTTTGCACAGGAAATAAATGAACTAGCTAGTATGAAACAGAAGTACTTTTATGATAAAAATTATACCAATAGCGAACTTGAGGTGGGACAGTTGGTATGGAAGCTGGGACATAGATTGTCGAATGCCGCAGCTAAATTTTCTGCTAAGTTTGCACCTCGTTGGGAAGGCCCCTATCGAATTGTAGAAAAGATTTCCCCGGTGAGTTATGTAATAATGGAGATGAGTACAGGAGCCCTTGCTGGTACCTGGCATATTAACCAATTAAAATTATATATGTGTACTGCATCCCTAGACACACAGGAAGTCTTGGAACCTGAGGTTAACCCTACTGTTGTTATAGAGCCCGTTGCTGAAGAACCCTCTATAGATCCCGATCAAACGTTTGTAATGTTCCCCTCAAGTAACACTGCTCCGGTAGAAATTGAAGAGGATTCAGAATTAATAGAAGTTATTGTGATACAGGATAGTTTGAATTCTGTCGGACAAAGAGAATCTTCCTCGTCCTTGGTCCCTTATTTTAACCAACCAGATACCAGTTTAGAAACTTTAGATGAGTCTATGGTAGATAATACAGAGGAACTATTGAATGAAAGAAATTTAATTGATCAAACAGGCAGTTCGGTAATTGTTGAGGAACCTTCTAGTGGTAGCGAGAATGAGGAACCTCCTCGGTATAACTTAAGGCCTAGAGTCAGATTTTCAAATCCCCTCATAGAGGAAATACCAGTTGTTTTGCATCCAGTTACTGATCAACAAAACCCAGCTTTTACTACTGACCTTGGGGAAACTACGGATAAGAATGAAGTTGAAAACCCGTTATTAAAACCTTTTTCTTATGGTTGGCATAGGGAAGTGGTATTCCGTAGGTCTCAAGCTTCTCGTCTAGGCGACGTTTATTATTATACCCCAGGCCCGAATGTTAGAAAGTTGCGTTCGTTTAATGATATTGAGGATTATTTAATATTACATACAGTTGCACCCCAGATTCTGAATAGGTCTAACTTTACTATGAAACCTATACCGGTTGCTTCTCCCCCATACGAAATAGTACGCCATTCGTGATTTTATTATGGCACATATATTTTTATAGATGCCCTTATCTAGAGGGAATTATAGAGGAATGCTGCCTAGGTCGGTGGGTCATTCGCGGCCCCCAGTTCCTTCTGACTATGAACAACAACTCCAAGATGCAATTAGACGTATACAAGCTTTGGAAGCTATACGCATCGCTGATATTACTAATGGGCAATTAGCTACTACATCCACTTTGCAGTCACATGTGATGGTGGCTTCTGTACGTACAGAGGAAACTGAGGAACCTTCTATACCGGAGACCGACAATTCTTCCTCAATCCAGTTAACATCCCCATCATCTATGATAATGGATGCCGTACCTCCATTACCTGTGAATGAAGGTCGTACTACATCCCTGGAACAATTATCGACAGCTTCGGGAGAAAATGTACCTGGTACTACAGTGGTACCTACTACGGAGATCGTCCAACCAGTCAATTCTTCTGGGGCCACATCGGCTACTGATGCAAGTTCCGAAACTCAAGCAATTCCCATAAATATCCCACCAGCGCAGGACAGCCCGGTCATCCCATATGTAGACATTCTATTTTCATTAGGACTTTTCACACATGAACAGAAATTAACGATTCCATTCCACAAATACGTTGAATCACACCCCAGGTTATTCCCCGGAAATTTTGAGGGATGTATAGTCCATGTGGGATCGAAACCGGAAGACTTGAATTCCTCCATACTCCTCCAGTATGGCAAAACCCCTGGAGTGTTTATGGTAGTGGGGATTTCCCCCATATTTTCCCAGGCATTTTGTAGTAGAAATTTGGGTCCCATAGTAAAAGATTGCCTTGGCTATTCAGGTGTTAGAGGCGTGGGAAATATCGGGCTGGACTATACACCCTCGGTGCTGGCATCATGCTCTCAAACCCAACAAAAGTTTGCATTCAGTAAACAGCTCCTTATTGCTAAAGAAAGGGGCCAACCAGTATTTATTCATTGTAGGTTAGCCTTTAACGATTGTATCACAATCCTGCAACAGGAACTTCCTACGAATCATCCCATTATACTCCTCACTTTTACGGGCAATGTTTCTCAGGTTAGACAATGTTTGGGTTCATTTTCGCGAATCTATTTCGCATTTAGTCCCTTATTAGCCCGGTTTGGTTCGGAGGCCACCAGGGTAGCCCTTTGTCAGATCCCAATTAATAGATTGATGGTAGAGTCAAACGCCCCCATGATCAAACCTATTGGATTATCTATTCCCGATCACACTCCTTCTACTCCAGGAGTTATACATCCCCTCTTACATTTGATGGCTTCCATCCGAAAAGAACAGATTTCCCAACTGGCTTATCATATTAGGGACAATACTTATCGTGTTTTGGGAGTTTAAGTTGTTTTGTGATATTTCTTTCTGTTAAAGAATTTAGTGTCGACTTTGTTTCGGGTAGAAGCAGTTCTTTTTTTTTTGTAAGGCAGTGCCATTCTAGATCTTTTTTTTTTGTTTTTGTTGTTTGTTTGCTTTACTGATTTTTTTTTTTCTCTTTTCTCATGATCTGAAGTTCTTGCTCCAATTTGTATTTTGTCATAACCCACATTAAACCCTTGGTGTTCTTCCTTGCTGTTTTTATTTTTTTTTTTTTCTTCTCCTGATGATCTTTCATTATTTGTGGGGGGGGGTATTGTAATGGGGACCCCTTTTACCCTTATAATGAAAGATCCCAAGCTTACCTAGGTTAATCACTGCATGCTGTCAAATGGGACTTAAATATGCTTACAACCCCAGAGGAAACCTTCTATAGAGGGCGCCACCTAGAAGTTCATTATCACCAGGAATGTCACATGACCAGGAAGACCTATAAATTCATGAGAACTCTACAGATGGGGGCAGATCGTAACCCTTGGGAATTGGTGGATGTTTGAACTCAGGATCGCTTGTTTTGGGAATTGATTAATTTAAAGTTATTTGTTATATGATATATTTACTTTGAGATTAACCTTATTAAATTATATTTAAAGTGAACCTCGTTTGGTTATTAACTAGTATACGAACTCACGCAGTTACAGAGATTCAAAAATTTCCCAAGTAGAGAATCAAAAATTTCCCAAATAGAGATCCAAAAATTTACCAAGTATAGATCCAAAAATTTCCCAAGTATAGATCCAAAAATTTCCCAAGTATAGATCGAAAAATTTCCCAAGTATAGATCCAAAAATTTCCCATGAATAGATCCAAAAATTCCCCAAGTATAGATCCAAAAATTTCCCAAGTATGGATCCAAAAATTTCAGAAGTATAGATTCAAAAATGTCCCAAGTATAGATCGAAAAAATTTCCAAGTATAGATCGAAAAATTTCCCAAGTATAGATCCAAAAATTTCCCAAGTAGAGATTCAAAAATTTCCCAAGTAGAGATTCAAAAATTTCCCAAGTAGGAAATCAAAAATTTCCCAAGTAGAGATCCAAAAATTTCCCAAGTATAGATCCTAAAATTTCCCAAGTATAGATCCAAAAATTTTCCAAGCATACATCCAAAAATTTCCCAAGTAGAGATTCAAAAATTTCCCAAGTAGAAATTCAAAAATTTGCCAAGTAGAGAATCAAAAATTTCCCAAGTAGAGAATCAAAAATTTCCCAAGTAGAGATTCAAAAATTTCCCAAGTAGCGATTCAAAAATTTTCCAAGTAGAGATTCAAAAATTTTCCAAGTAGAGATTCAAAAATTTCCCAAGTAGAGATTCAAAAATTTCCCAAGTAGAGATTCAAAAATTTGCCAAGTAGAGATTAAAAATTTCCCAAGTAGAAATCCAAAAATTTCCCAAGTATAGATCCAAAAATTTCCCAAGTATAGATCGAAAAATTTCCCAAGTATAGATCCAAAAATTTCCCAAGTATAGATCGAAAAATTTCCCAAGTATATATCCAAAAATTTCCCAAGTATAGATCCAAAAATTTCCCAAGTATAGATCCAAAAATTTCCCAAGTATGGATCCAAAAATTTCCCAAGTATAGATTCAAAAATGTCCCAAGTATAGATCCAAAAATTTCCCAAGAATAGATCCAAAAATTTCCCAAGTATAGATCCAAAAATTTCCCAAGTATAGATCCAAAAATTTCCCAAGTATAGATCCAAAAATTTCCCAAGCAGAGATTCAAAAGTTTCCCAAGTATAGATCCAAAAATTTCCCAAGTATAGATCGAAAAATTTCCCAAGTATAGATCGAAAAATTTCCCAAGCATAGATCGAAAAATTTCCCAAGTATATATCCAAAAATTTCCAAAGTATAGATCCAAAAATTTCCCAAGTATAGATCCAAAAATTTCCCAAGTATAGATCGAAAAATTTCCCAAGTATAGATCGAAAAATTTCCCAAGTATAGTACCAAAAATTTCCCAAGTATAGATCCAAAAATTTCCCAAGTATAGATCGAAAAATTTCCCAAGTATAGATCGAAAAATTTCCCAAGCATAGATCGAAAAATTTCCCAAGTATATATCCAAAAATTTCCAAAGTATAGATCCAAAAATTTCCCAAGTATAGATCCAAAAATTTCCCAAGTATAGATCGAAAAATTTCCCAAGTATAGATCGAAAAATTTCCCAAGTATAGTACCAAAAATTTCCCAAGTATAGATCCAAAAATTTCCCAAGTATAGATCGAAAAATTTCCCAAGTATAGATCCAAAAATTTCTCAAGTATACATCCAAAAATTTCCCAAGTATAGATCCAAAAATTTCCCAAGTATAGATCGAAAAATTTCCCAAGTATAGATCGAAATATTTCCCAAGTAGAGATCGAAAAATTTCCCAAGTATAGATCGAAAAATTTTCCAAGTATAGATCGAAAAATTTCCCAAGAATAGATCCAAAAATTTCCCAGGTATAGATCCAAAAATTTCCCAAGTATAGATCAAAAATTTCCCAAGTAGAGATTCAAAAGTTTCCCAAGTATAGATCGAAAAATTTCCCAAGTATAGATCGAAAAATTTCCCAAGTATAGATCGAAAAATTTCCCAAGTAAAGATCGAAAAATTTCCCAAGCATAGATCGAAAAATTTCCCAAGTATATATCCAAAAATTTCCCAAGAATAGATCCAAAAATTTCCCAAGTATAGATCGAAAAATTTCCCAAGTATAGATCCAAAAATTTCCCAAGTATGGATCCAAAAATTTCCCAAGTATAGATTCAAAAATGTCCCAAGTATAGATCGAAAAATTTTCCAAGTATAGATAGAAAAATTTCCCAAGTATAGATCCAAAAACTTCCCAAGTAGAGATTCAAAAATTTCCCAAGTAGAGATTCAAAAATTTCCCAAGTTGAGAATCAAAAATTTCCCAAGTAGAGATCCAAAAATTTCCCAAGTATAGATCGAAAAATTTCCCAAGTATAGATCCAAAAATTTCTCAAGTATACATCCAAAAATTTCCCAAGTATAGATCCAAAAATTTCCCAAGTATAGATCGAAAAATTTCCCAAGTATAGATCGAAATATTTCCCAAGTAGAGATCGAAAAATTTCCCAAGTATAGATCGAAAAATTTTCCAAGTATAGATCGAAAAATTTCCCAAGAATAGATCCAAAAATTTCCCAGGTATAGATCCAAAAATTTCCCAAGTATAGATCGAAATATTTCCCAAGTAGAGATCGAAAAATTTCCCAAGTATAGATCGAAAACTTTTCCAAGTATAGATCGAAAAATTTCCCAAGAATAGATCCAAAAATTTCCCAGGTATAGATCCAAAAATTTCCCAAGTATAGATCAAAAATTTCCCAAGTAGAGATTCAAAAGTTTCCCAAGTATAGATCGAAAAATTTCCCAAGTATAGATCGAAAAATTTCCCAAGTATAGATCGAAAAATTTCCCAAGTAAAGATCGAAAAATTTCCCAAGCATAGATCGAAAAATTTCCCAAGTATATATCCAAAAATTTCCCAAGAATAGATCCAAAAATTTCCCAAGTATAGATCGAAAAATTTCCCAAGTATAGATCCAAAAATTTCCCAAGTATGGATCCAAAAATTTCCCAAGTATAGATTCAAAAATGTCCCAAGTATAGATCGAAAAATTTTCCAAGTATAGATAGAAAAATTTCCCAAGTATAGATCCAAAAACTTCCCAAGTAGAGATTCAAAAATTTCCCAAGTAGAGATTCAAAAATTTCCCAAGTTGAGAATCAAAAATTTCCCAAGTAGAGATCCAAAAATTTCCCAAGTATAGATCGAAAAATTTCCCAAGTATAGATCCAAAAATTTCTCAAGTATACATCCAAAAATTTCCCAAGTATAGATCCAAAAATTTCACAAGTATAGATCGAAAAATTTCCCAAGTATAGATCGAAATATTTCCCAAGTAGAGATCGAAAAATTTCCCAAGTATAGATCGAAAAATTTTCCAAGTATAGATCGAAAAATTTCCCAAGAATAGATCCAAAAATTTCCCAGGTATAGATCCAAAAATTTCCCAAGTATAGATCAAAAATTTCCCAAGTAGAGATTCAAAAGTTTCCCAAGTATAGATCGAAAAATTTCCCAAGTATAGATCGAAAAATTTCCCAAGTATAGATCGAAAAATTTCCCAAGTAAAGATCGAAAAATTTCCCAAGCATAGATCGAAAAATTTCCCAAGTATATATCCAAAAATTTCCCAAGAATAGATCCAAAAATTTCCCAAGTATAGATCGAAAAATTTCCCAAGTATAGATCCAAAAATTTCCCAAGTATAGAACGAAAAATTTCCCAATTACATATCCAAAAATTTCCCAAGTATAGATCCAAAAATTTCCCAAGTATAGATCCAAAAATTTCCCAAGTATAGATCCAAAAATTTCCCAAGTATAGATTCAAAAATTTCCCAAGTATAGATCCAAAAATTTCCCAAGTATAGATCCAAAAATTTCCCAAGTATAGATCGAAAAATTTCCCAAGTATAGATCCAAAAATTTCCCAAGTAGAGATTCAAAAATTTCCCAAGTAGAGATTCTAAAATTTCCCAAGTAGCGATTCAAAAATTTCCCAAGTAGAGATTCAAAAATTTCCCAAGTAGAGATTCAAAAATTTCGCAAGTAGAGATTCAAAAATTTCCCAAGTAGAGATTAAAAATTTCCCAAGTAGAGATCCAAAAATTTCCAGAGTATAGATCGAAAAATTTCCCAAGTATAGATCGAAAAATTTCCCAAGTATAGATCCAAAAATTTCCCAAGTATGGATCCAAAAATTTCCCAAGTATAGATTCAAAAATGTCCCAAGTAGAGATACAAAAATTTCCCAAGTATAGATCCAAAAATTTCCCAAGAATAGATCCAAAAATTTCCCAAGTATAGATCCAAAAATTTCCCAAGTATAGATCCAAAAATTTCCCAAGCAGAGATTCAAAAGTTTCCCAAGTATAGATCCAAAAATTTCCCAAGTATAGATCGAAAAATTTCCCAAGTATAGATCGAAAAATTTCCCAAGCATAGATCGAAAAATTTCCCAAGTATATATCCAAAAATTTCCAAAGTATAGATCCAAAAATTTCCCAAGTATAGATCCAAAAATTTCCCAAGTATAGATCGAAAAATTTCCCAAGTATAGATCGAAAAATTTCCCAAGTATAGTACCAAAAATTTCCCAAGTATAGATCCAAAAATTTCCCAAGTATAGATCGAAAAATTTCCCAAGTATAGATCCAAAAATTTCTCAAGTATACATCCAAAAATTTCCCAAGTATAGATCCAAAAATTTCCCAAGTATAGATCGAAAAATTTCCCAAGTATAGATCGAAATATTTCCCAAGTAGAGATCGAAAAATTTCCCAAGTATAGATCGAAAAATTTTCCAAGTATAGATCGAAAAATTTCCCAAGAATAGATCCAAAAATTTCCCAGGTATAGATCCAAAAATTTCCCAAGTATAGATCAAAAATTTCCCAAGTAGAGATTCAAAAGTTTCCCAAGTATAGATCGAAAAATTTCCCAAGTATAGATCGAAAAATTTCCCAAGTATAGATCGAAAAATTTCCCAAGTAAAGATCGAAAAATTTCCCAAGCATAGATCGAAAAATTTCCCAAGTATATATCCAAAAATTTCCCAAGAATAGATCCAAAAATTTCCCAAGTATAGATCGAAAAATTTCCCAAGTATAGATCCAAAAATTTCCCAAGTATAGAACGAAAAATTTCCCAATTATATATCCAAAAATTTCCCAAGTATAGATCCAAAAATTTCCCAAGTATAGATCCAAAAATTTCCCAAGTATAGATCCAAAAATTTCCCAAGTATACATTCAAAAATTTCCCAAGTATAGATCGAAAAATTTCCCAAGTATAGATCGAAAAATTTCCCAAGTATAGATCGAAAAATTTCCCAAGTATAGATCCAAAAATTTCCCAAGTATGGATCCAAAAATTTCCCAAGTATAGATTCAAAAATGTCCCAAGTATAGATCGAAAAATTTTCCAAGTATAGATCGAAAAATTTCCCAAGTATAGATCCAAAAATTTCCTAAGTAGAGATTAAAAATTTCCCAAGTAGAGATCCAAAAATTTCCCAAGAATAGATCCAAAAATTTCCCAAGTATAGATCCAAAAATTTCCCAAGTATAGATCCAAAAATTTCCCAAGCAGAGATTCAAAAGTTTCCCAAGTATAGATCCAAAAATTTCCCAAGTATAGATCCAAAAATTTCCTAAGTAGAGATTAAAAATTTCCCAAGTAGAGATCCAAAAATTTCCCAAGTATAGATCGAAAAATTTCCCAAGTAAAGATCGAAAAATTTCCCAAGCATAGATCGAAAAATTTCCCAAGTATATATCCAAAAATTTCCCAAGAATAGATCCAAAAATTTCCCAAGTATAGATCGAAAAATTTCCCAAGTATAGATCCAAAAATTTCCCAAGTATGGATCCAAAAATTTCCCAAGTATAGATTCAAAAATGTCCCAAGTATAGATCGAAAAATTTTCCAAGTATAGATAGAAAAATTTCCCAAGTATAGATCCAAAAACTTCCCAAGTAGAGATTCAAAAATTTCCCAAGTAGAGATTCAAAAATTTCCCAAGTTGAGAATCAAAAATTTCCCAAGTAGAGATCCAAAAATTTCCCAAGTATAGATCGAAAAATTTCCCAAGTATAGATCCAAAAATTTCTCAAGTATACATCCAAAAATTTCCCAAGTATAGATCCAAAAATTTCCCAAGTATAGATCGAAAAATTTCCCAAGTATAGATCGAAATATTTCCCAAGTAGAGATCGAAAAATTTCCCAAGTATAGATCGAAAAATTTTCCAAGTATAGATCGAAAAATTTCCCAAGAATAGATCCAAAAATTTCCCAGGTATAGATCCAAAAATTTCCCAAGTATAGATCAAAAATTTCCCAAGTAGAGATTCAAAAGTTTCCCAAGTATAGATCGAAAAATTTCCCAAGTATAGATCGAAAAATTTCCCAAGTATAGATCGAAAAATTTCCCAAGTAAAGATCGAAAAATTTCCCAAGCATAGATCGAAAAATTTCCCAAGTATATATCCAAAAATTTCCCAAGAATAGATCCAAAAATTTCCCAAGTATAGATCGAAAAATTTCCCAAGTATAGATCCAAAAATTTCCCAAGTATAGAACGAAAAATTTCCCAATTACATATCCAAAAATTTCCCAAGTATAGATCCAAAAATTTCCCAAGTATAGATCCAAAAATTTCCCAAGTATAGATCCAAAAATTTCCCAAGTATAGATTCAAAAATTTCCCAAGTATAGATCCAAAAATTTCCCAAGTAGAGATCGAAAAATTTCCCAAGTATAGATCCAAAAATTTCCCAAGTAGAGATTCAAAAATTTCCCAAGTAGAGATTCTAAAATTTCCCAAGTAGCGATTCAAAAATTTCCCAAGTAGAGATTCAAAAATTTCCCAAGTAGAGATTCAAAAATTTCGCAAGTAGAGATTCAAAAATTTCCCAAGTAGAGATTAAAAATTTCCCAAGTAGAGATCCAAAAATTTCCAGAGTATAGATCGAAAAATTTCCCAAGTATAGATCGAAAAATTTCCCAAGTATAGATCCAAAAATTTCCCAAGTATGGATCCAAAAATTTCCCAAGTATAGATTCAAAAATGTCCCAAGTAGAGATACAAAAATTTCCCAAGTATAGATCCAAAAATTTCCCAAGAATAGATCCAAAAATTTCCCAAGTATAGATCCAAAAATTTCCCAAGTATAGATCCAAAAATTTCCCAAGCAGAGATTCAAAAGTTTCCCAAGTATAGATCCAAAAATTTCCCAAGTATAGATCGAAAAATTTCCCAAGTATAGATCGAAAAATTTCCCAAGCATAGATCGAAAAATTTCCCAAGTATATATCCAAAAATTTCCAAAGTATAGATCCAAAAATTTCCCAAGTATAGATCCAAAAATTTCCCAAGTATAGATCGAAAAATTTCCCAAGTATAGATCGAAAAATTTCCCAAGTATAGTACCAAAAATTTCCCAAGTATAGATCCAAAAATTTCCCAAGTATAGATCGAAAAATTTCCCAAGTATAGATCCAAAAATTTCTCAAGTATACATCCAAAAATTTCCCAAGTATAGATCCAAAAATTTCCCAAGTATAGATCGAAAAATTTCCCAAGTATAGATCGAAATATTTCCCAAGTAGAGATCGAAAAATTTCCCAAGTATAGATCGAAAAATTTTCCAAGTATAGATCGAAAAATTTCCCAAGAATAGATCCAAAAATTTCCCAGGTATAGATCCAAAAATTTCCCAAGTATAGATCAAAAATTTCCCAAGTAGAGATTCAAAAGTTTCCCAAGTATAGATCGAAAAATTTCCCAAGTATAGATCGAAAAATTTCCCAAGTAAAGATCGAAAAATTTCCCAAGCATAGATCGAAAAATTTCCCAAGTATATATCCAAAAATTTCCCAAGAATAGATCCAAAAATTTCCCAAGTATAGATCGAAAAATTTCCCAAGTATAGATCCAAAAATTTCCCAAGTATAGAACGAAAAATTTCCCAATTATATATCCAAAAATTTCCCAAGTATAGATCCAAAAATTTCCCAAGTATAGATCCAAAAATTTCCCAAGTATAGATCCAAAAATTTCCCAAGTATACATTCAAAAATTTCCCAAGTATAGATCGAAAAATTTCCCAAGTATAGATCGAAAAATTTCCCAAGTATAGATCGAAAAATTTCCCAAGTATAGATCCAAAAATTTCCCAAGTATGGATCCAAAAATTTCCCAAGTATAGATTCAAAAATGTCCCAAGTATAGATCGAAAAATTTTCCAAGTATAGATCGAAAAATTTCCCAAGTATAGATCCAAAAATTTCCTAAGTAGAGATTAAAAATTTCCCAAGTAGAGATCCAAAAATTTCCCAAGAATAGATCCAAAAATTTCCCAAGTATAGATCCAAAAATTTCCCAAGTATAGATCCAAAAATTTCCCAAGCAGAGATTCAAAAGTTTCCCAAGTATAGATCCAAAAATTTCCCAAGTATAGATCGAAAAATTTCCCAAGTATAGATCGAAAAATTTCCCAAGCATAGATCGAAAAATTTCCCAAGTATATATCCAAAAATTTCCAAAGTATAGATCCAAAAATTTCCCAAGTATAGATCCAAAAATTTCCCAAGTATAGATCGAAAAATTTCCCAAGTATAGATCGAAAAATTTCCCAAGTATAGATCGAAAAATTTCCCAAGTATAGTACCAAAAATTTCCCAAGTATAGATCCAAAAATTTCCCAAGTATAGATCGAAAAATTTCCCAAGTATAGATCCAAAAATTTCTCAAGTATACATCCAAAAATTTCCCAAGTATAGATCCAAAAATTTCCCAAGTATAGATCGAAAAATTTCCCAAGTATAGATCGAAATATTTCCCAAGTAGAGATCGAAAAATTTCCCAAGTATAGATCCAAAAATTTCCCAAGTATAGATCGAAAAATTTCCCAAGTATAGATCGAAAAATTTCCCAAGCATAGATCGAAAAATTTCCCAAGTATATATCCAAAAATTTCCCAAGTATAGATCCAAAAATTTCCCAAGTATAGATCCAAAAATTTCCCAAGTATAGATCCAAAAATTTCCCAAGTATAGATCGAAAAATTTCCCAAGTATAGATCCAAAAATTTCCCAAGTATAGAACGAAAAATTTCCCAATTATATATCCAAAAATTTCCCAAGTATAGATCCAAAAATTTCCCAAGTATAGATCCAAAAATTTCCCAAGTATAGATCCAAAAATTTCCCAAGTATAGATTCAAAAATTTCCCAAGTATAGATCGAAAAATTTCCCAAGTATAGATCGAAAAATTTCCCAAGTATAGATCGAAAAATTTCCCAAGTATAGATCCAAAAATTTCCCAAGTATGGATCCAAAAATTTCCCAAGTATAGATTCAAAAATGTCCCAAGTATAGATCGAAAAATTTTCCAAGTATAGATCGAAAAATTTCCCAAGTATAGATCCAAAAATTTCCTAAGTAGAGATTAAAAATTTCCCAAGTAGAGATCCAAAAATTTCCCAAGAATAGATCCAAAAATTTCCCAAGTATAGATCCAAAAATTTCCCAAGTATAGATCCAAAAATTTCCCAAGCAGAGATTCAAAAATTTCCCAAGTATAGATCGAAAAATTTCCCAAGCATAGATCGAAAAATTTCCCAAGTATATTTCCAAAAATTTCCAAAGTATAGATCCAAAAATTTCCCAAGTATAGATCCAAAAATTTCCCAAGTATAGATCGAAAAATTTCCCAAGTATAGATCGAAAAATTTCCCAAGTATAGTACCAAAAATTTCCCAAGTATAGATCCATAAATTTCCCAAGTATAGATCGAAAAATTTCCCAAGTATAGATCCAAAAATTTCTCAAGTATACATCCAAAAATTTCCCAAGTATAGATCCAAAAATTTCCCAAGTATAGATCGAAAAATTTCCCAAGTATAGATCGAAATATTTCCCAAGTAGAGATCGAAAAATTTCCCAAGTATAGATCGAAAAATTTTCCAAGTATAGATCGAAAAATTTCCCAAGAATAGATCCAAAAATTTCCCAGGTATAGATCCAAAAATTTCCCAAGTATAGATCAAAAATTTCCCAAGTAGAGATTCAAAAGTTTCCCAAGTATAGATCGAAAAATTTCCCAAGTATAGATCGAAAAATTTCCCAAGTATAGATCGAAAAATTTCCCAAGTAAAGATCGAAAAATTTCCCAAGCATAGATCGAAAAATTTCCCAAGTATATATCCAAAAATTTCCCAAGAATAGATCCAAAAATTTCCCAAGTATAGATCGAAAAATTTCCCAAGTATAGATCCAAAAATTTCCCAAGTATAGAACGAAAAATTTCCCAATTATATATCCAAAAATTTCCCAAGTATAGATCCAAAAATTTCCCAAGTATAGATCCAAAAATTTCCCAAGTATAGATCCAAAAATTTCCCAAGTATAGATTCAAAAATTTCCCAAGTATAGATCGAAAAATTTCCCAAGTATAGATCCAAAAATTTCCCAAGTATAGATCCAAAAATTTCCCAAGTATAGATCCAAAAATTTCCCAAGAATAGATCCAAAAATTTCCCAAGTATAGATCCAAAAATTTCCCAAGTATAGATCCAAAAATTTCCCAAGTAGAGATTCAAAAGTTTCCCAAGTATAGATCCAAAAATTTCCCAAGTATAGATCGAAAAATTTCCCAAGTATAGATCGAAAAATTTCCCAAGTATAGTACCAAAAATTTCCCAAGTATAGATCCAAAAATTTCCCAAGTATAGATCGAAAAATTTCCCAAGTATAGATCCAAAAATTTCTCAAGTATACATCCAAAAATTTCCCAAGTATAGATCCAAAAATTTCCCAAGTATAGATCGAAAAATTTCCCAAGTATAGATCGAAATATTTCCCAAGTAGAGATCGAAAAATTTCCCAAGTATAGATCGAAAAATTTTCCAAGTATAGATCGAAAAATTTCCCAAGAATAGATCCAAAAATTTCCCAGGTATAGATCCAAAAATTTCCCAAGTATAGATCAAAAATTTCCCAAGTAGAGATTCAAAAGTTTCCCAAGTATAGATCGAAAAATTTCCCAAGTATAGATCGAAAAATTTCCCAAGTATAGATCGAAAAATTTCCCAAGTAAAGATCGAAAAATTTCCCAAGCATAGATCGAAAAATTTCCCAAGTATATATCCAAAAATTTCCCAAGAATAGATCCAAAAATTTCCCAAGTATAGATCGAAAAATTTCCCAAGTATAGATCCAAAAATTTCCCAAGTATAGAACGAAAAATTTCCCAATTATATATCCAAAAATTTCCCAAGTATAGATCCAAAAATTTCCCAAGTATAGATCCAAAAATTTCCCAAGTATAGATCCAAAAATTTCCCAAGTATAGATTCAAAAATTTCCCAAGTATAGATCGAAAAATTTCCCAAGTATAGATCGAAAAATTTCCCAAGTATAGATCCAAAAATTTCCCAAGTAGAGATTCAAAAATTTCCCAAGTAGAGATTCAAAAATTTCCCAAGTAGAGATTCAAAAATTTCCCAAGTAGAGATTCAAAAATTTCCCAAGTAGAGAATCAAAAATTTCCCAAGTAGAGAATCAAAAATTTCCCAAGTAGAGATTCAAAAATTTCCCAAGTAGAGATTCAAAAATTTCCCAAGTAGAGATTCAAAAATTTCCCAAGTAGAGATTCAAAAATTTCCCAAGTAGAGATTCAAAAATTTCCCAAGTAGAGATTCAAAAATTTCCCAAGTAGAGATTAAAAATTTCCCAAGTATAGATCCAAAAATTTCCCAAGTATAGATCGAAAAATTTCCCAAGTATAGATCCAAAAATTTCCCAAGTATAGATCCAAAAATTTCCCAAGTATAGATCCAAAAATTTCCCAAGAATAGATCCAAAAATTTCCCAAGTATAGATCCAAAAATTTCCCAAGTATAGATCCAAAAATTTCCCAAGTAGAGATTCAAAAGTTTCCCAAGTATAGATCCAAAAATTTCCCAAGTATAGATCGAAAAATTTCCCAAGTATAGATCGAAAAATTTCCCAAGCATAGATCGAAAAATTTCCCAAGTATATATCCAAAAATTTCCCAAGTATAGATCCAAAAATTTCCCAAGTATAGATCCAAAAATTTCCCAAGTATAGATCCAAAAATTTCCCAAGTATAGATCGAAAAATTTCCCAAGTATAGATCCAAAAATTTCCCAAGTATAGATCCAAAAATTTCCCAAGTATAGATCGAAAAATTTCCCAAGTATAGATCGAAAAATTTCCCAAGTATAGATCCAAAAATTTCCCAAGTATAGATCCAAAAATTTCCCAAGTATAGATCCAAAAATTTCACAAGTATAGATCCAAAAATTTCCCAAGTAGAGATCGAAAAATTTCCCAAGTATAGATCGAAAAATTTTCCAAGTATAGAACGAAAAATTTCCCAAGAATAGATCCAAAAATTTCCCAAGAATAGATCCAAAAATTTCCCAAGTATAGATCCAAAAATTTCCCAAGTATAGATCCAAAAATTTCCCAAGTATAGATCCAAAAATTTCCCAAGTATAGATCGAAAAATTTCCCAAGTATAGATCGAAAAATTTCCCAAGCATAGATCGAAAAATTTCCCAAGTATATATCCAAAAATTTCCCAAGTATAGATCCAAAAATTTCCCAAGTATAGATCCAAAAATTTCCCAAGTATAGATCCAAAAATTTCCCAAGTATAGATCCAAAAATTTCCCAAGTATAGTACCAAAAATTTCCCAAGTATAGATCCAAAAATTTCCCAAGTATAGATCGAAAAATTTCCCAAGTATAGATCCAAAAATTTCCCAAGTATACATCCAAAAATTTCCCAAGTATAGATCGAAATATTTCCCAAGTAGAGATCGAAAAATTTCCCAAGTATAGATCCAAAAATTTCCCAAGTAGAGATTCAAAAATTTCCCAAGTAGAGATTCAAAAATTTCCCAAGTAGAGAATCAAAAATTTCCCAAGTAGAGACTCAAAAATTTCCCAAGTAGAGATTCAAAAATTTCCCAAGTAGAGATTCAAAAATTTCCCAAGTAGAGATTCAAAAATTTCCCAAGTAGAGATTCAAAAATTTCCCAAGTAGAGATTAAAAATTTCCCAAGTATAGATCCAAAAATTTCCCAAGTATAGATCGAAAAATTTCCCAAGTATAGATCCAAAAATTTCCCAAGTATAGATCCAAAAATTTCCCAAGTATAGATCCAAAAATTTCCCAAGAATAGATCCAAAAATTTCCCAAGTATAGATCCAAAAATTTCCCAAGTATAGATCCAAAAATTTCCCAAGTAGAGATTCAAAAGTTTCCCAAGTATAGATCCAAAAATTTCCCAAGTATAGATCGAAAAATTTCCCAAGTATAGATCGAAAATTTCCCAAGCATAGATCGAAAAATTTCCCAAGTATATATCCAAAAATTTCCCAAGTATAGATCCAAAAATTTCCCAAGTATAGATCCAAAAATTTCCCAAGTATAGATCCAAAAAATTCCCAAGTATAGATCCAAAAATTTCCCAAGTATAGATCGAAAAATTTCCCAAGTATAGTACCAAAAATTTCCCAAGTATAGATCCAAAAATTTCCCAAGTATAGATCGAAAAATTTCCCAAGTATAGATCCAAAAATTTCCCAAGTATATATCCAAAAATTTCCCAAGTATAGATCCAAAAATTTCCCAAGTATAGATCCAAAAATTTCCCAAGTAGAGATCGAAAAATTTCCCAAGTATAGATCGAAAAATTTTCCAAGTATAGAACGAAAAATTTCCCAAGAATAGATCGAAAAATTTCCCAAGTATATATCCAAAAATTTCCCAAGTATAGTACCAAAAATTTCCCAAGTATAGATCCAAAAATTTCCCAAGTATAGATCGAAAAATTTCCCAAGTATAGATCCAAAAATTTCACAAGTATACATCCAAAAATTTCCCAAGTAGCGATTCAAAAATTTCCTAAGTAGAGATTCAAAAATTTCCCAAGTAGAGATTCAAAAATTTCCCAAGTAGAGATTCAAAAATTTCCCAAGTAGAGAATGAAAAATTTCCCAAGTATTGATTCAAAAATTTCCCAAGTAGCGATTCAAAAATTTCCCAAGTAGAGATTCAAAAATTTCCCAAGTAGAGATTCAAAAATTTCCCAAGTAGAGATTAAAAATTTCCCAAGTATAGATCCAAAAATTTCCCAAGTATAGATCCAAAAATTTCCCAAGTATAGATCCAAAAATTTCCCAAGTATAGATCGAAAAATTTCCCAAGTATAGTACCAAAAATTTCCCAAGTATAGATCCAAAAATTTCCCAAGTATAGATCGAAAAATTTCCCAAGTATAGATCCAAAAATTTCCCAAGTATATATCCAAAAATTTCCCAAGTATAGATCCAAAAATTTCCCAAGTATAGATCCAAAAATTTCCCAAGTAGAGATCGAAAAATTTCCCAAGTATAGATCGAAAAATTTTCCAAGTATAGAACGAAAAATTTCCCAAGAATAGATCGAAAAATTTCCCAAGTATATATCCAAAAATTTCCCAAGTATAGTACCAAAAATTTCCCAAGTATAGATCCAAAAATTTCCCAAGTATAGATCGAAAAATTTTCCAAGTATAGATCGAAAAATTTCCCAAGAATAGATCCAAAAATTTCCCAAGAATAGATCCAAAAATTTCCCAAGTATAGATCCAAAAATTTCCCAAGTATAGATCCAAAAATTTCCCAAGTAGAGATTCAAAAGTCTCCCAAGTATAGATCGAAAAATTTCCCAAGTATAGATCGAAAAATTTTCCAAGTATAGATCGAAAAATTTCCCAAGAATAGATCAAAAAATTTCCCAAGAATAGATCCAAAAATTTCCCAAGTATAGATCCAAAAATTTCCCAAGTATAGATCCAAAAATTTCCCAAGTAGAGATTCAAAAGTTTCCCAAGTATAGATCGAAAAATTTCCCAAGTATAGATCGAAAAATTTCCCAAGTATAGATCGAAAAATTTCCCAAGTATAGATCGAAAAATTTCCCAAGCATAGATCGAAAAATTTCCCAAGTATATATCCAAAAATTTCCCAAGTATAGATCCAAAAATTTCCCAAGTATAGATCGAAAAATTTCCCAAGTATAGATCCAAAAATTTCCCAAGTATACATGCAAAAATTTCCCAAGTATAGATCCAAAAATTTCCCAAGTATAGATCCAAAAATTTCCCAAGTATAGATCGAAATATTTCCCAAGTAGAGATCGAAAAATTTCCCAAGTAGAGAATGAAAAATTTCCCAAGTATTGATTCAAAAATTTCCCAAGTAGCGATTCAAAAATTTCCCAAGTAGAGATTCAAAAATTTCCCAAGTAGAGATTCAAAAATTTCCCAAGTAGAGATCCAAAAATTTCCCAAGTATAGATCCAAAAATTTCCCAAGTATAGATCCAAAAATTTCCCAAGTATAGATCGAAAAATTTCCCAAGTATAGATCCAAAAATTTCCCAAGTATATATCCAAAAATTTCCCAAGTATAGATCCAAAAATTTCCCAAGTATAGATCCAAAAATTTCCCAAGTAGAGATCGAAAAATTTCCCAAGTATAGATCGAAAAATTTTCCAAGTATAGAACGAAAAATTTCCCAAGAATAGATCGAAAAATTTCCCAAGTATATATCCAAAAATTTCCCAAGTATAGTACCAAAAATTTCCCAAGTATAGATCCAAAAATTTCCCAAGTATAGATCGAAAAATTTTCCAAGTATAGATCGAAAAATTTCCCAAGAATAGATCCAAAAATTTCCCAAGAATAGATCCAAAAATTTCCCAAGTATAGATCCAAAAATTTCCCAAGTATAGATCCAAAAATTTCCCAAGTATAGATCCAAAAATTTCCCAAGTAGAGATTCAAAAGTTTCCCAAGTATAGATCGAAAAATTTCCCAAGTATAGATCGAAAAATTTCCCAAGTATAGATCGAAATATTTCCCAAGTAGAGATCGAAAAATTTCCCAAGTAGAGAATGAAAAATTTCCCAAGTATTGATTCAAAAATTTCCCAAGTAGCGATTCAAAAATTTCCCAAGTAGAGATTCAAAAATTTCCCAAGTAGAGATTCAAAAATTTCCCAAGTAGAGATTAAAAATTTCCCAAGTAGAGATCCAAAAATTTCCCAAGTATAGATCCAAAAATTTCCCAAGTATAGATCCAAAAATTTCCCAAGTATAGATCGAAAAATTTCCCAAGTATAGATCGAAAAATTTCCCAAGTATATATCCAAAAATTTCCCAAGTATAGATCCAAAAATTTCCCAAGTATAGATCCAAAAATTTCCCAAGTATAGATCCAAAAATTTTCCAAGTATAGATTCAAAAATTTCCCAAGTATAGATCGAAAAATTTTCCAAGTATAGATCGAAAAATTTTCCAAGTATAGATCGAAAAATTTACCAAGCATAGATCGAAAAATTTCCCAAGTATATATCCAAAAATTTACCAAGTATAGATCCAAAAATTTCCCAAGTATAGATCCAAAAATTTCCCAAGTATAGATCGAAAAATTTCCCAAGTATAGATCGAAAAATTTCCCAAGTATAGATCGAAAAATTTCCCAAGTATAGTACCAAAAATTTCCCAAGTATAGATCCAAAAATTTCCCAAGTATAGATCGAAAAATTTCCCAAGTATAGATCCAAAAATTTCCCAAGTATACATCCAAAAATTTCCCAAGTATAGATCGAAAAATTTCCCAAGTATAGATCGAAAAATTTCCCAAGTATAGATCGAAATATTTCCCAAGTAGAGATCGAAAAATTTCCCAAGTATAGATCGGAAAATTTTCCAAGTATAGATCGAAAACTTTCCCAAGAATAGATCCAAAAATTTCCCAAGAATAGATCCAAAAATTTCCCAAGTATAGATCCAAAAATTTCCCAAGTATAGATCCAAAAATTTCCCAAGTAGAGATTCAAAAGTTTCCCAAGTATAGATCGAAAAATTTCCCAAGTATAGATCGAAAAATTTCCCAAGTATAGATCGAAAAATTTCCCAAGTATAGATCGAAAAATTTCCCAAGCATAGATCGAAAAATTTCCCAAGTATATATCCAAAAATTTCCCAAGTATAGATCCAAAAATTTCCCAAGTATAGATCCAAAAACTTCCCAAGTATAGATCCAAAAATTTCCCAAGTATAGATCGAAAAATTTCCCAAGTATAGTACCAAAAAATTCCCAAGTATAGATCCAAAAATTTCCCAAGTATAGATCGAAAAATTTCCCAAGTATAGATCCAAAAATTTCCCAAGTATACATCCAAAAATTTCCCAAGTATAGATCCAAAAATTTCCCAAGTATAGATCCAAAAATTTCCCAAGTATAGATCGAAATATTTCCCAAGTATAGATCGAAAAATTTCCCAAGAATAGATCGAAAAATTTCCCAAGTATAGATCCAAAAATTTCACAAGTATACATCCAAAAATTTCCCAAGTAGCGATTCAAAAATTTCCTAAGTAGAGATTCAAAAATTTCCCAAGTAGAGATTCAAAAATTTCCCAAGTAGAGATTCAAAAATTTCCCAAGTAGAGAATGAAAAATTTCCCAAGTATTGATTCAAAAATTTCCCAAGTAGCGATTCAAAAGTTTCCCAAGTATAGATCGAAAAATTTCCCAAGTATAGATCGAAAAATTTCCCAAGTATAGATCCAAAAATTTCCCAAGTATAGATCCAAAAATTTCCCAAGTATAGATCGAAAAATTTCCCAAGTATAGATCGAAAAATTTCCCAAGTATAGTACCAAAAATTTCCCAAGTATAGATCCAAAAATTTCCCAAGTATAGATCGAAAAATTTCCCAAGTATAGATAAAAAAATTTCCCAAGTATACATCCAAAAATTTCCCAAGTATAGATCCAAAAATTTCCCAAGTATAGATCCAAAAATTTCCCAAGTATAGATCGTAAAATTTTCCAAGTATAGATCGAAAAATTTCCCAATAATAGATCCAAAAATTTCCCAACAATAGATCCAAAAATTTCCCAAGTATAGATCCAAAAATTTCCCAAGTATAGATCCAAAAATTTCCCAAGTAGAGATTCAAAAGTTTCCCAAGTATAGATCGAAAAATTTCCCAAGTATAGATCGAAAAATTTCCCAAGTATAGATCGAAAAATTTCCCAAGTATAGATCGAAATATTTCCCAAGTATAGATCGAAAAATTTCCCAAGTATAGATCGAAAAATTTCCCAAGTATAGATCGAAATATTTCCCAAGTATTGATTCAAAAATTTCCCAAGTAGCGATTCAAAAATTTCCCAAGTAGAGATTCAAAAATTTCCCAAGTAGAGATTCAAAAATTTCCCAAGTAGAGATTAAAAATTTCCCAAGTAGAGATCCAAAAATTTCCCAAGTATAGATCCAAAAATTTCCCAAGTATAGATCCAAAAATTTCCCAAGTATAGATCCAAAAATTTCCCAAGTATAGATCGAAAAATTTCCCAAGTATAGATCGAAAAATTTCCCAAGTATATATCCAAAAATTTCCCAAGTATAGATCCAAAAATTTCCCAAGTATAGATCCAAAAATTTCCCAAGTATAGATCCAAAAATTTTCCAAGTATAGATTCAAAAATTTCCCAAGTATAGATCGAAAAATTTTCCAAGTATAGATCGAAAAATTTTCCAAGTATAGATCGAAAAATTTTCCAAGTATAGATCGAAAAATTTACCAAGCATAGATCGAAAAATTTCCCAAGTATATATCCAAAAATTTCCCAAGTATAGATCCAAAAATTTCCCAAGTATAGATCCAAAAATTTCCCAAGTATAGATCGAAAAATTTCCCAAGTATAGATCGAAAAATTTCCCAAGCATAGATCGAAAAATTTCCCAAGTATATATCCAAAATTTCCCAAGTATAGATCCAAAAATTTCCCAAGTATAGATCCAAAAATTTCCCAAGTATAGATCCAAAAATTTCCCAAGTATAGATCCAAAAATTTCCCAAGTATAGATCGAAAAATTTCCCAAGTATAGTACCAAAAATTTCCCAAGTATAGATCCAAAAATTTCCCAAGTATAGATCCAAAAATTTCCCAAGTATAGATAAAAAAATTTCCCAAGTATACATCCAAAAATTTCCCAAGTATAGATCCAAAAATTTCCCAAGTATAGATCGAAAAATTTCCCAAGTATAGATCGAAATATTTCCCAAGTAGAGATCGAAAAAGTTCCCAAGTATAGATCGAAAAATTTTCCAAGTATAGATCGAAAAATTTCCCAAGAATAGATCCAAAAATTTCCCAAGAATAGATCCAAAAATTTCCCAAGTATAGATCCAAAAATTTCCCAAGTATAGATCGAAAAATTTCCCAAGTATAGATCGAAAAATTTCCCAAGTATAGATCGAAAAATTTCCCAAGCATAGATCGAAAAATTTCCCAAGTATAGATCGAAAAATTTCCCAAGCATAGATCGAAAAATTTCCCAAGTATATATCCAAAAATTTCCCAAGTATAGATCGAAAAATTTCCCAAGTATAGATCCAAAAATTTCCCAAGTATAGATCCAAAAATTTCCCAAGTATAGATCGAAAAATTTCCCAAGTATAGTACCAAAAATTTCCCAAGTATAGATCCAAAAATTTCCCAAGTATAGATCGAAAAATTTCCCAAGTATAGATCCAAAAATTTCCCAAGTATACATCCAAAAATTTCCCAAGTATAGATCCAAAAATTTCAGAAGTATAGATCGAAAAATTTCCCAAGTATAGATCGAAATATTTCCCAAGTAGAGATCGAAAAATTTCCCAAGTATAGATCGAAAAATTTTCCAAGTATAGATCGAAAAATTTCCCAAGAATAGATCCAAAAATTTCCCAAGAATAGATCCAAAAATTTCCCAAGTATAGATCGAAAAATTTCCCAAGTATAGATCGAAAAATTTCCCAAGTATAGATCGAAAAATTTCCCAAGCATAGATCGAAAAATTTCCCAAGTATATATCCAAAAATTTCCCAAGTATAGATCCAAAAATTTCCCAAGTATAGATCCAAAAATTTCCCAAGTATAGTACCAAAAATTTCCCAAGTATAGATCGAAAAATTTCCCAAGTATAGTACCAAAAATTTCCCAAGTATAGATCCAAAAATTTCCCAAGTATAGATCCAAAAATTTCCCAAGTATAGATAAAAAAATTTCCCAAGTATACATCCAAAAAATTCCCAAGTATAGATCCAAAAATTTCCCAAGTACAGATCGAAAAATTTCCCAAGTATAGATCGAAATATTTCCCAAGTAGAGATCGAAAAATTTCCCAAGTATAGATCGAAAAATTTTCCAAGTATAGATCGAAAAATTTCCCAAGAATAGATCCAAAAATTTCCCAAGAATAGATCCAAAAATTTCCCAAGTATAGATCCAAAAATTTCCCAAGTATAGATCGAAAAATTTCCCAAGTATAGATCGAAAAATTTCCCAAGTATAGATCGAAATATTTCCCAAGTAGAGATCGAAAAATTTCCCAAGTATAGATCGAAAAATTTTCCAAGTATAGATCGAAAAATTTCCCAAGAATAGATCCAAAAATTTCCCAAGAATAGATCCAAAAATTTCCCAAGTATAGATCCAAAAATTTCCCAAGTATAGATCCAAAAATTTCCCAAGTAGAGATTCAAAAGTTTCCCAAGTATAGATCGAAAAATTTCCCAAGTATAGATCGAAAAATTTCCCAAGTATAGATCGAAAAATTTCCCAAGTATAGATCGAAAAATTTCCCAAGTATAGATCGAAAAATTTCCCAAGCATAGATCGAAAAATTTCCCAAGTATATATCCAAAAATTTCCCAAGTATAGATCCAAAAATTTCCCAAGCATAGATCCAAAAATTTCCCAAGTATAGATCCAAAAATTTCAAAAGTATAGATCGAAAAATTTCCCAAGTATACTACCAAAAATTTCCCAAGTATAGATCCAAAAATTTCCCAAGTATACATCCAAAAATTTCCCAAGTATACATCCAAAAATTTCCCAAGTATACATCCAAAAATTTCCCAAGTATAGATCCAAAAATTTCCCAAGTATAGATCCAAAAATTTCCCAAGTATAGATCGAAATATTTCCCAAGTAGAGATCGAAAAATTTCCCAAGTAGAGAATGAAAAATTTCCCAAGTATTGATTCAAAAATTTCCCAAGTAGCGATTCAAAAATTTCCCAAGTAGAGATTCAAAAATTTCCCAAGTAGAGATTCAAAAATTTCCCAAGTAGAGATTAAAAATTTCCCAAGTATAGATCCAAAAATTTCCCAAGTATAGATCCAAAAATTTCCCAAGTATAGATCCAAAAATTTCCCAAGTATAGATCCAAAAATTTCCCAAGTATAGATCGAAAAATTTCCCAAGTATATATCCAAAAATTTCCCAAGTATAGATCCAAAAATTTCCCAAGTATAGTACCAAAAATTTCCCAAGTATAGATCCAAAAATTTCCCAAGTATAGATCGAAAAATTTTCCAAGTATAGATCGAAAAATTTACCAAGCATAGATCGAAAAATTTCCCAAGTATATATCCAAAAATTTCCCAAGTATAGATCCAAAAATTTCCCAAGTATAGATCCAAAAATTTCCCAAGTATAGATCGAAAAATTTCCCAAGTATAGATCGAAAAATTTCCCAAGTATAGATCGAAAAATTTCCCAAGTATAGTACCAAAAATTTCCCAAGTATAGATCGAAAAATTTCCCAAGTATAGATCCAAAAATTTCCCAAGTATACATCCAAAAATTTCCCAAGTATAGATCCAAAAATTTCCCAAGTATAGATCGAAAAATTTCCCAAGTATAGATCGAAATATTTCCCAAGTAGAGATCGAAAAATTTCCCAAGTATAGATCGGAAAATTTTCCAAGTATAGATCGAAAAATTTCCCAAGAATAGATCCAAAAATTTCCCAAGAATAGATCCAAAAATTTCCCAAGTATAGATCCAAAAATTTCCCAAGAATAGATCCAAAAATTTCCTAAGTAGAGATTCAAAAGTTTCCCAAGTATAGATCGAAAAATTTCCCAAGTATAGATCGAAAAATTTCCCAAGTATAGATCGAAAAATTTCCCAAGTATAGATCGAAAAATTTCCCAAGCATAGATCGAAAAATTTCCCAAGTATATATCCAAAAATTTCCCAAGTATAGATCCAAAAATTTCCCAAGTATAGATCCAAAAATTTCCCAAGTATAGATCCAAAAATTTCCCAAGTATAGATCGAAAAATTTCCCAAGTATAGTACCAAAAATTTCCCAAGTATAGATCCAAAAATTTCCCAAGTATAGATCGAAGAATTTCCCAAGTATAGATCCAAAAATTTCCCAAGTATACATCCAAAAATTTCCCAAGTATAGATCCAAAAATTTCCCAAGTATAGATCCAAAAATTTCCCAAGTATAGATCGAAAAATTTCCCAAGTATAGTACCAAAAATTTCCCAAGTATAGATCCAAAAATTTCCCAAGTATAGATCGAAGAATTTCCCAAGTATAGATCCAAAAATTTCCCAAGTATACATCCAAAAATTTCCCAAGTATAGATCCAAAAATTTCCCAAGTATAGATCCAAAAATTTCCCAAGTATAGATCGAAATATTTCCCAAGTATAGATCGAAAAATTTCCCAAGAATAGATCGAAAAATTTCCCAAGTATAGATCCAAAAATTTCACAAGTATACATCCAAAAATTTCCCAAGTAGCGATTCAAAAATTTCCTAAGTAGAGATTCAAAAATTTCCCAAGTAGAGATTCAAAAATTTCCCAAGTAGAGATTCAAAAATTTCCCAAGTAAAGAATGAAAAATTTCCCAAGTATTGATTCAAAAATTTCCCAAGTAGCGATTCAAAAATTTCCCTAGTAGAGATTAAAAATTTCCCAAGTAGAGATTCAAAAGTTTCCCAAGTATAGATCGAAAAATTTCCCAAGTATAGATCGAAAAATTTCCCAAGTATAGATCCAAAAATTTCCCAAGTATAGATCCAAAAACTTCCCAAGTATAGATCCAAAAATTTCCCAAGTATAGATCGAAAAATTTCCCAAGTATAGTACCAAAAAATTCCCAAGTATAGATCCAAAAATTTCCCAAGTATAGATCGAAAAATTTCCCAAGTATACATCCAAAAATTTCCCAAGTATACATCCAAAAATTTCCCAAGTATAGATCCAAAAATTTCCCAAGTATAGATCCAAAAATTTCCCAAGTATAGATCGAAATATTTCCCAAGTAGAGATCGAAAAATTTCCCAAGTAGAGAATGAAAAATTTCCCAAGTATTGATTCAAAAATTTCCCAAGTAGCGATTCAAAAATTTCCCAAGTAGAGATTCAAAAATTTCCCAAGTAGAGATTCAAAAATTTCCCAAGTAGAGATTAAAAATTTCCCAAGTATAGATCCAAAAATTTCCCAAGTATAGATCCAAAAATTTCCCAAGTATAGATCCAAAAATTTCCCAAGTATAGATCCAAAAATTTCCCAAGTATAGATCCAAAAATTTCCCAAGTATAGATCGAAAAATTTCCCAAGTATATATCCAAAAATTTCCCAAGTATAGATCCAAAAATTTCCCAAGTATAGTACCAAAAATTTCCCAAGTATAGATCCAAAAATTTCCCAAGTATAGATCGAAAAATTTTCCAAGTATAGATCGAAAAATTTACCAAGCATAGATCGAAAAATTTCCCAAGTATATATCCAAAAATTTCCCAAGTATAGATCCAAAAATTTCCCAAGTATAGATCCAAAAATTTCCCAAGTATAGATCGAAAAATTTCCCAAGTATAGATCGAAAAATTTCCCAAGTATAGATCGAAAAATTTCCCAAGTATAGTACCAAAAATTTCCCAAGTATAGATCCAAAAATTTCCCAAGTATAGATCGAAAAATTTCCCAAGTATAGATCCAAAAATTTCCCAAGTATACATCCAAAAATTTCCCAAGTATAGATCCAAAAATTTCCCAAGTATAGATCGAAAAATTTCCCAAGTATAGATCGAAATATTTCCCAAGTAGAGATCGAAAAATTTCCCAAGTATAGATCGGAAAATTTTCCAAGTATAGATCGAAAAATTTCCCAAGAATAGATCCAAAAATTTCCCAAGAATAGATCCAAAAATTTCCCAAGTATAGATCCAAAAATTTCCCAAGAATAGATCCAAAAATTTCCTAAGTAGAGATTCAAAAGTTTCCCAAGTATAGATCGAAAAATTTCCCAAGTATAGATCGAAAAATTTCCCAAGTATAGATCGAAAAATTTCCCAAGTATAGATCGAAAAATTTCCCAAGCATAGATCGAAAAATTTTCCAAGTATATATCCAAAAATTTCCCAAGTATAGATCCAAAAATTTCCCAAGTATAGATCCAAAAATTTCCCAAGTATAGATCCAAAAATTTCACAAGTATACATCCAAAAATTTCCCAAGTAGCGATTCAAAAATTTCCTAAGTAGAGATTCAAAAATTTCCCAAGTAGAGATTCAAAAATTTCCCAAGTAGAGATTCAAAAATTTCCCAAGTAGAGAATGAAAAATTTCCCAAGTATTGATTCAAAAATTTCCCAAGTAGCGATTCAAAAGTTTCCCAAGTATAGATCGAAAAATTTCCCAAGTATAGATCGAAAAATTTCCCAAGTATAGATCCAAAAATTTCCCAAGTATAGATCCAAAAATTTCCCAAGTATAGATCGAAAAATTTCCCAAGTATAGATCGAAAAATTTCCCAAGTATAGTACCAAAAATTTCCCAAGTATAGATCCAAAAATTTCCCAAGTATAGATCGAAAAATTTCCCAAGTATAGATAAAAAAATTTCCCAAGTATACATCCAATAATTTCCCAAGTATAGATCCAAAAATTTCCCAAGTATAGATCCAAAAATTTCCCAAGTATAGATCGTAAAATTTTCCAAGTATAGATCGAAAAATTTCCCAATAATAGATCCAAAAATTTCCCAAGAATAGATCCAAAAATTTCCCAAGTATAGATCCAAAAATTTCCCAAGTATAGATCCAAAAATTTCCCAAGTAGAGATTCAAAAGTTTCCCAAGTATAGATCGAAAAATTTCCCAAGTATAGATCGAAAAATTTCCCAAGTATAGATCGAAATATTTCCCAAGTAGAGATCGAAAAATTTCCCAAGTAGAGAATGAAAAATTTCCCAAGTATTGATTCAAAAATTTCCCAAGTAGCGATTCAAAAATTTCCCAAGTAGAGATTCAAAAATTTCCCAAGTAGAGATTCAAAAATTTCCCAAGTAGAGATTAAAAATTTCCCAAGTAGAGATCCAAAAATTTCCCAAGTATAGATCCAAAAATTTCCCAAGTATAGATCCAAAAATTTCCCAAGTATAGATCGAAAAATTTCCCAAGTATAGATCGAAAAATTTCCCAAGTATATATCCAAAAATTTCCCAAGTATAGATCCAAAAATTTCCCAAGTATAGATCCAAAAATTTCCCAAGTATAGATCCAAAAATTTTCCAAGTATAGATTCAAAAATTTCCCAAGTATAGATCGAAAAATTTTCCAAGTATAGATCGAAAAATTTTCCAAGTATAGATCGAAAAATTTACCAAGCATAGATCGAAAAATTTCCCAAGTATATATCCAAAAATTTCCCAAGTATAGATCCAAAAATTTCCCAAGTATAGATCCAAAAATTTCCCAAGTATAGATCGAAAAATTTCCCAAGTATAGATCGAAAAATTTCCCAAGCATAGATCGAAAAATTTCCCAAGTATATATCCAAAATTTCCCAAGTATAGATCCAAAAATTTCCCAAGTATAGATCCAAAAATTTCCCAAGTATAGATCCAAAAATTTCCCAAGTATAGATCCAAAAATTTCCCAAGTATAGATCGAAAAATTTCCCAAGTATAGTACCAAAAATTTCCCAAGTATAGATCCAAAAATTTCCCAAGTATAGATCCAAAAATTTCCCAAGTATAGATAAAAAAATTTCCCAAGTATACATCCAAAAATTTCCCAAGTATAGATCCAAAAATTTCCCAAGTATAGATCGAAAAATTTCCCAAGTATAGATCGAAATATTTCCCAAGTAGAGATCGAAAAAGTTCCCAAGTATAGATCGAAAAAGTTCCCAAGTATAGATCGAAAAATTTTCCAAGTATAGATCGAAAAATTTCCCAAGAATAGATCCAAAAATTTCCCAAGTATAGATCCAAAAATTTCCCAAGTATAGATCCAAAAATTTCCCAAGTATAGATCGAAAAATTTCCCAAGTATAGATCGAAAAATTTCCCAAGTATAGATCGAAAAATTTCCCAAGCATAGATCGAAAAATTTCCCAAGTATATATCCAAAAATTTCCCAAGTATAGATCCAAAAATTTCTAAAGTATAGATCCAAAAATTTCCCAAGTATAGATCCAAAAATTTCCCAAGTATAGATCGAAAAATTTCCCAAGTATAGTACCAAAAATTTCCCAAGTATAGATCCAAAAATTTCCCAAGTATAGATCGAAAAATTTCCCAAGTATAGATCCAAAAATTTCCCAAGTATACATCCAAAAATTTCCCAAGTATAGATCCAAAAATTTCAGAAGTATAGATCGAAAAATTTCCCAAGTATAGATCGAAATATTTCCCAAGTAGAGATCGAAAAATTTCCCAAGTATAGATCGAAAAATTTTCCAAGTATAGATCGAAAAATTTCCCAAGAATAGATCCAAAAATTTCCCAAGAATAGATCCAAAAATTTCCCAAGTATAGATCCAAAAATTTCCCAAGTATAGATCGAAAAATTTCCCAAGTATAGATCGAAAAATTTCCCAAGCATAGATCGAAAAATTTCCCAAGTATATATCCAAAAATTTCCCAAGTATAGATCCAAAAATTTCCCAAGTATAGATCCA
This sequence comes from Odiellus spinosus, assembly GCA_963920705.1. Classification (NCBI taxonomy): domain Eukaryota; kingdom Metazoa; phylum Arthropoda; class Arachnida; order Opiliones; family Phalangiidae; genus Odiellus; species Odiellus spinosus. The sequence continues at coordinate 213,925 of CAWUCO010000219.1, read as the reverse complement.
AAAATTTCCCAAGTATAGTACCAAAAATTTCCCAAGTATAGATCGAAAAATTTCCCAAGTATAGTACCAAAAATTTCCCAAGTATAGATCCAAAAATTTCCCAAGTATAGATCCAAAAATTTCCCAAGTATAGATAAAAAAATTTCCCAAGTATACATCCAAAAAATTCCCAAGTATAGATCCAAAAATTTCCCAAGTACAGATCGAAAAATTTCCCAAGTATAGATCGAAATATTTCCCAAGTAGAGATCGAAAAATTTCCCAAGTATAGATCGAAAAATTTTCCAAGTATAGATCGAAAAATTTCCCAAGAATAGATCCAAAAATTTCCCAAGAATAGATCCAAAAATTTCCCAAGTATAGATCCAAAAATTTCCCAAGTATAGATCGAAAAATTTCCCAAGTATAGATCGAAAAATTTCCCAAGTATAGATCGAAATATTTCCCAAGTAGAGATCGAAAAATTTCCCAAGTATAGATCGAAAAATTTTCCAAGTATAGATCGAAAAATTTCCCAAGAATAGATCCAAAAATTTCCCAAGAATAGATCCAAAAATTTCCCAAGTATAGATCCAAAAATTTCCCAAGTATAGATCCAAAAATTTCCCAAGTAGAGATTCAAAAGTTTCCCAAGTATAGATCGAAAAATTTCCCAAGTATAGATCGAAAAATTTCCCAAGTATAGATCGAAAAATTTCCCAAGTATAGATCGAAAAATTTCCCAAGTATAGATCGAAAAATTTCCCAAGCATAGATCGAAAAATTTCCCAAGTATATATCCAAAAATTTCCCAAGTATAGATCCAAAAATTTCCCAAGCATAGATCCAAAAATTTCCCAAGTATAGATCCAAAAATTTCAAAAGTATAGATCGAAAAATTTCCCAAGTATACTACCAAAAATTTCCCAAGTATAGATCCAAAAATTTCCCAAGTATACATCCAAAAATTTCCCAAGTATACATCCAAAAATTTCCCAAGTATAGATCCAAAAATTTCCCAAGTATAGATCCAAAAATTTCCCAAGTATAGATCGAAATATTTCCCAAGTAGAGATCGAAAAATTTCCCAAGTAGAGAATGAAAAATTTCCCAAGTATTGATTCAAAAATTTCCCAAGTAGCGATTCAAAAATTTCCCAAGTAGAGATTCAAAAATTTCCCAAGTAGAGATTCAAAAATTTCCCAAGTAGAGATTAAAAATTTCCCAAGTATAGATCCAAAAATTTCCCAAGTATAGATCCAAAAATTTCCCAAGTATAGATCCAAAAATTTCCCAAGTATAGATCCAAAAATTTCCCAAGTATAGATCCAAAAATTTCCCAAGTATAGATCCAAAAATTTCCCAAGTATAGATCGAAAAATTTCCCAAGTATATATCCAAAAATTTCCCAAGTATAGATCCAAAAATTTCCCAAGTATAGTACCAAAAATTTCCCAAGTATAGATCCAAAAATTTCCCAAGTATAGATCGAAAAATTTTCCAAGTATAGATCGAAAAATTTACCAAGCATAGATCGAAAAATTTCCCAAGTATATATCCAAAAATTTCCCAAGTATAGATCCAAAAATTTCCCAAGTATAGATCCAAAAATTTCCCAAGTATAGATCGAAAAATTTCCCAAGTATAGATCGAAAAATTTCCCAAGTATAGATCGAAAAATTTCCCAAGTATAGTACCAAAAATTTCCCAAGTATAGATCGAAAAATTTCCCAAGTATAGATCGAAAAATTTCCCAAGTATAGATCCAAAAATTTCCCAAGTATACATCCAAAAATTTCCCAAGTATAGATCCAAAAATTTCCCAAGTATAGATCGAAAAATTTCCCAAGTATAGATCGAAATATTTCCCAAGTAGAGATCGAAAAATTTCCCAAGTATAGATCGGAAAATTTTCCAAGTATAGATCGAAAAATTTCCCAAGAATAGATCCAAAAATTTCCCAAGAATAGATCCAAAAATTTCCCAAGTATAGATCCAAAAATTTCCCAAGAATAGATCCAAAAATTTCCTAAGTAGAGATTCAAAAGTTTCCCAAGTATAGATCGAAAAATTTCCCAAGTATAGATCGAAAAATTTCCCAAGTATAGATCGAAAAATTTCCCAAGTATAGATCGAAAAATTTCCCAAGCATAGATCGAAAAATTTCCCAAGTATATATCCAAAAATTTCCCAAGTATAGATCCAAAAATTTCCCAAGTATAGATCCAAAAATTTCCCAAGTATAGATCCAAAAATTTCCCAAGTATAGATCGAAAAATTTCCCAAGTATAGTACCAAAAATTTCCCAAGTATAGATCCAAAAATTTCCCAAGTATAGATCGAAGAATTTCCCAAGTATAGATCCAAAAATTTCCCAAGTATACATCCAAAAATTTCCCAAGTATAGATCCAAAAATTTCCCAAGTATAGATCCAAAAATTTCCCAAGTATAGATCGAAAAATTTCCCAAGTATAGTACCAAAAATTTCCCAAGTATAGATCCAAAAATTTCCCAAGTATAGATCGAAGAATTTCCCAAGTATAGATCCAAAAATTTCCCAAGTATACATCCAAAAATTTCCCAAGTATAGATCCAAAAATTTCCCAAGTATAGATCCAAAAATTTCCCAAGTATAGATCGAAATATTTCCCAAGTATAGATCGAAAAATTTCCCAAGAATAGATCGAAAAATTTCCCAAGTATAGATCCAAAAATTTCACAAGTATACATCCAAAAATTTCCCAAGTAGCGATTCAAAAATTTCCTAAGTAGAGATTCAAAAATTTCCCAAGTAGAGATTCAAAAATTTCCCAAGTAGAGATTCAAAAATTTCCCAAGTAAAGAATGAAAAATTTCCCAAGTATTGATTCAAAAATTTCCCAAGTAGCGATTCAAAAATTTCCCTAGTAGAGATTAAAAATTTCCCAAGTAGAGATTCAAAAGTTTCCCAAGTATAGATCGAAAAATTTCCCAAGTATAGATCGAAAAATTTCCCAAGTATAGATCCAAAAATTTCCCAAGTATAGATCCAAAAACTTCCCAAGTATAGATCCAAAAATTTCCCAAGTATAGATCGAAAAATTTCCCAAGTATAGTACCAAAAAATTCCCAAGTATAGATCCAAAAATTTCCCAAGTATAGATCGAAAAATTTCCCAAGTATACATCCAAAAATTTCCCAAGTATACATCCAAAAATTTCCCAAGTATAGATCCAAAAATTTCCCAAGTATAGATCCAAAAATTTCCCAAGTATAGATCGAAATATTTCCCAAGTAGAGATCGAAAAATTTCCCAAGTAGAGAATGAAAAATTTCCCAAGTATTGATTCAAAAATTTCCCAAGTAGCGATTCAAAAATTTCCCAAGTAGAGATTCAAAAATTTCCCAAGTAGAGATTCAAAAATTTCCCAAGTAGAGATTAAAAATTTCCCAAGTATAGATCCAAAAATTTCCCAAGTATAGATCCAAAAATTTCCCAAGTATAGATCCAAAAATTTCCCAAGTATAGATCCAAAAATTTCCCAAGTATAGATCGAAAAATTTCCCAAGTATATATCCAAAAATTTCCCAAGTATAGATCCAAAAATTTCCCAAGTATAGTACCAAAAATTTCCCAAGTATAGATCCAAAAATTTCCCAAGTATAGATCGAAAAATTTTCCAAGTATAGATCGAAAAATTTACCAAGCATAGATCGAAAAATTTCCCAAGTATATATCCAAAAATTTCCCAAGTATAGATCCAAAAATTTCCCAAGTATAGATCCAAAAATTTCCCAAGTATAGATCGAAAAATTTCCCAAGTATAGATCGAAAAATTTCCCAAGTATAGATCGAAAAATTTCCCAAGTATAGTACCAAAAATTTCCCAAGTATAGATCCAAAAATTTCCCAAGTATAGATCGAAAAATTTCCCAAGTATAGATCCAAAAATTTCCCAAGTATACATCCAAAAATTTCCCAAGTATAGATCCAAAAATTTCCCAAGTATAGATCGAAAAATTTCCCAAGTATAGATCGAAATATTTCCCAAGTAGAGATCGAAAAATTTCCCAAGTATAGATCGGAAAATTTTCCAAGTATAGATCGAAAAATTTCCCAAGAATAGATCCAAAAATTTCCCAAGAATAGATCCAAAAATTTCCCAAGTATAGATCCAAAAATTTCCCAAGAATAGATCCAAAAATTTCCTAAGTAGAGATTCAAAAGTTTCCCAAGTATAGATCGAAAAATTTCCCAAGTATAGATCGAAAAATTTCCCAAGTATAGATCGAAAAATTTCCCAAGTATAGATCGAAAAATTTCCCAAGCATAGATCGAAAAATTTCCCAAGTATATATCCAAAAATTTCCCAAGTATAGATCCAAAAATTTCCCAAGTATAGATCCAAAAATTTCCCAAGTATAGATCCAAAAATTTCCCAAGTATAGATCGAAAAATTTCCCAAGTATAGTACCAAAAATTTCCCAAGTATAGATCCAAAAATTTCCCAAGTATAGATCGAAGAATTTCCCAAGTATAGATCCAAAAATTTCCCAAGTATACATCCAAAAATTTCCCAAGTATAGATCCAAAAATTTCCCAATTATAGATCCAAAAATTTCCCAAGTATAGATCGAAAAATTTCCCAAGTATAGTACCAAAAATTTCCCAAGTATAGATCCAAAAATTTCCCAAGTATAGATCGAAGAATTTCCCAAGTATAGATCCAAAAATTTCCCAAGTATACATCCAAAAATTTCCCAAGTATAGATCCAAAAATTTCCCAAGTATAGATCCAAAAATTTCCCAAGTATAGATCGAAATATTTCCCAAGTATAGATCGAAAAATTTCCCAAGAATAGATCGAAAAATTTCCCAAGTATAGATCCAAAAATTTCACAAGTATACATCCAAAAATTTCCCAAGTAGCGATTCAAAAATTTCCTAAGTAGAGATTCAAAAATTTCCCAAGTAGAGATTCAAAAATTTCCCAAGTAGAGATTCAAAAATTTCCCAAGTAAAGAATGAAAAATTTCCCAAGTATTGATTCAAAAATTTCCCAAGTAGCGATTCAAAAATTTCCCAAGTAGAGATTAAAAATTTCCCAAGTAGAGATTCAAAAGTTTCCCAAGTATAGATCGAAAAATTTCCCAAGTATATATCCAAAAATTTCCCAAGTATAGATCCAAAAATTTCCCAAGTATAGATCCAAAAATTTCCCAAGTATAGATCGAAATATTTCCCAAGTATAGATCGAAAAATTTCCCAAGAATAGATCGAAAAATTTCCCAAGTATAGATCCAAAAATTTCACAAGTATACATCCAAAAATTTCCCAAGTAGCGATTCAAAAATTTCCTAAGTAGAGATTCAAAAATTTCCCAAGTAGAGATTCAAAAATTTCCCAAGTAGAGATTCAAAAATTTCCCAAGTAGAGAATGAAAAATTTCCCAAGTATTGATTCAAAAATTTCCCAAGTAGCGATTCAAATGTTTCCCAAGTATAGATCGAAAAATTTCCCAAGTATAGATCGAAAAATTTCCCAAGTATAGATCCAAAAATTTCCCAAGTATAGATCCAAAAATTTCCCAAGTATAGATCGAAAAATTTCCCAAGTATAGATCGAAAAATTTCCCAAGTATAGTACCAAAAATTTCCCAAGTATAGATCCAAAAATTTCCCAAGTATAGATCGAAAAATTTCCCAAGTATAGATAAAAAAATTTCCCAAGTATACATCCAAAAATTTCCCAAGTATAGATCCAAAAATTTCCCAAGTATAGATCGAAAAATTTCCCAAGTATAGATCGAAATATTTCCCAAGTAGAGATCGAAAAATTTCCCAAGTATAGATCGAAAAATTTTCCAAGTATAGATCGAAAAATTTCCCAAGAATAGATCCAAAAATTTCCCAAGAATAGATCCAAAAATTTCCCAAGTATAGATCCAAAAATTTCCCAAGTATAGATCCAAAAATTTCCCAAGTAGAGATTCAAAAGTTTCCCAAGTATAGATCGAAAAATTTCCCAAGTATAGATCGAAAAATTTCCCAAGCATAGATCGAAAAATTTCCCAAGTATATATCCAAAAATTTCCCAAGTATAGATCCAAAAATTTCCCAAGTATAGATCCAAAAATTTCCCAAGTATAGATCCAAAAATTTCCCAAGTATAGATCGAAAAATTTCCCAAGTATAGTACCAAAAATTTCCCAAGTATAGATCCAAAAATTTCCCAAGTATAGATCGAAGAATTTCCCAAGTATAGATCCAAAAATTTCCCAAGTATACATCCAAAAATTTCCCAAGTATAGATCCAAAAATTTCCCAATTATAGATCCAAAAATTTCCCAAGTATAGATCGAAAAATTTCCCAAGTATAGTACCAAAAATTTCCCAAGTATAGATCCAAAAATTTCCCAAGTATAGATCGAAGAATTTCCCAAGTATAGATCCAAAAATTTCCCAAGTATACATCCAAAAATTTCCCAAGTATAGATCCAAAAATTTCCCAAGTATAGATCCAAAAATTTCCCAAGTATAGATCGAAATATTTCCCAAGTATAGATCGAAAAATTTCCCAAGAATAGATCGAAAAATTTCCCAAGTATAGATCCAAAAATTTCACAAGTATACATCCAAAAATTTCCCAAGTAGCGATTCAAAAATTTCCTAAGTAGAGATTCAAAAATTTCCCAAGTAGAGATTCAAAAATTTCCCAAGTAGAGATTCAAAAATTTCCCAAGTAAAGAATGAAAAATTTCCCAAGTATTGATTCAAAAATTTCCCAAGTAGCGATTCAAAAATTTCCCAAGTAGAGATTAAAAATTTCCCAAGTAGAGATTCAAAAGTTTCCCAAGTATAGATCGAAAAATTTCCCAAGTATATATCCAAAAATTTCCCAAGTATAGATCCAAAAATTTCCCAAGTATAGATCCAAAAATTTCCCAAGTATAGATCGAAATATTTCCCAAGTATAGATCGAAAAATTTCCCAAGAATAGATCGAAAAATTTCCCAAGTATAGATCCAAAAATTTCACAAGTATACATCCAAAAATTTCCCAAGTAGCGATTCAAAAATTTCCTAAGTAGAGATTCAAAAATTTCCCAAGTAGAGATTCAAAAATTTCCCAAGTAGAGATTCAAAAATTTCCCAAGTAGAGAATGAAAAATTTCCCAAGTATTGATTCAAAAATTTCCCAAGTAGCGATTCAAATGTTTCCCAAGTATAGATCGAAAAATTTCCCAAGTATAGATCGAAAAATTTCCCAAGTATAGATCCAAAAATTTCCCAAGTATAGATCCAAAAATTTCCCAAGTATAGATCGAAAAATTTCCCAAGTATAGATCGAAAAATTTCCCAAGTATAGTACCAAAAATTTCCCAAGTATAGATCCAAAAATTTCCCAAGTATAGATCGAAAAATTTCCCAAGTATAGATAAAAAAATTTCCCAAGTATACATCCAAAAATTTCCCAAGTATAGATCCAAAAATTTCCCAAGTATAGATCGAAAAATTTCCCAAGTATAGATCGAAATATTTCCCAAGTAGAGATCGAAAAATTTCCCAAGTATAGATCGAAAAATTTTCCAAGTATAGATCGAAAAATTTCCCAAGAATAGATCCAAAAATTTCCCAAGAATAGATCCAAAAATTTCCCAAGTATAGATCCAAAAATTTCCCAAGTATAGATCCAAAAATTTCCCAAGTAGAGATTCAAAAGTTTCCCAAGTATAGATCGAAAAATTTCCCAAGTATAGATCGAAAAATTTCCCAAGTATAGATCGAAAAATTTCCCAAGTATAGATCGAAAAATTTCCCAAGCATAGATCGAAAAATTTCCCAAGTATATATCCAAAATTTCCCAAGTATAGATCCAAAAATTTCCCAAGTATAGATCCAAAAATTTCCCAAGTATAGATCCAAAAATTTCCCAAGTATAGATCCAAAAATTTCCCAAGTATAGATCGAAAAATTTCCCAAGTATAGTACCAAAAATTTCCCAAGTATAGATCCAAAAATTTCCCAAGTATAGATCCAAAAATTTCCCAAGTATAGATAAAAAAATTTCCCAAGTATACATCCAAAAATTTCCCAAGTATAGATCGAAAAATTTCCCAAGTATAGATCCAAAAATTTCCCAAGTATACATCCAAAAATTTCCCAAGTATACATCCAAAAATTTCCCAAGTATAGATCCAAAAATTTCCCAAGTATAGATCCAAAAATTTCCCAAGTATAGATCGAAATATTTCCCAAGTAGAGATCGAAAAATTTCCCAAGTAGAGAATGAAAAATTTCCCAAGTATTGATTCAAAAATTTCCCAAGTAGCGATTCAAAAATTTCCCAAGTAGAGATTCAAAAATTTCCCAAGTAGAGATTCAAAAATTTCCCAAGTAGAGATTAAAAATTTCCCAAGTATAGATCCAAAAATTTCCCAAGTATAGATCCAAAAATTTCCCAAGTATAGATCCAAAAATTTCCCAAGTATAGATCCAAAAATTTCCCAAGTATAGATCGAAAAATTTCCCAAGTATATATCCAAAAATTTCCCAAGTATAGATCCAAAAATTTCCCAAGTATAGTACCAAAAATTTCCCAAGTATAGATCCAAAAATTTCCCAAGTATAGATCGAAAAATTTTCCAAGTATAGATCGAAAAATTTACCAAGCATAGATCGAAAAATTTCCCAAGTATATATCCAAAAATTTCCCAAGTATAGATCCAAAAATTTCCCAAGTATAGATCCAAAAATTTCCCAAGTATAGATCGAAAAATTTCCCAAGTATAGATCGAAAAATTTCCCAAGTATAGATCGAAAAATTTCCCAAGTATAGTACCAAAAATTTCCCAAGTATAGATCCAAAAATTTCCCAAGTATAGATCCAAAAATTTCCCAAGTATAGATCCAAAAATTTCCCAAGTATACATCCAAAAATTTCCCAAGTATAGATCCAAAAATTTCCCAAGTATAGATCGAAAAATTTCCCAAGTATAGATCGAAATATTTCCCAAGTAGAGATCGAAAAATTTCCCAAGTATAGATCGGAAAATTTTCCAAGTATAGATCGAAAAATTTCCCAAGAATAGATCCAAAAATTTCCCAAGAATAGATCCAAAAATTTCCCAAGTATAGATCCAAAAATTTCCCAAGAATAGATCCAAAAATTTCCTAAGTATAGATCGAAAAATTTCCCAAGCATAGATCGAAAAATTTCCCAAGTATATATCCAAAAATTTCCCAAGTATAGATCCAAAAATTTCCCAAGTATAGATCCAAAAATTTCCCAAGTATAGATCCAAAAATTTCCCAAGTATAGATCGAAAAATTTCCCAAGTATAGTACCAAAAATTTCCCAAGTATAGATCCAAAAATTTCCCAAGTATAGATCCAAAAATTTCCCAAGTATACATCCAAAAATTTCCCAAGTATAGATCCAAAAATTTCCCAAGTATAGATCCAAAAATTTCCCAAGTATAGATCCAAAAATTTCCCAAGTATAGATCGAAAAATTTCCCAAGTATAGTACCAAAAATTTCCCAAGTATAGATCCAAAAATTTCCCAAGTATAGATCGAAGAATTTCCCAAGTATAGATCCAAAAATTTCCCAAGTATACATCCAAAAATTTCCCAAGTATAGATCCAAAAATTTCCCAAGTATAGATCCAAAAATTTCCCAAGTATAGATCGAAATATTTCCCAAGTATAGATCGAAAAATTTCCCAAGAATAGATCGAAAAATTTCCCAAGTATAGATCCAAAAATTTCACAAGTATACATCCAAAAATTTCCCAAGTAGCGATTCAAAAATTTCCTAAGTAGAGATTCAAAAATTTCCCAAGTAGAGATTCAAAAATTTCCCAAGTAGAGATTCAAAAATTTCCCAAGTAAAGAATGAAAAATTTCCCAAGTATTGATTCAAAAATTTCCCAAGTAGAGATTCAAAAATTTCCCAAGTAGAGATTCAAAAATTTCCCAAGTAAAGAATGAAAAATTTCCCAAGTATTGATTCAAAAATTTCCCAAGTAGCGATTCAAAAATTTCCCAAGTAGAGATTAAAAATTTCCCAAGTAGAGATTCAAAAGTTTCCCAAGTATAGATCGAAAAATTTCCCAAGTATATATCCAAAAATTTCCCAAGTATAGATCCAAAAATTTCCCAAGTATAGATCCAAAAATTTCCCAAGTATAGATCGAAATATTTCCCAAGTATAGATCGAAAAATTTCCCAAGAATAGATCGAAAAATTTCCCAAGTATAGATCCAAAAATTTCACAAGTATACATCCAAAAATTTCCCAAGTAGCGATTCAAAAATTTCCTAAGTAGAGATTCAAAAATTTCCCAAGTAGAGATTCAAAAATTTCCCAAGTAGAGATTCAAAAATTTCCCAAGTAGAGAATGAAAAATTTCCCAAGTATTGATTCAAAAATTTCCCAAGTAGCGATTCAAATGTTTCCCAAGTATAGATCGAAAAATTTCCCAAGTATAGATCGAAAAATTTCCCAAGTATAGATCCAAAAATTTCCCAAGTATAGATCCAAAAATTTCCCAAGTATAGATCGAAAAATTTCCCAAGTATAGATCGAAAAATTTCCCAAGTATAGTACCAAAAATTTCCCAAGTATAGATCCAAAAATTTCCCAAGTATAGATCGAAAAATTTCCCAAGTATAGATAAAAAAATTTCCCAAGTATACATCCAAAAATTTCCCAAGTATAGATCCAAAAATTTCCCAAGTATAGATCGAAAAATTTCCCAAGTATAGATCGAAATATTTCCCAAGTAGAGATCGAAAAATTTCCCAAGTATAGATCGAAAAATTTTCCAAGTATAGATCGAAAAATTTCCCAAGAATAGATCCAAAAATTTCCCAAGAATAGATCCAAAAATTTCCCAAGTATAGATCCAAAAATTTCCCAAGTATAGATCCAAAAATTTCCCAAGTAGAGATTCAAAAGTTTCCCAAGTATAGATCGAAAAATTTCCCAAGTATAGATCGAAAAATTTCCCAAGTATAGATCGAAAAATTTCCCAAGTATAGATCGAAAAATTTCCCAAGCATAGATCGAAAAATTTCCCAAGTATATATCCAAAATTTCCCAAGTATAGATCCAAAAATTTCCCAAGTATAGATCCAAAAATTTCCCAAGTATAGATCCAAAAATTTCCCAAGTATAGATCCAAAAATTTCCCAAGTATAGATCGAAAAATTTCCCAAGTATAGTACCAAAAATTTCCCAAGTATAGATCCAAAAATTTCCCAAGTATAGATCCAAAAATTTCCCAAGTATAGATAAAAAAATTTCCCAAGTATACATCCAAAAATTTCCCAAGTATAGATCCAAAAATTTCCCAAGTATAGATCGAAAAATTTCCCAAGTATAGATCGAAATATTTCCCAAGTAGAGATCGAAAAAGTTCCCAAGTATAGATCGAAAAATTTTCCAAGTATAGATCGAAAAATTTCCCAAGAATAGATCCAAAAATTTCCCAAGAATAGATCCAAAAATTTCCCAAGTATAGATCCAAAAATTTCCCAAGTATAGATCGAAAAATTTCCCAAGTATAGATCGAAAAATTTCCCAAGTATAGATCGAAAAATTTCCCAAGCATAGATCGAAAAATTTCCCAAGTATATATCCAAAAATTTCCCAAGTATAGATCCAAAAATTTCTAAAGTATAGATCCAAAAATTTCCCAAGTATAGATCCAAAAATTTCCCAAGTATAGATCGAAAAATTTCCCAAGTATAGTACCAAAAATTTCCCAAGTATAGATCCAAAAATTTCCCAAGTATAGATCGAAAAATTTCCCAAGTATAGATCCAAAAATTTCCCAAGTATACATCCAAAAATTTCCCAAGTATAGATCCAAAAATTTCAGAAGTATAGATCGAAAAATTTCCCAAGTATAGATCGAAATATTTCCCAAGTAGAGATCGAAAAATTTCCCAAGTATAGATCGAAAAATTTTCCAAGTATAGATCGAAAAATTTCCCAAGAATAGATCCAAAAATTTCCCAAGAATAGATCCAAAAATTTCCCAAGTATAGATCCAAAAATTTCCCAAGTATAGATCGAAAAATTTCCCAAGTATAGATCGAAAAATTTCCCAAGCATAGATCGAAAAATTTCCCAAGTATATATCCAAAAATTTCCCAAGTATAGATCCAAAAATTTCCCAAGTATAGATCCAAAAATTTCCCAAGTATAGTACCAAAAATTTCCCAAGTATAGATCGAAAAATTTCCCAAGTATAGTACCAAAAATTTCCCAAGTATAGATCCAAAAATTTCCCAAGTATAGATCCAAAAATTTCCCAAGTATAGATAAAAAAATTTCCCAAGTATACATCCAAAAAATTCCCAAGTATAGATCCAAAAATTTCCCAAGTACAGATCGAAAAATTTCCCAAGTATAGATCGAAATATTTCCCAAGTAGAGATCGAAAAATTTCCCAAGTATAGATCGAAAAATTTTCCAAGTATAGATCGAAAAATTTCCCAAGAATAGATCCAAAAATTTCCCAAGAATAGATCCAAAAATTTCCCAAGTATAGATCCAAAAATTTCCCAAGTATAGATCGAAAAATTTCCCAAGTATAGATCGAAAAATTTCCCAAGTATAGATCGAAATATTTCCCAAGTAGAGATCGAAAAATTTCCCAAGTATAGATCGAAAAATTTTCCAAGTATAGATCGAAAAATTTCCCAAGAATAGATCCAAAAATTTCCCAAGAATAGATCCAAAAATTTCCCAAGTATAGATCCAAAAATTTCCCAAGTATAGATCCAAAAATTTCCCAAGTAGAGATTCAAAAGTTTCCCAAGTATAGATCGAAAAATTTCCCAAGTATAGATCGAAAAATTTTCCAAGTATAGATCGAAAAATTTCCCAAGAATAGATCCAAAAATTTCCCAAGAATAGATCCAAAAATTTCCCAAGTATAGATCCAAAAATTTCCCAAGTATAGATCGAAAAATTTCCCAAGTATAGATCGAAAAATTTCCCAAGTATAGATCGAAATATTTCCCAAGTAGAGATCGAAAAATTTCCCAAGTATAGATCGAAAAATTTTCCAAGTATAGATCGAAAAATTTCCCAAGAATAGATCCAAAAATTTCCCAAGAATAGATCCAAAAATTTCCCAAGTATAGATCCAAAAATTTCCCAAGTATAGATCCAAAAATTTCCCAAGTAGAGATTCAAAAGTTTCCCAAGTATAGATCGAAAAATTTCCCAAGTATAGATCGAAAAATTTCCCAAGTATAGATCGAAAAATTTCCCAAGTATAGATCGAAAAATTTCCCAAGTATAGATCGAAAAATTTCCCAAGCATAGATCGAAAAATTTCCCAAGTATATATCCAAAAATTTCCCAAGTATAGATCCAAAAATTTCCCAAGTATAGATCGAAAAATTTCCCAAGTATATATCCAAAAATTTCCCAAGTATAGATCCAAAAATTTCCCAAGTATAGTACCAAAAATTTCCCAAGTATAGATCCAAAAATTTCCCAAGTATAGATCGAAAAATTTTCCAAGTATAGATCGAAAAATTTACCAAGCATAGATCGAAAAATTTCCCAAGTATAGATCCAAAAATTTCCCAAGTATAGATCCAAAAATTTCCCAAGTATAGATCCAAAAATTTCCCAAGTATAGATCGAAAAATTTCCCAAGTATAGATCGAAAAATTTCCCAAGTATAGATCGAAAAATTTCCCAAGTATAGTACCAAAAATTTCCCAAGTATAGATCCAAAAATTTCCCAAGTATAGATCCAAAAATTTCCCAAGTATAGATCCAAAAATTTCCCAAGTATACATCCAAAAATTTCCCAAGTATAGATCCAAAAATTTCCCAAGTATAGATCGAAAAATTTCCCAAGTATAGATCGAAATATTTCCCAAGTAGAGATCGAAAAATTTCCCAAGTATAGATCGGAAAATTTTCCAAGTATAGATCGAAAAATTTCCCAAGAATAGATCCAAAAATTTCCCAAGAATAGATCCAAAAATTTCCCAAGTATAGATCCAAAAATTTCCCAAGAATAGATCCAAAAATTTCCTAAGTATAGATCGAAAAATTTCCCAAGCATAGATCGAAAAATTTCCCAAGTATATATCCAAAAATTTCCCAAGTATAGATCCAAAAATTTCCCAAGTATAGATCCAAAAATTTCCCAAGTATAGATCCAAAAATTTCCCAAGTATAGATCGAAAAATTTCCCAAGTATAGTACCAAAAATTTCCCAAGTATAGATCCAAAAATTTCCCAAGTATAGATCCAAAAATTTCCCAAGTATACATCCAAAAATTTCCCAAGTATAGATCCAAAAATTTCCCAAGTATAGATCCAAAAATTTCCCAAGTATAGATCCAAAAATTTCCCAAGTATAGATCGAAAAATTTCCCAAGTATAGTACCAAAAATTTCCCAAGTATAGATCCAAAAATTTCCCAAGTATAGATCGAAGAATTTCCCAAGTATAGATCCAAAAATTTCCCAAGTATACATCCAAAAATTTCCCAAGTATAGATCCAAAAATTTCCCAAGTATAGATCCAAAAATTTCCCAAGTATAGATCGAAATATTTCCCAAGTATAGATCGAAAAATTTCCCAAGAATAGATCGAAAAATTTCCCAAGTATAGATCCAAAAATTTCACAAGTATACATCCAAAAATTTCCCAAGTAGCGATTCAAAAATTTCCTAAGTAGAGATTCAAAAATTTCCCAAGTAGAGATTCAAAAATTTCCCAAGTAGAGATTCAAAAATTTCCCAAGTAAAGAATGAAAAATTTCCCAAGTATTGATTCAAAAATTTCCCAAGTAGCGATTCAAAAATTTCCCAAGTAGAGATTAAAAATTTCCCAAGTAGAGATTCAAAAGTTTCCCAAGTATAGATCGAAAAATTTCCCAAGTATAGATCGAAAAATTTCCCAAGTATAGATCCAAAAATTTCCCAAGTATAGATCCAAAAATTTCCCAAGTATAGATCGAAAAATTTCCCAAGTATAGATCGAAAAATTTCCCAAGTATAGTACCAAAAATTTCCCAAGTATAGATCCAAAAATTTCCCAAGTATAGATCGAAAAATTTCCCAAGTATAGATAAAAAAATTTCCCAAGTATACATCCAAAAATTTCCCAAGTATAGATCCAAAAATTTCCCAAGTATAGATCGAAAAATTTCCCAAGTATAGATCGAAATATTTCCCAAGTAGAGATCAAAAATTTCCCAAGTATAGATCGAAAAATTTTCCAAGTATAGATCGAAAAATTTCCCAAGAATAGATCCAAAAATTTCCCAAGAATAGATCCAAAAATTTCCCAAGTATAGATCCAAAAATTTCCCAAGTATAGATCCAAAAATTTCCCAAGTAGAGATTCAAAAGTTTCCCAAGTATAGATCGAAAAATTTCCCAAGTATAGATCGAAAAATTTCCCAAGTATAGATCGAAAAATTTCCCAAGTATAGATCGAAAAATTTAACAAGTATACATCGAAAAATTTCCCAAGCATAGATCGAAAAATTTCCCAAGTATATATCCAAAATTTCCCAAGTATAGATCCAAAAATTTCCCAAGTATAGATCCAAAAATTTCCCAAGTATAGATCCAAAAATTTCCCAAGTATAGATCCAAAAATTTCCCAAGTATAGATCCAAAAATTTCCCAAGTATAAATCCAAAAATTTCCCAAGTATAGATCGAAAAATTTCCCAAGTATATATCCAAAAATTTCCCAAGTATAGATCCAAAAATTTCCCAAGTATAGTACCAAAAATTTCCCAAGTATAGATCCAAAAATTTTCCAAGTATAGATTCAAAAATTTCCCAAGTATAGATCGAAAAATTTTCCAAGTATAGAACGAAAAATTTACCAAGCATAGATCGAAAAATTTCCCAAGTATATATCCAAAAATTTCCCAAGTATAGATCCAAAAATTTCCCAAGTATAGATCCAAAAATTTCCCAAGTATAGATCGAAAAATTTCCCAAGTATAGATCGAAAAATTTCCCAAGTATAGATCGAAAAATTTCCCAAGTATAGTACCAAAAATTTCCCAAGTATAGATCCAAAAATTTCCCAAGTATAGATCGAAAAATTTCCCAAGTATAGATCCAAAAATTTCCCAAGTATACATACAAAAATTTCCCAAGTATAGATCCAAAAATTTCCCAAGTATAGATCGAAAAATTTCCCAAGTATAGATCGAAATATTTCCCAAGTAGAGATCGAAAAATTTCCCAAGTATAGATCGGAAAATTTTCCAAGTATAGATCGAAAAATTTCCCAAGAATAGATCCAAAAATTTCCCAAGAATAGATCCAAAAATTTCCCAAGTATAGATCCAAAAATTTCCCAAGTAGAGATTCAAAAGTTTCCCAAGTATAGATCGAAAAATTTCCCAAGTATAGATCGAAAAATTTACCAAGTATAGATCGAAAAATTTCCCAAGTATAGATCGAAAAATTTCCCAAGCATAGATCGAAAAATTTCCCAAGTATATATCCAAAAATTTCCCAAGTATAGATCCAAAAATTTCCCAAGTATAGATCCAAAAATTTCCCAAGTATAGATCGAAATATTTCCCAAGTATAGATCGAAAAATTTCCCAAGAATAGATCGAAAAATTTCCCAAGTATAGATCCAAAAATTTCACAAGTATACATCCAAAAATTTCCCAAGTAGCGATTCAAAAATTTCCTAAGTAGAGATTCAAAAATTTCCCAAGTAGAGATTCAAAAATTTCCCAAGTAGAGATTAAAAAATTTCCCAAGTAAAGAATGAAAAATTTCCCAAGTATTGATTCAAAAATTTCCCAAGTAGCGATTCAAAAATTTCCCAAGTAGAGATTAAAAATTTCCCAAGTAGAGATTCAAAAGTTTCCCAAGTATAGATCGAAAAATTTCCCAAGTATAGATCGAAAAATTTCCCAAGTATAGATCCAAAAATTTCCCAAGTATAGATCCAAAAATTTCCCAAGTATAGATCGAAAAATTTCCCAAGTATAGATCGAAAAATTTCCCAAGTATAGTACCAAAAATTTCCCAAGTATAGATCCAAAAATTTCCCAAGTATAGATCGAAAAATTTCCCAAGTATAGATAAAAAAATTTCCCAAGTATACATCCAAAAATTTCCCAAGTATAGATCCAAAAATTTCCCAAGTATAGATCGAAAAATTTCCCAAGTATAGATCGAAAAATTTCCCAAGAATAGATCCAAAAATTTCCCAAGTATAGATCCAAAAATTTCCCAAGTATAGATCCAAAAATTTCCCAAGTAGAGATTCAAAAGTTTCCCAAGTATAGATCGAAAAATTTCCCAAGTATAGATCGAAAAATTTCCCAAGTATAGATCGAAAAATTTCCCAAGTATAGATCGAAAAATTTCCCAAGCATAGATCGAAAAATTTCCCAAGTATATATCCAAAATTTCCCAAGTATAGATCCAAAAATTTCCCAAGTATAGATCCAAAAATTTCCCAAGTATAGATCCAAAAATTTCCCAAGTATAGATCGAAAAATTTCCCAAGTATAGTACCAAAAATTTCCCAAGTATAGATCCAAAAATTTCCCAAGTATAGTACCAAAAATTTCCCAAGTATAGATCCAAAAATTTCCCAATTATAGATCCAAAAATTTCCCAAGTATAGATAAAAAAATTTCCCAAGTATACATCCAAAAATTTCCCAAGTATAGATCCAAAAATTTCCCAAGTATAGATCGAAAAATTTCCCAAGTATAGATCGAAATATTTCCCAAGTAGAGATCGAAAAATTTCCCAAGTATAGATCGAAAAATTTTCCAAGTATAGATCGAAAAATTTCCCAAGAATAGATCCAAAAATTTCCCAAGAATAGATCCAAAAATTTCCCAAGTATAGATCCAAAAATTTCCCAAGTATAGATCGAAAAATTTCCCAAGTATAGATCGAAAATTTTCCAAGTATAGATCGAAAAATTTCCCAAGTATAGATCGAAAAATTTCCCAAGCATAGATCGAAAAATTTCCCAAGTATATATCCAAAAATTTCCCAAGTATAGATCCAAAAATTTCCCAAGTATAGATCCAAAATTTCCCAAGTATAGATCCAAAAATTTCCCAAGTATAGATCGAAAAATTTCCCAAGTATAGTACCAAAAATTTCCCAAGTATAGATCCAAAAATTTCCCAAGTATAGATCGAAAAATTTCCCAAGTATAGATCCAAAAATTTCCCAAGTATACATCCAAAAATTTCCCAAGTATAGATCGAAAAATTTCCCAAGTATAGATCGAAAAATTTCCCAAGTATAGATCGAAATATTTCCCAAGTAGAGATCGAAAAATTTCCCAAGTATAGATCGAAAAATTTTCCAAGTATAGATCGAAAAATTTCCCAAGAATAGATCCAAAAATTTCCCAAGATTAGATCCAAAAATTTCCCAAGTATAGATCCAAAAATTTCCCAAGTATAGATCGAAAAATTTCCCAAGTATAGATCGAAAATTTCCCAAGCATAGATCGAAAAATATTCCAAGTATATATCCAAAAATTTCCCAAGTATAGATCCAAAAATTTCCCAAGTATAGATCCAAAAATTTCTCAAGTATAGTACCAAAAATTTCCCAAGTATAGATCGAAAAATTTCCCAAGTATAGTACCAAAAATTTCCCAGGTATAGATCCAAAAATTTCCCAAGTATAGATCCAAAAATTTCCCAAGTATAGATAAAAAAATTTCCCAAGTATACATCCAAAAATTTCCCAAGTATAGATCCAAAAATTTCCCAAGTATAGATCGAAAAATTTCCCAAGTATAGATCGAAATATTTCCCAAGTAGAGATCGAAAAATTTCCCAAGTATAGATCGAAAAATTTTCCAAGTATAGATCGAAAAATTTCCCAAGAATAGATCCAAAAATTTCCCAAGAATAGATCCAAAAATTTCCCAAGTATAGATCCAAAAATTTCCCAAGTATAGATCGAAAAATTTCCCAAGTATAGATCGAAAAATTTCCCAAGTATAGATCGAAAAATTTCCCAAGCATAGATCGAAAAATTTCCCAAGTATATATCCAAAAATTTAACAAGTATAGATCCAAAAATTTCAAAAGTATAGATCCAAAAATTTCCCAAGTATAGATCCAAAAATTTCCCAAGTATAGATCGAAAAATTTCCCAAGTATAGTACCAAAAATTTCCCAAGTATAGATCCAAAAATTTCCCAAGTATAGATCGAAAAATTTCCCAAGAATAGATCCAAAAATTTCACAAGTATACATCCAAAAATTTCCCAAGTATAGATCCAAAAATTTCCCAAGTATAGATCCAAAAATTTCCCAAGTATAGATCCAAAAATTTTCCAAGTATAGATCCAAAAATTTCCCAAGTATAGATCCAAAAATTTCCCAAGTATAGATCGAAAAATTTCCCAAGTATAGATCGAAAAATTTCCCAAGTATAGATCCAAAAATTTCCCAAGTATACATCCAAAAATTTCCCAAGTATAGATCCAAAAATTTCCCAAGTATAGATCCAAAAATTTCCCAAGTATAGATCGAAATATTTCCCAAGTAGAGACCGAAAAATTTCCCAAGTATAGATCGAAAAATTTTCCAAGTATAGATCCAAAAATTTCCCAAGTATACATCCAAAAATTTCCCAAGTATAGATCCAAAAATTTCCCAAGTATAGATCCAAAAATTTCCCAAGTATAGATCGAAAAATTTCCCAAGTATAGATCGAAAAATTTCCCAAGTATAGATCGAAAAATTTCCCAAGTATAGATCGAAAAATTTCCCAAGCATAGATCGAAAAATTTCCCAAGTGTAGATCGAAAAATTTCCCAAGTATAGTACCAAAAATTTCCCAAGTATAGATCCAAAAATTTCCCAAGTATAGATCGAAAAATTTCCCAAGTATAGATCCAAAAATTTCCCAAGTATACATCCAAAAATTTCCCAAGAATAGATCCAAAAATTTCCCAAGTATAGATCCAAAAATTTCCCAAGTATAGATCGAAAAATTTCCCAAGTATAGATCGAAAAATTTCCCAAGTATAGATCGAAAAATTTCCCAAGTATAGATCGAAAAATTTCCCAAGCATAGATCGAAAAATTTCCCAAGTATATATCCAAAAATTTCCCAAGTATAGATCCAAAAATTTCCCAAGTATAGATCCAAAAATTTCCCAAGTATAGATCCAAAAATTTCCCAAGTATAGATCGAAAAATTTCCCAAGTATAGTACCAAAAATTTCCCAAGTATAGATCCAAAAATTTCCCAAGTATAGATCGAAAAATTTCCCAAGTATAGATCCAAAAATTTCCCAAGTATACATCCAAAAATTTCCCAAGTATAGATCCAAAAATTTCCCAATTATAGATCCAAAAATTTCCCAAGTATAGATCCAAAAATTTTCCAAGTATAGATCCAAAAATTTCCCAAGTATAGATCCAAAAATTTCCCAAGTATAGATCGAAAAATTTCCCAAGTATAGATCCAAAAATTTCCCAAGTATACATCCAAAAATTTCCCAAGTATAGTACCAAAAATTTCCCAAGTATAGATCCAAAAATTTCCCAAGTATAGATCGAAAAATTTCCCAAGTATAGATCCAAAAATTTCCCAAGTATACATCCAAAAATTTCCCAAGTATAGATCCAAAAATGTCCCAAGTATAGATCGAAAAATTTCCCAAGTATAGATCGAAATATTTCCCAAGTAGAGACCGAAAAATTTCCCAAGTATAGATCGAAAAATTTTCCAAGTATAGATCGAAAAATTTCCCAAGAATAGATCCAAAAATTTCCCAAGTATA
Source organism: Odiellus spinosus (assembly GCA_963920705.1). Taxonomy (NCBI): domain Eukaryota; kingdom Metazoa; phylum Arthropoda; class Arachnida; order Opiliones; family Phalangiidae; genus Odiellus; species Odiellus spinosus. The sequence continues at coordinate 193,156 of CAWUCO010000219.1, read as the reverse complement.
GATACAAAAATTTCCCAAGTATAGATCCAAAAATTTCCCAAGTAGAGATTCAAAAGTTTCCCAAGTATAGATCCAAAAACTTCCCAAGTATAGATCGAAAAATTTCCCAAGTATAGATCGAAAAATTTCCCAAGCATAGATCGAAAAATTTCCCAAGTATATATCCAAAAATTTCCCAAGTATAGATCCAAAAATTTCCCAAGTATAGATCCAAAAATTTCCCAAGTATAGATCCAAAAATTTCCCAAGTGTAGATCGAAAAATTTCCCAAGTATAGTACCAAAAATTTCCCAAGTATAGATCCAAAAATTTCCCAAGTATAGATCGAAAAATTTCCCAAGTATAGATCCAAAAATTTCCCAAGTATACATCCAAAAATTTCCCAAGTATAGATCCAAAAATTTCCCAAGTATAGATCCAAAAATTTCCCAAGTATAGATCGAAATATTTCCCAAGTAGAGATCGAAAAATTTACCAAGTATAGATCGAAAAATTTTCCAAGTATAGATCGAAAAATTTCCCAAGAATAGATCGAAAAATTTCCCAAGTATAGATCCAAAAATTTCACAAGTATACATCCACAAATTTCCCAAGTAGCGATTCAAAAATTTCCTAAGTAGAGATTCAAAAATTTCCCAAGTATAGATCCAAAAATTTCCCAAGTATAGATCGAAATATTTCCCAAGTATAGATCGAAAAATTTCCCAAGTATAGATCGAAAAATTTTCCAAGTATAGATCGAAAAATTTCCCAAGAATAGATCCAAAAATTTCCCAAGAATAGATCCAAAAATTTCCCAAGTATAGATCCAAAAATTTCCCAAGTATAGATCGAAAAATTTCCCAAGTATAGATCGAAAATTTCCCAAGCATAGATCGAAAAATATTCCAAGTATATATCCAAAAATTTCCCAAGTATAGATCCAAAAATTTCCCAAGTATAGATCCAAAAATTTCTCAAGTATAGTACCAAAAATTTCCCAAGTATAGATCGAAAAATTTCCCAAGTATAGTACCAAAAATTTCCCAGGTATAGATCCAAAAATTTCCCAAGTATAGATCCAAAAATTTCCCAAGTATAGATAAAAAAATTTCCCAAGTATACATCCAAAAATTTCCCAAGTATAGATCCAAAAATTTCCCAAGTATAGATCGAAAAATTTCCCAAGTATAGATCGAAATATTTCCCAAGTAGAGATCGAAAAATTTCCCAAGTATAGATCGAAAAATTTTCCAAGTATAGATCGAAAAATTTCCCAAGAATAGATCCAAAAATTTCCCAAGAATAGATCCAAAAATTTCCCAAGTATAGATCCAAAAATTTCCCAAGTATAGATCGAAAAATTTCCCAAGTATAGATCGAAAAATTTCCCAAGTATAGATCGAAAAATTTCCCAAGCATAGATCGAAAAATTTCCCAAGTATATATCCAAAAATTTAACAAGTATAGATCCAAAAATTTCCCAAGTATAGATCCAAAAATTTCCCAAGTATAGATCCAAAAATTTCCCAAGTATAGATCGAAAAATTTCCCAAGTATAGTACCAAAAATTTCCCAAGTATAGATCAAAAATTTACCAAGTATAGATCGAAAAATTTCCCAAGTATAGATCCAAAAATTTCACAAGTATACATCCAAAAATTTCCCAAGTATAGATCCAAAAATTTCCCAAGTATAGATCCAAAAATTTCCCAAGTATAGATCCAAAAATTTTCCAAGTATAGATCCAAAAATTTCCCAAGTATAGATCCAAAAATTTCCCAAGTATAGATCGAAAAATTTCCCAAGTATAGATCGAAAAATTTCCCAAGTATAGATCCAAAAATTTCCCAAGTATACATCCAAAAATTTCCCAAGTATAGTACCAAAAATTTCCCAAGTATAGATCCAAAAATTTCCCAAGTATAGATCGAAAAATTTCCCAAGTATAGATCCAAAAATTTCCCAAGTATACATCCAAAAATGTCCCAAGTATAGATCGAAAAATTTCCCAAGTATAGATCGAAATATTTCCCAAGTAGAGACCGAAAAATTTCCCAAGTATAGATCGAAAAATTTTCCAAGTATAGATCGAAAAATTTCCCAAGAATAGATCCAAAAATTTCCCAAGTATAGATACAAAAATTTCCCAAGTATAGATCCAAAAATTTCCCAAGTAGAGATTCAAAAGTTTCCCAAGTATAGATCCAAAAACTTCCCAAGTATAGATCGAAAAATTTCCCAAGTATAGATCGAAAAATTTCCCAAGCATAGATCGAAAAATTTCCCAAGTATATATCCAAAAATTTCCCAAGTATAGATCCAAAAATTTCCCAAGTATAGATCCAAAAATTTCCCAAGTATAGATCCAAAAATTTCCCAAGTGTAGATCGAAAAATTTCCCAAGTATAGTACCAAAAATTTCCCAAGTATAGATCCAAAAATTTCCCAAGTATAGATCGAAAAATTTCCCAAGTATAGATCCAAAAATTTCCCAAGTATACATCCAAAAATTTCCCAAGTATAGATCCAAAAATTTCCCAAGTATAGATCCAAAAATTTCCCAAGTATAGATCGAAATATTTCCCAAGTAGAGATCGAAAAATTTTCCAAGTATAGATCGAAAAATTTCCCAAGAATAGATCGAAAAATTTCCCAAGTATAGATCCAAAAATTTCACAAGTATACATCCACAAATTTCCCAAGTAGCGATTCAAAAATTTCCTAAGTAGAGATTCAAAAATTTCCCAAGTATAGATCCAAAAATTTCCCAAGTATAGATCGAAATATTTCCCAAGTATAGATCGAAAAATTTCCCAAGTATAGATCGAAAAATTTTCCAAGTATAGATCGAAAAATTTCCCAAGAATAGATCCAAAAATTTCCCAAGAATAGATCCAAAAATTTCCCAAGTATAGATCCAAAAATTTCCCAAGTATAGATCGAAAAATTTCCCAAGTATAGATCGAAAATTTCCCAAGCATAGATCGAAAAATATTCCAAGTATATATCCAAAAATTTCCCAAGTATAGATCCAAAAATTTCCCAAGTATAGATCCAAAAATTTCTCAAGTATAGTACCAAAAATTTCCCAAGTATAGATCGAAAAATTTCCCAAGTATAGTACCAAAAATTTCCCAGGTATAGATCCAAAAATTTCCCAAGTATAGATCCAAAAATTTCCCAAGTATAGATAAAAAAATTTCCCAAGTATACATCCAAAAATTTCCCAAGTATAGATCCAAAAATTTCCCAAGTATAGATCGAAAAATTTCCCAAGTATAGATCGAAATATTTCCCAAGTAGAGATCGAAAAATTTCCCAAGTATAGATCGAAAAATTTTCCAAGTATAGATCGAAAAATTTCCCAAGAATAGATCCAAAAATTTCCCAAGAATAGATCCAAAAATTTCCCAAGTATAGATCCAAAAATTTCCCAAGTATAGATCGAAAAATTTCCCAAGTATAGATCGAAAAATTTCCCAAGTATAGATCGAAAAATTTCCCAAGCATAGATCGAAAAATTTCCCAAGTATATATCCAAAAATTTAACAAGTATAGATCCAAAAATTTCCCAAGTATAGATCCAAAAATTTCCCAAGTATAGATCCAAAAATTTCCCAAGTATAGATCGAAAAATTTCCCAAGTATAGATCGAAAAATTTCCCAAGTATAGTACCAAAAATTTCCCAAGTATAGATCCAAAAATTTCCCAAGTATAGATCGAAAAATTTCCCAAGTATAGATCCAAAAATTTCACAAGTATACATCCAAAAATTTCCCAAGTATAGATCCAAAAATTTCCCAAGTATAGATCCAAAAATTTCCCAAGTATAGATCCAAAAATTTTCCAAGTATAGATCCAAAAATTTCCCAAGTATAGATCCAAAAATTTCCCAAGTATAGATCGAAAAATTTCCCAAGTATAGATCGAAAAATTTCCCAAGTATAGATCCAAAAATTTCCCAAGTATACATCCAAAAATTTCCCAAGTATAGATCCAAAAATTTCCCAAGTATAGATCCAAAAATTTCCCAAGTATAGATCGAAATATTTCCCAAGTAGAGACCGAAAAATTTCCCAAGTATAGATCGAAAAATTTTCCAAGTATAGATCCAAAAATTTCCCAAGTATACATCCAAAAATTTCCCAAGTATAGATCCAAAAATTTCCCAAGTATAGATCCAAAAATTTCCCAAGTATAGATCGAAAAATTTCCCAAGTATAGATCGAAAAATTTCCCAAGTATAGATCGAAAAATTTCCCAAGTATAGATCGAAAAATTTCCCAAGCATAGATCGAAAAATTTCCCAAGTGTAGATCGAAAAATTTCCCAAGTATAGTACCAAAAATTTCCCAAGTATAGATCCAAAAATTTCCCAAGTATAGATCGAAAAATTTCCCAAGTATAGATCCAAAAATTTCCCAAGTATACATCCAAAAATTTCCCAAGAATAGATCCAAAAATTTCCCAAGTATAGATCCAAAAATTTCCCAAGTATAGATCGAAAAATTTCCCAAGTATAGATCGAAAAATTTCCCAAGTATAGATCGAAAAATTTCCCAAGTATAGATCGAAAAATTTCCCAAGCATAGATCGAAAAATTTCCCAAGTATATATCCAAAAATTTCCCAAGTATAGATCCAAAAATTTCCCAAGTATAGATCCAAAAATTTCCCAAGTATAGATCCAAAAATTTCCCAAGTATAGATCGAAAAATTTCCCAAGTATAGTACCAAAAATTTCCCAAGTATAGATCCAAAAATTTCCCAAGTATAGATCGAAAAATTTCCCAAGTATAGATCCAAAAATTTCCCAAGTATACATCCAAAAATTTCCCAAGTATAGATCCAAAAATTTCCCAATTATAGATCCAAAAATTTCCCAAGTATAGATCCAAAAATTTTCCAAGTATAGATCCAAAAATTTCCCAAGTATAGATCCAAAAATTTCCCAAGTATAGATCGAAAAATTTCCCAAGTATAGATCCAAAAATTTCCCAAGTATACATCCAAAAATTTCCCAAGTATAGTACCAAAAATTTCCCAAGTATAGATCCAAAAATTTCCCAAGTATAGATCGAAAAATTTCCCAAGTATAGATCCAAAAATTTCCCAAGTATACATCCAAAAATTTCCCAAGTATAGATCCAAAAATGTCCCAAGTATAGATCGAAAAATTTCCCAAGTATAGATCGAAATATTTCCCAAGTAGAGACCGAAAAATTTCCCAAGTATAGATCGAAAAATTTTCCAAGTATAGATCGAAAAATTTCCCAAGAATAGATCCAAAAATTTCCCAAGTATAGATACAAAAATTTCCCAAGTATAGATCCAAAAATTTCCCAAGTAGAGATTCAAAAGTTTCCCAAGTATAGATCCAAAAACTTCCCAAGTATAGATCGAAAAATTTCCCAAGTATAGATCGAAAAATTTCCCAAGCATAGATCGAAAAATTTCCCAAGTATATATCCAAAAATTTCCCAAGTATAGATCCAAAAATTTCCCAAGTATAGATCCAAAAATTTCCCAAGTATAGATCCAAAAATTTCCCAAGTGTAGATCGAAAAATTTCCCAAGTATAGTACCAAAAATTTCCCAAGTATAGATCCAAAAATTTCCCAAGTATAGATCGAAAAATTTCCCAAGTATAGATCCAAAAATTTCCCAAGTATACATCCAAAAATTTCCCAAGTATAGATCCAAAAATTTCCCAAGTATAGATCCAAAAATTTCCCAAGTATAGATCGAAATATTTCCCAAGTAGAGATCGAAAAATTTACCAAGTATAGATCGAAAAATTTTCCAAGTATAGATCGAAAAATTTCCCAAGAATAGATCGAAAAATTTCCCAAGTATAGATCCAAAAATTTCACAAGTATACATCCACAAATTTCCCAAGTAGCGATTCAAAAATTTCCTAAGTAGAGATTCAAAAATTTCCCAAGTATAGATCCAAAAATTTCCCAAGTATAGATCGAAATATTTCCCAAGTATAGATCGAAATATTTCCCAAGTAGAGATCGAAAAATTTCCCAAGTATAGATCGAAAAATTTTCCAAGTATAGATCGAAAAATTTCCCAAGAATAGATCCAAAAATTTCCCAAGAATAGATCCAAAAATTTCCCAAGTATAGATCCAAAAATTTCCCAAGTATAGATCGAAAAATTTCCCAAGTATAGATCGAAAAATTTCCCAAGTATAGATCGAAAAATTTCCCAAGCATAGATCGAAAAATTTCCCAAGTATAGATCCAAAAATTTCCCAAGTATAGATCCAAAAATTTCCCAAGTATAGATCCAAAAATTTCCCAAGTATAGATCGAAAAATTTCCCAAGTATAGATCGAAAAATTTCCCAAGTATAGTACCAAAAATTTCCCAAGTATAGATCCAAAAATTTCCCAAGTATAGATCGAAATATTTCCCAAGTATAGATCGAAAAATTTCCCAAGAATAGATCGAAAAATTTAACAAGTATAGATCCAAAAATTTCACAAGTATACATCCAAAAATTTCCCAAGTATAGTACCAAAAATTTCCCAAGTATAGATCGAAAAATTTCCCAAGTATAGTACCAAAAATTTCCCAGGTATAGATCCAAAAATTTCCCAAGTATAGATCCAAAAATTTCCCAAGTATAGATAAAAAAATTTCCCAAGTATACATCCAAAAATTTCCCAAGTATAGATCCAAAAATTTCCCAAGTATAGATCGAAAAATTTCCCAAGTATAGATCGAAATATTTCCCAAGTAGAGATCGAAAAATTTCCCAAGTATAGATCGAAAAATTTTCCAAGTATAGATCGAAAAGTTTCCCAAGAATAGATCCAAAAATTTCCCAAGAATAGATCCAAAAATTTCCCAAGTATAGATCCAAAAATTTCCCAAGTATAGATCGAAAAATTTCCCAAGTATAGATCGAAAAATTTCCCAAGTATAGATCGAAAAATTTCCCAAGCATAGATCGAAAAATTTCCCAAGTATATATCCAAAAATTTAACAAGTATAGATCCAAAAATTTCCCAAGTATAGATCCAAAAATTTCCCAAGTATAGATCCAAAAATTTCCCAAGTATAGATCGAAAAATTTCCCAAGTATAGATCCAAAAATTTCCCAAGTATACATCCAAAAATTTCCCAAGTATAGATCCAAAAATTTCCCAATTATAGATCCAAAAATTTCCCAAGTATAGATCCAAAAATTTTCCAAGTATAGATCCAAAAATTTCCCAAGTATAGATCCAAAAATTTCCCAAGTATAGATCGAAAAATTTCCCAAGTATAGATCCAAAAATTTCCCAAGTATACATCCAAAAATTTCCCAAGTATAGTACCAAAAATTTCCCAAGTATAGATCCAAAAATTTCCCAAGTATAGATCGAAAAATTTCCCAAGTATAGATCCAAAAATTTCCCAAGTATACATCCAAAAATTTCCCAAGTATAGATCCAAAAATGTCCCAAGTATAGATCGAAAAATTTCCCAAGTATAGATCGAAATATTTCCCAAGTAGAGACCGAAAAATTTCCCAAGTATAGATCGAAAAATTTTCCAAGTATAGATCGAAAAATTTCCCAAGAATAGATCCAAAAATTTCCCAAGTATAGATACAAAAATTTCCCAAGTATAGATCCAAAAATTTCCCAAGTAGAGATTCAAAAGTTTCCCAAGTATAGATCCAAAAACTTCCCAAGTATAGATCGAAAAATTTCCCAAGTATAGATCGAAAAATTTCCCAAGCATAGATCGAAAAATTTCCCAAGTATATATCCAAAAATTTCCCAAGTATAGATCCAAAAATTTCCCAAGTATAGATCCAAAAATTTCCCAAGTATAGATCCAAAAATTTCCCAAGTGTAGATCGAAAAATTTCCCAAGTATAGTACCAAAAATTTCCCAAGTATAGATCCAAAAATTTCCCAAGTATAGATCGAAAAATTTCCCAAGTATAGATCCAAAAATTTCCCAAGTATACATCCAAAAATTTCCCAAGTATAGATCCAAAAATTTCCCAAGTATAGATCCAAAAATTTCCCAAGTATAGATCGAAATATTTCCCAAGTAGAGATCGAAAAATTTACCAAGTATAGATCGAAAAATTTTCCAAGTATAGATCGAAAAATTTCCCAAGAATAGATCGAAAAATTTCCCAAGTATAGATCCAAAAATTTCACAAGTATACATCCACAAATTTCCCAAGTAGCGATTCAAAAATTTCCTAAGTAGAGATTCAAAAATTTCCCAAGTATAGATCCAAAAATTTCCCAAGTATAGATCGAAATATTTCCCAAGTATAGATCGAAATATTTCCCAAGTAGAGATCGAAAAATTTCCCAAGTATAGATCGAAAAATTTTCCAAGTATAGATCGAAAAATTTCCCAAGAATAGATCCAAAAATTTCCCAAGAATAGATCCAAAAATTTCCCAAGTATAGATCCAAAAATTTCCCAAGTATAGATCGAAAAATTTCCCAAGTATAGATCGAAAAATTTCCCAAGTATAGATCGAAAAATTTCCCAAGCATAGATCGAAAAATTTCCCAAGTATAGATCCAAAAATTTCCCAAGTATAGATCCAAAAATTTCCCAAGTATAGATCCAAAAATTTCCCAAGTATAGATCGAAAAATTTCCCAAGTATAGATCGAAAAATTTCCCAAGTATAGTACCAAAAATTTCCCAAGTATAGATCCAAAAATTTCCCAAGTATAGATCGAAATATTTCCCAAGTATAGATCGAAAAATTTCCCAAGAATAGATCGAAAAATTTCCCAAGTATAGATCCAAAAATTTCACAAGTATACATCCAAAAATTTCCCAAGTATAGTACCAAAAATTTCCCAAGTATAGATCGAAAAATTTCCCAAGTATAGTACCAAAAATTTCCCAGGTATAGATCCAAAAATTTCCCAAGTATAGATCCAAAAATTTCCCAAGTATAGATAAAAAAATTTCCCAAGTATACATCCAAAAATTTCCCAAGTATAGATCCAAAAATTTCCCAAGTATAGATCGAAAAATTTCCCAAGTATAGATCGAAATATTTCCCAAGTAGAGATCGAAAAATTTCCCAAGTATAGATCGAAAAATTTTCCAAGTATAGATCGAAAAGTTTCCCAAGAATAGATCCAAAAATTTCCCAAGAATAGATCCAAAAATTTCCCAAGTATAGATCCAAAAATTTCCCAAGTATAGATCGAAAAATTTCCCAAGTATAGATCGAAAAATTTCCCAAGTATAGATCGAAAAATTTCCCAAGCATAGATCGAAAAATTTCCCAAGTATATATCCAAAAATTTAACAAGTATAGATCCAAAAATTTCCCAAGTATAGATCCAAAAATTTCCCAAGTATAGATCCAAAAATTTCCCAAGTATAGATCGAAAAATTTCCCAAGTATAGATCGAAAAATTTCCCAAGTATAGTACCAAAAATTTCCCAAGTATAGATCCAAAAATTTCCCAAGTATAGATCGAAAAATTTCCCAAGTATAGATCCAAAAATTTCCCAAGTATAGATCCAAAAATTTCCCAAGTATAGATCCAAAAATTTCCCAAGTATAGATCCAAAAATTTCCCAAGTATAGATCCAAAAATTTTCCAAGTATAGATCCAAAAATTTCCCAAGTATAGATCCAAAAATTTCCCAAGTATAGATCGAAAAATTTCCCAAGTATAGTACCAAAAATTTCCCAAGTATAGATCCAAAAATTTCCCAAGTATAGATCGAAAAATTTCCCAAGTATAGATCCAAAAATTTCCCAAGTATACATCCAAAAATTTCCCAAGTATAGATCCAAAAATTTCCCAAGTATAGATCCAAAAATTTCCCAAGTATAGATCGAAATATTTCCCAAGTAGAGACCGAAAAATTTCCCAAGTATAGATCGAAAAATTTTCCAAGTATAGATCCAAAAATTTCCCAAGTATACATCCAAAAATTTCCCAAGTATAGATCCAAAAATTTCCCAAGTATAGATCCAAAAATTTCCCAAGTATAGATCGAAAAATTTCCCAAGTATAGATCGAAAAATTTCCCAAGTATAGATCGAAAAATTTCCCAAGTATAGATCGAAAAATTTCCCAAGCATAGATCGAAAAATTTCCCAAGTGTAGATCGAAAAATTTCCCAAGTATAGTACCAAAAATTTCCCAAGTATAGATCCAAAAATTTCCCAAGTATAGATCGAAAAATTTCCCAAGTATAGATCCAAAAATTTCCCAAGTATACATCCAAAAATTTCCCAAGAATAGATCCAAAAATTTCCCAAGTATAGATCCAAAAATTTCCCAAGTATAGATCGAAAAATTTCCCAAGTATAGATCGAAAAATTTCCCAAGTATAGATCGAAAAATTTCCCAAGTATAGATCGAAAAATTTCCCAAGCATAGATCGAAAAATTTCCCAAGTATATATCCAAAAATTTCCCAAGTATAGATCCAAAAATTTCCCAAGTATAGATCCAAAAATTTCCCAAGTATAGATCCAAAAATTTCCCAAGTATAGATCGAAAAATTTCCCAAGTATAGTACCAAAAATTTCCCAAGTATAGATCCAAAAATTTCCCAAGTATAGATCGAAAAATTTCCCAAGTATAGATCCAAAAATTTCCCAAGTATACATCCAAAAATTTCCCAAGTATAGATCCAAAAATTTCCCAATTATAGATCCAAAAATTTCCCAAGTATAGATCCAAAAATTTTCCAAGTATAGATCCAAAAATTTCCCAAGTATAGATCCAAAAATTTCCCAAGTATAGATCGAAAAATTTCCCAAGTATAGATCCAAAAATTTCCCAAGTATACATCCAAAAATTTCCCAAGTATAGTACCAAAAATTTCCCAAGTATAGATCCAAAAATTTCCCAAGTATAGATCGAAAAATTTCCCAAGTATAGATCCAAAAATTTCCCAAGTATACATCCAAAAATTTCCCAAGTATAGATCCAAAAATGTCCCAAGTATAGATCGAAAAATTTCCCAAGTATAGATCGAAATATTTCCCAAGTAGAGACCGAAAAATTTCCCAAGTATAGATCGAAAAATTTTCCAAGTATAGATCGAAAAATTTCCCAAGAATAGATCCAAAAATTTCCCAAGTATAGATACAAAAATTTCCCAAGTATAGATCCAAAAATTTCCCAAGTAGAGATTCAAAAGTTTCCCAAGTATAGATCCAAAAACTTCCCAAGTATAGATCGAAAAATTTCCCAAGTATAGATCGAAAAATTTCCCAAGCATAGATCGAAAAATTTCCCAAGTATATATCCAAAAATTTCCCAAGTATAGATCCAAAAATTTCCCAAGTATAGATCCAAAAATTTCCCAAGTATAGATCCAAAAATTTCCCAAGTGTAGATCGAAAAATTTCCCAAGTATAGTACCAAAAATTTCCCAAGTATAGATCCAAAAATTTCCCAAGTATAGATCGAAAAATTTCCCAAGTATAGATCCAAAAATTTCCCAAGTATACATCCAAAAATTTCCCAAGTATAGATCCAAAAATTTCCCAAGTATAGATCCAAAAATTTCCCAAGTATAGATCGAAATATTTCCCAAGTAGAGATCGAAAAATTTCCCAAGTATAGATCGAAAAATTTTCCAAGTATAGATCGAAAAATTTCCCAAGAATAGATCGAAAAATTTCCCAAGTATAGATCCAAAAATTTCACAAGTATACATCCACAAATTTCCCAAGTAGCGATTCAAAAATTTCCTAAGTAGAGATTCAAAAATTTCCCAAGTATAGATCCAAAAATTTCCCAAGTATAGATCGAAATATTTCCCAAGTAGAGATCGAAAAATTTCCCAAGTATAGATCGAAAAATTTTCCAAGTATAGATCGAAAAATTTCCCAAGAATAGATCCAAAAATTTCCCAAGAATAGATCCAAAAATTTCCCAAGTATAGATCCAAAAATTTCCCAAGTATAGATCGAAAAATTTCCCAAGTATAGATCGAAAAATTTCCCAAGTATAGATCGAAAAATTTCCCAAGTATAGATCGAAAAATTTCCCAAGCATAGATCGAAAAATTTCCCAAGTATAGATCCAAAAATTTCCCAAGTATAGATCCAAAAATTTCCCAAGTATAGATCCAAAAATTTCCCAAGTATAGATCGAAAAATTTCCCAAGTATAGATCGAAAAATTTCCCAAGTATAGTACCAAAAATTTCCCAAGTATAGATCCAAAAATTTCCCAAGTATAGATCGAAATATTTCCCAAGTATAGATCGAAAAATTTCCCAAGAATAGATCGAAAAATTTCCCAAGTATAGATCCAAAAATTTCACAAGTATACATCCAAAAATTTCCCAAGTAGAGATTCAAAAATTTCCCAAGTAGAGATTCAAAAATTTCCCAAGTAGAGATTCAAAAATTTCCCAAGTAAAGAATGAAAAATTTCCCAAGTATAGATCGAAAAATTTCCCAAGTATAGATCGAAAAATTTCCCAAGTATAGATCGAAAAATTTCCCAAGCATAGATCGAAAAATTTCCCAAGTATAGATCCAAAAATTTCCCAAGTATAGATCCAAAAATTTCCCAAGTATAGATCCAAAAATTTCCCAAGTATAGATCGAAAAATTTCCCAAGTATAGATCGAAAAATTTCCCAAGTATAGTACCAAAAATTTCCCAAGTATAGATCCAAAAATTTCCCAAGTATAGATCGAAATATTTCCCAAGTATAGATCGAAAAATTTCCCAAGAATAGATCGAAAAATTTCCCAAGTATAGATCCAAAAATTTCACAAGTATACATCCAAAAATTTCCCAAGTAGCGATTCAAAAATTTCCTAAGTAGAGATTCAAAAATTTCCCAAGTAGAGATTCAAAAATTTCCCAAGTAGAGATTCAAAAATTTCCCAAGTAAAGAATGAAAAATTTCCCAAGTATTGATTCAAAAATTTCCCAAGTAGCGATTCAAAAATTTCCCAAGTAGAGATTAAAAATTTCCCAAGTAGAGATTCAAAAGTTTCCCAAGTATAGATCGAAAAATTTCCCAAGTATAGATCGAAAAATTTCCCAAGTATAGATCCAAAAATTTCCCAAGTATAGATCCAAAAATTTCCCAAGTATAGATCGAAAAATTTCCCAAGTAGAGATCGAAAAATTTCCCAAGTATAGATCGAAAAATTTTCCAAGTATAGATCGAAAAATTTCCCAAGAATAGATCCAAAAATTTCCCAAGAATAGATCCAAAAATTTCCCAAGTATAGATCCAAAAATTTCCCAAGTATAGATCGAAAAATTTCCCAAGTATAGATCGAAAAATTTCCCAAGTATAGATCGAAAAATTTCCCAAGTATAGATCGAAAAATTTCCCAAGCATAGATCGAAAAATTTCCCAAGTATAGATCCAAAAATTTCCCAAGTATAGATCCAAAAATTTCCCAAGTATAGATCCAAAAATTTCCCAAGTAGAGATTCAAAAATTTCCCAAGTATAGATCCAAAAATTTCCCAAGTATAGATCGAAATATTTCCCAAGTAGAGATCGAAAAATTTCCCAAGTATAGATCGAAAAATTTTCCAAGTATAGATCGAAAAATTTCCCAAGCATAGATCGAAAAATTTCCCAAGTATAGATCCAAAAATTTCCCAAGTATAGATCCAAAAATTTCCCAAGTATAGATCCAAAAATTTCCCAAGTATAGATCGAAAAATTTCCCAAGTATAGTACCAAAAATTTCCCAAGTATAGATCCAAAAATTTCCCAAGTATACATCCAAAAATTTCCCAAGTATAGTACCAAAAATTTCCCAAGTATAGATCCAAAAATTTCCCAAGTATAGATCGAAAAATTTCCCAAGTATATATCCAAAAATTTCCCAAGTATACATCCAAAAATTTCCCAAGTATAGATCCCAAAATTTCCCAAGTATAGATCAAAAAATTTCCCAAGTATAGATCGAAATATTTCCCAAGTAGAGACCGAAAAATTTCCCAAGTATAGATCGAAAAATTTTCCAAGTATAGATCGAAAAATTTCCCAAGAATAGATCCAAAAATTTCCCAAGTATAGATACAAAAATTTTCCAAGTATAGATCCAAAAATTTCCCAAGTAGAGATTCAAAAGTTTCCCAAGTATAGATCCAAAAACTTCCCAAGTATAGATCCAAAAATTTCCCAAGTATAGATCCAAAAATTTTCCAAGTATAGATCCAAAAATTTCCCAAGTATAGATCCAAAAATTTCCCAAGTATAGATCCAAAAATTTCCCAAGTATAGATCCAAAAATTTTCCAAGTATAGATCCAAAAATTTCCCAAGTATAGATCCAAAAATTTCCCAAGTATAGATCGAAAAATTTCCCAAGTATAGTACCAAAAATTTCCCAAGTATAGATCCAAAAATTTCCCAAGTATAGATCGAAAAATTTCCAAAGTATAGATCCAAAAATTTCCCAAGTATACATCCAAAAATTTCCCAAGTATAGATCCCAAAATTTCCCAAGTATAGATCAAAAAATTTCCCAAGTATAGATCGAAATATTTCCCAAGTAGAGACCGAAAAATTTCCCAAGTATAGATCGAAAAATTTTCCAAGTATAGATCGAAAAATTTCCCAAGAATAGATCCAAAAATTTCCCAAGTATAGATACACAAATTTTCCAAGTATAGATCCAAAAATTTCCCAAGTAGAGATTCAAAAGTTTCCCAAGTATAGATCCAAAAACTTCCCAAGTATAGATCCAAAAATTTCCCAAGTATAGATCCAAAAATTTTCCAAGTATAGATCCAAAAATTTCCCAAGTATAGTACCAAAAATTTCCCAAGTATAGATCCAAAAATTTCCCAAGTATAGATCGAAAAATTTCCCAAGTATAGATCCAAAAATTTCCCAAGTATACATCCAAAAATTTCCCAAGTATAGATCCCAAAATTTCCCAAGTATAGATCGAAAAATTTCCCAAGTATAGATCGAAATATTTCCCAAGTATAGATCGAAAAATTTCCCAAGTATAGATCGAAAAATTTCCCAAGTATAGATCGAAAAATTTCCCAAGCATAGATCGAAAAATTTCCCAAGTATATATCCAAAAATTTCCCAAGTATAGATCCAAAAATTTCCCAAGTATAGATCGAAAAATTTCCCAAGTATAGATCGAAAAATTTCCCAAGTATAGATCGAAAAATTTCCCAAGTATAGATCGAAAAATTTCCCAAGCATAGATCGAAAAATTTCCCAAGTATATATCCAAAAATTTCCCAAGTATAGATCCAAAAATTTCCCAAGTATAGATCCAAAAATTTCCCAAGTATAGATCCAAAAATTTCCCAAGTATAGATCGAAAAATTTCCCAAGTATAGTACCAAAAATTTCCCAAGTATAGATCCAAAAATTTCCCAAGTATAGATCCAAAAATTTCCCAAGTATAGATCGAAAAATTTCCCAAGTATAGATCCAAAAATTTCCCAAGTATACATCCAAAAATTTCCCAAGTATAGATCCAAAAATTTCACAAGTATACATCCAAAAATTTCCCAAGTAGCGATTCAAAAATTTCCTAAGTAGAGATTCAAAAATTTCCCAAGTATAGATCCAAAAATTTCCCAAGTATAGATCGAAATATTTCCCAAGTAGAGATCGAAAAATTTCCCAAGTATAGATCGAAAAATTTTCCAAGTATAGATCGAAAAATTTCCCAAGAATAGATCGAAAAATTTCCCAAGTATAGATCCAAAAATTTCACAAGTATACATCCAAAAATTTCCCAAGTAGCGATTCAAAAATTTCCTAAGTAGAGATTCAAAAATTTCTAAAGTAGAGATTCAAAAATTTCCCAAGTAGAGATTCAAAAATTTCCCAAGTAGAGAATGAAAAATTTCCCAAGTATTGATTCAAAAATTTCTAAAGTAGAGATTCAAAAATTTCCCAAGTAGAGATTCAAAAATTTCCCAAGTAGAGATTAAAAATTTCCCAAGTAGAGATCCAAAAATTTCCCAAGTATAGATCCAAAAATTTCCCAAGTATAGATCCAAAAATTTCCCAAGTATAGATCCAAAAATTTCCCAAGTATAGATCCAAAAATTTCCCAAGTATAGATCCAAAAATTTCCCAAGTATAGATCGAAAAATTTCCCAAGTATAGTACCAAAAATTTCCCAAGTATAGATCCAAAAATTTCCCAAGTATACATCCAAAAATTTCCCAAGTATAGATCCAAAAATTTCCCAAGTATAGATCCAAAAATTTCCCAAGTATAGATCCAAAAATTTTCCAAGTATAGATCCAAAAATTTCCCAAGTATAGATCGAAAAATTTCCCAAGTATAGTACCAAAAATTTCCCAAGTATAGTTCCAAAAATTTCCCAAGTATAGATCGAAAAATTTCCCAAGTATAGTACCAAAAATTTCCCAAGTATAGATCCAAAAATTTCCCAAGTATAGATCGAAAAATTTCCCAAGTATAGATCCAAAAATTTCCCAAGTATACATCCAAAAATTTCCCAAGTATAGATCCCAAAATTTCCCAAGTATAGATCAAAAAATTTCCCAAGTATACATCGAAATATTTCCCAAGTAGAGACCGAAAAATTTCCCAAGTATAGATCGAAAAATTTTCCAAGTATAGATCGAAAAATTTCCCAAGAATAGATCCAAAAATTTCCCAAGTATAGATACAAAAATTTTCCAAGTATAGATCCAAAAATTTCCCAAGTAGAGATTCAAAAGTTTCCCAAGTATAGATCCAAAAACTTCCCAAGTATAGATCCAAAAATTTCCCAACTATAGATCCAAAAATTTTCCAAGTATAGATCCAAAAATTTCCCAAGTATAGTACCAAAAATTTCCCAAGTATAGATCCAAAAATTTCCCAAGTATAGATCGAAAAATTTCCCAAGTATAGATCCAAAAATTTCCCAAGTATACATCCAAAAATTTCCCAAGTATAGATCCCAAAATTTCCCAAGTATAGATCGAAAAATTTCCCAAGTATAGATCGAAATATTTCCCAAGTATAGATCGAAAAATTTCCCAAGTATAGATCGAAAAATTTCCCAAGTATAGATCGAAAAATTTCCCAAGCATAGATCGAAAAATTTCCCAAGTATATATCCAAAAATTTCCCAAGTATAGATCCAAAAATTTCCCAAGTATAGATCGAAAAATTTCCCAAGTATAGATCGAAAAATTTCCCAAGTATAGATCGAAAAATTTCCCAAGTATAGATCGAAAAATTTCCCAAGCATAGATCGAAAAATTTCCCAAGTATATATCCAAAAATTTCCCAAGTATAGATCCAAAAATTTCCCAAGTATAGATCCAAAAATTTCCCAAGTATAGATCCAAAAATTTCCCAAGTATAGATCGAAAAATTTCCCAAGTATAGTACCAAAAATTTCCCAAGTATAGATCCAAAAATTTCCCAAGTATAGATCCAAAAATTTCCCAAGTATAGATCGAAAAATTTCCCAAGTATAGATCCAAAAATTTCCCAAGTATACATCCAAAAATTTCCCAAGTATAGATCCAAAAATTTCACAAGTATACATCCAAAAATTTCCCAAGTAGCGATTCAAAAATTTCCTAAGTAGAGATTCAAAAATTTCCCAAGTATAGATCCAAAAATTTCCCAAGTATAGATCGAAATATTTCCCAAGTAGAGATCGAAAAATTTCCCAAGCATAGATCGAAAAATTTTCCAAGTATAGATCCAAAAATTTCCCAAGAATAGATCGAAAAATTTCCCAAGTATAGATCCAAAAATTTCACAAGTATACATCCAAAAATTTCCCAAGTAGCGATTCAAAAATTTCCTAAGT
Source organism: Odiellus spinosus (assembly GCA_963920705.1). Lineage (NCBI taxonomy): Eukaryota > Metazoa > Arthropoda > Arachnida > Opiliones > Phalangiidae > Odiellus > Odiellus spinosus. The sequence continues at coordinate 175,408 of CAWUCO010000219.1, read as the reverse complement.
AGAGATTCAAAAATTTCCCAAGTAGAGATTCAAAAATTTCCCAAGTAGAGATTCAAAAATTTCCCAAGTAGAGAATGAAAAATTTCCCAAGTATTGATTCAAAAATTTCTAAAGTAGAGATTCAAAAATTTCCCAAGTAGAGATTCAAAAATTTCCCAAGTAGAGATTAAAAATTTCCCAAGTAGAGATCCAAAAATTTCCCAAGTATAGATCCAAAAATTTCCCAAGTATAGATCCAAAAATTTCCCAAGTATAGATCGAAAAATTTCCCAAGTATAGATCCAAAAATTTCCCAAGTATAGATCGAAAAATTTCCCAAGTATATATCCAAAAATTTCCCAAGTATAGATCCAAAAATTTCCCAAGTATAGATCCAAAAATTTCCCAAGTATAGATCCAAAAATTTCCCAAGTATAGATTCAAAAATTTCCCAAGTATAGATCGAAAAATTTTCCAAGTATAGATCGAAAAATTTCCCAAGTATAGATCCAAAAATTTCATAAGTAGAGATTCAAAAATTTCCCAAGTAGAGATTCAAAAATTTCCCAAGTATAGATCGAAAAATTTCCAAAGTATAAATCCAAAAATTTCCCAAGTATAGATCGAAAAATTTCCCAAGTATAGATCGAAAAATTTCCCAAGTATATATCCAAAAATTTCCCAAGTATAGATTCAAAAATTTCCCAAGTATAGATCGAAAAATTTCCCAAGTATAGATCGAAAAATTTCCCAAGTATAGATCCAAAAATTTCCCAAGTAGAGATTCAAAAATTTCCCAAGTAGAGATTCAAAAATTTCCCAAGTAGAGAATCAAAAATTTCCCAAGTAGAGATTCAAAAATTTCCCAAGTAGAGATTCAAAAATTTCCCAAGTAGAGATTCAAAAATTTCCCAAGTAGAGATTCAAAAATTTCCCAAGTATAGATCCAAAAATTTCCCAAGTATAGATCCAAAAATTTCCCAAGTATAGATTCAAAAATTTCCCAAGTATAGATCGAAAAATTTTCCAAGTATAGATCGAAAAATTTCCCAAGTATAGATCCAAAAATTTCATAAGTAGAGATTCAAAAATTTCCCAAGTAGAGATTCAAAAATTTCCCAAGTATAGATCGAAAAATTTCCAAAGTATAAATCCAAAAATTTCCCAAGTATAGATCGAAAAATTTCCCAAGTATAGATCGAAAAATTTCCCAAGTATATATCCAAAAATTTCCCAAGTATAGATTCAAAAATTTCCCAAGTATAGATCGAAAAATTTCCCAAGTATAGATCGAAAAATTTCCCAAGTATAGATCCAAAAATTTCCCAAGTAGAGATTCAAAAATTTCCCAAGTAGAGATTCAAAAATTTCCCAAGTAGAGAATCAAAAATTTCCCAAGTAGAGATTCAAAAATTTCCCAAGTAGAGATTCAAAAATTTCCCAAGTAGAGATTCAAAAATTTCCCAAGTAGAGATTCAAAAATTTCCCAAGTAGAGATTAAAAATTTCCCAAGTATAGATCCAAAAATTTCCCAAGTATAGATCCAAAAATTTCCCAAGTATAGATCGAAAAATTTCCCAAGTATAGATCCAAAAATTTCCCAAGTATAGATCCAAAAATTTCCCAAGTATAGATCCAAATATTTCCCAAGAATAGATCCAAAAATTTCCCAAGTATAGATCCAAAAATTTCCCAAGTATAGATCCAAAAATTTCCCAAGTATAGATCGAAAAATTTCCCAAGTATATATCCAAATATTTCCCAAGTATAAATCCAAAAATTTCCCAAGTATAGATCCAAAAATTTCCCAAGTATAGATCGAAAAATTTCCCAAGTATAGATCCAAAAATTTCCCAAGTATACATCCAAAAATTTCCCAAGTATAGATCCAAAAATTTCCCAAGTATAGATCGAAAAATTTCCCAAGTATAGATCCAAAAATTTCCCAAGTATAGATCCAAAAATTTCCCAAGTATAGATCCAAATATTTCCCAAGAATAGATCCAAAAATTTCCCAAGTATAGATCCAAAAATTTCCCAAGTATAGATCCAAAAATTTCCCAAGTATAGATCGAAAAATTTCCCAAGTATATATCCAAATATTTCCCAAGTATAAATCCAAAAATTTCCCAAGTATAGATCCAAAAATTTCCCAAGTATAGATCGAAAAATTTCCCAAGTATAGATCCAAAAATTTCCCAAGTATACATCCAAAAATTTCCCAAGTATAGATCCAAAAATTTCACAAGTATACATCCAAAAATTTCCCAAGTAGCGATTCAAAAATTTCCTAAGTAGAGATTCAAAAATTTCCCAAGTATAGATCCAAAAATTTCCCAAGTATAGATCGAAATATTTCCCAAGTAGAGATCGAAAAATTTCCCAAGTATAGATCGAAAAATTTTCCAAGTATAGATCGAAAAATTTCCCAAGAATAGATCGAAAAATTTCCCAAGTATAGATCCAAAAATTTCACAAGTATACATCCAAAAATTTCCCAAGTAGCGATTCAAAAATTTCCTAAGTAGAGATTCAAAAATTTCCCAAGTAGAGATTCAAAAATTTCCCAAGTAGAGATTCAAAAATTTCCCAAGTAGAGAATGAAAAATTTCCCAAGTATTGATTCAAAAATTTCTAAAGTAGAGATTCAAAAATTTCCCAAGTAGAGATTCAAAAATTTCCCAAGTAGAGATTAAAAATTTCCCAAGTAGAGATCCAAAAATTTCCCAAGTATAGATCCAAAAATTTCCCAAGTATAGATCCAAAAATTTCCCAAGTATAGATCCAAAAATTTCCCAAGTATAGATCCAAAAATTTCCCAAGTATAGATCCAAAAATTTCCCAAGTATAGATCGAAAAATTTCCCAAGTATAGTACCAAAAATTTCCCAAGTATAGATCCAAAAATTTCCCAAGTATACATCCAAAAATTTCCCAAGTATAGATCCAAAAATTTCCCAAGTATAGATCCAAAAATTTCCCAAGTATAGATCCAAAAATTTTCCAAGTATAGATCCAAAAATTTCCCAAGTATAGATCGAAAAATTTCCCAAGTATAGATCGAAATATTTCCCAAGTAGAGACCGAAAAATTTCCCAAGTATAGATCGAAAAATTTTCCAAGTATAGATCGAAAAATTTCCCAAGAATAGATCCAAAAATTTCCCAAGTATAGATACAAAAATTTTCCAAGTATAGATCCAAAAATTTCCCAAGTAGAGATTCAAAAGTTTCCCAAGTATAGATCCAAAAACTTCCCAAGTATAGATCCAAAAATTTCCCAAGTATAGATCCAAAAATTTTCCAAGTATAGATCCAAAAATTTCCCAAGTATAGATCCAAAAATTTCCCAAGTATAGATCCAAAAATTTCCCAAGTATAGATCCAAAAATTTTCCAAGTATAGATCCAAAAATTTCCCAAGTATAGATCCAAAAATTTCCCAAGTATAGATCGAAAAATTTCCCAAGTATAGTACCAAAAATTTCCCAAGTATAGATCCAAAAATTTCCCAAGTATAGATCGAAAAATTTCCCAAGTATAGATCCAAAAATTTCCCAAGTATACATCCAAAAATTTCCCAAGTATAGATCCCAAAATTTCCCAAGTATAGATCAAAAAATTTCCCAAGTATAGATCGAAATATTTCCCAAGTAGAGACCGAAAAATTTCCCAAGTATAGATCGAAAAATTTTCCAAGTATAGATCGAAAAATTTCCCAAGAATAGATCCAAAAATTTCCCAAGTATAGATACAAAAATTTTCCAAGTATAGATCCAAAAATTTCCCAAGTAGAGATTCAAAAGTTTCCCAAGTATAGATCCAAAAACTTCCCAAGTATAGATCCAAAAATTTCCCAAGTATAGATCCAAAAATTTTCCAAGTATAGATCCAAAAATTTCCCAAGTATAGATCGAAAAATTTCCCAAGTATAGATCGAAATATTTCCCAAGTATAGATCGAAAAATTTCCCAAGTATAGATCGAAAAATTTCCCAAGTATAGATCGAAAAATTTCCCAAGCATAGATCGAAAAATTTCCCAAGTATATATCCAAAAATTTCCCAAGTATAGATCCAAAAATTTCCCAAGTATAGATCGAAAAATTTCCCAAGTATAGATCGAAAAATTTCCCAAGTATAGATCGAAAAATTTCCCAAGTATAGATCGAAAAATTTCCCAAGCATAGATCGAAAAATTTCCCAAGTATATATCCAAAAATTTCCCAAGTATAGATCCAAAAATTTCCCAAGTATAGATCCAAAAATTTCCCAAGTATAGATCCAAACATTTCCCAAGTATAGATCGAAAAATTTCCCAAGTATAGTACCAAAAATTTCCCAAGTATAGATCCAAAAATTTCCCAAGTATAGATCCAAAAATTTCCCAAGTATAGATCGAAAAATTTCCCAAGTATAGATCCAAAAATTTCCCAAGTATACATCCAAAAATTTCCCAAGTATAGATCCAAAAATTTCACAAGTATACATCCAAAAATTTCCCAAGTAGCGATTCAAAAATTTCCTAAGTAGAGATTCAAAAATTTCCCAAGTATAGATCCAAAAATTTCCCAAGTATAGATCGAAATATTTCCCAAGTAGAGATCGAAAAATTTCCCAAGTATAGATCGAAAAATTTCCCAAGAATAGATCGAAAAATTTCCCAAGTATAGATCCAAAAATTTCACAAGTATACATCCAAAAATTTCCCAAGTAGCGATTCAAAAATTTCCTAAGTAGAGATTCAAAAATTTCCCAAGTAGAGATTCAAAAATTTCCCAAGTAGAGATTCAAAAATTTCCCAAGTAGAGAATGAAAAATTTCCCAAGTATTGATTCAAAAATTTCTAAAGTAGAGATTCAAAAATTTCCCAAGTAGAGATTCAAAAATTTCCCAAGTAGAGATTAAAAATTTCCCAAGTAGAGATCCAAAAATTTCCCAAGTATAGATCCAAAAATTTCCCAAGTATAGATCCAAAAATTTCCCAAGTATAGATCCAAAAATTTCCCAAGTATAGATCCAAAAATTTCCCAAGTATAGATCCAAAAATTTCCCAAGTATAGATCGAAAAATTTCCCAAGTATAGTACCAAAAATTTCCCAAGTATAGATCCAAAAATTTCCCAAGTATACATCCAAAAATTTCCCAAGTATAGATCCAAAAATTTCCCAAGTATAGATCCAAAAATTTCCCAAGTATAGATCCAAAAATTTTCCAAGTATAGATCCAAAAATTTCCCAAGTATAGATCCAAAAATTTCCCAAGTATAGATCGAAAAATTTCCCAAGTATAGTACCAAAAATTTCCCAAGTATAGATCCAAAAATTTCCCAAGGATACATCCAAAAATTTCCCAAGTATAGATCCCAAAATTTCCCAAGTATAGATCAAAAAAATTTCCCAAGTATAGATCGAAATATTTCCCAAGTAGAGACCGAAAAATTTCCCAAGTATAGATCGAAAAATTTTCCAAGTATAGATCGAAAAATTTCCCAAGAATAGATCCAAAAATTTCCAAAGTATAGATACAAAAATTTTCCAAGTATAGATCCAAAAATTTCCCAAGTAGAGATTCAAAAGTTTCCCAAGTATAGATCGAAAAATTTCCCAAGAATAGATCCAAAAATTTCCCAAGTATAGATACAAAAATTTTCCAAGTATAGATCCAAAAATTTCCCAAGTAGAGATTCAAAAGTTTCCCAAGTATAGATCCAAAAACTTCCCAAGTATAGATCCAAAAATTTCCCAAGTATAGATCCAAAAATTTTCCAAGTATAGATCCAAAAATTTCCCAAGTATAGTACCAAAAATTTCCCAAGTATAGATCCAAAAATTTCCCAAGTATAGATCGAAAAATTTCCCAAGTATAGATCCAAAAATTTCCCAAGTATACATCCAAAAATTTCCCAAGTATAGATCCCAAAATTTCCCAAGTATAGATCGAAAAATTTCCCAAGTATAGATCGAAATATTTCCCAAGTATAGATCGAAAAATTTCCCAAGTATAGATCGAAAAATTTCCCAAGTATAGATCGAAAAATTTCCCAAGCATAGATCGAAAAATTTCCCAAGTATATATCCAAAAATTTCCCAAGTATAGATCCAAAAATTTCCCAAGTATAGATCGAAAAATTTCCCAAGTATAGATCGAAAAATTTCCCAAGTATAGATCGAAAAATTTCCCAAGTATAGATCGAAAAATTTCCCAAGCATAGATCGAAAAATTTCCCAAGTATATATCCAAAAATTTCCCAAGTATAGATCCAAAAATTTCCCAAGTATAGATCCAAAAATTTCCCAAGTATAGATCCAAAAATTTCCCAAGTATAGATCGAAAAATTTCCCAAGTATAGTACCAAAAATTTCCCAAGTATAGATCCAAAAATTTCCCAAGTATAGATCCAAAAATTTCCCAAGTATAGATCGAAAAATTTCCCAAGTATAGATCCAAAAATTTCCCAAGTATACATCCAAAAATTTCCCAAGTATAGATCCAAAAATTTCACAAGTATACATCCAAAAATTTCCCAAGTAGCGATTCAAAAATTTCCTAAGTAGAGATTCAAAAATTTCCCAAGTATAGATCCAAAAATTTCCCAAGTATAGATCGAAATATTTCCCAAGTAGAGATCGAAAAATTTCCCAAGTATAGATAGAAAAATTTTCCAAGTATAGATCGAAAAATTTCCCAAGAATAGATCGAAAAATTTCCCAAGTATAGATCCAAAAATTTCACAAGTATACATCCAAAAATTTCCCAAGTAGCGATTCAAAAATTTCCTAAGTAGAGATTCAAAAATTTCCCAAGTAGAGATTCAAAAATTTCCCAAGTAGAGATTCAAAAATTTCCCAAGTAGAGAATGAAAAATTTCCCAAGTATTGATTCAAAAATTTCTAAAGTAGAGATTCAAAAATTTCCCAAGTAGAGATTCAAAAATTTCCCAAGTAGAGATTAAAAATTTCCCAAGTAGAGATCCAAAAATTTCCCAAGTATAGATCCAAAAATTTCCCAAGTATAGATCCAAAAATTTCCCAAGTATAGATCGAAAAATTTCCCAAGTATAGATCCAAAAATTTCCCAAGTATAGATCGAAAAATTTCCCAAGTATATATCCAAAAATTTCCCAAGTATAGATCCAAAAATTTCCCAAGTATAGATCCAAAAATTTCCCAAGTATAGATCCAAAAATTTCCAAGTATAGATTCAAAAATTTCCCAAGTATAGATCGAAAAATTTTCCAAGTATAGATCGAAAAATTTCCCAAGTATAGATCCAAAAATTTCATAAGTAGAGATTCAAAAATTTCCCAAGTAGAGATTCAAAAATTTCCCAAGTATAGATCGAAAAATTTCCAAAGTATAAATCCAAAAATTTCCCAAGTATAGATCGAAAAATTTCCCAAGTATAGATCGAAAAATTTCCCAAGTATATATCCAAAAATTTCCCAAGTATAGATTCAAAAATTTCCCAAGTATAGATCGAAAAATTTCCCAAGTATAGATCGAAAAATTTCCCAAGTATAGATCCAAAAATTTCCCAAGTAGAGATTCAAAAATTTCCCAAGTAGAGATTCAAAAATTTCCCAAGTAGAGAATCAAAAATTTCCCAAGTAGAGATTCAAAAATTTCCCAAGTAGAGATTCAAAAATTTCCCAAGTAGAGATTCAAAAATTTCCCAAGTAGAGATTCAAAAATTTCCCAAGTATAGATCCAAAAATTTCCCAAGTATAGATCCAAAAATTTCCCAAGTATAGATTCAAAAATTTCCCAAGTATAGATCGAAAAATTTTCCAAGTATAGATCGAAAAATTTCCCAAGTATAGATCCAAAAATTTCATAAGTAGAGATTCAAAAATTTCCCAAGTAGAGATTCAAAAATTTCCCAAGTATAGATCGAAAAATTTCCAAAGTATAAATCCAAAAATTTCCCAAGTATAGATCGAAAAATTTCCCAAGTATAGATCGAAAAATTTCCCAAGTATATATCCAAAAATTTCCCAAGTATAGATTCAAAAATTTCCCAAGTATAGATCGAAAAATTTCCCAAGTATAGATCGAAAAATTTCCCAAGTATAGATCCAAAAATTTCCCAAGTAGAGATTCAAAAATTTCCCAAGTAGAGATTCAAAAATTTCCCAAGTAGAGAATCAAAAATTTCCCAAGTAGAGATTCAAAAATTTCCCAAGTAGAGATTCAAAAATTTCCCAAGTAGAGATTCAAAAATTTCCCAAGTAGAGATTCAAAAATTTCCCAAGTAGAGATTAAAAATTTCCCAAGTATAGATCCAAAAATTTCCCAAGTATAGATCCAAAAATTTCCCAAGTATAGATCGAAAAATTTCCCAAGTATAGATCCAAAAATTTCCCAAGTATAGATCCAAAAATTTCCCAAGTATAGATCCAAATATTTCCCAAGAATAGATCCGAAAATTTCCCAAGTATAGATCCAAAAATTTCCCAAGTATAGATCCAAAAATTTCCCAAGTATAGATCGAAAAATTTCCCAAGTATATATCCAAATATTTCCCAAGTATAAATCCAAAAATTTCCCAAGTATAGATCCAAAAATTTCCCAAGTATAGATCGAAAAATTTCCCAAGTATAGATCCAAAAATTTCCCAAGTATACATCCAAAAATTTCCCAAGTATAGATCCAAAAATTTCACAAGTATACATCCAAAAATTTCCCAAGTAGCGATTCAAAAATTTCCTAAGTAGAGATTCAAAAATTTCCCAAGTATAGATCCAAAAATTTTCCAAGTATAGATCGAAATATTTCCCAAGTAGAGATCGAAAAATTTCCCAAGTATAGATCGAAAAATTTTCCAAGTATAGATCGAAAAATTTCCCAAGAATAGATCGAAAAATTTCCCAAGTATAGATCCAAAAATTTCACAAGTATACATCCAAAAATTTCCCAAGTAGCGATTCAAAAATTTCCTAAGTAGAGATTCAAAAATTTCCCAAGTAGAGATTCAAAAATTTCCCAAGTATTGATTCAAAAATTTCTAAAGTAGAGATTCACAAATTTCCCAAGTAGAGATTCAAAAATTTCCCAAGTAGAGATTAAAAATTTCCCAAGTAGAGATCCAAAAATTTCCCAAGTATAGATCCAAAAATTTCCCAAGTATAGATCCAAAAATTTCCCAAGTATATATCCAAAAATTTCCCAAGTATAGATTCAAAAATTTCCCAAGTATAGATCGAAAAATTTCCCAAGTATAGATCGAAAAATTTCCCAAGTATAGATCCAAAAATTTCCCAAGTAGAGATTCAAAAATTTCCCAAGTAGAGATTCAAAAATTTCCCAAGTAGAGAATCAAAAATTTCCCAAGTAGAGATTCAAAAATTTCCCAAGTAGAGATTCAAAAATTTCCCAAGTAGAGATTCAAAAATTTCCCAAGTAGAGATTCAAAAATTTCCCAAGTATAGATCCAAAAATTTCCCAAGTATAGATCCAAAAATTTCCCAAGTATAGATTCAAAAATTTCCCAAGTATAGATCGAAAAATTTTCCAAGTATAGATCGAAAAATTTCCCAAGTATAGATCCAAAAATTTCATAAGTAGAGATTCAAAAATTTCCCAAGTATAGATTCAAAAATTTCCCAAGTATAGATCGAAAAATTTTCCAAGTATAGATCGAAAAATTTCCCAAGTATAGATCCAAAAATTTCATAAGTAGAGATTCAAAAATTTCCCAAGTAGAGATTCAAAAATTTCCCAAGTATAGATCGAAAAATTTCCAAAGTATAAATCCAAAAATTTCCCAAGTATAGATCGAAAAATTTCCCAAGTATAGATCGAAAAATTTCCCAAGTATATATCCAAAAATTTCCCAAGTATAGATTCAAAAATTTCCCAAGTATAGATCGAAAAATTTCCCAAGTATAGATCGAAAAATTTCCCAAGTATAGATCCAAAAATTTCCCAAGTAGAGATTCAAAAATTTCCCAAGTAGAGATTCAAAAATTTCCCAAGTAGAGAATCAAAAATTTCCCAAGTAGAGATTCAAAAATTTCCCAAGTAGAGATTCAAAAATTTCCCAAGTAGAGATTCAAAAATTTCCCAAGTAGAGATTCAAAAATTTCCCAAGTAGAGATTAAAAATTTCCCAAGTATAGATCCAAAAATTTCCCAAGTATAGATCCAAAAATTTCCCAAGTATAGATCGAAAAATTTCCCAAGTATAGATCCAAAAATTTCCCAAGTATAGATCCAAAAATTTCCCAAGTATAGATCCAAATATTTCCCAAGAATAGATCCAAAAATTTCCCAAGTATAGATCCAAAAATTTCCCAAGTATAGATCCAAAAATTTCCCAAGTATAGATCGAAAAATTTCCCAAGTATATATCCAAAAATTTCCCAAGTATAGATCCAAAAATTTCCCAAGTATAGATCCAAAAATTTCCCAAGTATAGATTCAAAAATTTCACAAGTATAGATCGAAAAATTTCCCAAGTATAGATCGAAAAATTTCCCAAGTATAGATCGAAAAATTTCCCAAGTAGAGATTCAAAAATTTCCCAAGTAGAGATTCAAAAATTTCCCAAGTATAGATCGAAAAATTTCCCAAGTATATATCCAAAAATTTCCCAAGTATAGATTCAAAAATTTCCCAAGTATAGATCGAAAAATTTCCCAAGTATAGATCGAAAAATTTCCCAAGTATAGATCCAAAAATTTCCCAAGTAGAGATTCAAAAATTTCCCAAGTAGAGATTCAAAAATTTCCCAAGTAGAGAATCAAAAATTTCCCAAGTAGAGATTCAAAAATTTCCCAAGTAGAGATTCAAAAATTTCCCAAGTAGAGATTCAAAAATTTCCTAAGTAGAGATTCAAAAATTTCCCAAGTAGAGATTCAAAAATTTCCCAAGTAGAGATTCAAAAATTTCCCAAGTAGAGAATGAAAAATTTCCCAAGTATTGATTCAAAAATTTCTAAAGTAGAGATTCACAAATTTCCCAAGTAGAGATTCAAAAATTTCCCAAGTAGAGATTAAAAATTTCCCAAGTAGAGATCCAAAAATTTCCCAAGTATAGATCCAAAAATTTCCCAAGTATAGATCCAAAAATTTCCCAAGTATATATCCAAAAATTTCCCAAGTATAGATTCAAAAATTTCCCAAGTATAGATCGAAAAATTTCCCAAGTATAGATCGAAAAATTTCCCAAGTATAGATCCAAAAATTTCCCAAGTAGAGATTCAAAAATTTCCCAAGTAGAGATTCAAAAATTTCCCAAGTAGAGAATCAAAAATTTCCCAAGTAGAGATTCAAAAATTTCCCAAGTAGAGATTCAAAAATTTCCCAAGTAGAGATTCAAAAATTTCCCAAGTAGAGATTCAAAAATTTCCCAAGTAGAGATTAAAAATTTCCCAAGTATAGATCCAAAAATTTCCCAAGTATAGATCCAAAAATTTCCCAAGTATAGATCGAAAAATTTCCCAAGTATAGATCCAAAAATTTCCCAAGTATAGATCCAAAAATTTCCCAAGTATAGATCCAAATATTTCCCAAGAATAGATCCAAAAATTTCCCAAGTATAGATCCAAAAATTTCCCAAGTATAGATCCAAAAATTTCCCAAGTATAGATCGAAAAATTTCCCAAGTATATATCCAAATATTTCCCAAGTATAAATCCAAAAATTTCCCAAGTATAGATCCAAAAATTTCCCAAGTATAGATCGAAAAATTTCCCAAGTATAGATCCAAAAATTTCCCAAGTATACATCCAAAAATTTCCCAAGTATAGATCCAAAAATTTCACAAGTATACATCCAAAAATTTCCCAAGTAGCGATTCAAAAATTTCCTAAGTAGAGATTCAAAAATTTCCCAAGTATAGATCCAAAAATTTCCCAAGTATAGATCGAAATATTTCCCAAGTAGAGATCGAAAAATTTCCCAAGTATAGATCGAAAAATTTTCCAAGTATAGATCGAAAAATTTCCCAAGAATAGATCGAAAAATTTCCCAAGTATAGATCCAAAAATTTCACAAGTATACATCCAAAAATTTCCCAAGTAGCGATTCAAAAATTTCCTAAGTAGAGATTCAAAAATTTCCCAAGTAGAGATTCAAAAATTTCCCAAGTAGAGATTCAAAAATTTCCCAAGTAGAGAATGAAAAATTTCCCAAGTATTGATTCAAAAATTTCTAAAGTAGAGATTCACAAATTTCCCAAGTAGAGATTCAAAAATTTCCCAAGTAGAGATTAAAAATTTCCCAAGTAGAGATCCAAAAATTTCCCAAGTATAGATCCAAAAATTTCCCAAGTATAGATCCAAAAATTTCCCAAGTATATATCCAAAAATTTCCCAAGTATAGATTCAAAAATTTCCCAAGTATAGATCGAAAAATTTCCCAAGTATAGATCGAAAAATTTCCCAAGTATAGATCCAAAAATTTCCCAAGTAGAGATTCAAAAATTTCCCAAGTAGAGATTCAAAAATTTCCCAAGTAGAGAATCAAAAATTTCCCAAGTAGAGATTCAAAAATTTCCCAAGTAGAGATTCAAAAATTTCCCAAGTAGAGATTCAAAAATTTCCCAAGTAGAGATTCAAAAATTTCCCAAGTATAGATCCAAAAATTTCCCAAGTATAGATCCAAAAATTTCCCAAGTATAGATTCAAAAATTTCCCAAGTATAGATCGAAAAATTTTCCAAGTATAGATCGAAAAATTTCCCAAGTATAGATCCAAAAATTTCATAAGTAGAGATTCAAAAATTTCCCAAGTATAGATTCAAAAATTTCCCAAGTATAGATCGAAAAATTTTCCAAGTATAGATCGAAAAATTTCCCAAGTATAGATCCAAAAATTTCATAAGTAGAGATTCAAAAATTTCCCAAGTAGAGATTCAAAAATTTCCCAAGTATAGATCGAAAAATTTCCAAAGTATAAATCCAAAAATTTCCCAAGTATAGATCGAAAAATTTCCCAAGTATAGATCGAAAAATTTCCCAAGTATATATCCAAAAATTTCCCAAGTATAGATTCAAAAATTTCCCAAGTATAGATCGAAAAATTTCCCAAGTATAGATCGAAAAATTTCCCAAGTATAGATCCAAAAATTTCCCAAGTAGAGATTCAAAAATTTCCCAAGTAGAGATTCAAAAATTTCCCAAGTAGAGAATCAAAAATTTCCCAAGTAGAGATTCAAAAATTTCCCAAGTAGAGAATGAAAAATTTCCCAAGTATTGATTCAAAAATTTCTAAAGTAGAGATTCACAAATTTCCCAAGTAGAGATTCAAAAATTTCCCAAGTAGAGATTAAAAATTTCCCAAGTAGAGATCCAAAAATTTCCCAAGTATAGATCCAAAAATTTCCCAAGTATAGATCCAAAAATTTCCCAAGTATATATCCAAAAATTTCCCAAGTATAGATTCAAAAATTTCCCAAGTATAGATCGAAAAATTTCCCAAGTATAGATCGAAAAATTTCCCAAGTATAGATCCAAAAATTTCCCAAGTAGAGATTCAAAAATTTCCCAAGTAGAGATTCAAAAATTTCCCAAGTAGAGAATCAAAAATTTCCCAAGTAGAGATTCAAAAATTTCCCAAGTAGAGATTCAAAAATTTCCCAAGTAGAGATTCAAAAATTTCCCAAGTAGAGATTCAAAAATTTCCCAAGTAGAGATTAAAAATTTCCCAAGTATAGATCCAAAAATTTCCCAAGTATAGATCCAAAAATTTCCCAAGTATAGATCGAAAAATTTCCCAAGTATAGATCCAAAAATTTCCCAAGTATAGATCCAAAAATTTCCCAAGTATAGATCCAAATATTTCCCAAGAATAGATCCAAAAATTTCCCAAGTATAGATCCAAAAATTTCCCAAGTATAGATCCAAAAATTTCCCAAGTATAGATCGAAAAATTTCCCAAGTATATATCCAAATATTTCCCAAGTATAAATCCAAAAATTTCCCAAGTATAGATCCAAAAATTTCCCAAGTATAGATCGAAAAATTTCCCAAGTATAGATCCAAAAATTTCCCAAGTATACATCCAAAAATTTCCCAAGTATAGATCCAAAAATTTCACAAGTATACATCCAAAAATTTCCCAAGTAGCGATTCAAAAATTTCCTAAGTAGAGATTCAAAAATTTCCCAAGTATAGATCCAAAAATTTCCCAAGTATAGATCGAAATATTTCCCAAGTAGAGATCGAAAAATTTCCCAAGTATAGATCGAAAAATTTTCCAAGTATAGATCGAAAAATTTCCCAAGAATAGATCGAAAAATTTCCCAAGTATAGATCCAAAAATTTCACAAGTATACATCCAAAAATTTCCCAAGTAGCGATTCAAAAATTTCCTAAGTAGAGATTCAAAAATTTCCCAAGTAGAGATTCAAAAATTTCCCAAGTAGAGATTCAAAAATTTCCCAAGTAGAGAATGAAAAATTTCCCAAGTATTGATTCAAAAATTTCTAAAGTAGAGATTCACAAATTTCCCAAGTAGAGATTCAAAAATTTCCCAAGTAGAGATTAAAAATTTCCCAAGTAGAGATCCAAAAATTTCCCAAGTATAGATCCAAAAATTTCCCAAGTATAGATCCAAAAATTTCCCAAGTATATATCCAAAAATTTCCCAAGTATAGATTCAAAAATTTCCCAAGTATAGATCGAAAAATTTCCCAAGTATAGATCGAAAAATTTCCCAAGTATAGATCCAAAAATTTCCCAAGTAGAGATTCAAAAATTTCCCAAGTAGAGATTCAAAAATTTCCCAAGTAGAGAATCAAAAATTTCCCAAGTAGAGATTCAAAAATTTCCCAAGTAGAGATTCAAAAATTTCCCAAGTAGAGATTCAAAAATTTCCCAAGTAGAGATTCAAAAATTTCCCAAGTATAGATCCAAAAATTTCCCAAGTATAGATCCAAAAATTTCCCAAGTATAGATTCAAAAATTTCCCAAGTATAGATCGAAAAATTTTCCAAGTATAGATCGAAAAATTTCCCAAGTATAGATCCAAAAATTTCATAAGTAGAGATTCAAAAATTTCCCAAGTATAGATTCAAAAATTTCCCAAGTATAGATCGAAAAATTTTCCAAGTATAGATCGAAAAATTTCCCAAGTATAGATCCAAAAATTTCATAAGTAGAGATTCAAAAATTTCCCAAGTAGAGATTCAAAAATTTCCCAAGTATAGATCGAAAAATTTCCAAAGTATAAATCCAAAAATTTCCCAAGTATAGATCGAAAAATTTCCCAAGTATAGATCGAAAAATTTCCCAAGTATATATCCAAAAATTTCCCAAGTATAGATTCAAAAATTTCCCAAGTATAGATCGAAAAATTTCCCAAGTATAGATCGAAAAATTTCCCAAGTATAGTACCAAAAATTTCCCAAGTATAGATCCAAAAATTTCCCAAGTATAGATCCAAAAATTTCCCAAGTATAGATAAAAAAATTTCCCAAGTATACATCCAAAAATTTCCCAAGTATAGATCCAAAAATTTCCCAAGTATAGATCCAAAAATTTCCCAAGTAGAGATTCAAAAATTTCCCAAGTAGAGATTCAAAAATTTCCCAAGTAGAGAATCAAAAATTTCCCAAGTAGAGATTCAAAAATTTCCCAAGTAGAGAATGAAAAATTTCCCAAGTATTGATTCAAAAATTTCTAAAGTAGAGATTCACAAATTTCCCAAGTAGAGATTCAAAAATTTCCCAAGTAGAGATTAAAAATTTCCCAAGTAGAGATCCAAAAATTTCCCAAGTATAGATCCAAAAATTTCCCAAGTATAGATCCAAAAATTTCCCAAGTATATATCCAAAAATTTCCCAAGTATAGATTCAAAAATTTCCCAAGTATAGATCGAAAAATTTCCCAAGTATAGATCGAAAAATTTCCCAAGTATAGATCCAAAAATTTCCCAAGTAGAGATTCAAAAATTTCCCAAGTAGAGATTCAAAAATTTCCCAAGTAGAGAATCAAAAATTTCCCAAGTAGAGATTCAAAAATTTCCCAAGTAGAGATTCAAAAATTTCCCAAGTAGAGATTCAAAAATTTCCCAAGTAGAGATTCAAAAATTTCCCAAGTATAGATCCAAAAATTTCCCAAGTATAGATCCAAAAATTTCCCAAGTATAGATTCAAAAATTTCCCAAGTATAGATCGAAAAATTTTCCAAGTATAGATCGAAAAATTTCCCAAGTATAGATCCAAAAATTTCATAAGTAGAGATTCAAAAATTTCCCAAGTATAGATTCAAAAATTTCCCAAGTATAGATCGAAAAATTTTCCAAGTATAGATCGAAAAATTTCCCAAGTATAGATCCAAAAATTTCATAAGTAGAGATTCAAAAATTTCCCAAGTAGAGATTCAAAAATTTCCCAAGTATAGATCGAAAAATTTCCAAAGTATAAATCCAAAAATTTCCCAAGTATAGATCGAAAAATTTCCCAAGTATAGATCGAAAAATTTCCCAAGTATATATCCAAAAATTTCCCAAGTATAGATTCAAAAATTTCCCAAGTATAGATCGAAAAATTTCCCAAGTATAGATCGAAAAATTTCCCAAGTATAGATCCAAAAATTTCCCAAGTAGAGATTCAAAAATTTCCCAAGTAGAGATTCAAAAATTTCCCAAGTAGAGAATCAAAAATTTCCCAAGTAGAGATTCAAAAATTTCCCAAGTAGAGATTCAAAAATTTCCCAAGTAGAGATTCAAAAATTTCCCAAGTAGAGATTCAAAAATTTCCCAAGTAGAGATTAAAAATTTCCCAAGTATAGATCCAAAAATTTCCCAAGTATAGATCCAAAAATTTCCCAAGTATAGATCGAAAAATTTCCCAAGTATAGATCCAAAAATTTCCCAAGTATAGATCCAAAAATTTCCCAAGTATAGATCCAAATATTTCCCAAGAATAGATCCAAAAATTTCCCAAGTATAGATCCAAAAATTTCCCAAGTATAGATCCAAAAATTTCCCAAGTATAGATCGAAAAATTTCCCAAGTATATATCCAAAAATTTCCCAAGTATAGATCCAAAAATTTCCCAAGTATAGATCCAAAAATTTCCCAAGTATAGATTCAAAAATTTCACAAGTATAGATCGAAAAATTTCCCAAGTATAGATCGAAAAATTTCCCAAGTATAGATCCAAAAATTTCCCAAGTAGAGATTCAAAAATTTCCCAAGTAGAGATTCAAAAATTTCCCAAGTATAGATCGAAAAATTTCCCAAGTATATATCCAAAAATTTCCCAAGTATAGATTCAAAAATTTCCCAAGTATAAATCGAAAAATTTCCCAAGTATAGATCGAAAAATTTCCCAAGTATAGATCCAAAAATTTCCCAAGTAGAGATTCAAAAATTTCCCAAGTAGAGATTCAAAAATTTCCCAAGTAGAGATTCAAAAATTTCCTAAGTAGAGATTCAAAAATTTCCCAAGTAGAGATTCAAAAATTTCCCAAGTAGAGATTCAAAAATTTCCCAAGTAGAGAATGAAAAATTTCCCAAGTATTGATTCAAAAATTTCTAAAGTAGAGATTCACAAATTTCCCAAGTAGAGATTCAAAAATTTCCCAAGTAGAGATTAAAAATTTCCCAAGTAGAGATCCAAAAATTTCCCAAGTATAGATCCAAAAATTTCCCAAGTATAGATCCAAAAATTTCCCAAGTATATATCCAAAAATTTCCCAAGTATAGATTCAAAAATTTCCCAAGTATAGATCGAAAAATTTCCCAAGTATAGATCCAAAAATTTCCCAAGTATAGATTCAAAAATTTCCCAAGTATAGATCGAAAAATTTTCCAAGTATAGATCGAAAAATTTCCCAAGTATAGATCCAAAAATTTCATAAGTAGAGATTCAAAAATTTCCCAAGTATAGATTCAAAAATTTCCCAAGTATAGATCGAAAAATTTTCCAAGTATAGATCGAAAAATTTCCCAAGTATAGATCCAAAAATTTCATAAGTAGAGATTCAAAAATTTCCCAAGTAGAGATTCAAAAATTTCCCAAGTATAGATCGAAAAATTTCCAAAGTATAAATCCAAAAATTTCCCAAGTATAGATCGAAAAATTTCCCAAGTATAGATCGAAAAATTTCCCAAGTATATATCCAAAAATTTCCCAAGTAGAGATTCAAAAATTTCCCAAGTAGAGATTCAAAAATTTCCCAAGTATAGATCCAAAAATTTCCCAAGTATAGATCCAAAAATTTCCCAAGTATAGATTCAAAAATTTCCCAAGTATAGATCGAAAAATTTTCCAAGTATAGATCGAAAAATTTCCCAAGTATAGATCCAAAAATTTCATAAGTAGAGATTCAAAAATTTCCCAAGTATAGATTCAAAAATTTCCCAAGTATAGATCGAAAAATTTTCCAAGTATAGATCGAAAAATTTCCCAAGTATAGATCCAAAAATTTCATAAGTAGAGATTCAAAAATTTCCCAAGTAGAGATTCAAAAATTTCCCAAGTATAGATCGAAAAATTTCCAAAGTATAAATCCAAAAATTTCCCAAGTATAGATCGAAAAATTTCCCAAGTATAGATCGAAAAATTTCCCAAGTATATATCCAAAAATTTCCCAAGTATAGATTCAAAAATTTCCCAAGTATAGATCGAAAAATTTCCCAAGTATAGATCGAAAAATTTCCCAAGTATAGATCCAAAAATTTCCCAAGTAGAGATTCAAAAATTTCCCAAGTAGAGATTCAAAAATTTCCCAAGTAGAGAATCAAAAATTTCCCAAGTAGAGATTCAAAAATTTCCCAAGTAGAGATTCAAAAATTTCCCAAGTAGAGATTCAAAAATTTCCCAAGTAGAGATTCAAAAATTTCCCAAGTAGAGATTAAAAATTTCCCAAGTATAGATCCAAAAATTTCCCAAGTATAGATCCAAAAATTTCCCAAGTATAGATCGAAAAATTTCCCAAGTATAGATCCAAAAATTTCCCAAGTATAGATCCAAAAATTTCCCAAGTATAGATCCAAATATTTCCCAAGAATAGATCCAAAAATTTCCCAAGTATAGATCCAAAAATTTCCCAAGTATAGATCCAAAAATTTCCCAAGTATAGATCGAAAAATTTCCCAAGTATATATCCAAAAATTTCCCAAGTATAGATCCAAAAATTTCCCAAGTATAGATCCAAAAATTTCCCAAGTATAGATTCAAAAATTTCACAAGTATAGATCGAAAAATTTCCCAAGTATAGATCGAAAAATTTCCCAAGTATAGATCCAAAAATTTCCCAAGTAGAGATTCAAAAATTTCCCAAGTAGAGATTCAAAAATTTCCCAAGTATAGATCGAAAAATTTCCCAAGTATATATCCAAAAATTTCCCAAGTATAGATTCAAAAATTTCCCAAGTATAAATCGAAAAATTTCCCAAGTATAGATCGAAAAATTTCCCAAGTATAGATCCAAAAATTTCCCAAGTAGAGATTCAAAAATTTCCCAAGTAGAGATTCAAAAATTTCCCAAGTAGAGATTCAAAAATTTCCTAAGTAGAGATTCAAAAATTTCCCAAGTAGAGATTCAAAAATTTCCCAAGTAGAGATTCAAAAATTTCCCAAGTAGAGAATGAAAAATTTCCCAAGTATTGATTCAAAAATTTCTAAAGTAGAGATTCACAAATTTCCCAAGTAGAGATTCAAAAATTTTCCAAGTAGAGATTAAAAATTTCCCAAGTAGAGATCCAAAAATTTCCCAAGTATAGATCCAAAAATTTCCCAAGTATAGATCCAAAAATTTCCCAAGTATATATCCAAAAATTTCCCAAGTATAGATTCAAAAATTTCCCAAGTATAGATCGAAAAATTTCCCAAGTATAGATCGAAAAATTTCCCAAGTATAGATCCAAAAATTTCCCAAGTAGAGATTCAAAAATTTAACAAGTAGAGATTCAAAAATTTCCCAAGTAGAGAATCAAAAATTTCCCAAGTAGAGATTCAAAAATTTCCCAAGTAGAGATTCAAAAATTTCCCAAGTAGAGATTCAAAAATTTCCCAAGTAGAGATTCAAAAATTTCCCAAGTATAGATCCAAAAATTTCCCAAGTATAGATCCAAAAATTTCCCAAGTATAGATTCAAAAATTTCCCAAGTATAGATCGAAAAATTTTCCAAGTATAGATCGAAAGATTTCCCAAGTATAGATCCAAAAATTTCATAAGTAGAGATTCAAAAATTTCCCAAGTAGAGATTCAAAAATTTCCCAAGTATAGATCGAAAGATTTCCAGAGTATAAATCCAAAAATTTCCCAAGTATAGATCGAAAAATTTCCCAAGTATAGATCGAAAAATTTCCCAAGTATATATCCAAAAATTTCCCAAGTATAGATTCAAAAATTTCCCAAGTATAGATCGAAAAATTTCCCAAGTATAGATCGAAAAATTTCCCAAGTATAGATCCAAAAATTTCCCAAGTAGAGATTCAAAAATTTCCCAAGTAGAGATTCAAAAATTTCCCAAGTAGAGAATCAAAAATTTCCCAAGTAGAGATTCAAAAATTTCCCAAGTAGAGATTCAAAAATTTCCCAAGTAGAGATTCAAAAATTTCCCAAGTAGAGATTCAAAAATTTCCCAAGTAGAGATTAAAAATTTCCCAAGTATAGATCCAAAAATTTCCCAAGTATAGATCCAAAAATTTCCCAAGTATAGATCGAAAAATTTCCCAAGTATAGATCCAAAAATTTCCCAAGTATAGATCCAAAAATTTCCCAAGTATAGATCCAAATATTTCCCAAGAATAGATCCAAAAATTTCCCAAGTATAGATCCAAAAATTTCCCAAGTATAGATCCAAAAATTTCCCAAGTATAGATCGAAAAATTTCCCAAGTATATATCCAAAAATTTCCCAAGTATAGATCCAAAAATTTCCCAAGTATAGATCCAAAAATTTCCCAAGTATAGATTCAAAAATTTCACAAGTATAGATCGAAAAATTTCCCAAGTATAGATCGAAAAATTTCCCAAGTATAGATCCAAAAATTTCCCAAGTAGAGATTCAAAAATTTCCCAAGTAGAGATTCAAAAATTTCCCAAGTATAGATCGAAAAATTTCCCAAGTATATATCCAAAAATTTCCCAAGTATAGATTCAAAAATTTCCCAAGTATAGATCGAAAAATTTCCCAAGTATAGATCGAAAAATTTCCCAAGTATAGATCCAAAAATTTCCCAAGTAGAGATTCAAAAATTTCTCAAGTAGAGATTCAAAAATTTCCCAAGTAGAGAATCAAAAATTTCCCAAGTAGAGATTCAAAAATTTCCCAAGTAGAGATTCAAAAATTTCCCAAGTAGAGATTCAAAAATTTCCCAAGTAGAGATTCAAAAATTTCCCAAGTATAGATCCAAAAATTTCCCAAGTATAGATCCAAAAATTTCCCAAGTATAGATTCAAAAATTTCCCAAGTATAGATCGAAAAATTTTCCAAGTATAGATCGAAAAATTTCCCAAGTATAGATCCAAAAATTTCATAAGTAGAGATTCAAAAATTTCCCAAGTAGAGATTCAAAAATTTCCCAAGTATAGATCGAAAAATTTCCAAAGTATAAATCCAAAAATTTCCCAAGTATACATCCAAAAATTTCCCAAGTATAGATCCAAAAATTTCACAAGTATACATCCAAAAATTTCCCAAGTAGCGATTCAAAAATTTCCTAAGTAGAGATTCAAAAATTTCCCAAGTATAGATCCAAAAATTTCCCAAGTATAGATCGAAATATTTCCCAAGTAGAGATCGAAAAATTTCCCAAGTATAGATCGAAAAATTTTCCAAGTATAGATCGAAAAATTTCCCAAGAATAGATCGAAAAATTTCCCAAGTATAGATCCAAAAATTTCACAAGTATACATCCAAAAATTTCCCAAGTAGCGATTCAAAAATTTCCTAAGTAGAGATTCAAAAATTTCCCAAGTAGAGATTCAAAAATTTCCCAAGTAGAGATTCAAAAATTTCCCAAGTAGAGAATGAAAAATTTCCCAAGTATTGATTCAAAAATTTCTAAAGTAGAGATTCACAAATTTCCCAAGTAGAGATTCAAAAATTTCCCAAGTAGAGATTAAAAATTTCCCAAGTAGAGATCCAAAAATTTCCCAAGTATAGATCCAAAAATTTCCCAAGTATAGATCCAAAAATTTCCCAAGTATAGATCGAAAAATTTCCCAAGTATAGATCCAAAAATTTCCCAAGTATAGATCGAAAAATTTCCCAAGTATATATCCAAAAATTTCCCAAGTATAGATCCAAAAATTTCCCAAGTATAGATCCAAACATTTCCCAAGTATAGATCCAAAAATTTCCCAAGTATAGATTCAAAAATTTCCCAAGTATAGATCGAAAAATTTTCCAAGTATAGATCGAAAAATTTCCCAAGTATAGATCCAAAAATTTCATAAGTAGAGATTCAAAAATTTCCCAAGTAGAGATTCAAAAATTTCCCAAGTATAGATCGAAAAATTTCCAAAGTATAAATCCAAAAATTTCCCAAGTTTAGATCGAAAAATTTCCCAAGTATAGATCGAAAAATTTCCCAAGTATATATCCAAAAATTTCCCAAGTATAGATTCAAAAATTTCCCAAGTATAGATCGAAAAATTTCCCAAGTATAGATCGAAAAATTTCCCAAGTATAGATCCAAAAATTTCCCAAGTAGAGATTCAAAAATTTCCCAAGTAGAGATTCAAAAATTTCCCAAGTAGAGAATCAAAAATTTCCCAAGTAGAGATTCAAAAATTTCCCAAGTATAGATCGAAAAATTTCCCAAGTATATATCCAAAAATTTCCCAAGTATAGATCCAAAAATTTCCCAAGTATAGATCCAAAAATTTCCCAAGTATAGATCGAAAAATTTCCCAAGTATAGATCCAAAAATTTCCCAAGTATAGATCCAAAAATTTCCCAAGTATAGATCCAAATATTTCCCAAGAATAGATCCAAAAATTTCCCAAGTATAGATCCAAAAATTTCCCAAGTATAGATCCAAAAATTTCCCAAGTATAGATCGAAAAATTTCCCAAGTATATATCCAAAAATTTCCCAAGTATAGATCCAAAAATTTCCCAAGTATAGATCCAAAAATTTCCCAAGTATAGATTCAAAAATTTCACAAGTATAGATCGAAAAATTTCCCAAGTATAGATCGAAAAATTTCCCAAGTATAGATCCAAAAATTTCCCAAGTAGAGATTCAAAAATTTCCCAAGTAGAGATTCAAAAATTTCCCAAGTAGAGAATCAAAAATTTCCCAAGTAGAGATTCAAAAATTTCCCAAGAAGCGATTCAAAAATTTCCCAATTAGAGATTCAAAAATTTCCCAAGGAGAGATTCAAAAATTTCCCAAGTAGAGATTCAAAAATTTCCCAAGTAGAGATTCAAAAATTTCCCAAGTAGAGATTAAAAATTTCCCAAGTAGAGATCCAAAAATTTCCCAAGTATAGATCCAAAAATTTCCCAAGTATAGATCCAAAAATTTCCCAAGTATAGATCGAAAAATTTCCCAAGTATAGATCCAAAAATTTCCCAAGTATAGATCCAAAAATTTCCCAAGTATAGATCCAAAAATTTCCCAAGTATAGATCCAAAAATTTCCCAAGAATAGATCCAAAAATTTCCCAAGTATAGATCCAAAAATTTCCCAAGTATAAATCCAAAAATTTCCCAAGTAGAGACTCAAAAATTTCCCAAGTATAGATCCAAAAATTTCCCAAGCATAGATCGAAAAATATCCCAAGTATAGATCCAAAAATTTCCCAATTATAGATCGAAAAATTTCCCAAGTATAGATCGAAAAATTTCCCAAGTATATATCCAAAAATTTCCCAAGTATAGATTCAAAAATTTCCCAAGTATAGATCGAAAAATTTCCCAAGTATAGATCGAAAAATTTCCCAAGTATAGATCCAAAAATTTCCCAAGTAGAGATTCAAAAATTTCCCAAGTAGAGATTCAAAAATTTCCCAAGTAGAGAATCAAAAATTTCCCAAGTAGAGATTCAAAAATTTCCCAAGTAGAGATTCAAAAATTTCCCAAGTAGAGATTCAAAAATTTCCCAAGTAGAGATTCAAAAATTTCCCAAGTAGAGATTAAAAATTTCCCAAGTATAGATCCAAAAATTTCCCAAGTATAGATCCAAAAATTTCCCAAGTATAGATCGAAAAATTTCCCAAGTATAGATCCAAAAATTTCCCAAGTATAGATCCAAAAATTTCCCAAGTATAGATCCAAATATTTCCCAAGAATAGATCCAAAAATTTCCCAAGTATAGATCCAAAAATTTCCCAAGTATAGATCCAAAAATTTCCCAAGTATAGATCGAAAAATTTCCAAAGTATAAATCCAAAAATTTCCCAAGTACAGATCGAAAAATTTCCCAAGTATAGATCGAAAAATTTCCCAAGTATATATCCAAAAATTTCCCAAGTATAGATTCAAAAATTTCCCAAGTATAGATCGAAAAATTTCCCAAGTATAGATCGAAAAATTTCCCAAGTATAGATCCAAAAATTTCCCAAGTAGAGATTCAAAAATTTCCCAAGTAGAGATTCAAAAATTTCCCAAGTAGAGAATCAAAAATTTCCCAAGTAGAGATTCAAAAATTTCCCAAGTAGAGATTCAAAAATTTCCCAAGTAGAGATTCAAAAATTTCCCAAGTAGAGATTCAAAAATTTCCCAAGTAGAGATTAAAAATTTCCCAAGTATAGATCCAAAAATTTCCCAAGTATAGATCCAAAAATTTCCCAAGTATAGATCCAAAAATTTCCCAAGTATAGATCCAAATATTTCCCAAGAATAGATCCAAAAATTTCCCAAGTATAGATCCAAAAATTTCCCAAGTATAGATCCAAAAATTTCCCAAGTATAGATCGAAAAATTTCCCAAGTATATATCCAAAAATTTCCCAAGTATAGATCCAAAAATTTCCCAAGTATAGATCCAAAAATTTCCCAAGTATAGATTCAAAAATTTCACAAGTATAGATCGAAAAATTTCCCAAGTATAGATCGAAAAATTTCCCAAGTATAGATCCAAAAATTTCCCAAGTAGAGATTCAAAAATTTCCCAAGTAGAGATTCAAAAATTTCCCAAGTAGAGAATCAAAAATTTCCCAAGTAGAGATTCAAAAATTTCCCAAGAAGCGATTCAAAAATTTCCCAATTAGAGATTCAAAAATTTCCCAAGGAGAGATTCAAAAATTTCCCAAGTAGAGATTCAAAAATTTCCCAAGTAGAGATTCAAAAATTTCCCAAGTAGAGATTAAAAATTTCCCAAGTAGAGATCCAAAAATTTCCCAAGTATAGATCCAAAAATTTCCCAAGTATAGATCCAAAAATTTCCCAAGTATAGATCGAAAAATTTCCCAAGTATAGATCCAAAAATTTCCCAAGTATAGATCCAAAAATTTCCCAAGTATAGATCCAAAAATTTCCCAAGTATAGATCCAAAAATTTCCCAAGTATAGATCCAAAAATTTCCCAAGTATAAATCCAAAAATTTCCCAAGTAGAGACTCAAAAATTTCCCAAGTATAGATCCAAAAATTTCCCAAGCATAGATCGAAAAATATCCCAAGTATAGATCCAAAAATTTCCCAATTATGGATCGAAAAATTTCCCAAGTATAGATCGAAAAATTTCCCAAGTATATATCCAAAAATTTCCCAAGTATAGATCCAAAAATTTCCCAAGTATATATCCAAAAATTTCCCAAGTATAGATCCAAAAATTTCCCAAGTATAGATTCAAAAATTTCCCAAGTATAGATCGAAAAATTTTCCAAGTATAGATCGAAAAATTTCCCAAGTATAGATCCAAAAATTTCATAAGTAGAGATTCAAAAATTTCCCAAGTAGAGATTCAAAAATTTCCCAAGTAGAGATTCAAATATTTCCCAAGTAGAGAATCAAAAATTTCCCAAGTAGAGATTCAAAAATTTCCCAAGTAGCGATTCAAAAATTTCCCAAGTAGAGATTCAAAAATTTCCCAAGTAGAGATTCAAAAATTTCCCAAGTAGAGATTCAAAAATTTCCCAAGTAGAGATTAAAAATTTCCCAAGTAGAGATCCAAAAATTTCCCAAGTATAGATCCAAAAATTTACCAAGCATAGATCCAAAAATTTCACAAGTATAGATCGAAAAATTTCCCAAGTATAGATCCAAAAATTTCCCAAGTAGAGATTCAAAAATTTCCCAAGTAGAGATTCAAAAATTTCCCAAGTAGAGAATCAAAAATTTCCCAAGTAGAGATTCAAAAATTTCCCAAGAAGCGATTCAAAAATTTCCCAATTAGAGATTCAAAAATTTCCCAAGGAGAGATTCAAAAATTTCCCAAGTAGAGATTCAAAAATTTCCCAAGTAGAGATTCAAAAATTTCCCAAGTAGAGATTAAAAATTTCCCAAGTAGAGATCCAAAAATTTCCCAAGTATAGATCCAAAAATTTCCCAAGTATAGATCCAAAAATTTCCCAAGTATAGATCCAAAAATTTCCCAAGTATAGATCGAAAAATTTCCCAAGTATAGATCCAAAAATTTCCCAAGTATAGATCCAAAAATTTCCCAAGTATAGATCCAAAAATTTCCCAAGTATAGATCCAAAAATTTCCCAAGAATAGATCCAAAAATTTCCCAAGTATAGATCCAAAAATTTCCCAAGTATAAATCCAAAAATTTCCCAAGTAGAGACTCAAAAATTTCCCAAGTATAGATCCAAAAATTTCCCAAGTATAGATCCAAAAATTTCCCAAGTATAGATCCAAAAATTTCCCAAGTATAGATCCAAAAATTTCCCAAGTATAGATCCAAAAATTTCCCAAGTATAAATCCAAAAATTTCCCAAGTAGAGACTCAAAAATTTCCCAAGTATAGATCCAAAAATTTCCCAAGCATAGATCGAAAAATATCCCAAGTATAGATCCAAAAATTTCCCAATTATGGATCGAAAAATTTCCCAAGTATAGATCGAAAAATTTCCCAAGTATATATCCAAAAATTTCCCAAGTATAGATCCAAAAATTTCCCAAGTATATATCCAAAAATTTCCCAAGTATAGATCCAAAAATTTCCCAAGTATAGATTCAAAAATTTCCCAAGTATAGATCGAAAAATTTTCCAAGTATAGATCGAAAAATTTCCCAAGTATAGATCCAAAAATTTCATAAGTAGAGATTCAAAAATTTCCCAAGTAGAGATTCAAAAATTTCCCAAGTAGAGATTCAAATATTTCCCAAGTAGAGAATCAAAAATTTCCCAAGTAGAGATTCAAAAATTTCCCAAGTAGCGATTCAAAAATTTCCCAAGTAGAGATTCAAAAATTTCCCAAGTAGAGATTCAAAAATTTCCCAAGTAGAGATTCAAAAATTTCCCAAGTAGAGATTAAAAATTTCCCAAGTAGAGATCCAAAAATTTCCCAAGTATAGATCCAAAAATTTACCAAGCATAGATCCAAAAATTTCACAAGTATAGATCGAAAAATTTCCCAAGTATAGATCCAAAAATTTCCCAAGTAGAGATTCAAAAATTTCCCAAGTAGAGATTCAAAAATTTCCCAAGTAGAGAATCAAAAATTTCCCAAGTAGAGATTCAAAAATTTCCCAAGAAGCGATTCAAAAATTTCCCAATTAGAGATTCAAAAATTTCCCAAGGAGAGATTCAAAAATTTCCCAAGTAGAGATTCAAAAATTTCCCAAGTAGAGATTCAAAAATTTCCCAAGTAGAGATTAAAAATTTCCCAAGTAGAGATCCAAAAATTTCCCAAGTATAGATCCAAAAATTTCCCAAGTATAGATCCAAAAATTTCCCAAGTATAGATCGAAAAATTTCCCAAGTATAGATCCAAAAATTTCCCAAGTATAGATCCAAAAATTTCCCAAGTATAGATCCAAAAATTTCCCAAGTATAGATCCAAAAATTTCCCAAGAATAGATCCAAAAATTTCCCAAGTATAGATCCAAAAATTTCCCAAGTATAAATCCAAAAATTTCCCAAGTAGAGACTCAAAAATTTCCCAAGTATAGATCCAAAAATTTCCCAAGCATAGATCGAAAAATATCCCAAGTATAGATCCAAAAATTTCCCAATTATAGATCGAAAAATTTCCCAAGTATAGATCGAAAAATTTCCCAAGTATATATCCAAAAATTTCCCAAGTATAGATCCAAAAATTTCCCAAGTATATATCCAAAAATTTCCCAAGTATAGATCCAAAAATTTCCCAAGCATAGATTCAAAAATTTCCCAAGTATAGATCGAAAAATTTTCCAAGTATAGATCGAAAAATTTCCCAAGTATAGATCCAAAAATTTCATAAGTAGAGATTCAAAAATTTCCCAAGTAGAGATTCAAAAATTTCCCAAGTAGAGATTCAAATATTTCCCAAGTAGAGAATCAAAAATTTCCCAAGTAGAGATTCAAAAATTTCCCAAGTAGCGATTCAAAAATTTCCCAAGTAGAGATTCAAAAATTTCCCAAGTAGAGATTCAAAAATTTCCCAAGTAGAGATTCAAAAATTTCCCAAGTAGAGATTCAAAAATTTCCCAAGTAGAGATTCAAAAATTTCCCAAGTAGAGAATCAAAAATTTCCCAAGTAGAGATTCAAAAATTTCCCAAGAAGCGATTCAAAAATTTCCCAATTAGAGATTCAAAAATTTCCCAAGGAGAGATTCAAAAATTTCCCAAGTAGAGATTCAAAAATTTCCCAAGTAGAGATTCAAAAATTTCCCAAGTAGAGATTAAAAATTTCCCAAGTAGAGATCCAAAAATTTCCCAAGTATAGATCCAAAAATTTCCCAAGTATAGATCCAAAAATTTCCCAAGTATAGATCGAAAAATTTCCCAAGTATAGATCCAAAAATTTCCCAAGTATAGATCCAAAAATTTCCCAAGTATAGATCCAAAAATTTCCCAAGTATAGATCCAAAAATTTCCCAAGTATAGATCCAAAAATTTCCCAAGTATAAATCCAAAAATTTCCCAAGTAGAGACTCAAAAATTTCCCAAGTATAGATCCAAAAATTTCCCAAGCATAGATCGAAAAATATCCCAAGTATAGATCCAAAAATTTCCCAATTATGGATCGAAAAATTTCCCAAGTATAGATCGAAAAATTTCCCAAGTATATATCCAAAAATTTCCCAAGTATAGATCCAAAAATTTCCCAAGTATATATCCAAAAATTTCCCAAGTATAGATCCAAAAATTTCCCAAGTATAGATTCAAAAATTTCCCAAGTATAGATCGAAAAATTTTCCAAGTATAGATCGAAAAATTTCCCAAGTATAGATCCAAAAATTTCATAAGTAGAGATTCAAAAATTTCCCAAGTAGAGATTCAAAAATTTCCCAAGTAGAGATTCAAATATTTCCCAAGTAGAGAATCAAAAATTTCCCAAGTAGAGATTCAAAAATTTCCCAAGTAGCGATTCAAAAATTTCCCAAGTAGAGATTCAAAAATTTCCCAAGTAGAGATTCAAAAATTTCCCAAGTAGAGATTCAAAAATTTCCCAAGTAGAGATTAAAAATTTCCCAAGTAGAGATCCAAAAATTTCCCAAGTATAGATCCAAAAATTTACCAAGCATAGATCCAAAAATTTCACAAGTATAGATCGAAAAATTTCCCAAGTATAGATCCAAAAATTTCCCAAGTAGAGATTCAAAAATTTCCCAAGTAGAGATTCAAAAATTTCCCAAGTAGAGAATCAAAAATTTCCCAAGTAGAGATTCAAAAATTTCCCAAGAAGCGATTCAAAAATTTCCCAATTAGAGATTCAAAAATTTCCCAAGGAGAGATTCAAAAATTTCCCAAGTAGAGATTCAAAAATTTCCCAAGTAGAGATTCAAAAATTTCCCAAGTAGAGATTAAAAATTTCCCAAGTAGAGATCCAAAAATTTCCCAAGTATAGATCCAAAAATTTCCCAAGTATAGATCCAAAAATTTCCCAAGTATAGATCGAAAAATTTCCCAAGTATAGATCCAAAAATTTCCCAAGTATAGATCCAAAAATTTCCCAAGTATAGATCCAAAAATTTCCCAAGTATAGATCCAAAAATTTCCCAAGAATAGATCCAAAAATTTCCCAAGTATAGATCCAAAAATTTCCCAAGTATAAATCCAAAAATTTCCCAAGTAGAGACTCAAAAATTTCCCAAGTATAGATCCAAAAATTTCCCAAGTATAGATCCAAAAATTTCCCAAGTATAGATCCAAAAATTTCCCAAGTATAGATCCAAAAATTTCCCAAGTATAGATCCAAAAATTTCCCAAGTATAAATCCAAAAATTTCCCAAGTAGAGACTCAAAAATTTCCCAAGTATAGATCCAAAAATTTCCCAAGCATAGATCGAAAAATATCCCAAGTATAGATCCAAAAATTTCCCAATTATGGATCGAAAAATTTCCCAAGTATAGATCGAAAAATTTCCCAAGTATATATCCAAAAATTTCCCAAGTATAGATCCAAAAATTTCCCAAGTATATATCCAAAAATTTCCCAAGTATAGATCCAAAAATTTCCCAAGTATAGATTCAAAAATTTCCCAAGTATAGATCGAAAAATTTTCCAAGTATAGATCGAAAAATTTCCCAAGTATAGATCCAAAAATTTCATAAGTAGAGATTCAAAAATTTCCCAAGTAGAGATTCAAAAATTTCCCAAGTAGAGATTCAAATATTTCCCAAGTAGAGAATCAAAAATTTCCCAAGTAGAGATTCAAAAATTTCCCAAGTAGCGATTCAAAAATTTCCCAAGTAGAGATTCAAAAATTTCCCAAGTAGAGATTCAAAAATTTCCCAAGTAGAGATTCAAAAATTTCCCAAGTAGAGATTAAAAATTTCCCAAGTCTCTACTTGGGAAATTTTTAATCTCTACTTGGGAAATTTTTGAATCTCTACTTGGGAAATTTTTGAATCTCTACTTGGGAAATTTTTGAATCTCTACTTGGGAAATTTTTGAATCGCTACTTGGGAAATTTTTGAATCTCTACTTGGGAAATTTTTGATTCTCTACTTGGGAAATATTTGAATCTCTACTTGGGAAATTTTTGAATCTCTACTTGGGAAATTTTTGAATCCAAAAATTTCCCAAGTATAGATCCAAAAATTTACCAAGCATAGATCCAAAAATTTCACAAGTATAGATCGAAAAATTTCCCAAGTATAGATCCAAAAATTTCCCAAGTAGAGATTCAAAAATTTCCCAAGTAGAGATTCAAAAATTTCCCAAGTAGAGAATCAAAAATTTCCCAAGTAGAGATTCAAAAATTTCCCAAGAAGCGATTCAAAAATTTCCCAATTAGAGATTCAAAAATTTCCCAAGGAGAGATTCAAAAATTTCCCAAGTAGAGATTCAAAAATTTCCCAAGTAGAGATTCAAAAATTTCCCAAGTAGAGATTAAAAATTTCCCAAGTAGAGATCCAAAAATTTCCCAAGTATAGATCCAAAAATTTCCCAAGTATAGATCCAAAAATTTCCCAAGTATAGATCGAAAAATTTCCCAAGTATAGATCCAAAAATTTCCCAAGTATAGATCCAAAAATTTCCCAAGTATAGATCCAAAAATTTCCCAAGTATAGATCCAAAAATTTCCCAAGAATAGATCCAAAAATTTCCCAAGTATAGATCCAAAAATTTCCCAAGTATAAATCCAAAAATTTCCCAAGTAGAGACTCAAAAATTTCCCAAGTATAGATCCAAAAATTTCCCAAGCATAGATCGAAAAATATCCCAAGTATAGATCCAAAAATTTCCCAATTATAGATCGAAAAATTTCCCAAGTATAGATCGAAAAATTTCCCAAGTATATATCCAAAAATTTCCCAAGTATAGATCCAAAAATTTCCCAAGTATATATCCAAAAATTTCCCAAGTATAGATCCAAAAATTTCCCAAGCATAGATTCAAAAATTTCCCAAGTATAGATCGAAAAATTTTCCAAGTATAGATCGAAAAATTTCCCAAGTATAGATCCAAAAATTTCATAAGTAGAGATTCAAAAATTTCCCAAGTAGAGATTCAAAAATTTCCCAAGTAGAGATTCAAATATTTCCCAAGTAGAGAATCAAAAATTTCCCAAGTAGAGATTCAAAAATTTCCCAAGTAGCGATTCAAAAATTTCCCAAGTAGAGATTCAAAAATTTCCCAAGTAGAGATTCAAAAATTTCCCAAGTAGAGATTCAAAAATTTCCCAAGTAGAGATTAAAAATTTCCCAAGTAGAGATCCAAAAATTTCCCAAGTATAGATCCAAAAATTTCCCAAGCATAGATCCAAAAATTTCCCAAGTATAGATCGAAAAATTTCCCAAGTATAGATCCAAAAATTTCACTAGTATACATCCAAAAATTTCCCAAGTAGAGATTCAAAAATTTCCCAAGTAGAGATTCAAATATTTCCCAAGTAGAGAATCAAAAATTTCCCAAGTAGAGATTCAAAAATTTCCCAAGTAGAGACTCAAAAATTTCCCAAGTAGAGATTCAAAATTTCCCAAGTAGAGATTCAAAAATTTCCCAAGTATAGATCCAAATATTTCCCAAGCATAGATCGAAAAATTTCCCAAGTATATATCCAAAAATTTCCCAAGAATAGATCCAAAAATTTCCCAAGTATAGATCGAAAAATTTCCCAAGTATAGATCCAAAAATTTCCCAAGTATATATCTAAATTTCCCAAGTATAGATCCAAAAATTTCCCAAGTATAGATCCAAAAATTTCCCAAGTATAGATTCAAAAATTTCCCAAGTATAGATCGAAAAATTTCCCAAGTATAGATCGAAAAATTTCCCAAGTATAGATCCAAAAATTTCCCAAGTAGAGATTCAAAAATTTCCCAAGTAGAGATTCAAAAATTTCCCAAGTAGAGAATCAAAAATTTCCCAAGTAGAGATTCAAAAATTTCCCAAGTAGAGATTCAAAAATTTCCCAAGTAGAGATTCAAAAATTTCCCAAGTAGAGATTAAAAATTTCCCAAGTATAGATCCAAAAATTTCCCAAGTATAGATCCAAAAATTTCCCAAGTATAGATCGAAAAATTTCCCAAGTATAGATCCAAAAATTTCCCAAGTATAGATCCAAAAATTTCCCAAGTATAGATCCAAAAATTTCCCAAGAATAGATCCAAAAATTTCCCAAGTATAGATCCAAAAATTTCCCAAGTATAGATCCAAAAATTTCCCAAGTAGAGATTCAAAAGTTTCCCAAGTATAGATCCAAAAATTTCCCAAGTATAGATCGAAAAATTTCCCAAGTATAGATCGAAAAATTTCATAAGCATAGATCGAAAAATTTCCCAAGTATATATCCAAAAATTTCCCAAGTATAGATCCAAAAATTTCCCAAGTATAGATCCAAAAATTTCCCAAGTATAGATCCAAAAATTTCCCAAGTATAGATCGAAAAATTTCCCAAGTATAGTACCAAAAATTTCCCAAGTATAGATCCAAAAATTTCCCAAGTATAGATCGAAAAATTTCCCAAGTATAGATCCAAAAATTTCCCAAGTATATATCCAAAAATTTCCCAAGTATAGATCCAAAAATTTCCCAAGTAGAGATCGAAAAATTTCCCAAGTATAGATCGAAAAATTTTCCAAGTATAGAACGAAAAATTTCCCAAGAATAGATCCAAAAATTTCCCAAGAATAGATCCAAAAATTTCCCAAGTATAGATCCAAAAATTTCCCAAGTATAGATCCAAAAATTTCCCAAGTAGAGATTCAAAAGTTTCTCAAGTATAGATCCAAAAATTACCCAAGTATATATCGAAAAATTTCCCAAGTATAGATCGAAAAATTTCCCAAGTATAGATCGAAAAATTTCCCAAGCATAGATCGAAAAATTTCCCAAGTATATATCCAAAAATTTCCCAAGTATAGATCCAAAAATTTCCCAAGTATAGATCCAAAAATTTCCCAAGTATAGATCCAAAAATTTCCCAAGTATAGATCGAAAAATTTCCCAAGTATAGTACCAAAAATTTCCCAAGTATAGATCCAAAAATTTCCCAAGTATAGATCGAAAAATTTCCCAAGTATAGATCCAAAAATTTCCCAAGTATACATCCAAAAATTTCCCAAGTATAGATCCAAAAATTTCCCAAGTATAGATCCAAAAATTTCCCAAGTATAGATCGAAATATTTCCCAAGTAGAGATCGAAAAATTTCCCAAGTATAGATCGAAAAATTTTCCAAGTATAGATCGAAAAATTTCCCAAGAATAGATCGAAAAATTTCCCAAGTATAGATCCAAAAATTTCACAAGTATAGATCCAAAAATTTCCCAAGTAGCGATTCAAAAATTTCCTAAGTAGAGATTCAAAAATTTCCCAAGTAGAGATTCAAAAATTTCCCAAGTAGAGATTCAAAAATTTCCCAAGTAGAGAATGAAAAATTTCCCAAGTATTGATTCAAAAATTTCCCAAGTAGCGATTCAAAAATTTCCCAAGTAGAGATTCAAAAATTTCCCAAGTAGAGATTCAAAAATTTCCCAAGTAGATATTAAAAATTTCCCAAGTAGAGATCCAAAAATTTCCCAAGTATAGATCCAAAAATTTCCCAAGTATAGATCCAAAAATTTCCCAAGTATAGATCGAAAAATTTCCCAAGTATAGATCCAAAAATTTCCCAACTATAGATCGAAAAATTTCCCAAGTATATATCCAAAAATTTCCCAAGTATAGATCCAAAAATTTCCCAAGTATAGATCCAAAAATTTCCCAAGTATAGATCCAAAAATTTCCCAAGTATGAATTCAAAAATTTCCCAAGTATAGATCGAAAAATTTTCCGAGTATAGATCGAAAAATTTCCCAAGCATAGATCGAAAAATTTCCCAAGTATATATCCAAAAATTTCCCAAGTATAGATCCAAAAATTTCCCAAGTATAGATCCAAAAATTTCCCAAGTATAGATCCAAAAATTTCCCAAGTATAGATCCAAAAATTTCCCAAGTATAGTACCAAAAATTTCCCAAGTATAGATCCAAAAATTTCCCAAGTATAGATCGAAAAATTTCCCAAGTATAGATCCAAAAATTTCCCAAGTATACATCCAAAAATTTCCCAAGTATAGATCCAAAAATTTCCCAAGTATAGATCGAAAAATTTCCCAAGTATAGATCGAAATATTTCCCAAGTAGAGATCGAAAAATTTCCATAGTATAGATCGAAAAATTTTCCAAGTATAGATCGGAAAATTTCCCAAGAATAGATCCAAAAATCTCCCAAGAATAGATCCAAAAATTTCCCAAGTATAGATCCAAAAATTTCCCAAGTATAGATCCAAAAATTTCCCAAGTAGAGATTCAAAAGTTTCCCAAGTATAGATCGAAAAATTTCCCAAGTATAGATCGAAAAATTTCCCAAGTATAGATCGAAAAATTTCCCAAGTATAGATCGAAAAATTTCCCAAGCATAGATCGAAAAATTTCCCAAGTATATATCCAAAAATTTCCCAAGTATAGATCCAAAAATTTCCCAAGTATAGATCCAAAAATTTCCCAAGTATAGATCCAAAAATTTCCCAAGTATAGATCGAAAAATTTCCCAAGTATAGTAAAAAAAATTTCCCAAGTATAGATCCAAAAATTTCCCAAGTATAGATCGAAAAATTTCCCAAGTATAGATCCAAAAATTTCCCAAGTATACATCCAAAAATTTCCCAAGTATAGATCCAAAAATTTCCCAAGTATAGATCCAAAAATTTCCCAAGTATAGATCGAAATATTTCCCAAGTAGAGATCGAAAAATTTCCCAAGTATAGATCGAAAAATTTTCCAAGTATAGATCGAAAAATTTCCCAAGAATAGATCGAAAAATTTCCCAAGTATAGATCCAAAAATTTCACAAGTAAACATCCAAAAATTTCCCAAGTAGCGATTCAAAAATTTCCTAAGTAGAGATTCAAAAATTTCCCAAGTAGAGATTCAAAAATTTCCCAAGTAGAGATTCAAAAATTTCCCAAGTAGAGAATGAAAAATTTCCCTAGTATTGATTCAAAAATTTCCCAAGTAGCGATTCAAAAATTTCCCAAGTAGAGATTCAAAAATTTCCCAAGTAGAGATTCAAAAATTTCCCAAGTAGAGATTAAAAATTTCCCAAGTAGAGATCCAAAAATTTCCCAAGTATAGATCCAAAAATTTCCCAAGTATAGATCCAAAAATTTCCCAAGTATAGATCGAAAAATTTCCCAAGTATAGATCCAAAAATTTCCCAAGTATAGATCGAAATATTTCCCAAGTAGAGATCGAAAAATTTCCCAAGTATAGATCGAAAAATTTTCCAAGTATAGATCGAAAAATTTCCCAAGAATAGATCGAAAAATTTCCCAAGTATAGATCCAAAAATTTCACAAGTATACATCCAAAAATTTCCCAAGTAGCGATTCAAAAATTTCCTAAGTAGAGATTCAAAAATTTCCCAAGTAGAGATTCAAAAATTTCCCAAGTAGAGATTCAAAAATTTCCCAAGTAGAGAATGAAAAATTTCCCTAGTATTGATTCAAAAATTTCCCAAGTAGCGATTCAAAAATTTCCCAAGTAGAGATTCAAAAATTTCCCAAGTAGAGATTCAAAAATTTCCCAAGTAGAGATTAAAAATTTCCCAAGTAGAGATCCAAAAATTTCCCAAGTATAGATACAAAAATTTCCCAAGTATAGATCCAAAAATTTCCCAAGTATAGATCGAAAAATTTCCCAAGTATAGATCCAAAAATTTCCCAAGTATAGATCGAAAAATTTCCCAAGTATATATCCAAAAATTTCCCAAGTATAGATCCAAAAATTTCCCAAGTATAGATCCAAAAATTTCCCAAGTATAGATCCAAAAATTTCAAAAGTATAGATTCAAAAATTTCCCAAGTATAGATCGAAAAATTTTCCAAGTATAGATCGAAAAATTTCCCAAGTATAGATCCAAAAATTTCATAAGTAGAGATTCAAAAATTTCCCAAGTAGAGATTCAAAAATTTCCCAAGTATAGATCGAAAAATTTCCCAAGTATAGATCGAAAAATTTCCCAAGTATATATCCAAAAATTTCCCAAGTATAGATTCAAAAATTTCCCAAGTATAGATCGAAAAATTTCCGAAGTATAGATCGAAAAATTTCCCAAGTATAGATCCAAAAATTTCCCAAGTAGAGATTCAAAAATTTCCCAAGTAGAGATTCAAAAATTTCCCAAGTAGAGAATCAAAAATTTCCCAAGTAGAGATTCAAAAATTTCCCAAGTAGAGATTCAAAAATTTCCCAAGTAGAGATTCAAAAATTTCCCAAGTAGAGATTCAAAAATTTCCCAAGTAGAGATTAAAAATTTCCCAAGTATAGATCCAAAAATTTCCCAAGTATAGATCCAAAAATTTCCCAAGTATAGATCGAAAAATTTCCCAAGTATAGATCCAAAAATTTCCCAAGTATAGATCCAAAAATTTCCCAAGTATAGATCCAAAAATTTCCCAAGAATAGATCCAAAAATTTCCCAAGTATAGATCGAAAAATTTCCCAAGTATAGATCCAAAAATTTCCCAAGTATAGATCGAAAAATTTCCCAAGTATATATCCAAAAATTTCCCAAGTATAGATCCAAAAATTTCCCAAGTATAGATCCAAAAATTTCCCAAGTATAGATTCAAAAATTTCCCAAGTATAGATCGAAAAATTTCCCAAGTATAGATCCAAAAATTTCCCAAGTAGAGATTCAAAAATTTCCCAAGTAGAGATTCAAAAATTTCCCAAGTAGAGAATCAAAAATTTCCCAAGTAGAGATTCAAAAATTTCCCAAGTAGCGATTCAAAAATTTCCCAATTAGAGATTCAAAAATTTCCCAAGTAGAGATTCAAAAATTTCCCAAGTAGAGATTCAAAAATTTCCCAAGTAGAGATTCAAAAATTTCCCAAGTAGAGATTAAAAATTTCCCAAGTAGAGATCGAAAAATTTCCCAAGTATAGATCCAAAAATTTCCCAAGTATAGATCCAAAAATTTCCCAAGTATAGATCCAAAAATTTCCCAAGTATAGATCCAAAAATTTCCCAAGTATAGATCCAAAAATTTCCCAAGAATAGATCCAAAAATTTCCCAAGTATAGATCCAAAAATTTCCCAAGTATAGATCCAAAAATTTCCCAAGTAGAGACTCAAAAATTTCCCAAGCATAGATCGAAAAATATCCCAAGTATAGATCCAAAAATTTCCCAATTATAGATCGAAAAATTTCCCAAGTATAGATCGAAAAATTTCCCAAGTATATATCCAAAAATTTCCCAAGTAGAGATTCAAAAATTTCCCAAGTAGAGATTCAAAAATTTCCCAAGTAGAGATTAAAAATTTCCCAAGTAGAGATCCAAAAATTTCCCAAGTATAGATCCAAAAATTTCCCAAGCATAGATCCAAAAATTTCCCAAGTATAGATCGAAAAATTTCCCAAGTATAGATCCAAAAATTTCACTAGTATACATCCAAAAATTTCCCAAGTAGAGATTCAAAAATTTCCCAAGTAGAGATTCAAATATTTCCCAAGTAGAGAATCAAAAATTTCCCAAGTAGAGATTCAAAAATTTCCCAAGTAGAGATTCAAAAATTTCCCAAGTAGAGATTCAAAAATTTCCCAAGTAGAGATTCAAAAATTTCCCAAGTATAGATCCAAAAATTTCCCAAGTATAGATCCAAAAATTTCCCAAGTATAGATCCAAAAATTTCCCAAGAATAGATCCAAAAATTTCCCAAGTATAGATCGAAAAATTTCCCAAGTATAGATCCAAAAATTTCCCAAGTATAGATCGAAAAATTTCCCAAGTATATATCCAAAAATTTCCCAAGTATAGATCCAAAAATTTCCCAAGTATAGATCCAAAAATTTCCCAAGTATAGATTCAAAAATTTCCCAAGTATAGATCGAAAAATTTCCCAAGTATAGATCCAAAAATTTCCCAAGTAGAGATTCAAAAATTTCCCAAGTAGAGATTCAAAAATTTCCCAAGTAGAGAATCAAAAATTTCCCAAGTAGAGATTCAAAAATTTCCCAAGTAGCGATTCAAAAATTTCCCAATTAGAGATTCAAAAATTTCCCAAGTAGAGATTCAAAAATTTCCCAAGTAGAGATTCAAAAATTTCCCAAGTAGAGATTCAAAAATTTCCCAAGTAGAGATTAAAAATTTCCCAAGTAGAGATCGAAAAATTTCCCAAGTATAGATCCAAAAATTTCCCAAGTATAGATCCAAAAATTTCCCAAGTATAGATCCAAAAATTTCCCAAGTATAGATCCAAAAATTTCCCAAGTATAGATCCAAACATTTCCCAAGAATAGATCCAAAAATTTCCCAAGTATAGATCCAAAAATTTCCCAAGTATAGATCCAAAAATTTCCCAAGTAGAGACTCAAAAATTTCCCAAGCATAGATCGAAAAATATCCCAAGTATAGATCCAAAAATTTCCCAATTATAGATCGAAAAATTTCCCAAGTATAGATCGAAAAATTTCCCAAGTATATATCCAAAAATTTCCCAAGTAGAGATTCAAAAATTTCCCAAGTAGAGATTCAAAAATTTCCCAAGTAGAGATTAAAAATTTCCCAAGTAGAGATCCAAAAATTTCCCAAGTATAGATCCAAAAATTTCCCAAGCATAGATCCAAAAATTTCCCAAGTATAGATCGAAAAATTTCCCAAGTATAGATCCAAAAATTTCACTAGTATACATCCAAAAATTTCCCAAGTAGAGATTCAAAAATTTCCCAAGTAGAGATTCAAATATTTCCCAAGTAGAGAATCAAAAATTTCCCAAGTAGAGATTCAAAAATTTCCCAAGTAGAGATTCAAAAATTTCCCAAGTAGAGATTCAAAAATTTCCCAAGTAGAGATTCAAAAATTTCCCAAGTATAGATCCAAAAATTTCCCAAACATAGATCGAAAAATTTCCCAAGTATATATCCAAAAATTTCCCAAGTATAGATCCAAAAATTTAACAAGAATAGATCCAAAAATTTCCCAAGTATAGATCCAAAAATTTCCCAAGTATAGATCCAAAAATTTCCCAAGTATAGATCCAAAAATTTCCCAAGAATAGATCCAAAAATTTCCCAAGTATAGATCGAAAAATTTCCCAAGTATAGATCCAAAAATTTCCCAAGTATAGATCGAAAAATTTCCCAAGTATATATCCAAAAATTTCCCAAGTATAGATCCAAAAATTTCCCAAGTATAGATCCAAAAATTTCCCAAGTATAGATTCAAAAATTTCCCAAGTATAGATCGAAAAATTTCCCAAGTATAGATCCAAAAATTTCCCAAGTAGAGATTCAAAAATTTCCCAAGTAGAGATTCAAAAATTTCCCAAGTAGAGAATCAAAAATTTCCCAAGTAGAGATTCTAAAATTTCCCAAGTAGCGATTCAAAAATTTCCCAATTAGAGATTCAAAAATTTCCCAAGTAGAGATTCAAAAATTTCCCAAGTAGAGATTCAAAAATTTCCCAAGTAGAGATTCAAAAATTTCCAAAGTAGAGATTAAAAATTTCCCAAGTAGAGATCCAAAAATTTCCCAAGTATAGATCGAAAAATTTCCCAAGTATAGATCCAAAAATTTCCCAAGTATAGATCCAAAAATTTCCCAAGTATAGATCCAAAAATTTCCCAAGTATAGATCCAAAAATTTCCCAAGAATAGATCCAAAAATTTCCCAAGTATAGATCCAAAAATTTCCCAAGTATAGATCCAAAAATTTCCCAAGTAGAGACTCAAAAATTTCCCAAGTATAGATAAAAAATTTCCCAAGCATAGATCGAAAAATATCCCAAGTATAGATCCAAAAATTTCCCAATTATAGATCGAAAAATTTCCCAAGTATAGATCGAAAAATTTCCCAAGTATATATCCAAAAATTTCCCAAGTATAGATCCAAAAATTTCCCAAGTATAGATCCAAAAATTTCCCAAGTATAGATCCAAAAATTTCCCAAGTATTGATTCAAAAATTTCCCAAGTATAGATCGAAAAATTTTCCAAGTATAGATCGAAAAATTTCCCAAGTATAGATCCAAAAATTTCATAAGTAGAGATTCAAAAATTTCCCAAGTAGAGATTCAAATATTTCCCAAGTAGAGAATCAAAAATTTCCCAAGTAGAGATTCAAAAATTTCCCAAGTAGCGATTCAAAAATTTCCCAAGTAGAGATTCAAAAATTTCCCAAGTAGAGATTCAAAAATTTCCCAAGTAGAGATTCAAAAATTTCCCAAGTAGAGATTAAAAATTTCCCAAGTAGAGATCCAAAAATTTCCCAAGTATAGATCCAAAAATTTCCCAAGCATAGATCCAAAAATTTCCCAAGTATAGATCGAAAAATTTCCCAAGTATAGATCCAAAAATTTCACTAGTATACATCCAAAAATTTCCCAAGTAGAGATTCAAAAATTTCCCAAGTAGAGATTCAAATATTTCCCAAGTAGAGAATCAAAAATTTCCCAAGTAGAGATTCAAAAATTTCCCAAGTAGAGATTCAAAAATTTCCCAAGTAGAGATTCAAAAATTTCCCAAGTAGAGATTCAAAAATTTCCCAAGTATAGATCCAAAAATTTCCCAAGCATAGATCGAAAAATTTCCCAAGTATATATCCAAAAATTTCCCAAGTATAGATCCAAAAATTTCCCAAGAATAGATCCAAAAATTTCCCAAGTATAGATCCAAAAATTTCCCAAGTATAGATCCAAAAATTTCCCAAGTATAGATTCAAAAATTTCCCAAGTATAGATCGAAAAATTTCCCAAGTATAGATCGAAAAATTTCCCAAGTATAGATCCAAAAATTTCCCAAGTAGAGATTCAAAAATTTCCCAAGTAGAGATTCAAAAATTTCCCAAGTAGAGAATCAAAAATTTACCAAGTAGAGATTCAAAAATTTCCCAAGTAGCGATTCAAAAATTTCCCAAGTAGAGATTTAAAAATTTCCCAAGTAGAGATTCAACAATTTCCCAAGTAGAGACTCAACAATTTCCCAAGTAGAGATTAAAAATTTCCCAAGTATAGATCGAAAAATTTCCCAAGTATAGATCCAAAAATTTCCCAAGTATAGATCGAAAAATTTCCCAAGTATAGATCCAAAAATTTCCCAAGTATAGATCGAAAAATTTCCCAAGTATAGATCCAAAAATTTCCCAAGTATAGATCCAAAAATTTCCCAAGTATAGATCCAAAAATTTCCCAAGAATAGATCCAAAATTTCCCAAGTATAGATCGAAAAATTTCCCAAGTATAGATCCAAAAATTTCCCAAGTATAGATCGAAAAATTTCCCAAGTATATATCCAAAAATTTCCTAAGTATAGATCCAAAAATTTCCCAAGTATAGATCCAAAAATTTCCCAAGTATAGATTCAAAAATTTCCCAAGTATAGATCGAAAAATTTCCCAAGTATAGATCCAAAAATTTCCCAAGTAGAGATTCAAAAATTTCCCAAGTAGAGATTCAAAAATTTCCCAAGTAGAGAATCCAAAATTTCCCAAGTAGAGATTCAAAAATTTCCCAAGTAGCGATTCAAAAATTTCCCAATTAGAGATTCAAAAATTTCCCAAGTAGAGATTCAAAAATTTCCCAAGTAGAGATTCAAAAATTTCCCAAGTAGAGATTCAAAAATTTCCCAAGTAGAGATTAAAAATTTCCCAAGTAGAGATCCAAAAATTTCCCAAGTATAGATCCAAAAATTTCCCAAGTATAGATCGAAAAATTTCCCAAGTATAGATCCAAAAATTTCCCAAGTAGAGATTCAAAAATTTCCCAAGTAGAGATTCAAAAATTTCCCAAGTAGAGAATCAAAAATTTCCCAAGTAGAGATTCAAAAATTTCCCAAGTAGCGATTCAAAAATTTCCCAATTAGAGATTCAAAAATTTCCCAAGTAGAGATTCAAAAATTTCCCAAGTAGAGATTCAAAAATTTCCCAAGTAGAGATTCAAAAATTTCCAAAGTAGAGATTAAAAATTTCCCAAGTAGAGATCCAAAAATTTCCCAAGTATAGATCGAAAAATTTCCCAAGTATAGATCCAAAAATTTCCCAAGTATAGATCCAAAAATTTCCCAAGTATAGATCCAAAAATTTCCCAAGTATAGATCCAAAAATTTCCCAAGAATAGATCCAAAAATTTCCCAAGTATAGATCCAAAAATTTCCCAAGTATAGATCCAAAAATTTCCCAAGTAGAGACTCAAAAATTTCCCAAGTATAGATAAAAAATTTCCCAAGCATAGATCGAAAAATATCCCAAGTATAGATCCAAA
Source organism: Odiellus spinosus (assembly GCA_963920705.1). Lineage (NCBI taxonomy): Eukaryota > Metazoa > Arthropoda > Arachnida > Opiliones > Phalangiidae > Odiellus > Odiellus spinosus. Next base: position 132,242 of record CAWUCO010000219.1, on the reverse strand, counting down.
AATTTCCCAATTATAGATCGAAAAATTTCCCAAGTATAGATCGAAAAATTTCCCAAGTATATATCCAAAAATTTCCCAAGTATAGATCCAAAAATTTCCCAAGTATAGATCCAAAAATTTCCCAAGTATAGATCCAAAAATTTCCCAAGTATTGATTCAAAAATTTCCCAAGTATAGATCGAAAAATTTTCCAAGTATAGATCGAAAAATTTCCCAAGTATAGATCCAAAAATTTCATAAGTAGAGATTCAAAAATTTCCCAAGTAGAGATTCAAATATTTCCCAAGTAGAGAATCAAAAATTTCCCAAGTAGAGATTCAAAAATTTCCCAAGTAGCGATTCAAAAATTTCCCAAGTAGAGATTCAAAAATTTCCCAAGTAGAGATTCAAAAATTTCCCAAGTATAGATCCAAAAATTTCCCAAGTATAGATCGAAAAATTTTCCAAGTATAGATCGAAAAATTTCCCAAGTATAGATCCAAAAATTTCATAAGTAGAGATTCAAAAATTTCCCAAGTAGAGATTCAAAAATTTCCCAAGTATAGATCGAAAAATTTCCCAAGTATAGATCGAAAAATTTCCCAAGTATATATCCAAAAATTTCCCAAGTATAGATTCAAAAATTTCCCAAGTATAGATCGAAAAATTTCCGAAGTATAGATCGAAAAATTTCCCAAGTATAGATCCAAAAATTTCCCAAGTAGAGATTCAAAAATTTCCCAAGTAGAGATTCAAAAATTTCCCAAGTAGAGAATCAAAAATTTCCCAAGTAGAGATTCAAAAATTTCCCAAGTAGAGATTCAAAAATTTCCCAAGTAGAGATTCAAAAATTTCCCAAGTAGAGATTCAAAAATTTCCCAAGTAGAGATTAAAAATTTCCCAAGTATAGATCCAAAAATTTCCCAAGTATAGATCCAAAAATTTCCCAAGTATAGATCGAAAAATTTCCCAAGTATAGATCCAAAAATTTCCCAAGTATAGATCCAAAAATTTCCCAAGTATAGATCCAAAAATTTCCCAAGAATAGATCCAAAAATTTCCCAAGTATAGATCGAAAAATTTCCCAAGTATAGATCCAAAAATTTCCCAAGTATAGATCGAAAAATTTCCCAAGTATATATCCAAAAATTTCCCAAGTATAGATCCAAAAATTTCCCAAGTATAGATCCAAAAATTTCCCAAGTATAGATTCAAAAATTTCCCAAGTATAGATCGAAAAATTTCCCAAGTATAGATCCAAAAATTTCCCAAGTAGAGATTCAAAAATTTCCCAAGTAGAGATTCAAAAATTTCCCAAGTAGAGAATCAAAAATTTCCCAAGTAGAGATTCAAAAATTTCCCAAGTAGCGATTCAAAAATTTCCCAATTAGAGATTCAAAAATTTCCCAAGTAGAGATTCAAAAATTTCCCAAGTAGAGATTCAAAAATTTCCCAAGTAGAGATTCAAAAATTTCCCAAGTAGAGATTAAAAATTTCCCAAGTAGAGATCGAAAAATTTCCCAAGTATAGATCCAAAAATTTCCCAAGTATAGATCCAAAAATTTCCCAAGTATAGATCCAAAAATTTCCCAAGTATAGATCCAAAAATTTCCCAAGTATAGATCCAAAAATTTCCCAAGAATAGATCCAAAAATTTCCCAAGTATAGATCCAAAAATTTCCCAAGTATAGATCCAAAAATTTCCCAAGTAGAGACTCAAAAATTTCCCAAGCATAGATCGAAAAATATCCCAAGTATAGATCCAAAAATTTCCCAATTATAGATCGAAAAATTTCCCAAGTATAGATCGAAAAATTTCCCAAGTATATATCCAAAAATTTCCCAAGTAGAGATTCAAAAATTTCCCAAGTAGAGATTCAAAAATTTCCCAAGTAGAGATTAAAAATTTCCCAAGTAGAGATCCAAAAATTTCCCAAGTATAGATCCAAAAATTTCCCAAGCATAGATCCAAAAATTTCCCAAGTATAGATCGAAAAATTTCCCAAGTATAGATCCAAAAATTTCACTAGTATACATCCAAAAATTTCCCAAGTAGAGATTCAAAAATTTCCCAAGTAGAGATTCAAATATTTCCCAAGTAGAGAATCAAAAATTTCCCAAGTAGAGATTCAAAAATTTCCCAAGTAGAGATTCAAAAATTTCCCAAGTAGAGATTCAAAAATTTCCCAAGTAGAGATTCAAAAATTTCCCAAGTATAGATCCAAAAATTTCCCAAGTATAGATCCAAAAATTTCCCAAGTATAGATCCAAAAATTTCCCAAGAATAGATCCAAAAATTTCCCAAGTATAGATCGAAAAATTTCCCAAGTATAGATCCAAAAATTTCCCAAGTATAGATCGAAAAATTTCCCAAGTATATATCCAAAAATTTCCCAAGTATAGATCCAAAAATTTCCCAAGTATAGATCCAAAAATTTCCCAAGTATAGATTCAAAAATTTCCCAAGTATAGATCGAAAAATTTCCCAAGTATAGATCCAAAAATTTCCCAAGTAGAGATTCAAAAATTTCCCAAGTAGAGATTCAAAAATTTCCCAAGTAGAGAATCAAAAATTTCCCAAGTAGAGATTCAAAAATTTCCCAAGTAGCGATTCAAAAATTTCCCAATTAGAGATTCAAAAATTTCCCAAGTAGAGATTCAAAAATTTCCCAAGTAGAGATTCAAAAATTTCCCAAGTAGAGATTCAAAAATTTCCCAAGTAGAGATTAAAAATTTCCCAAGTAGAGATCGAAAAATTTCCCAAGTATAGATCCAAAAATTTCCCAAGTATAGATCCAAAAATTTCCCAAGTATAGATCCAAAAATTTCCCAAGTATAGATCCAAAAATTTCCCAAGTATAGATCCAAACATTTCCCAAGAATAGATCCAAAAATTTCCCAAGTATAGATCCAAAAATTTCCCAAGTATAGATCCAAAAATTTCCCAAGTAGAGACTCAAAAATTTCCCAAGCATAGATCGAAAAATATCCCAAGTATAGATCCAAAAATTTCCCAATTATAGATCGAAAAATTTCCCAAGTATAGATCGAAAAATTTCCCAAGTATATATCCAAAAATTTCCCAAGTAGAGATTCAAAAATTTCCCAAGTAGAGATTCAAAAATTTCCCAAGTAGAGATTAAAAATTTCCCAAGTAGAGATCCAAAAATTTCCCAAGTATAGATCCAAAAATTTCCCAAGCATAGATCCAAAAATTTCCCAAGTATAGATCGAAAAATTTCCCAAGTATAGATCCAAAAATTTCACTAGTATACATCCAAAAATTTCCCAAGTAGAGATTCAAAAATTTCCCAAGTAGAGATTCAAATATTTCCCAAGTAGAGAATCAAAAATTTCCCAAGTAGAGATTCAAAAATTTCCCAAGTAGAGATTCAAAAATTTCCCAAGTAGAGATTCAAAAATTTCCCAAGTAGAGATTCAAAAATTTCCCAAGTATAGATCCAAAAATTTCCCAAACATAGATCGAAAAATTTCCCAAGTATATATCCAAAAATTTCCCAAGTATAGATCCAAAAATTTAACAAGAATAGATCCAAAAATTTCCCAAGTATAGATCCAAAAATTTCCCAAGTATAGATCCAAAAATTTCCCAAGTATAGATCCAAAAATTTCCCAAGAATAGATCCAAAAATTTCCCAAGTATAGATCGAAAAATTTCCCAAGTATAGATCCAAAAATTTCCCAAGTATAGATCGAAAAATTTCCCAAGTATATATCCAAAAATTTCCCAAGTATAGATCCAAAAATTTCCCAAGTATAGATCCAAAAATTTCCCAAGTATAGATTCAAAAATTTCCCAAGTATAGATCGAAAAATTTCCCAAGTATAGATCCAAAAATTTCCCAAGTAGAGATTCAAAAATTTCCCAAGTAGAGATTCAAAAATTTCCCAAGTAGAGAATCAAAAATTTCCCAAGTAGAGATTCTAAAATTTCCCAAGTAGCGATTCAAAAATTTCCCAATTAGAGATTCAAAAATTTCCCAAGTAGAGATTCAAAAATTTCCCAAGTAGAGATTCAAAAATTTCCCAAGTAGAGATTCAAAAATTTCCAAAGTAGAGATTAAAAATTTCCCAAGTAGAGATCCAAAAATTTCCCAAGTATAGATCGAAAAATTTCCCAAGTATAGATCCAAAAATTTCCCAAGTATAGATCCAAAAATTTCCCAAGTATAGATCCAAAAATTTCCCAAGTATAGATCCAAAAATTTCCCAAGAATAGATCCAAAAATTTCCCAAGTATAGATCCAAAAATTTCCCAAGTATAGATCCAAAAATTTCCCAAGTAGAGACTCAAAAATTTCCCAAGTATAGATAAAAAATTTCCCAAGCATAGATCGAAAAATATCCCAAGTATAGATCCAAAAATTTCCCAATTATAGATCGAAAAATTTCCCAAGTATAGATCGAAAAATTTCCCAAGTATATATCCAAAAATTTCCCAAGTATAGATCCAAAAATTTCCCAAGTATAGATCCAAAAATTTCCCAAGTATAGATCCAAAAATTTCCCAAGTATTGATTCAAAAATTTCCCAAGTATAGATCGAAAAATTTTCCAAGTATAGATCGAAAAATTTCCCAAGTATAGATCCAAAAATTTCATAAGTAGAGATTCAAAAATTTCCCAAGTAGAGATTCAAATATTTCCCAAGTAGAGAATCAAAAATTTCCCAAGTAGAGATTCAAAAATTTCCCAAGTAGCGATTCAAAAATTTCCCAAGTAGAGATTCAAAAATTTCCCAAGTAGAGATTCAAAAATTTCCCAAGTAGAGATTCAAAAATTTCCCAAGTAGAGATTAAAAATTTCCCAAGTAGAGATCCAAAAATTTCCCAAGTATAGATCCAAAAATTTCCCAAGCATAGATCCAAAAATTTCCCAAGTATAGATCGAAAAATTTCCCAAGTATAGATCCAAAAATTTCACTAGTATACATCCAAAAATTTCCCAAGTAGAGATTCAAAAATTTCCCAAGTAGAGATTCAAATATTTCCCAAGTAGAGAATCAAAAATTTCCCAAGTAGAGATTCAAAAATTTCCCAAGTAGAGATTCAAAAATTTCCCAAGTAGAGATTCAAAAATTTCCCAAGTAGAGATTCAAAAATTTCCCAAGTATAGATCCAAAAATTTCCCAAGCATAGATCGAAAAATTTCCCAAGTATATATCCAAAAATTTCCCAAGTATAGATCCAAAAATTTCCCAAGAATAGATCCAAAAATTTCCCAAGTATAGATCCAAAAATTTCCCAAGTATAGATCCAAAAATTTCCCAAGTATAGATTCAAAAATTTCCCAAGTATAGATCGAAAAATTTCCCAAGTATAGATCGAAAAATTTCCCAAGTATAGATCCAAAAATTTCCCAAGTAGAGATTCAAAAATTTCCCAAGTAGAGATTCAAAAATTTCCCAAGTAGAGAATCAAAAATTTACCAAGTAGAGATTCAAAAATTTCCCAAGTAGCGATTCAAAAATTTCCCAAGTAGAGATTTAAAAATTTCCCAAGTAGAGATTCAACAATTTCCCAAGTAGAGACTCAAAAATTTCCCAAGTAGAGATTAAAAATTTCCCAAGTATAGATCGAAAAATTTCCCAAGTATAGATCCAAAAATTTCCCAAGTATAGATCGAAAAATTTCCCAAGTATAGATCCAAAAATTTCCCAAGTATAGATCGAAAAATTTCCCAAGTATAGATCCAAAAATTTCCCAAGTATAGATCCAAAAATTTCCCAAGTATAGATCCAAAAATTTCCCAAGAATAGATCCAAAATTTCCCAAGTATAGATCGAAAAATTTCCCAAGTATAGATCCAAAAATTTCCCAAGTATAGATCGAAAAATTTCCCAAGTATATATCCAAAAATTTCCTAAGTATAGATCCAAAAATTTCCCAAGTATAGATCCAAAAATTTCCCAAGTATAGATTCAAAAATTTCCCAAGTATAGATCGAAAAATTTCCCAAGTATAGATCCAAAAATTTCCCAAGTAGAGATTCAAAAATTTCCCAAGTAGAGATTCAAAAATTTCCCAAGTAGAGAATCCAAAATTTCCCAAGTAGAGATTCAAAAATTTCCCAAGTAGCGATTCAAAAATTTCCCAATTAGAGATTCAAAAATTTCCCAAGTAGAGATTCAAAAATTTCCCAAGTAGAGATTCAAAAATTTCCCAAGTAGAGATTCAAAAATTTCCCAAGTAGAGATTAAAAATTTCCCAAGTAGAGATCCAAAAATTTCCCAAGTATAGATCCAAAAATTTCCCAAGTATAGATCGAAAAATTTCCCAAGTATAGATCCAAAAATTTCCCAAGTAGAGATTCAAAAATTTCCCAAGTAGAGATTCAAAAATTTCCCAAGTAGAGAATCAAAAATTTCCCAAGTAGAGATTCAAAAATTTCCCAAGTAGCGATTCAAAAATTTCCCAATTAGAGATTCAAAAATTTCCCAAGTAGAGATTCAAAAATTTCCCAAGTAGAGATTCAAAAATTTCCCAAGTAGAGATTCAAAAATTTCCAAAGTAGAGATTAAAAATTTCCCAAGTAGAGATCCAAAAATTTCCCAAGTATAGATCGAAAAATTTCCCAAGTATAGATCCAAAAATTTCCCAAGTATAGATCCAAAAATTTCCCAAGTATAGATCCAAAAATTTCCCAAGTATAGATCCAAAAATTTCCCAAGAATAGATCCAAAAATTTCCCAAGTATAGATCCAAAAATTTCCCAAGTATAGATCCAAAAATTTCCCAAGTAGAGACTCAAAAATTTCCCAAGTATAGATAAAAAATTTCCCAAGCATAGATCGAAAAATATCCCAAGTATAGATCCAAAAATTTCCCAATTATAGATCGAAAAATTTCCCAAGTATAGATCGAAAAATTTCCCAAGTATATATCCAAAAATTTCCCAAGTATAGATCCAAAAATTTCCCAAGTATAGATCCAAAAATTTCCCAAGTATAGATCCAAAAATTTCCCAAGTATTGATTCAAAAATTTCCCAAGTATAGATCGAAAAATTTTCCAAGTATAGATCGAAAAATTTCCCAAGTATAGATCCAAAAATTTCATAAGTAGAGATTCAAAAATTTCCCAAGTAGAGATTCAAATATTTCCCAAGTAGAGAATCAAAAATTTCCCAAGTAGAGATTCAAAAATTTCCCAAGTAGCGATTCAAAAATTTCCCAAGTAGAGATTCAAAAATTTCCCAAGTAGAGATTCAAAAATTTCCCAAGTAGAGATTCAAAAATTTCCCAAGTAGAGATTAAAAATTTCCCAAGTAGAGATCCAAAAATTTCCCAAGTATAGATCCAAAAATTTCCCAAGCATAGATCCAAAAATTTCCCAAGTATAGATCGAAAAATTTCCCAAGTATAGATCCAAAAATTTCACTAGTATACATCCAAAAATTTCCCAAGTAGAGATTCAAAAATTTCCCAAGTAGAGATTCAAATATTTCCCAAGTAGAGAATCAAAAATTTCCCAAGTAGAGATTCAAAAATTTCCCAAGTAGAGATTCAAAAATTTCCCAAGTAGAGATTCAAAAATTTCCCAAGTAGAGATTCAAAAATTTCCCAAGTATAGATCCAAAAATTTCCCAAGCATAGATCGAAAAATTTCCCAAGTATATATCCAAAAATTTCCCAAGTATAGATCCAAAAATTTCCCAAGAATAGATCCAAAAATTTCCCAAGTATAGATCCAAAAATTTCCCAAGTATAGATCCAAAAATTTCCCAAGTATAGATTCAAAAATTTCCCAAGTATAGATCGAAAAATTTCCCAAGTATAGATCGAAAAATTTCCCAAGTATAGATCCAAAAATTTCCCAAGTAGAGATTCAAAAATTTCCCAAGTAGAGATTCAAAAATTTCCCAAGTAGAGAATCAAAAATTTCCCAAGTAGAGAATCAAAAATTTCCCAAGTAGAGATTCAAAAATTTCCCAAGTAGCGATTCAAAAATTTCCCAATTAGAGATTCAAAAATTTCCCAAGTAGAGATTCAAAAATTTCCCAAGTAGAGATTCAAAAATTTCCCAAGTAGAGATTCAAAAATTTCCAAAGTAGAGATTAAAAATTTCCCAAGTAGAGATCCAAAAATTTCCCAAGTATAGATCGAAAAATTTCCCAAGTATAGATCCAAAAATTTCCCAAGTATAGATCCAAAAATTTCCCAAGTATAGATCCAAAAATTTCCCAAGTATAGATCCAAAAATTTCCCAAGAATAGATCCAAAAATTTCCCAAGTATAGATCCAAAAATTTCCCAAGTATAGATCCAAAAATTTCCCAAGTAGAGACTCAAAAATTTCCCAAGTATAGATAAAAAATTTCCCAAGCATAGATCGAAAAATATCCCAAGTATAGATCCAAAAATTTCCCAATTATAGATCGAAAAATTTCCCAAGTATAGATCGAAAAATTTCCCAAGTATATATCCAAAAATTTCCCAAGTATAGATCCAAAAATTTCCCAAGTATAGATCCAAAAATTTCCCAAGTATAGATCCAAAAATTTCCCAAGTATTGATTCAAAAATTTCCCAAGTATAGATCGAAAAATTTTCCAAGTATAGATCGAAAAATTTCCCAAGTATAGATCCAAAAATTTCATAAGTAGAGATTCAAAAATTTCCCAAGTAGAGATTCAAATATTTCCCAAGTAGAGAATCAAAAATTTCCCAAGTAGAGATTCAAAAATTTCCCAAGTAGCGATTCAAAAATTTCCCAAGTAGAGATTCAAAAATTTCCCAAGTAGAGATTCAAAAATTTCCCAAGTAGAGATTCAAAAATTTCCCAAGTAGAGATTAAAAATTTCCCAAGTAGAGATCCAAAAATTTCCCAAGTATAGATCCAAAAATTTCCCAAGCATAGATCCAAAAATTTCCCAAGTATAGATCGAAAAATTTCCCAAGTATAGATCCAAAAATTTCACTAGTATACATCCAAAAATTTCCCAAGTAGAGATTCAAAAATTTCCCAAGTAGAGATTCAAATATTTCCCAAGTAGAGAATCAAAAATTTCCCAAGTAGAGATTCAAAAATTTCCCAAGTAGAGATTCAAAAATTTCCCAAGTAGAGATTCAAAAATTTCCCAAGTAGAGATTCAAAAATTTCCCAAGTATAGATCCAAAAATTTCCCAAGCATAGATCGAAAAATTTCCCAAGTATATATCCAAAAATTTCCCAAGTATAGATCCAAAAATTTCCCAAGAATAGATCCAAAAATTTCCCAAGTATAGATCCAAAAATTTCCCAAGTATAGATCCAAAAATTTCCCAAGTATAGATTCAAAAATTTCCCAAGTATAGATCGAAAAATTTCCCAAGTATAGATCGAAAAATTTCCCAAGTATAGATCCAAAAATTTCCCAAGTAGAGATTCAAAAATTTCCCAAGTAGAGATTCAAAAATTTCCCAAGTAGAGAATCAAAAATTTACCAAGTAGAGATTCAAAAATTTCCCAAGTAGCGATTCAAAAATTTCCCAAGTAGAGATTTAAAAATTTCCCAAGTAGAGATTCAACAATTTCCCAAGTAGAGACTCAAAAATTTCCCAAGTAGAGATTAAAAATTTCCCAAGTATAGATCGAAAAATTTCCCAAGTATAGATCCAAAAATTTCCCAAGTATAGATCGAAAAATTTCCCAAGTATAGATCCAAAAATTTCCCAAGTATAGATCGAAAAATTTCCCAAGTATAGATCCAAAAATTTCCCAAGTATAGAACCAAAAATTTCCCAAGTATAGATCCAAAAATTTCCCAAGAATAGATCCAAAAATTTCCCAAGTATAGATCGAAAAATTTCCCAAGTATAGATCCAAAAATTTCCCAAGTATAGATCGAAAAATTTCCCAAGTATATATCCAAAAATTTCCTAAGTATAGATCCAAAAATTTCCCAAGTATAGATCCAAAAATTTCCCAAGTATAGATTCAAAAATTTCCCAAGTATAGATCGAAAAATTTCCCAAGTATAGATCCAAAAATTTCCCAAGTAGAGATTCAAAAATTTCCCAAGTAGAGATTCAAAAATTTCCCAAGTAGAGAATCCAAAATTTCCCAAGTAGAGATTCAAAAATTTCCCAAGTAGCGATTCAAAAATTTCCCAATTAGAGATTCAAAAATTTCCCAAGTAGAGATTCAAAAATTTCCCAAGTAGAGATTCAAAAATTTCCCAAGTAGAGATTCAAAAATTTCCCAAGTAGAGATTAAAAATTTCCCAAGTAGAGATCCAAAAATTTCCCAAGTATAGATCGAAAAATTTCCCAAGTATAGATCCAAAAATTTCCCAAGTATAGATCCAAAAATTTCCCAAGTATAGATCCAAAAATTTCCCAAGTATAGATCCAAAAATTTCCCAAGAATAGATCCAAAAATTTCCCAAGTATAGATCCAAAAATTTCCCAAGTATAGATCCAAAAATTTCCCAAGTAGAGACTCAAAAATTTCCCAAGTATAGATCCAAAAATTTCCCAAGCATAGATCGAAAAATATCCCAAGTATAGATCCAAAAATTTCCCAATTATAGATCGAAAAATTTCCCAAGTATAGATCGAAAAATTTCCCAAGTATATATCCAAAAATTTCCCAAGTATAGATCCAAAAATTTCCCAAGTATAGATCCAAAAATTTCCCAAGTATTGATTCAAAAATTTCCCAAGTATAGATCGAAAAATTTTCCAAGTATAGATCGAAAAATTTCCCAAGTATAGATCCAAAAATTTCATAAGTAGAGATTCAAAAATTTCCCAAGTAGAGATCGAAAAATTTCCCAAGTATAGATCCTAAAATTTCACTAGTATACATCCAAAAATTTCCCAAGTAGAGATTCAAAAATTTCCCAAGTAGAGATTCAAATATTTCCCAAGTAGAGAATCAAAAATTTCCCAAGTAGAGATTCAAAAATTTCCCAAGTAGAGATTCAAAAATTTCCCAAGTAGAGATTTAAAAATTTCCCAAGTAGAGATTCAAAAATTTCCCAAGTAGAGATTCAAAAATTTCCCAAGTAGAGATTCAAAAATTTCCCAAGTAGAGATTAAAAATTTCCCAAGTAGAGATCCAAAAATTACCCAAGTATAGATCCAAAAATTTCCCAAGTATAGATCGAAAAATTTCCCAAGTATAGATCCAAAAATTTCACTAGTATACATCCAAAAATTTCCCAAGTAGAGATTCAAAAATTTCCCAAGTAGAGATTCAAATATTTCCCAAGTAGAGAATCAAAAATTTCCCAAGTAGAGATTCAAAAATTTCCCAAGTAGAGATTCAAAAATTTCCCAAGTAGAGATTCAAAAATTTCCCAAGTATAGATCCAAAAATTTCCCAAGCATAGATCGAAAAATTTCCAAAGTATATATCCAAAAATTTCCCAAGTATAGATCCAAAAATTTCCCAAGAATAGATCCAAAAATTTCCCAAGTATAGATCCAAAAATTTCCCAAGTATAGATCCAAAAATTTCCCAAGTATAGATTCAAAAATTTCCCAAGTATATATCGAAAAATTTCCCAAGTATAGATCGAAAAATTTCCCAAGTATAGATCCAAAAATTTCCCAAGTAGAGATTCAAAAATTTCCCAAGTAGAGATTCAAAAATTTCCCAAGTAGAGAATCAAAAATTTACCAAGTAGAGATTCAAAAATTTCCCAAGTAGAGATTTAAAAATTTCCCAAGTAGAGATTCAAAAATTTCCCAAGTAGAGATTCAAAAATTTCCCAAGTAGAGATTCAAAAATTTCCCAAGTAGAGATTAAAAATTTCCCAAGTAGAGATCCAAAAATTTCCCAAGTATAGATCCAAAAATTTCCCAAGCATAGATCCAAAAATTTCCCAAGTATAGATCGAAAAATTTCCCAAGTATAGATCCAAAAATTTCACTAGTATACATCCAAAAATTTCCCAAGTAGAGATTCAAAAATTTCCCAAGTAGAGATTCAAATATTTCCCAAGTAGAGAATCAAAAATTTCCCAAGTAGAGATTCAAAAATTTCCCAAGTAGAGATTCAAAAATTTCCCAAGTAGAGATTCAAAAATTTCCCAAGTATAGATCGAAAAATTTCCCAAGTATAGATCCAAAAATTTCCCAAGTATAGATCGAAAAATTTCCCAAGTATAGATCCAAAAATTTCCCAAGTATAGATCCAAAAATTTCCCAAGTATAGATCCAAAAATTTCCCAAGAATAGATCCAAAAATTTCCCAAGTATAGATCAAAAAATTTCCCAAGTATAGATCCAAAAATTTCCCAAGTATAGATCGAAAAATTTCCCAAGTATATATCCAAAAATTCCTAAGTATAGATCCAAAAATTTCCCAAGTATAGATCCAAAAATTTCCCAAGTATAGATTCAAAAATTTCCCAAGTATAGATCGAAAAATTTCCCAAGTATAGATCCAAAAATTTCCCAAGTAGAGAATCAAAAATTTCCCAAGTAGAGATTCAAAAATTTCCCAAGTAGCGATTCAAAAATTTCCCAATTAGAGATTCAAAAATTTCCCAAGTAGAGATTCAAAAATTTCCCAAGTAGAGATTCAAAAATTTCCCAAGTAGAGATTCAAAAATTTCCCAAGTAGAGATTAAAAATTTCCCAAGTAGAGATCCAAAAATTTCCCAAGTATAGATCGAAAAATTTCCCAAGTATAGATCGAAAAATTTCCCAAGTATAGATCCAAAAATTTCCCAAGTATAGATCCAAAAATTTCCCAAGTATAGATCCAAAAATTTCCCAAGAATAGATCCAAAAATTTCCCAAGTATAGATCCAAAAATTTCCCAAGTATAGATCCAAAAATTTCCCAAGTAGAGACTCAAAAATTTCCCAAGTATAGATCCAAAAATTTCCCAAGCATAGATCGAAAAATATCCCAAGTATAGATCCAAAAATTTCCCAATTATAGATCGAAAAATTTCACAAGTATAGATCGAAAAATTTCCCAAGTATAGATCGAAAAATTTTCCAAGTATAGATCGAAAAATTTCAAAAGTATAGATCCAAAAATTTCATAAGTAGAGATTCAAAAATTTCCCAAGTAGAGATTCAAATATTTCCCAAGTAGAGAATCAAAAATTTCCCAAGTAGAGATTCAAAAATTTCCCAAGTAGCGATTCAAAAATTTCCCAAGTAGAGATTCAAAAATTTCCCAAGTAGAGATTCAAAAATTTCCCAAGTAGAGATTCAAAAATTTCCCAAGTAGAGATTAAAAATTTCCCAAGTAGAGATCCAAAAATTTCCCAAGTATAGATCCAAAAATTTCCCAAGCATAGATCCAAAAATTTCCCAAGTATAGATCGAAAAATTTCCCAAGTATAGATCCTAAAATTTCACTAGTATACATCCAAAAATTTCCCAAGTAGAGATTCAAAAATTTCCCAAGTAGAGATTCAAATATTTCCCAAGTAGAGAATCAAAAATTTCCCAAGTAGAGATTCAAAAATTTCCCAAGTAGAGATTCAAAAATTTCCCAAGTAGAGATTTAAAAATTTCCCAAGTAGAGATTCAAAAATTTCCCAAGTAGAGACTCAAAAATTTCCCAAGTAGAGATTAAAAATTTCCCAAGTATAGATCGAAAAATTTCCCAAGTATAGATCCAAAAATTTCCCAAGTATAGATCGAAAAATTTCCCAAGTATAGATCGAAAAATTTCCCAAGTATAGATCCAAAAATTTCCTAAGTATAGATCGAAAAATTTCCCAAGTATATATCCAAAAATTTCCCAAGTATAGATCCAAAAATTTCCCTAGTATAGATCGAAAAATTTCCCAAGTATAGATCCAAAAATTACCCAAGTATAGATTCAAAAATTTCCCAAGTAGAGATTCAAAAATTTCCCAAGTAGAGAATCAAAAATTTACCAAGTAGAGATTCAAAAATTTCCCAAGTAGCGATTCAAAAATTTCCCAAGTAGATATTCAAAAATTTCCCAAGTAGAGTTTCAAAAATTTCCCAAGTAGAGATTCAAAAATTTCCCAAGTAGAGATTCAAAAATTTCCCAAGTAGAGATTAAAAATTTCCCAAGTAGAGATCCAAAAATTTCCCAAATATAGATCCAAAAATTTCCCAAGTATAGATCGAAAAATTTCCCAAGTATATATCCAAAAATTTCCCAAGTATAGATCCAAAAATTTCCCAAGTATAGATCCAAAAATTTCCCAAGAATAGATCCAAAAATTTCCCAAGTATAGATCCAAAAATTTCCCAAGTATAGATCCAAAAATTTCCCAAGTATAGATCGAAGAATTTTCCAAGTATAGATCGAAAAATTTCCCAAGTATAGATCGAAAAATTTCCCAAGTATAGATCCAAAAATTTCACAAGTATACATCCAAAAATTTCCCAAGTAGAGATTCAAAAATTTCCCAAGTAGAGATTCAAAAATTTCCCAAGTAGAGATTCAAAAATTTCCCAAGTAGAGATCCAAAAATTTCCCAAGTATAGATCCAAAAATTTCCCAAGTATAGATCCAAAAATTTCCCAAGTATAGATCGAAAAATTTCCCAAGTATAGATCCAAAAATTTCCCAAGTATAGATCCAAAAATTTCCCAAGTATAGATCCAAAAATTTCCCAAGTATATATCCAAAAATTTCCCAAGAATAGATCCAAAAATTTCCCAAGTATAGATCCAAAAATTTCCCAAGTATAGATCCAAAAATTTCCCAAGTAGAGACTCAAAAATTTCCCAAGTATAGATCCAAAAATTTCCCAAGCATAGATCGAAAAATATCCCAAGTATAGATCCAAAAATTTCCCAATTATAGATCGAAAAATTTCCCAAGTATAGATCGAAAAATTTCCCAAGTATATATCCAAAAATTTCCCAAGTATAGATCCAAAAATTTCCCAAGTATAGATTCAAAAATTTCCCAAGTATAGATCGAAAAATTTTCCAAGTAAAGATCGAAAAATTTCCCAAGTATAGATCCAAAAATTTCATAAGTAGAGATTCAAAAATTTCCCAAGTAGAGATTCAAAAATTTCCCAAGTAGAGATTCAAATATTTCCCATGTAGAGAATCAAAAATTTCCCAAGTAGAGATTCAAAAATTTCCCAAGTAGCGATTCAAAAATTTCCCAAGTAGAGATTCAAAAATTTCCCAAGTAGAGATTCAAAAATTTCCCAAATAGAGATTCAAAAATTTCCCAAGTAGAGATTAAAAATTTCCCAAGTAGAGATCCAAAAATTTCCCAAGTATAGATCCAAATATTTCCCAAGCATAGATCCAAAAATTTCCCAAGTATAGATCGAAAAATTTCCCAAGTATAGATCCAAAAATTTCACTAGTATACATCCAAAAATTTCCCAAGTAGAGATTCAAAAATTTCCCAAGTAGAGATTCAAATATTTCCCAAGTAGAGAATCAAAAATTTCCCAAGTAGAGATTCAAAAATTTCCCAAGTAGAGATTCAAAAATTTCCCAAGTAGAGATTCAAAAATTTCCCAAGTAGAGATTCAAAAATTTCCCAAGTATAGATCCAAAAATTTCACAAGCATAGATCGAAAAATTTCCCAAGTATATATCCAAAAATTTCCCAAGTATAGATCCAAAAATTTCCCAAGAATAGATCCAAAAATTTCCCAAGTATAGATCCAAAAATTTCCCAAGTATAGATCCAAAAATTTCCCAAGTATAGATCGAAAAATTTCCCAAGTATAGATCGAAAAATTTCCCAAGTATAGATCCAAAAATTTCCCAAGTAGAGATTCAAAAATTTCTCAAGTAGAGATTCAAAAATTTCCCAAGTAGAGAATCAAAAATTTCCCAAGTATAGATCGAAAAATTTCCCAAGTATAGATCCAAAAATTTCCCAAGTATAGATCCAAAAATTTCCCAAGTATAGATCCAAAAATTTCCCAAGTATATATCCAAAAATTTCCCAAGAATAGATCCAAAAATTTCCCAAGTATAGATCCAAAAATTTCCCAAGTATAGATCCAAAAATTTCCCAAGTAGAGACTCAAAAATTTCCCAAGTATAGATCCAAAAATTTCCCAAGCATAGATCGAAAAATATCCCAAGTATAGATCCAAAAATTTCCCAATTATAGATCGAAAAATTTCCCAAGTATAGATCGAAAAATTTCCCAAGTATATATCCAAAAATTTCACTAGTATACATCCAAAAATTTCCCAAGTAGAGATTCAAAAATTTCCCAAGTAGAGATTCAAAAATTTCCCAAGTAGAGATTTAAAAATTTCCCAAGTAGAGATTCAAAAATTTCCCAAGTAGAGAATCAAAAATTTACCAAGTAGAGATTCAAAAATTTCCCAAGTAGCGATTCAAAAATTTCCCAAGTAGAGATTTAAAAATTTCCCAAGTAGAGATTCAAAAATTTCCCAAGTAGAGACTCAAAAATTTCCCAAGTAGAGATTAAAAATTTCCCAAGTATAGATCGAAAAATTTCCCAAGTATAGATCCAAAAATTTCCCAAGTATAGATCGAAAAATTTCCCAAGTATAGATCGAAAAATTTCCCAAGTATAGATCCAAAAATTTCCTAAGTATAGATCGAAAAATTTCCCAAGTATATATCCAAAAATTTCCCAAGTATAGATCGAAAAATTTCCCAAGTATAGATCCAAAAATTACCCAAGTATAGATTCAAAAATTTCCCAAGTAGAGATTCAAAAATTTCCCAAGTAGAGAATCAAAAATTTACCAAGTAGAGATTCAAAAATTTCCCAAGTAGCGATTCAAAAATTTCCCAAGTAGAGATTCAAAAATTTCCCAAGTAGAGTTTCAAAAATTTCCCAAGTAGAGATTCAAAAATTTCCCAAGTAGAGATTCAAAAATTTCCCAAGTAGAGATTAAAAATTTCCCAAGTAGAGATCCAAAAATTTCCCAAGTAGAGATTCAAAAATTTCCCAAGTAGAGAATCAAAAATTTCCCAAGTATAGATCGAAAAATTTCCCAAGTATAGATCCAAAAATTTCCCTAGTATAGATCCAAAAATTTCCCAAGTATAGATCCAAAATTTCCCAAGTATATATCCAAAAATTTCCCAAGAATAGATCCAAAAATTTCCCAAGTATAGATCCAAAAATTTCCCAAGTATAGATCCAAAAATTTCCCAAGTAGAGACTCAAAAATTTCCCAAGTATAGATCCAAAAATTTCCCAAGCATAGATCGAAAAATATCCCAAGTATAGATCCAAAAATTTCCCAATTATAGATCGAAAAATTTCCCAAGTATAGATCGAAAAATTTCCCAAGTATATATCCAAAAATTTCACTAGTATACATCCAAAAATTTCCCAAGTAGAGATTCAAAAATTTCCCAAGTAGAGATTCAAAAATTTCCCAAGTAGAGATTTAAAGATTTCCCAAGTAGAGATTCAAAAATTTCCCAAGTAGAGAATCAAAAATTTACCAAGTAGAGATTCAAAAATTTCCCAAGTAGCGATTCAAAAATTTCCCAAGTAGAGATTTAAAAATTTCCCAAGTAGAGATTCAAAAATTTCCCAAGTAGAGACTCAAAAATTTCCCAAGTAGAGATTAAAAATTTCCCAAGTATAGATCGAAAAATTTCCCAAGTATAGATCGAAAAATTTCCCAAGTATAGATCCAAAAATTTCCTAAGTATAGATCGAAAAATTTCCCAAGTATATATCCAAAAATTTCCCAAGTATAGATCCAAAAATTTCCCAAGTATAGATCGAAAAATTTCCCAAGTATAGATCCAAAAATTACCCAAGTATAGATTCAAAAATTTCCCAAGTAGAGATTCAAAAATTTCCCAAGTAGAGAATCAAAAATTTACCAAGTAGAGATTCAAAAATTTCCCAAGTAGCGATTCAAAAATTTCCCAAGTAGAGATTCAAAAATTTCCCAAGTAGAGTTTCAAAAATTTCCCAAGTAGAGATTCAAAAATTTCCCAAGTAGAGATTCAAAAATTTCCCAAGTAGAGATTAAAAATTTCCCAAGTAGAGATCCAAAAATTTCCCAAGTATAGATCCAAAAATTTCCCAAGTATAGATCCAAAAATTTCCCAAGTATAGATCCAAAAATTTCCCAAGTATAGATCCAAAAATTTCCCAAGAATAGATCCAAAAATTTCCCAAGTATAGATCCAAAAATTTCCAAAGTATAGATCCAAAAATTTCCCAATTATAGATCGAAAAATTTCCCAAGTATAGATCGAAAAATTTCCCAAGTAGAGAATCAAAAATTTCCCAAGTAGAGATTCAAAAATTTCCCAAGTAGCGATTCAAAAATTTCCCAATTAGAGATTCAAAAATTTCCCAAGTAGAGATTCAAAAATTTCCCAAGTAGAGATTCAAAAATTTCCCAAGTAGAGATTCAAAAATTTCCCAAGTAGAGATTAAAAATTTCCCAAGTAGAGATCCAAAAATTTCCCAAGTATAGATCGAAAAATTTCCCAAGTATAGATCCAAAAATTTCCCAAGTATAGATCCAAAAATTTCCCAAGTATAGATCCAAAAATTTCCCAAGTATATATCTAAAAATTTCCCAAGAATAGATCCAAAAATTTCCCAAGTATAGATCCAAAAATTTCCCAAGTATAGATCCAAAAATTTCCCAAGTAGAGACTCAAAAATTTCCCAAGTATAGATCCAAAAATTTCCCAAGTAGAGATTCAAAAATTTCCCAAATAGAGATTCAAAAATTTCCCAAGTAGAGATTAAAAATTTCCCAAGTAGAGATCCAAAAATTTCCCAAGTATAGATCCAAAAATTTCCCAAGCATAGATCCAAAAATTTCCCAAGTATAGATCGAAAAATTTCCCAAGTATAGATCCAAAAATTTCACTAGTATACATCCAAAAATTTCATAAGTAGAGATTCAAAAATTTCCCAAGTAGAGATTCAAAAATTTCCCAAGTAGAGATTCAAATATTTCCCAAGTAGAGAATCAAAAATTTCCCAAGTAGAGATTCAAAAATTTCCCAAGTAGAGATTCAAAAATTTCCCAAATAGAGATTCAAAAATTTCCCAAGTAGAGATTAAAAATTTCCCAAGTAGAGATCCAAAAATTTCCCAAGTATAGATCCAAAAATTTCCCAAGCATAGATCCAAAAATTTCCCAAGTATAGATCGAAAAATTTCCAAAGTATAGATCCAAAAATTTCACTAGTATACATCCAAAAATTTCCCAAGTAGAGATTCAAAAATTTCCCAAGTAGAGATTCAAATATTTCCCAAGTAGAGAATCAAAAATTTCCCAAGTAGAGATTCAAAAATTTCCCAAGTAGAGATTTAAAAATTTCCCAAGTAGAGATTCAAAAATTTCCCAAGTAGAGATTCAAAAATTTCCCAAGTATAGATCCAAAAATTTCCCAAGCATAGATCGAAAAATTTCCCAAGTATATATCCAAAAATTTCCCAAGTATAGATCCAAAAATTTGCCAAGAATAGATCCAAAAATTTCCCAAGTATAGATCCAAAAATTTCCCAAGTATAGATCCAAAAATTTCCCAAGTATAGATTCAAAAATTTCCCAAGTATAGATCGAAAAATTTCCCAAGTATAGATCGAAAAATTTCCCAAGTATAGATCCAAAAATTTCCCAAGTAGAGATTCAAAAATTTCCCAAGTAGAGATTCAAAAATTTCCCAAGTAGAGAATCAAAAATTTACCAAGTAGAGATTCAAAAATTTCCCAAGTAGCGATTCAAAAATTTCCCAAGTAGAGATTTAAAAATTTCCCAAGTAGAGATTCAAAAATTTCCCAAGTAGAGACTCAAAAATTTCCCAAGTAGAGATTAAAAATTTCCCAAGTATAGATCGAAAAATTTCCCAAGTATAGATCCAAAAATTTCCCAAGTATAGATCGAAAAATTTCCCAAGTATAGATCGAAAAATTTCCCAAGTATAGATCCAAAAATTTCCCAA
Organism: Odiellus spinosus; assembly: GCA_963920705.1. NCBI lineage: Eukaryota > Metazoa > Arthropoda > Arachnida > Opiliones > Phalangiidae > Odiellus > Odiellus spinosus. The sequence goes on along the minus strand of CAWUCO010000219.1, from coordinate 112,419 downwards.
GTAGAGATCCAAAAATTTCCCAAGTATAGATCGAAAAATTTCCCAAGTATAGATCCAAAAATTACCCAAGTATAGATTCAAAAATTTCCCAAGTAGAGATTCAAAAATTTCCCAAGTAGAGAATCAAAAATTTACCAAGTAGAGATTCAAAAATTTCCCAAGTAGCGATTCAAAAATTTCCCAAGTAGTTATTCAAAAATTTCCCAAGTAGAGTTTCAAAAATTTCCCAAGTAGAGATTCAAAAATTTCCCAAGTAGAGATTCAAAAATTTCCCAAGTAGAGATTAAAAATTTCCCAAGTAGAGATCCAAAAATTTCCCAAATACAGATCCAAAAATTTCCCAAGTATAGATCGAAAAATTTCCCAAGTATATATCCAAAAATTTCCCAAGTATAGATCCAAAAATTTCCCAAGTATAGATCCAAAAATTTCCCAAGAATAGATCCAAAAATTTCCCAAGTATAGATCCAAAAATTTCCCAAGTATAGATCCAAAAATTTCCCAAGTATAGATCGAAGAATTTTCCAAGTATAGATCGAAAAATTTCCCAAGTATAGATCGAAAAATTTCCCAAGTATAGATCCAAAAATTTCACAAGTATACATCCAAAAATTTCCCAAGTAGCGATTCAAAAATTTCCTAAGTAGAGATTCAAAAATTTCCCAAGTAGAGATTCAAAAATTTCCCAAGTAGAGATTCAAAAATTTCCCAAGTAGAGATCCAAAAATTTCCCAAGTATAGATCCAAAAATTTCCCAAGTATAGATCCAAAAATTTCCCAAGTATAGATCGAAAAATTTCCCAAGTATAGATCCAAAAATTTCCCAAGTATAGATCCAAAAATTTCCCAAGTATAGATCCAAAAATTTCCCAAGTATATATCCAAAAATTTCCCAAGAATAGATCCAAAAATTTCCCAAGTATAGATCCAAAAATTTCCCAAGTATAGATCCAAAAATTTCCCAAGTAGAGACTCAAAAATTTCCCAAGTATAGATCCAAAAATTTCCCAAGCATAGATCGAAAAATATCCCAAGTATAGATCCAAAAATTTCCCAATTATAGATCGAAAAATTTCCCAAGTATAGATCGAAAAATTTCCCAAGTATATATCCAAAAATTTCCCAAGTATAGATCCAAAAATTTCCCAAGTATAGATTCAAAAATTTCCCAAGTATAGATCGAAAAATTTTCCAAGTAAAGATCGAAAAATTTCCCAAGTATAGATCCAAAAATTTCATAAGTAGAGATTCAAAAATTTCCCAAGTAGAGATTCAAAAATTTCCCAAGTAGAGATTCAAATATTTCCCAAGTAGAGAATCAAAAATTTCCCAAGTAGAGATTCAAAAATTTCCCAAGTAGCGATTCAAAAATTTCCCAAGTAGAGATTCAAAAATTTCCCAAGTAGAGATTCAAAAATTTCCCAAATAGAGATTCAAAAATTTCCCAAGTAGAGATTAAAAATTTCCCAAGTAGAGATCCAAAAATTTCCCAAGTATAGATCCAAAAATTTCACAAGCATAGATCCAAAAATTTCCCAAGTATAGATCGAAAAATTTCCAAAGTATAGATCCAAAATTTCACTAGTATACATCCAAAAATTTCCCAAGTAGAGATTCAAAAATTTCCCAAGTAGAGATTCAAATATTTCCCAAGTAGAGAATCAAAAATTTCCCAAGTAGAGATTCAAAAATTTCCCAAGTAGAGATTTAAAAATTTCCCAAGTAGAGATTCAAAAATTTCCCAAGTAGAGATTCAAAAATTTCCCAAGTATAGATCCAAAAATTTCCCAAGCATAGATCGAAAAATTTCCCAAGTATATATCCAAAAATTTCCCAAGTATAGATCCAAAAATTTCCCAAGAATAGATCCAAAAATTTCCCAAGTATAGATCCAAAAATTTCCCAAGTATAGATCCAAAAATTTCCCAAGTATAGATCCAAAAATTTCCCAAGTATAGATCGAAAAATTTCCCAAGTATAGATCGAAAAATTTCCCAAGTATAGATCCAAAAATTTCCCAAGTAGAGATTCAAAAATTTCCCAAGTAGAGATTCAAAAATTTCCCAAGTAGCGATTCAAAAATTTCCCAAGTAGAGATTTAAAAATTTCCCAAGTAGAGATTCAAAAATTTCCCAAGTAGAGACTCAAAAATTTCCCAAGTAGAGATTAAAAATTTCCCAAGTATAGATCGAAAAATTTTCCAAGTATAGATCCAAAAATTTCCCAAGTATAGATCGAAAAATTTCCCAAGTATAGATCGAAAAATTTCCCAAGTATAGATCCAAAAATTTCCCAAGTATAGATCCAAAAATTTCCCAAGTATAGATCGAAAAATTTCCCAAGTATAGATCCAAAAATTACCCAAGTATAGATTCAAAAATTTCCCAAGTAGAGATTCAAAAATTTCCCAAGTAGAGAATCAAAAATTTACCAAGTAGAGATTCAAAAATTTCCCAAGTAGCGATTCAAAAATTTCCCAAGTAGATATTCAAAAATTTCCCAAGTAGAGTTTCAAAAATTTCCCAAGTAGAGATTCAAAAATTTCCCAAGTAGAGATTCAAAAATTTCCCAAGTAGAGATTAAAAATTTCCCAAGTAGAGATCCAAAAATTTCCCAAATACAGATCCAAAAATTTCCCAAGTATAGATCGAAAAATTTCCCAAGTATATATCCAAAAATTTCCCAAGTATAGATCCAAAAATTTCCCAAGTATAGATCCAAAAATTTCCCAAGAATAGATCCAAAAATTTCCCAAGTATAGATCCAAAAATTTCCCAAGTATAGATCCAAAAATTTCCCAAGTATAGATCGAAGAATTTTCCAAGTATAGATCGAAAAATTTCCCAAGTATAGATCGAAAAATTTCCCAAGTATAGATCCAAAAATTTCACAAGTATACATCCAAAAATTTCCCAAGTAGCGATTCAAAAATTTCCTAAGTAGAGATTCAAAAATTTCCCAAGTAGAGATTCAAAAATTTCCCAAGTAGAGATTCAAAAATTTCCCAAGTAGAGATCCAAAAATTTCCCAAGTATAGATCCAAAAATTTCCCAAGTATAGATCCAAAAATTTCCCAAGTATAGATCGAAAAATTTCCCAAGTATAGATCCAAAAATTTCCCAAGTATAGATCCAAAAATTTCCCAAGTATAGATCCAAAAATTTCCCAAGTATATATCCAAAAATTTCCCAAGAATAGATCCAAAAATTTCCCAAGTATAGATCCAAAAATTTCCCAAGTATAGATCCAAAAATTTCCCAAGTAGAGACTCAAAAATTTCCCAAGTATAGATCCAAAAATTTCCCAAGCATAGATCGAAAAATATCCCAAGTATAGATCCAAAAATTTCCCAATTATAGATCGAAAAATTTCCCAAGTATAGATCGAAAAATTTCCCAAGTATATATCAAAAAATTTCCCAAGTATAGATCCAAAAATTTCCCAAGTATAGATTCAAAAATTTCCCAAGTATAGATCGAAAAATTTTCCAAGTAAAGATCGAAAAATTTCCCAAGTATAGATCCAAAAATTTCATAAGTAGAGATTCAAAAATTTCCCAAGTAGAGATTCAAAAATTTCCCAAGTAGAGATTCAAATATTTCCCAAGTAGAGAATCAAAAATTTCCCAAGTAGAGATTCAAAAATTTCCCAAGTAGCGATTCAAAAATTTCCCAAGTAGAGATTCAAAAATTTCCCAAGTAGAGATTCAAAAATTTCCCAAATAGAGATTCAAAAATTTCCCAAGTAGAGATTAAAAATTTCCCAAGTAGAGATCCAAAAATTTCCCAAGTATAGATCCAAAAATTTCCCAAGCATAGATCCAAAAATTTCCCAAGTATAGATCGAAAAATTTCCCAAGTATAGATCCAAAAATTTCACTAGTATACATCCAAAAATTTCCCAAGTAGAGATTCAAAAATTTCCCAAGTAGAGATTCAAATATTTCCCAAGTAGAGAATCAAAAATTTCCCAAGTAGAGATTCAAAAATTTCCCAAGTAGAGATTCAAAAATTTCCCAAGTAGAGATTCAAAAATTTCCCAAGTAGAGATTCAAAAAATTTCCCAAGTATAGATCCAAAAATTTCCCAAGCATAGATCGAAAAATTTCCCAAGTATATATCCAAAAATTTCCCAAGTATAGATCCAAAAATTTCCCAAGAATAGATCCAAAAATTTCCCAAGTATAGATCCAAAAATTTCCCAAGTATAGATCCAAAAATTTCCCAAGTATAGATCGAAAAATTTCCCAAGTATAGATCGAAAAATTTCCCAAGTATAGATCCAAAAAATTCCCAAGTAGAGATTCAAAAATTTCCCAAGTAGAGATTCAAAAATTTCCCAAGTAGAGAATCAAAAATTTACCAAGTAGAGATTCAAAAATTTCCCAAGTAGCGATTCAAAAATTTCCCAAGTAGAGATTTAAAAATTTCCCAAGTAGAGATTCAAAAATTTCCCAAGTAGAGACTCAAAAATTTCAAAAGTAGAGATTAAAAATTTCCCAAGTATAGATCGAAAAATTTCCCAAGTATAGATCCAAAAATTTCCCAAGTATAGATCGAAAAATTTCCCAAGTATAGATCGAAAAATTTCCCAAGTATAGATCCAAAAATTTCCTAAGTATAGATCGAAAAATTTCCCAAGTATATATCCAAAAATTTCCCAAGTATAGATCCAAAAATTACCCAAGTATAGATTCAAAAATTTCCCAAGTAGAGATTCAAAAATTTCCCAAGTAGAGAATCAAAAATTTACCAAGTAGAGATTCAAAAATTTCCCAAGTAGAGATTCAAAAATTTCCCAAGTAGAGATTAAAAATTTCCCAAGTAGAGATCCAAAAATTTCCCAAGTATAGATCCAAAAATTTCCCAAGTATAGATCCAAAAATTTCCCAAGTATAGATCCAAAAATTTCCCAAGTATAGATCCAAAAATTTCCCAAGAATAGATCCAAAAATTTCCCAAGTATAGATCCAAAAATTTCCCAAGTATAGATCCAAAAATTTCCCAATTATAGATCGAAAAATTTCCCAAGTATAGATTGAAAAATTTCCCAAGTAGAGAATCAAAAATTTACCAAGTAGAGATTCAAAAATTTCCCAAGTAGCGATTCAAAAATTTCCCAAGTAGAGATTTAAAAATTTCCCAAGTAGAGATTCAAAAATTTCCCAAGTAGAGACTCAAAAATTTCCCAAGTAGAGATTAAAAATTTCCCAAGTATAGATCGAAAAATTTCCCAAGTATAGATCCAAAAATTTCCCAAGTATAGATCGAAAAATTTCCCAAGTATAGATCCAAAAATTTCACTAGTATACATCCAAAAATTTCCCAAGTAGAGATTCAAAAATTTCCCAAGTAGAGATTCAAATATTTCCCAAGTAGAGAATCAAAAATTTCCCAAGTAGAGATTCAAAAATTTCCCAAGTAGAGATTCAAAAATTTCCCAAGTAGAGATTCAAAAATTTCCCAAGTAGAGATTCAAAAAATTTCCCAAGTATAGATCCAAAAATTTCCCAAGCATAGATCGAAAAATTTCCCAAGTATATATCCAAAAATTTCCCAAGTATAGATCCAAAAATTTCCCAAGAATAGATCCAAAAATTTCCCAAGTATAGATCCAAAAATTTCCCAAGTATAGATCCAAAAATTTCCCAAGTATAGATCGAAAAATTTCCCAAGTATAGATCGAAAAATTTCCCAAGTATAGATCCAAAAAATTCCCAAGTAGAGATTCAAAAATTTCCCAAGTAGAGATTCAAAAATTTCCCAAGTAGAGAATCAAAAATTTACCAAGTAGAGATTCAAAAATTTCCCAAGTAGCGATTCAAAAATTTCCCAAGTAGAGATTTAAAAATTTCCCAAGTAGAGATTCAAAAATTTCCCAAGTAGAGACTCAAAAATTTCAAAAGTAGAGATTAAAAATTTCCCAAGTATAGATCGAAAAATTTCCCAAGTATAGATCCAAAAATTTCCCAAGTATAGATCGAAAAATTTCCCAAGTATAGATCGAAAAATTTCCCAAGTATAGATCCAAAAATTTCCTAAGTATAGATCGAAAAATTTCCCAAGTATATATCCAAAAATTTCCCAAGTATAGATCCAAAAATTACCCAAGTATAGATTCAAAAATTTCCCAAGTAGAGATTCAAAAATTTCCCAAGTAGAGAATCAAAAATTTACCAAGTAGAGATTCAAAAATTTCCCAAGTAGCGATTCAAAAATTTCCCAAGTAGAGATTCAAAAATTTCCCAAGTAGAGTTTCAAAAATTTCCCAAGTAGAGATTCAAAAATTTCCCAAGTAGAGATTCAAAAATTTCCCAAGTAGAGATTAAAAATTTCCCAAGTAGAGATCCAAAAATTTCCCAAGTATAGATCCAAAAATTTCCCAAGTATAGATCCAAAAATTTCCCAAGTATAGATCCAAAAATTTCCCAAGTATAGATCCAAAAATTTCCCAAGAATAGATCCAAAAATTTCCCAAGTATAGATCCAAAAATTTCCCAAGTATAGATCCAAAAATTTCCCAATTATAGATCGAAAAATTTCCCAAGTATAGATTGAAAAATTTCCCAAGTAGAGAATCAAAAATTTACCAAGTAGAGATTCAAAAATTTCCCAAGTAGCGATTCAAAAATTTCCCAAGTAGAGATTTAAAAATTTCCCAAGTAGAGATTCAAAAATTTCCCAAGTAGAGACTCAAAAATTTCCCAAGTAGAGATTAAAAATTTCCCAAGTATAGATCGAAAAATTTCCCAAGTATAGATCCAAAAATTTCCCAAGTATAGATCGAAAAATTTCCCAAGTATAGATCGAAAAATTTCCCAAGTATAGATCCAAAAATTTCCTAAGTATAGATCGAAAAATTTCCCAAGTATATATCCAAAAATTTCCCAAGTATAGATCCAAAAATTACCCAAGTATAGATTCAAAAATTTCCCAAGTAGAGATTCAAAAATTTCCCAAGTATAGATCCAAAAATTTCCCAAGCATAGATCGAAAAATATCCCAAGTATAGATCCAAAAATTTCCCAATTATAGATCGAAAAATTTCCCAAGTATAGATCGAAAAATTTCCCAAGTATATATCCAAAAATTTCCCAAGTATAGATCCAAAAATTTCCCAAGTATAGATTCAAAAATTTCCCAAGTATAGATCGAAAAATTTTCCAAGTAAAGATCGAAAAATTTCCCAAGTATAGATCCAAAAATTTCATAAGTAGAGATTCAAAAATTTCCCAAGTAGAGATTCAAAAATTTCCCAAGTAGAGATTCAAATATTTCCCAAGTAGAGAATCAAAAATTTCCCAAGTAGAGATTCAAAAATTTCCCAAGTAGCGATTCAAAAATTTCCCAAGTAGAGATTCAAAAATTTCCCAAGTAGAGATTCAAAAATTTCCCAAATAGAGATTCAAAAATTTCCCAAGTAGAGATTAAAAATTTCCCAAGTAGAGATCCAAAAATTTCCCAAGTATAGATCCAAAAATTTCCCAAGCATAGATCGAAAAATTTCCCAAGTATATATCCAAAAATTTCCCAAGTATAGATCCAAAAATTTCCCAAGAATAGATCCAAAAATTTCCCAAGTATAGATCCAAAAATTTCCCAAGTATAGATCGAAAAATTTCCCAAGTATAGATCGAAAAATTTCCCAAGTATAGATCGAAAAATTTCCCAAGTATAGATCCAAAAAATTCCCAAGTAGAGATTCAAAAATTTCCCAAGTAGAGATTCAAAAATTTCCCAAGTAGAGAATCAAAAATTTACCAAGTAGAGATTCAAAAATTTCCCAAGTAGCGATTCAAAAATTTCCCAAGTAGAGATTTAAAAATTTCCCAAGTAGAGATTCAAAAATTTCCCAAGTAGAGACTCAAAAATTTCCCAAGTAGAGATTAAAAATTTCCCAAGTATAGATCGAAAAATTTCCCAAGTATAGATCCAAAAATTTCCTAAGTATAGATCGAAAAATTTCCCAAGTATATATCCAAAAATTTCCCAAGTATAGATCCCAAAATTACCCAAGTATAGATTCAAAAATTTCCCAAGTAGAGATTCAAAAATTTCCCAAGTAGAGAATCAAAAATTTACCAAGTAGAGATTCAAAAATTTCCCAAGTAGCGATTCAAAAATTTCCCAAGTAGAGATTCAAAAATTTCCCAAGTAGAGTTTCAAAAATTTCCCAAGTAGAGATTCAAAAATTTCCCAAGTAGAGATTCAAAAATTTCCCAAGTAGAGATTAAAAATTTCCCAAGTGGAGATCCAAAAATTTCCCAAGTATAGATCCAAAAATTTCCCAAGTATAGATCCAAAAATTTCCCAAGTATAGATCCAAAAATTTCCCAAGTATAGATCCAAAAATTTCCCAAGAATAGATCCAAAAATTTCCCAAGTATATATCCAAAAATTTCCCAAGTATAGATCCCAAAATTACCCAAGTATAGATTCAAAAATTTCCCAAGTAGAGATTCAAAAATTTCCCAAGTAGAGAATCAAAAATTTACCAAGTAGAGATTCAAAAATTTCCCAAGTATAGATCCAAAAATTTCCCAATTATAGATCGAAAAATTTCCCAAGTATAGATCGAAAAATTTCCCAAGTAGAGAATCAAAAATTTCCCAAGTAGAGATTCAAAAATTTCCCAAGTAGCGATTCAAAAATTTCCCAATTAGAGATTCAAAAATTTCCCAAGTAGAGATTCAAAAATTTCCCAAGTAGAGATTCAAAAATTTCCCAAGTAGAGATTCAAAAATTTCCCAAGTAGAGAATCAAAAATTTACCAAGTAGAGATTCAAAAATTTCCCAAGTAGCGATTCAAAAATTTCCCAAGTAGAGATTTAAAAATTTCCCAAGTAGAGATTCAAAAATTTCCCAAGTAGAGACTCAAAAATTTCCCAAGTAGAGATTAAAAATTTCCCAAGTATAGATCGAAAAATTTCCCAAGTATAGATCCAAAAATTTCCCAAGTATAGATCGAAAAATTTCCCAAGTAGAGATTCAAAAATTTCTAAAGTAGAGATTCAAAAATTTCCCAAGTAGAGAATCAAAAATTTCCCAAGTAGAGATTCAAAAATTTCCCAAGTAGCGATTCAAAAATTTCCCAAGTAGAGATTCAAAAATTTCCCAAGTAGAGATTCAAAAATTTCCCAAGTAGAGATTCAAAAATTTCCCAAGTAGAGATTCAAAAATTTCCCAAGTAGAGATTAAAAATTTCCCAAGTAGAGATCCAAAAATTTCCCAAGTATAGATCCAAAAATTTCCCAAGTATAGATCCAAAAATTTCCCAAGTATAGATCGAAAAATTTCCCAAGTATAGATCCAAAAATTTCCAAGTATAGATCGAAAAATTTCCCAAGTATATATCCAAAAATTTCCCAAGTATAGATCCAAAAATTTCCCAAGTATAGATCCAAAAATTTCCCAAGAATAGATCCAAAAATTTCCCAAGTATAGATCCAAAAATTTCCCAAGTATAGATCAAAAAATTTCCCAAGTATAGATCCAAAAATTTCCCAAGTATAGATCCAAACATTTCACAAGTATACACCCAAAAATTTCCCAAGTAGCGATTCAAAAATTTCCCAAGTAGAGATTCAAAAATTTCCCAAGTAGAGAATCAAAAATTTCCCAAGTAGAGATTCAAAAATTTCCCAATTAGCGATTCAAAAATTTCCCAAGTAGAGATTCAAAAATTTCCCAAGTAGAGAATCAAAAATTTCCCAAGTAGAGATCCAAAAATTTTCCAAGTAGAGATTCAAATATTTCCCAAGTAGAGAATCAAAAATTTCCCAAGTAGAGATTCAAAAATTTCCCAAGTAGAGATTCAAAAATTTCCCAAGTAGAGATTCAAAAATTTCCCAAGTAGAGATTCAAAAATTTCCCAAGTATAGATCCAAAAATTTCCCAAGCATAGATCGAAAAATTTCCCAAGTATATATCCAAAAATTTCCCAAGTATAGATCCAAAAATTTCCCAAGAATAGATCCAAAAATTTCAAAAGTATAGATCCAAAAATTTCCCAAGTATAGATCCAAAAATTTCCCAAGTATAGATTCAAAAATTTCCCAAGTATAGATTGAAAAATTTCCCAAGTATAGATCGAAAAATTTCCCAAGTATAGATCCAAAAATTTCCCAAGTAGAGATTCAAAAATTTCCCAAGTAGAGATTCAAAAATTTCCCAAGTAGAGAATCAAAAATTTACCAAGTAGAGATTCAAAAATTTCCCAAGTAGCGATTCAAAAATTTCCCAAGTAGAGATTTAAAAATTTCCCAAGTAGAGATTCAAAAATTTCCCAAGTAGAGACTCAAAAATTTCCCAAATACAGATTAAAAATTTCCCAAGTATAGATCGAAAAATTTCCCAAGTATAGATCCAAAAATTTCCCAAGTATAGATCGAAAAATTTCCCAAGTATAGATCCAAAAATTTCCCAAGTATAGATCCAAAAATTTCCTAAGTATAGATCGAAAAATTTCCCAAGTATATATCCAAAAATTTCCCAAGTATAGATCCAAAAATTTCCCAAATATAGATCGAAAAATTTCCCAAGTATAGATCCAAAAATTACCCAAGTATAGATTCAAAAATTTCCCAAGTAGAGATTCAAAAATTTCCCAAGTAGAGAATCAAAAATTTACCAAGTAGAGATTCAAAAATTTCCCAAGTAGCGATTCAAAAATTTCCCAATTAGAGATTCAAAAATTTCCCAGGTAGAGTTTCAAAAATTTCCCAAGTAGAGATTCAAAAATTTCCCAAGTAGAGATTCAAAAATTTCCCAAGTAGAGATTAAAAATTTCCCAAGTAGAGATCCAAAAATTTCCCAAGTATAGATCCAAAAATTTCCCAAGTATAGATCGAAAAATTTCCCAAGTATATATCCAAAAATTTCCCAAGTATAGATCCAAAAATTTCCCAAGTATAGATCCAAAAATTTCCCAAGAATAGATCCAAAAATTTCCCAAGTATAGATCCAAAAATTTCCCAAGTATAGATCCAAAAATTTCCCAAGTATAGATCGAAGAATTTTCCAAGTATAGATCGAAAAATTTCCCAAGTATAGATCGAAAAATTTCCCAAGTATAGATCCAAAAATTTCACAAGTATACATCCAAAAATTTCCCAAGTAGCGATTCAAAAATTTCCTAAGTAGAGATTCAAAAATTTCCCAAGTAGAGATTCAAAAATTTCCCAAGTAGAGATTCAAAAATTTCCCAAGTAGAGATTCAAAAATTTCCCAAGTAGAGATTCAAAAATTTCCCAAGTATAGATCGAAAAATATCCCAAGTATAGATCCAAAAATTTCCCAATTATAGATCGAAAAATTTCCCAAGTATAGTACGAAAAATTTCCCAAGTATATATCCAAAAATTTCCCAAGTATAGATCCAAAAATTTCCCAAGAATAGATCCAAAAATTTCCCAAGTATAGATCCAAAAATTTCCCAAGTATAGATCCAAAAATTTCCCAAGTATAGATTCAAAAATTTCCCAAGTATAGATCGAAAAATTTCCCAAGAATAGATCGAAAAATTTCCCAAGTATAGATCCAAAAATTTCCCAAGTAGAGATTCAAAAATTTCCCAAGTAGAGATTCAAAAATTTCCCAAGTAGAGAATCAAAAATTTACCAAGTAGAGATTCAAAAATTTCCCAAGTAGCGATTCAAAAATTACCCAAGTAGAGATTCAAAAATTTCCCAAGTAGAGATTCAAAAATTTCCCAAGTAGAGATTAAAAATTTCCCAAGTAGAGATCCAAAAATTTCCCAAGTATAGATCCAAAAATTTCCAAAGTATAGATCGAAAAATTTCCCAAGTATAGATCGAAAAATTTCCCAAGTATAGATCCAAAAATTTCCCAAGTATAGATCGAAAAATTTCCCAAGTATAGATCGAAAAATTTCCCAAGTATAGATCCAAAAATTTCCCAAGTATAGATCGAAAAATTTCCCTAGTATAGATCGAAAAATTTCCCAAGTATAGATCGAAAAATTTCCCAAGTATAGATCCAAAAATTTCCCAAGTAGAGATCCAAAAATTTCCCAATTATAGATCGAAAAATTTCCCAAGTATAGATCGAAAAATTTCCCAAGTAGAGAATCAAAAATTTCCCAAGTAGAGATTCAAAAATTTCCCAAGTAGCGATTCAAAAATTTCCCAATTAGAGATTCAAAAATTTCCCAAGTAGAGATTCAAAAATTTCCCAAGTAGAGATTCAAAAATTTCCCAAGTAGAGATTCAAAAATTTCCCAAGTAGAGATTAAAAATTTCCCAAGTAGAGATCCAAAAATTTCCCAAGTATAGATTGAAAAATTTCCCAAGTATAGATCCAAAAATTTCCCAAGTATAGATCCAAAAATTTCCCAAGTATAGATCCAAAAATTTCCCAAGTATAGATCTAAAAATTTCCCAAGTATAGATCCAAAAATTTCCCAAGTATAGATCCAAAAATTTCCCAAGTAGAGACTCAAAAATTTCCCAAGTATAGATCCAAAAATTTCCCAAGCATAGATCGAAAAATATCCCAAGTATAGATCCAAAAATTTCCCAATTATAGATCGAAAAATTTCCCAAGTATAGATCGAAAAATTTCCCAAGTATATATCCAAAAATTTCAAAAGTATAGATCCAAAAATTTCCCAAGTATAGATCCAAAAATTTCCCAAGTATAGATCCAAAAATTTCCCAAGTAGAGATCCAAAAATTTCCCAAGTATAGATCCAAAAATTTCCCAAGCATAGATCCAAAAATTTCCCAAGTATAGATCGAAAAATTTCCCAAGTATAGATCCAAAAATTTCACTAGTATACATCCAAAAATTTCCCAAGTAGAGATTCAAAAATTTCCCAAGTAGAGATTCAAATATTTCCCAAGTAGAGAATCAAAAATTTCCCAAGTAGAGATTTAAAAATTTCCCAAGTAGAGATTCAAAAATTTCCCAAGTAGAGATTCAAAAATTTCCCAAGTAGAGATTCAAAAATTTCCCAAGTATAGATCAAAAAATTTCCCAAGCATAGATCGAAAAATTTCCCAAGAATAGATCCAAAAATTTCCCAAGTATAGATCCAAAAATTTCCCAAGTATAGATCCAAAAATTTCCCAAGTATAGATTCAAAAATTTCCCAAGTATAGATCGAAAAATTTCCCAAGTATAGATCGAAAAATTTCCCAAGTATAGATCCAAAAATTTCCCAAGTAGAGATTCAAAAATTTCCCAAGTAGAGATTCAAAAATTTCCCAAGTAGAGAATCAAAAATTTACCATGTAGAGATTCAAAAATTTCCCAAGTAGCGATTCAAAAATTTCCCAAGTAGAGATTTAAAAATTTCCCAAGTAGAGATTCAAAAATTTCCCAAGTAGAGACTCAAAAATTTCCCAAGTAGAGATTAAAAATTTCCCAAGTATAGATCGAAAAATTTCCCAAGTATAGATCCAAAAATTTCCTAAGTATAGATCGAAAAATTTCCCAAGTATATATCCAAAAATTTCCCAAGTATAGATCCCAAAATTACCCAAGTATAGATTCAAAAATTTCCCAAGTAGAGATTCAAAAATTTCCCAAGTAGAGAATCAAAAATTTACCAAGTAGAGATTCAAAAATTTCCCAAGTAGCGATTCAAAAATTTCCCAAGTAGAGATTCAAAAATTTCCCAAGTAGAGTTTCAAAAATTTCCCAAGTAGAGATTCAAAAATTTCCCAAGTAGAGATTCAAAAATTTCCCAAGTAGAGATTAAAAATTTCCCAAGTAGAGATCCAAAAATTTCCCAAGTATAGATCCAAAAATTTCCCAAGTATAGATCCAAAAATTTCCCAAGTATAGATCCAAAAATTTCCCAAGTATAGATCCAAAAATTTCCCAAGAATAGATCCAAAAATTTCCCAAGTATAGATCCAAAAATTTCCCAAGTATAGATCCAAAAATTTCCCAATTATAGATCGAAAAATTTCCCAAGTATAGATCGAAAAATTTCCCAAGTAGAGAATCAAAAATTTCCCAAGTAGAGATTCAAAAATTTCCCAAGTAGCGATTCAAAAATTTCCCAATTAGAGATTCAAAAATTTCCCAAGTAGAGATTCAAAAATTTCCCAAGTAGAGATTCAAAAATTTCCCGAGTAGAGATTCAAAAATTTCCCAAGTAGAGAATCAAAAATTTACCAAGTAGAGATTCAAAAATTTCCCAAGTATAGATCGAAAAATTTCCCAAGTATAGATCCAAAAATTTCCCAAGTATAGATCGAAAAATTTCCCAAGTATAGATCGAAAAATTTCCCAAGTATATATCCAAAAATTTCCCAAGTATAGATCCAAAAATTACCCAAGTATAGATTCAAAAATTTCCCAAGTAGAGATTCAAAAATTTCCCAAGTAGAGAATCAAAAATTTACCAAGTAGAGATTCAAAAATTTCCCAAGTAGCGATTCAAAAATTTCCCAAGTAGAGATTCAAAAATTTCCCAAGTAGAGTTTCAAAAATTTCCCAAGTAGAGATTCAAAAATTTCCCAAGTAGAGATTCAAAAATTTCCCAAGTAGAGATTAAAAATTTCCCAAGTAGAGATCCAAAAATTTCCCAAGTATAGATCCAAAAATTTCCCAAGTATAGATCCAAAAATTTCCCAAGTATAGATCCAAAAATTTCCCAAGTATAGATCCAAAAATTTCCCAAGAATAGATCCATAATTTCCCAAGTATAGATCCAAAAATTTCCCAAGTATAGATCCAAAAATTTCCCAATTATAGATCGAAAAATTTCCCAAGTATAGATCGAAAAATTTCCCAAGTAGAGAATCAAAAATTTCCCAAGTAGAGATTCAAAAATTTCCCAAGTAGCGATTCAAAAATTTCCCAATTAGAGATTCAAAAATTTCCCAAGTAGAGATTCAAAAATTTCCCAAGTAGAGATTCAAAAATTTCCCAAGTAGAGATTAAAAATTTCCCAAGTAGAGATCCAAAAATTTCCCAAGTATAGATCGAAAAATTTCCCAAGTATAGATCCAAAAATTTCCAAAGTATAGATCCAAAAATTTCCCAAGTATAGATCCAAAAATTTCCCAAGTATAGATCCAAAAATTTCCCAAGAATAGATCCAAAAATTTCCCAAGTATAGATCCAAAAATTTCCCAAGTATAGATCGAAGAATTTTCCAAGTATAGATCGAAAAATTTCCCAAGTATAGATCGAAAAATTTCCCAAGTATAGATCCAAAAATTTCACAAGTATACATCCAAAAATTTCCCAAGTAGCGATTCAAAAATTTCCTAAGTAGAGATTCAAAAATTTCCCAAGTAGAGATTCAAAAATTTCCCAAGTAGAGATTCAAAAATTTCCCAAGTAGAGATTCAAAAATTTCCCAAGTAGAGATTCAAAAATTTCCCAAGTATAGATCCAAAAATTTCCCAAGTATAGATCCAAAAATTTCCCAAGCATAGATCGAAAAATATCCCAAGTATAGATCCAAAAATTTCCCAATTATAGATCGAAAAATTTCCCAAGTATA
The DNA here is from genome assembly GCA_963920705.1 of Odiellus spinosus. Classification (NCBI taxonomy): domain Eukaryota; kingdom Metazoa; phylum Arthropoda; class Arachnida; order Opiliones; family Phalangiidae; genus Odiellus; species Odiellus spinosus. The sequence goes on along the minus strand of CAWUCO010000219.1, from coordinate 96,937 downwards.
GTACGAAAAATTTCCCAAGTATATATCCAAAAATTTCCCAAGAATAGATCCAAAAATGTCCCAAGTATAGATCCAAAAATTTCACTAGTATACATCCAAAAATTTCCCAAGTAGAGATTCAAAAATTTCCCAAGTAGAGATTCAAATATTTCCCAAGTAGAGAATCAAAAATTTCCCAAGTAGAGATTCAAAAATTTCCCAAGTAGAGATTCAAAAATTTCCCAAGTAGAGATTCAAAAATTTCCCAAGTAGAGATTCAAAAATTTCCCAAGTATAGATCCAAAAATTTCCCAAGCATAGATCGAAAAATTTCCCAAGAATAGATCCAAAAATTTCCCAAGTATAGATCCAAAAATTTCCCAAGTATAGATCCAAAAATTTCCCAAGTATAGATTCAAAAATTTCCCAAGTATAGATCGAAAAATTTCCCAAGTATAGATCGAAAAATTTCCCAAGTATAGATCCAAAAATTTCCCAAGTAGAGATTCAAAAATTTCCCAAGTAGAGATTCAAAAATTTCCCAAGTAGAGAATCAAAAATTTACCATGTAGAGATTCAAAAATTTCCCAAGTAGCGATTCAAAAATTTCCCAAGTAGAGATTTAAAAATTTCCCAAGTAGAGATTCAAAAATTTCCCAAGTAGAGACTCAAAAATTTCCCAAGTAGAGATTAAAAATTTCCCAAGTATAGATCGAAAAATTTCCCAAGTATAGATCCAAAAATTTCCCAAGTATAGATCGAAAAATTTCCCAAGTATAGATCGAAAAATTTCCCAAGTATAGATCGAAAAATTTCCCAAGTATAGATCCAAAAATTTCCTAAGTATAGATCGAAAAATTTCCCAAGTATATATCCAAAAATTTCCCAAGTATAGATCCAAAAATTTCCCAAGTATAGATCGAAAAATTTCCCAAGTATAGATCCAAAAATTACCCAAGTATAGATTCAAAAATTTCCCAAGTAGAGATTCAAAAATTTCCCAAGTAGAGTTTCAAAAATTTCCCAAGTAGAGATTCAAAAATTTCCCAAGTAGAGATTCAAAAATTTCCCAAGTAGAGATTAAAAATTTCCCAAGTAGAGATCCAAAAATTTCCCAAATATTGATCCAAAAATTTCCCAAGTATAGATCGAAAAATTTCCCAAGTATATATCCAAAAATTTCCCAAGTATAGATCCAAAAATTTCCCAAGTATAGATCCAAAAATTTCCCAAGAATAGATCCAAAAATTTCCCAAGTATAGATCCAAAAATTTCCCAAGTATAGATCCAAAAATTTCCCAAGTATAGATCGAAGAATTTTCCAAGTATAGATCGAAAAATTTCCCAAGTATAGATCGAAAAATTTCCCAAGTATAGATCCAAAAATTTCACAAGTATACATCCAAAAATTTCCCAAGTAGCGATTCAAAAATTTCCTAAGTAGAGATTCAAAAATTTCCCAAGTAGAGATTCAGAAATTTCCCAAGTAGAGATTCAAAAATTTCCCAAGTAGAGATCCAAAAATTTCCCAAGTATAGATCCAAAAATTTCCCAAGTATAGATCCAAAAATTTCCCAAGTATAGATCGAAAAATTTCCCAAGTATAGATCGAAAAATTTCCCAAGTATAGATCCAAAAATTTCCCAAGTATAGATCCAAAAATTTCCGAAGTATAGATCCAAAAATTTCCCAAGAATAGATCCAAAAATTTCCCAAGTATAGATCCAAAAATTTCCCAAGTATAGATCCAAAAATTTCCCAAGTAGAGACTCAAAAATTTCCCAAGTATAGATCCAAAAATTTCCCAAGCATAGATCGAAAAATATCCCAAGTATAGATCCAAAAATTTCCCAATTATAGATCGAAAAATTTCCCAAGTATATATCCAAAAATTTCCCAAGTATAGATCCAAAAATTTCCCAAGTATAGATCCAAAAATTTCCCAAGTATAGATCCAAAAATTTCCCAAGTATAGATTCAAAAATTTCCCAAGTATAGATCGAAAAATTTTCCAAGTAAAGATCGAAAAATTTCCCAAGTATAGATCCAAAAATTTCATAAGTAGAGATTCAAAAATTTCCCAAGTAGAGATTCAAAAATTTCCCAAGTAGAGATTCAAATATTTCCCAAGTAGAGAATCAAAAATTTCCCAAGTAGAGATTCAAAAATTTCCCAAGTAGCGATTCAAAAATTTCCCAAGTAGAGATTAAAAATTTCCCAAGTAGAGATTCAAAAATTTCCCAAGTAGAGAATCAAAAATTTCCCAAGTAGAGATTCAAAAATTTCCCAATTAGCGATTCAAAAATTTCCCAAGTAGAGATTCAAAAATTTCCCAAGTAGAGAATCAAAAATTTCCCAAGTAGAGATCCAAAAATTTTCCAAGTATAGATCCAAAAATTTCACAAGTATACATCCAAAAATTTCCCAAGTAACGATTCAAAAATTTCCCAAGTAGAGATTCAAAAATTTCCCAAGTAGAGAATCAAAAATTTCCCAAGTAGAGATTCAAAAATTTCCCAAGTAGCGATTCAAAAATTTCCCAAGTAGAGATTCAAAAATTTCCCAAGTAGATTCAAAAATTTCCCAAGTAGAGATTCAAAAATTTCCCAAGTAGAGATTAAAAATTTCCCAAGTAGAGATCCAAAAATTTCCCAAGTATAGATCCAAAAATTTCCCAAGCATAGATCCAAAAATTTCCCAAGTATAGATCCAAAAATTTCCCAAGTATAGATCCAAAAATTTCCCAAGTATGGATCCAAAAATTTCCCAAGTATAGATTCAAAAATGTCCCAAGTATAGATCGAAAAATTTTCCAAGTATAGATCGAAAAATTTCCCAAGTATAGATCCAAAAATTTCCCAAGTAGAGATTCAAAAATTTCCCAAGTAGAGATTCAAAAATTTCCCAAGTAGAGAATCAAAAATTTCCCAAGTAGAGATCCAAAAATTTCCCAAGTATAGATCCAAAAATTTCCCAAGTATACATCCAAAAATTTCCCAATTATAGATCGAAAAATTTCCCAAGTATAGTACGAAAAATTTCCCAAGTATAGATCCAAAAATTTCCCAAGTATAGATCGAAAAATTTCCCAAGTATATATCCAAAAATTTCCCAAGTATAGATCCAAAAATTTCCCAAGTATAGATCCAAAAATTTCCCAAGAATAGATCCAAAAATTTCCCAAGTATAGATCCAAAAATTTCCCAAGTATAGATCCAAAAATTTCCCAAGTATAGATCGAAGAATTTTCCAAGTATAGATCGAAAAATTTCCCAAGTATAGATCGAAAAATTTCCCAAGTATAGATCCAAAAATTTCACAAGTATACATCCAAAAATTTCCCAAGTAGCGATTCAAAAATTTCCTAAGTAGAGATTCAAAAATTTCCCAAGTAGAGATTCAAAAATTTCCCAAGTAGAGATTCAAAAATTTCCCAAGTAGAGATCCAAAAATTTCCCAAGTATAGATCCAAAAATTTCCCAAGTATAGATCCAAAAATTTCCCAAGTATAGATCGAAAAATTTCCCAAGTATAGATCCAAAAATTTCCCAAGTATAGATCCAAAAATTTCCCAAGTATAGATCCAAAAATTTCCGAAGTATAGATCCAAAAATTTCCCAAGAATAGATCCAAAAATTTCCCAAGTATAGATCCAAAAATTTCCCAAGTATAGATCCAAAAATTTCCCAAGTAGAGACTCAAAAATTTCCCAAGTATAGATCCAAAAATTTCCCAAGCATAGATCGAAAAATATCCCAAGTATAGATCCAAAAATTTCCCAATTATAGATCGAAAAATTTCCCAAGTATAGATCGAAAAATTTCCCAAGTATATATCCAAAAATTTCCCAAGTATAGATCCAAAAATTTCCCAAGTATAGATCCAAAAATTTCCCAAGTATAGATCCAAAAATTTCCCAAGTATAGATTCAAAAATTTCCCAAGTATAGATCGAAAAATTTTCCAAATAAAGATCGAAAAATTTCCCAAGTATAGATCCAAAAATTTCATAAGTAGAGATTCAAAAATTTCCCAAGTAGAGATTCAAAAATTTCCCAAGTAGAGATTCAAATATTTCCCAAGTAGAGAATCAAAAATTTCCCAAGTAGAGATTCAAAAATTTCCCAAGTAGCGATTCAAAAATTTCCCAAGTAGAGATTAAAAATTTCCCAAGTAGAGATTCAAAAATTTCCCAAGTAGAGAATCAAAAATTTCCCAAGTAGAGATTCAAAAATTTCCCAATTAGCGATTCAAAAATTTCCCAAGTAGAGATTCAAAAATTTCCCAAGTAGAGAATCAAAAATTTCCCAAGTAGAGATCCAAAAATTTTCCAAGTATAGATCCAAAAATTTCACAAGTATACATCCAAAAATTTCCCAAGTAACGATTCAAAAATTTCCCAAGTAGAGATTCAAAAATTTCCCAAGTAGAGAATCAAAAATTTCCCAAGTAGAGATTCAAAAATTTCCCAAGTAGCGATTCAAAAATTTCCCAAGTAGAGATTCAAAAATTTCCCAAGTAGAGATTAAAAATTTCCCAAGTAGAGATCCAAAAATTTCCCAAGTATAGATCCAAAAATTTCCCAAGCATAGATCCAAAAATTTCCCAAGTATAGATCCAAAAATTTCCCATGTATAGATCCAAAAATTTCCCAAGTATGGATCCAAAAATTTCCCAAGTATAGATTCAAAAATGTCCCAAGTATAGATCGAAAAATTTTCCAAGTATAGATCGAAAAATTTCCCAAGTATAGATCCAAAAATTTCCCAAGTAGAGATTCAAAAATTTCCCAAGTAGAGATTCAAAAATTTCCCAAGTAGAGAATCAAAAATTTCCCAAGTAGAGATCCAAAAATTTCCCAAGTATAGATCCAAAAATTTCCCAAGTATACATCCAAAAATTTCCCAATTATAGATCGAAAAATTTCCCAAGTATAGTACGAAAAATTTCCCAAGTATAGATCCAAAAATTTCCCAAGTATAGATCCAAAAATTTCCCAAGTATAGATCCAAAAATTTCCCAAGTATACATCCAAAAATTTCCCAAGTATAGATCCAAAAATTTCCCAAGTATAGATCCAAAAATTTCCCAAGTATAGATCCAAAAATTTCCCAAGTATGGATCCGAAAATTTCCCAAGTATAGATTCAAAAATGTCCCTAGTATAGATCCAAAAATTTCCCAAGTATAGATCCAAAAATATCCCAAGTATAGATCGAAGAATTTTCCAAGTATAGATCGAAAAATTTCCCAAGTATAGATCGAAAAATTTCCCAAGTATAGATCCAAACATTTCACAAGTATACACCCAAAAATTTCCCAAGTCGCGATTCAAAAATTTCCCAAGTAGAGATTCAAAAATTTCCCAAGTAGAGAATCAAAAATTTCCCAAGTAGAGATTCAAAAATTTCCCAATTAGCGATTCAAAAATTTCCCAAGTAGAGATTCAAAAATTTCCCAAGTAGAGATTCAAAAATTTCCCAAGTAGAGAATCAAAAATTTCCCAAGTAGAGATCCAAAAATTTTCCAAGTATAGATCCAAAAATTTCACAAGTATACATCCAAAAATTTCCCAAGTAACGATTCAAAAATTTCCCAAGTAGAGATTCAAAAATTTCCCAAGTAGAGAATCAAAAATTTCCCAAGTAGAGATTCAAAAATTTCCCAAGTAGCGATTCAAAAATTTCCCAAGTAGAGATTCAAAAATTTCCCAAGTAGATTCAAAAATTTCCCAAGTAGAGATTCAAAAATTTCCCAAGTAGAGATTAAAAATTTCCCAAGAAGAGATCCAAAAATTTCCCAAGTATAGATCCAAAAATTTCCCAAGCATAGATCCAAAAATTTCCCAAGTATAGATCGAAAAATTTCCCAAGAATAGATCCAAAAATTTCCCAAGTATAGATGAAAAAATTTCCCAAGTATAGATCCAAAAATTTCCCAAGTATAGATCCAAAAATTTCCCAAGTATGGATCCAAAAATTTCCCAAGTATAGATTCAAAAATGTCCCAAGTATAGATCCAAAAATTTCCCAAGTATAGATCCAAAAATTTCCCAAGTATAGATCCAAAAATTTCCCAAGTATGGATCCAAAAATTTCCCAAGTAGAGATTCAAAAATTTCCCAAGTAGAGATTCAAAAATTTCCCAAGTAGAGAATCAAAAATTTCCCAAGTATACATCCAAAAATTTCCCAATTATAGATCCAAAAATTTCCCAAGTATAGATCCAAAAATTTCCCAAGTATAGATCCAAAAATTTCCCAAGTATACATCCAAAAATTTCCCAAGTATAGATCCAAAAATTTCCCAAGTATAGATCCAAAAATTTACCAAGTATAGATCCAAAAATTTCCCAAGTATGGATCCGAAAATTTCCCAAGTATAGATTCAAAAATGTCCCTAGTATAGATCGAAAAATTTTCCAAGTATAGATCGAAAAATTTCCCAAGTATAGATCCAAAAATTTCCCAAGTAGAGATTCAAAAATTTCCCAAGTAGAGATTAAAAATTTCCCAAGTAGAGATCCAAAAATTTCCCAAGTATAGATCCAAAAATTTCCCAAGCATAGATCCAAAAATTTCCCAAGTATAGATCGAAAAATTTCCCAAGAATAGATCCAAAAATTTCCCAAGTGTAGATCCAAAAATTTCCCAAGTATATATCCAAAAATTTCCCAAGTATAGATCCAAAAATTTCCCAAGTATAGATCCAAAAATTTCCCAAGTATGGATCCAAAAATTTCCCAAGTATAGATTCAAAAATGTCCCAAGTATAGATCGAAAAATTTTCCAAGTATAGATAGAAAAATTTCCCAAGTATAGATCCAAAAACTTCCCAAGTAGAGATTCAAAAATTTCCCAAGTAGAGATTCAAAAATTTCCCAAGTTGAGAATCAAAAATTTCCCAAGTAGAGATCCAAAAATTTCCCAAGTATAGATCCAAAAATTTCCCAAGTATAGATCCAAAAATTTCCCAAGTAGATTCAAAAATTTCCCAAGTAGAGATTCAAAAATTTCCCAAGTAGAGATTAAAAATTTCCCAAGTAGAGATCCAAAAATTTCCCAAGTATAGATCCAAAAATTTCCCAAGCATAGATCCAAAAATTTCCCAAGTATAGATCGAAAAATTTCCCAAGAATAGATCCAAAAATTTCCCAAGTATAGATCCAAAAATTTCCCAAGTATATATCCAAAAATTTCCCAAGTATAGATCCAAAAATTTCCCAAGTATAGATCCAAAAATTTCCCAAGTATGGATCCAAAAATTTCCGAAGTATAGATTCAAAAATGTCCCAAGTATAGATCGAAAAATTTTCCAAGTATAGATCGAAAAATTTCCCAAGTATATATCCAAAAATTTCCCAAGTAGAGATTCAAAAATTTCCCAAGTAGAGATTCAAAAATTTCCCAAGTAGAGAATCAAAAATTTCCCAAGTAGAGATCCAAAAATTTCCCAAGTATAGATCCAAAAATTTCCCAAGTATACATCCAAAAATTTCCCAATTATAGATCGAAAAATTTCCCAAGTATAGTACGAAAAATTTCCCAAGTATAGATCCAAAAATTTCCCAAGTATAGATCCAAAAATTTCCCAAGTATAGATCCAAAAATTTCCCAAGTATACATCCAAAAATTTCCCAAGTATAGATCCAAAAATTTCCTAAGTATAGATCCAAAAATTTCCCAAGTATAGATCCAAAAATTTCCCAAGTATGGATCCGAAAATTTCCCAAGTATAGATTCAAAAATGTCCCTAGTATAGATCGAAAAATTTTCCAAGTATAGATCGAGAAATTTCCCAAGTATAGATCCAAAAATTTCCCAAGTAGAGATTCAAAAATTTCCCAAGTAGAGATTAAAAATTTCCCAAGTAGAGATCCAAAAATTTCCCAAGTATAGATCCAAAAATTTCCCAAGCATAGATCCAAAAATTTCCCAAGTATAGATCGAAAAATTTCCCAAGAATAGATCCAAACATTTCCCAAGTATAGATCCAAAAATTTCCCAAGTATATATCCAAAAATTTCCCAAGTATAGATCCAAAAATTTATCAAGTATAGATCCAAAAATTTCCCAAGTATGGATCCAAAAATTTCCCAAGTATAGATTCAAAAATGTCCCAAGTATAGATCGAAAAATTTTCCAAGTATAGATAGAAAAATTTCCCAAGTATAGATCCAAAAACTTCCCAAGTAGAGATTCAAAAATTTCCCAAGTAGAGATTCAAAAATTTCCCAAGTTGAGAATCAAAAATTTCCCAAGTAGAGATCCAAAAATTTCCCAAGTATAGATCCAAAAATTTCCCAAGTATAGATCCAAAAATTTCCCAAGTATACATCCAAAAATTTCCCAATTATAGATCGAAAAATTTCCCAAGTATAGCACGAAAAATTTCCCAAGTATAGATCCAAAAATTTCCCAAGTATAGATCCAAAAATTTCCCAAGTATACATCCAAAAATTTCCCAAGTATAGATCCAAAAATTTCCCAAGTATAGATCCAAAAATTTCCCAAGTATAGATCCAAAAATTTCCCAAGTATGGATCCGAAAATTTCCCAAGTATAGATTCAAAAATGTTCCTAGTATAGATCGAAAAATTTTCCAAGTATAGATCGAAAAATTTCCCAAGTATAGATCCAAAAATTTCCCAAGTAGAGATTCAAAAATTTCCCAAGTAGAGATTAAAAAATTTCCCAAGTAGAGAATCAAAAATTTCCCAAGTACAGATCCAAAAATTTCCCAAGTATAGATCCAAAAATTTCCCAAGTATACATCCAGAAATTTCCCAAGTAGAGATTCAAAAATTTCCCAAGTAGAGATTCAAAAATTTCCCAAGTAGAGAATCAAAAATTTCCCAAGTAGAGAATCAAAAATTTCCCAAGTATAGATCCAAAAATTTCCCAAGTATACATCCAAAAATTTCCCAAGTATAGATCCAAAAATTTCCCAAGTATAGATCCAAAAATTTCCCAAGTATAGATCCAAAAATTTCCCAAGTATGGATCCGAAAATTTCCCAAGTATAGATTCAAAAATGTCCCTAGTATAGATCGAAAAATTTTCCAAGTATAGATCGAAAAATTTCCCAAGTATAGATCCAAAAATTTCAAAAGTAGAGATTCAAAAATTTCCCAAGTAGAGATTAAAAATTTCCCAAGTAGAGATCCAAAAATTTCCCAAGTATAGATCCAAAAGTTTCCCAAGCATAGATCCAAAAATTTCCCAAGTATAGATCGAAAAATTTCCCAAGAATAGATCCAAAAATTTCCCAAGTATAGATCCAAAAATTTCCCAAGTATATATCCAAAAATTTCCCAACTATAGATCCAAAAATTTCCCAAGTATAGATCCAAAAATTTCCCAAGTATGGATCCAAAAATTTCCCAAGTTTAGATTCAAAAATGTCCCAAGTATAGATCGAAAAATTTTCCAAGTATAGATCCAAAAATTTCCTAAGTATAGATCCAAAAATTTCCCAAGTATAGATCCAAAAATTTCCCAAGTATGGATCCGAAAATTTCCCAAGTATAGATTCAAAAATGTCCCTAGTATAGATCGAAAATTTTTCCAAGTATAGATCGAAAAATTTCCCAAGTATAGATCCAAAAATTTCCCAAGTAGAGATTCAAAAATTTCCCAAGTAGAGATTAAAAATTTCCCAAGTAGAGATCCAAAAATTTCCCAAGTATAGATCCAAAAATTTCCCAAGCATAGATCCAAAAATTTCCCAAGTATAGATCGAAAAATTTCCCAAGAATAGATCCAAACATTTCCCAAGTATAGATCCAAAAATTTCCCAAGTATATATCCAAAAATTTCCCAAGTATAGATCCAAAAATTTCCCAAGTATAGATCCAAAAATTTCCCAAGTATGGATCCAAAAATTTCCCAAGTATAGATTCAAAAATGTCCCAAGTATAGATCGAAAAATTTTCCAAGTATAGATAGAAAAATTTCCCAAGTATAGATCCAAAAACTTCCCAAGTAGAGATTCAAAAATTTCCCAAGTAGAGATTCAAAAATTTCCCAAGTTGAGAATCAAAAATTTCCCAAGTAGAAATCCAAAAATTTCCCAAGTATAGATCCAAAAATTTCCCAAGTATAGATCCAAAAATTTCCCAAGTATACATCCAAAAATTTCCCAATTATAGATCGAAAAATTTCCCAAGTATAGCACGAAAAATTTCCCAAGTATAGATCCAAAAATTTCCCAAGTATAGATCCAAAAATTTCCCAAGTATACATCCAAAAATTTCCCAAGTATAGATCCAAAAATTTCCCAAGTATAGATCCAAAAATTTCCCAAGTATAGATCCAAAAATTTCCCAAGTATGGATCCGAAAATTTCCCAAGTATAGATTCAAAAATGTTCCTAGTATAGATCGAAAAATTTTCCAAGTATAGATCGAAAAATTTCCCAAGAATAGATCCAAAAATTTCCCAAGTAGAGATTCAAAAATTTCCCAAGTAGAGATTAAAAAATTTCCCAAGTAGAGAATCAAAAATTTCCCAAGTACAGATCCAAAAATTTCCCAAGTATAGATCCAAAAATTTCCCAAGTATACATCCAGAAATTTCCCAAGTAGAGATTCAAAAATTTCCCAAGTAGAGATTCAAAAATTTCCCAAGTAGAGAATCAAAAATTTCCCAAGTAGAGAATCAAAAATTTCCCAAGTATAGATCCAAAAATTTCCCAAGTATACATCCAAAAATTTCCCAAGTATAGATCCAAAAATTTCCCAAGTATAGATCCAAAAATTTCCCAAGTATAGATCCAAAAATTTCCCAAGTATGGATCCGAAAATTTCCCAAGTATAGATTCAAAAATGTCCCTAGTATAGATCGAAAAATTTTCCAAGTATAGATCGAAAAATTTCCCAAGTATAGATCCAAAAATTTCAAAAGTAGAGATTCAAAAATTTCCCAAGTAGAGATTAAAAATTTCCCAAGTAGAGATCCAAAAATTTCCCAAGTATAGATCCAAAAATTTCCCAAGCATAGATCCAAAAATTTCCCAAGTATAGATCGAAAAATTTCCCAAGAATAGATCCAAAAATTTCCCAAGTATAGATCCAAAAATTTCCCAAGTATATATCCAAAAATTTCCCAACTATAGATCCAAAAATTTCCCAAGTATAGATCCAAAAATTTCCCAAGTATGGATCCAAAAATTTCCCAAGTTTAGATTCAAAAATGTCCCAAGTATAGATCGAAAAATTTTCCAAGTATAGATAGAAAAATTTCCCAAGTATAGATCCAAAAACTTCCCAAGTAGAGATTCAAAAATTTCCCAAGTAGAGATTCAAAAATTTCCCAAGTTGAGAATCAAAAATTTCCCAAGTAGAGATCCAAAAATTTCCCAAGTATAGATCCAAAAATTTCCCAAGTATACATCCAAAAATTTCCCAATTATAGATCGAAAAATTTCCCAAGTATAGTACGAAAAATTTCCCAAGTATAGATCCAAAAATTTCCCAAGTATAGATCCAAAAAATTCCCAAGTATAGATCCAAAAATTTCCCAAGTATACATCCAAAAATTTCCCAAGTATAGATCCAAAAATTTCCTAAGTATAGATCCAAAAATTTCCCAAGTATAGATCCAAAAATTTCCCAAGTATGGATCCGAAAATTTCCCAAGTATAGATTCAAAAATGTCCCTAGTATAGATCGAAAAATTTTCCAAGTATAGATCGAAAAATTTCCCAAGTATAGATCCAAAAATTTCCCAAGTAGAGATTCAAAAATTTCCCAAGTAGAGATTAAAAATTTCCCAAGTAGAGATCCAAAAATTTCCCAAGCATAGATCCAAAAATTTCCCAAGCATAGATCCAAAAATTTCCCAAGTATAGATCGAAAAATTTCCCAAGAATAGATCCAAAAATTTCCCAAGTATAGATCCAAAAATTTCCCAAGTATATATCCAAAAATTTCCCAAGTATAGATCCAAAAATTTCCCAAGTATAGATCCAAAAATTTCCCAAGTATGGATCCAAAAATTTCCCAAGTATAGATTCAAAAATGTCCCAAGTATAGATCGAAAAATTTTCCAAGTATAGATAGAAAAATTTCCCAAGTATAGATCCAAAAACTTCCCAAGTAGAGATTCAAAAATTTCCCAAGTAGAGATTCAAAAATTTCCCAAGTTGAGAATCAAAAATTTCCCAAGTAGAGATCCAAAAATTTCCCAAGTATAGATCCAAAAATTTCCCAAGTATAGATCCAAAAATTTCCCAAGTATACATCCAAAAATTTCCCAATTATAGATCGAAAAATTTCCCAAGTATAGCACGAAAAATTTCCCAAGTATAGATCCAAAAATTTCCCAAGTATAGATCCAAAAATTTCCCAAGTATACATCCAAAAATTTCCCAAATATAGATCCAAAAATTTCCCAAGTATAGATCCAAAAATTTCCCAAGTATAGATCCAAAAATTTCCCAAGTATGGATCCGAAAATTTCCCAAGTATAGATTCAAAAATGTTCCTAGTATAGATCGAAAAATTTTCCAAGTATAGATCGAAAAATTTCCCAAGTATAGATCCAAAAATTTCCCAAGTAGAGATTCAAAAATTTCCCAAGTAGAGATTCAAAAATTTCCCAAGTAGAGAATCAAAAATTTCCCAAGTACAGATCCAAAAATTTCCCAAGTATAGATCCAAAAATTTCCCAAGTATACATCCAGAAATTTCCCAAGTAGAGATTCAAAAATTTCCCAAGTAGAGATTCAAAAATTTCCCAAGTAGAGAATCAAAAATTTCCCAAGTAGAGAATCAAAAATTTCCCAAGTATAGATCCAAAAATTTCCCAAGTATACATCCAAAAATTTCCCAAGTATAGATCCAAAAATTTCCCAAGTATAGATCCAAAAATTTCCCAAGTATAGATCCAAAAATTTCCCAAGTATGGATCCAAAAATTTCCCAAGTTTAGATTCAAAAATGTCCCAAGTATAGATCGAAAAATTTTCCAAGTATAGATAGAAAAATTTCCCAAGTATAGATCCAAAAACTTCCCAAGTAGAGATTCAAAAATTTCCCAAGTAGAGATTCAAAAATTTCCCAAGTTGAGAATCAAAAATTTCCCAAGTAGAGATCCAAAAATTTCCCAAGTATAGATCCAAAAATTTCCCAAGTATACATCCAAAAATTTCCCAATTATAGATCGAAAAATTTCCCAAGTATAGTACGAAAAATTTCCCAAGTATAGATCCAAAAATTTCCCAAGTATAGATCCAAAAAATTCCCAAGTATAGATCCAAAAATTTCCCAAGTATACATCCAAAAATTTCCCAAGTATAGATCCAAAAATTTCCTAAGTATAGATCCAAAAATTTCCCAAGTATAGATCCAAAAATTTCCCAAGTATGGATCCGAAAATTTCCCAAGTATAGATTCAAAAATGTCCCTAGTATAGATCGAAAAATTTTCCAAGTATAGATCGAAAAATTTCCCAAGTATAGATCCAAAAATTTCCCAAGTAGAGATTCAAAAATTTCCCAAGTAGAGATTAAAAATTTCCCAAGTAGAGATCCAAAAATTTCCCAAGCATAGATCCAAAAATTTCCCAAGCATAGATCCAAAAATTTCCCAAGTATAGATCGAAAAATTTCCCAAGAATAGATCCAAAAATTTCCCAGTATAGATCCAAAAATTTCCCAAGTATATATCCAAAAATTTCCCAAGTATAGATCCAAAAATTTCCCAAGTATAGATCCAAAAATTTCCCAAGTATGGATCCAAAAATTTCCCAAGTATAGATTCAAAAATGTCCCAAGTATAGATCGAAAAATTTTCCAAGTATAGATAGAAAAATTTCCCAAGTATAGATCCAAAAACTTCCCAAGTAGAGATTCAAAAATTTCCCAAGTAGAGATTCAAAAATTTCCCAAGTTGAGAATCAAAAATTTCCCAAGTAGAGATCCAAAAATTTCCCAAGTATAGATCCAAAAATTTCCCAAGTATAGATCCAAAAATTTCCCAAGTATACATCCAAAAATTTCCCAATTATAGATCGAAAAATTTCCCAAGTATAGCACGAAAAATTTCCCAAGTATAGATCCAAAAATTTCCCAAGTATAGATCCAAAAATTTCCCAAGTATACATCCAAAAATTTCCCAAATATAGATCCAAAAATTTCCCAAGTATAGATCCAAAAATTTCCCAAGTATAGATCCAAAAATTTCCCAAGTATGGATCCGAAAATTTCCCAAGTATAGATTCAAAAATGTTCCTAGTATAGATCGAAAAATTTTCCAAGTATAGATCGAAAAATTTCCCAAGTATAGATCCAAAAATTTCCCAAGTAGAGATTCAAAAATTTCCCAAGTAGAGATTCAAAAATTTCCCAAGTAGAGAATCAAAAATTTCCCAAGTACAGATCCAAAAATTTCCCAAGTATAGATCCAAAAATTTCCCAAGTATACATCCAGAAATTTCCCAAGTAGAGATTCAAAAATTTCCCAAGTAGAGATTCAAAAATTTCCCAAGTAGAGAATCAAAAATTTCCCAAGTAGAGAATCAAAAATTTCCCAAGTATAGATCCAAAAATTTCCCAAGTATACATCCAAAAATTTCCCAAGTATAGATCCAAAAATTTCCCAAGTATAGATCCAAAAATTTCCCAAGTATAGATCCAAAAATTTCCCAAGTATGGATCCGAAAATTTCCCAAGTATAGATTCAAAAATGTCCCTAGTATAGATCGAAAAATTTTCCAAGTATAGATCGAAAAATTTCCCAAGTATAGATCCAAAAATTTCAAAAGTAGAGATTCAAAAATTTCCCAAGTAGAGATTAAAAATTTCCCAAGTAGAGATCCAAAAATTTCCCAAGTATAGATCCAAAAATTTCCCAAGCATAGATCCAAAAATTTCCCAAGTATAGATCCAAAAATTTCCCAAGAATAGATCCAAAAATTTCCCAAGTATAGATCCAAAAATTTCCCAAGTATACATCCAAAAATTTCCCAATTATAGATCGAAAAATTTCCCAAGTATAGTACGAAAAATTTCCCAAGTATAGATCCAAAAATTTCCCAAGTATAGATCCAAAAAATTCCCAAGTATAGATCCAAAAATTTCCCAAGTATACATCCAAAAATTTCCCAAGTATAGATCCAAAAATTTCCTAAGTATAGATCCAAAAATTTCCCAAGTATAGATCCAAAAATTTCCCAAGTATGGATCCGAAAATTTCCCAAGTATAGATTCAAAAATGTCCCTAGTATAGATCGAAAAATTTTCCAAGTATAGATCGAAAAATTTCCCAAGTATAGATCCAAAAATTTCCCAAGTAGAGATTCAAAAATTTCCCAAGTAGAGATTAAAAATTTCCCAAGTAGAGATCCAAAAATTTCCCAAGCATAGATCCAAAAATTTCCCAAGCATAGATCCAAAAATTTCCCAAGTATAGATCGAAAAATTTCCCAAGAATAGATCCAAAAATTTCCCAAGTATAGATCCAAAAATTTCCCAAGTATATATCCAAAAATTTCCCAAGTATAGATCCAAAAATTTCCCAAGTATAGATCCAAAAATTTCCCAAGTATGGATCCAAAAATTTCCCAAGTATAGATTCAAAAATGTCCCAAGTATAGATCGAAAAATTTTCCAAGTATAGATAGAAAAATTTCCCAAGTATAGATCCAAAAACTTCCCAAGTAGAGATTCAAAAATTTCCCAAGTAGAGATTCAAAAATTTCCCAAGTTGAGAATCAAAAATTTCCCAAGTAGAGATCCAAAAATTTCCCAAGTATAGATCCAAAAATTTCCCAAGTATAGATCCAAAAATTTCCCAAGTATACATCCAAAAATTTCCCAATTATAGATCGAAAAATTTCCCAAGTATAGCACGAAAAATTTCCCAAGTATAGATCCAAAAATTTCCCAAGTATAGATCCAAAAATTTCCCAAGTATACATCCAAAAATTTCCCAAATATAGATCCAAAAATTTCCCAAGTATAGATCCAAAAATTTCCCAAGTATAGATCCAAAAATTTCCCAAGTATGGATCCGAAAATTTCCCAAGTATAGATTCAAAAATGTTCCTAGTATAGATCGAAAAATTTTCCAAGTATAGATCGAAAAATTTCCCAAGTATAGATCCAAAAATTTCCCAAGTAGAGATTCAAAAATTTCCCAAGTAGAGATTCAAAAATTTCCCAAGTAGAGAATCAAAAATTTCCCAAGTACAGATCCAAAAATTTCCCAAGTATAGATCCAAAAATTTCCCAAGTATACATCCAGAAATTTCCCAAGTAGAGATTCAAAAATTTCCCAAGTAGAGATTCAAAAATTTCCCAAGTAGAGAATCAAAAATTTCCCAAGTAGAGAATCAAAAATTTCCCAAGTATAGATCCAAAAATTTCCCAAGTATACATCCAAAAATTTCCCAAGTATAGATCCAAAAATTTCCCAAGTATAGATCCAAAAATTTCCCAAGTATAGATCCAAAAATTTCCCAAGTATGGATCCGAAAATTTCCCAAGTATAGATTCAAAAATGTCCCAAGTATAGATCGAAAAATTTTCCAAGTATAGATCGAAAAATTTCCCAAGTATAGATCCAAAAATTTCAAAAGTAGAGATTCAAAAATTTCCCAAGTAGAGATTAAAAATTTCCCAAGTAGAGATCCAAAAATTTCCCAAGTATAGATCCAAAAATTTCCCAAGCATAGATCCAAAAATTTCCCAAGTATAGATCCAAAAATTTCCCAAGAATAGATCCAAAAATTTCCCAAGTATAGATCCAAAAATTTCCCAAGTATAGATCCAAAAATTTCCCAAGTATGGATCCAAAAATTTCCCAAGTATAGATTCAAAAATGTCCCAAGTATAGATCGAAAAATTTTCCAAGTATAGATAGAAAAATTTCCCAAGTATAGATCCAAAAACTTCCCAAGTAGAGATTCAAAAATTTCCCAAGTAGAGATTCAAAAATTTCCCAAGTTGAGAATCAAAAATTTCCCAAGTAGAGATCCAAAAATTTCCCAAGTATAGATCCAAAAATTTCCCAAGTATAGATCCAAAAATTTCCCAAGTATACATCCAAAAATTTCCCAATTATAGATCGAAAAATTTCCCAAGTATAGCACGAAAAATTTCCCAAGTATAGATCCAAAAATTTCCCAAGTATAGATCCAAAAATTTCCCAAGTATACATCCAAAAATTTCCCAAATATAGATCCAAAAATTTCCCAAGTATAGATCCAAAAATTTCCCAAGTATAGATCCAAAAATTTCCCAAGTATGGATCCGAAAATTTCCCAAGTATAGATTCAAAAATGTTCCTAGTATAGATCGAAAAATTTTCCAAGTATAGATCGAAAAATTTCCCAAGTATAGATCCAAAAATTTCCCAAGTAGAGATTCAAAAATTTCCCAAGTAGAGATTCAAAAATTTCCCAAGTAGAGAATCAAAAATTTCCCAAGTACAGATCCAAAAATTTCCCAAGTATAGATCCAAAAATTTCCCAAGTATACATCCAGAAATTTCCCAAGTAGAGATTCAAAAATTTCCCAAGTAGAGATTCAAAAATTTCCCAAGTAGAGAATCAAAAATTTCCCAAGTAGAGAATCAAAAATTTCCCAAGTATAGATCCAAAAATTTCCCAAGTATACATCCAAAAATTTCCCAAGTATAGATCCAAAAATTTCCCAAGTATAGATCCAAAAATTTCCCAAGTATAGATCCAAAAATTTCCCAAGTATGGATCCGAAAATATCCCAAGTATAGATTCAAAAATGTCCCTAGTATAGATCGAAAAATTTTCCAAGTATAGATCGAAAAATTTCCCAAGTATAGATCCAAAAATTTCAAAAGTAGAGATTCAAAAATTTCCCAAGTAGAGATTAAAAATTTCCCAAGTAGAGATCCAAAAATTTCCCAAGTATAGATCCAAAAATTTCCCAAGCATAGATCCAAAAATTTCCCAAGTATAGATCCAAAAATTTCCCAAGAATAGATCCAAAAATTTCCCAAGTATAGATCCAAAAATTTCCCAAGTATATATCCAAAAATTTCCCAAGTATAGATCCAAAAATTTCCCAAGTATAGATCCAAAAATTCCCAAGTATGGATCCAAAAATTTCCCAAGTATAGATTCAAAAATGTCCCAAGTATAGATCGAAAAATTTTCCAAGTATAGATAGAAAAATTTCCCAAGTATAGATCCAAAAACTTCCCAAGTAGAGATTCAAAAATTTCCCAAGTAGAGATTCAAAAATTTCCCAAGTTGAGAATCAAAAATTTCCCAAGTAGAGATCCAAAAATTTCCCAAGTATAGATCCAAAAATTTCCCAAGTATAGATCCAAAAATTTCCCAAGTATACATCCAAAAATTTCCCAATTATAGATCGAAAAATTTCCCAAGTATAGCACGAAAAATTTCCCAAGTATAGATCCAAAAATTTCCCAAGTATAGATCCAAAAATTTCCCAAGTATACATCCAAAAATTTCCCAAGTATAGATCCAAAAATTTCCCAAGTATAGATCCAAAAATTTCCCAAGTATAGATCCAAAAATATCCCAAGTATGGATCCGAAAATTTCCCAAGTATAGATTCAAAAATGTTCCTAGTATAGATCGAAAAATTTTCCAAGTATAGATCGAAAAATTTCCCAAGTATAGATCCAAAAATTTCCCAAGTAGAGATTCAAAAATTTCCCAAGTAGAGATTCAAAAATTTCCCAAGTAGAGAATCAAAAATTTCCCAAGTACAGATCCAAAAATTTCCCAAGTATAGATCCAAAAATTTCCCAAGTATACATCCAGAAATTTCCCAAGTAGAGATTCAAAAATTTCCCAAGTAGAGATTCAAAAATTTCCCAAGTAGAGAATCAAAAATTTCCCAAGTAGAGAATCAAAAATTTCCCAAGTATAGATCCAAAAATTTCCCAAGTATACATCCAAAAATTTCCCAAGTATAGATCCAAAAATTTCCCAAGTATACATCCAAAAATTTCCCAATTATAGATCGAAAAATTTCCCAAGTATAGTACGAAAAATTTCCCAAGTATAGATCCAAAAATTTCCCAAGTAGAGATTCAAAAATTTCCCAAGTAGAGATTCAAAAATTTCCCAAGTAGAGAATCAAAATTTTCCCAAGTACAGATCCAAAAATTTCCCAAGTATAGATCCAAAAATTTCCCAAGTATACATCCAGAAATTTCCCAAGTAGAGATTCAAAAATTTCCCAAGTAGAGATTCAAAAATTTCCCAAGTAGAGAATCAAAAATTTCCCAAGTAGAGATTCAAAAATTTCCCAAGTAGCGATTCAAAAATTTCCCAAGTAGAGATTCAAAAATTTCCCAAGTAGAGATTAAAAATTTCCCAAGTAGAGATCCAAAAATTTCCCAAGTATAGATCCAAAAATTTCCCAAGTATAGATCCAAATATTTCCCAAGTATAGATCGAAAAATTTCCCAAGCATAGATCCAAAAATTTCCCAAGTATAGATTGAAAAATTTCCCAAGAATAGATCCAAAAATTTCCCAAGTATATATCCAAAAATTTCCCAAGTATAGATCCAAAAATTTCCCAAGTATAGATCCAAAAATTTCCCAAGTATGGATCCAAAAATTTCCCAAGTATAGATTCAAAAATGTCCCAAGTATAGATCGAAAAATTTTCCAAGTATAGATCGAAAAATTTCCCAAGTATAGATCCAAAAATTTCCCAAGTAGAGATTCAAAAATTTCCCAAGTAGAGATTCAAAAATTTCCCAAGTAGAGAATCAAAAATTTCCCAAGTAGAGATCCAAAAATTTCCCAAGTATAGATCCAAAAATTTCCCAAGTATAGATCCAAAAATGTCCCTAGTATAGATCCAAAAATTTCCCAAGTAGAGATCCAAAAATTTCCCAAGTATAGATCCAAAAATTTCCCAAGTATAGATCCAAAAATTTCCCAAGTATACATCCAAAAATTTCCCAATTATAGATCGAAAAATTTCCCAAGTATAGTACGAAAAATTTCCCAAGTATAGATCCAAAATTTTCCCAAGTATAGATCCAAAAATTTCCCAAGTATAGATCCAAAAATTTCCCAAGTATACATCCAAAAATTTGCCAAGTATAGATCCAAAAATTTCCCAACTATAGATCCAAAAATTTCCCAAGTATAGATCCAAAAATTTCCCAAGTATGGATCCGAAAATTTCCCAAGTATAGATTCAAAAATGTCCCTAGTATAGATCGAAAAATTTCCCAAGTATAGATCCAAAAATTTCCCAAGTAGAGATTCAAAAATTTCCCAAGTAGAGATTCAAAAATTTCCCAAGTAGAGAATCAAAAATTTCCCAAGTACAGATCCAAAAATTTCCCAAGTATAGATCCAAAAATTTCCCAAGTATACATCCAGAAATTTCCCAAGTAGAGATTCAAAAATTTCCCAAGTAGAGATTCAAAAATTTCCCAAGTAGAGAATCAAAAATTTCCCAAGTAGAGATTCAAAAATTTCCCAAGTAGCGATTCAAAAATTTCCCAAGTAGAGATTCAAAAATTTCCCAAGTAGAGATTCAAAAATTTCCCAAGTAGAGATTTAAAAATTTCCCAAGTAGAGATTAAAAATTTCCCAAGTAGAGATCCAAAAATTTCCCAAGTATAGATCCAAAAATTTCCCAAGTATAGATCCAAATATTTCCCAAGTATAGATCGAGAAATTTCCCAAGTATAGATCAAAAAATTTCCCAAGTATAGATCGAAAAATTTCCCAAGTATATATCCAAAAATTTCCCAAGTATAGATCCAAAAATTTCCCAAGTATAGATCCAAAAATTTCCCAAGTATGGATACAAAAATTTCCCAAGTATAGATTCAAAAATGTCCCAAGTATAGATCGAAAAATTTTCCAAGTATAGATCGAAAAATTTCCCAAGTATAGATCCAAAAATTTCCCAAGTAGAGATTCAAAAATTTCCCAAGTAGAGATTCAAAAATTTCCCAAGTAGAGAATCAAAAATTTCCCAAGTAGAGATCCAAAAATTTCCCAAGTATAGATCCAAAAATTTCCCAAGTATAGATCCAAAAATTTCCCAAGTATACATCCAGAAATTTCCCAAGTAGAGATTCAAAAATTTCCCAAGTAGAGATTCAAAAATTTCCCAAGTAGAGAATCAAAAATTTCCCAAGTAGAGAATCAAAAATTTCCCAAGTATAGATCCAAATATTTCCCAAGTATAGATCGAGAAATTTCCCAAGTATAGATCCAAAAATTTCCCAAGTATTGATCGAAAAATTTCCCAAGTATATATCCAAAAATTTCCCAAGTATAGATCCAAAAATTTCCCAAGTATAGATCCAAAAATTTCCCAAGTATGGATCCAAAAATTTCCCAAGTATAGATTCAAAAATGTCCCAAGTATAGATCGAAAAATTTTCCAAGTATAGATCGAAAAATTTCCCAAGTATAGATCCAAAAATTTCCCAAGTAGAGATTCAAAAATTTCCCAAGTAGAGATTCAAAAATTTCCCAAGTAGAGAATCAAAAATTTCCCAAGTAGAGATCCAAAAATTTCCCAAGTATAGATCCAAAAATTTCCCAAGTATAGATCCAAAAATTTCCCAACTATAGATCCAAAAATTTCCCAAGTATAGATCCAAAAATTTCCCAAGTATGGATCCGAAAATTTCCCAAGTATAGATTCAAAAATGTCCCTAGTATAGATCGAAAAATTTTCCAAGTATAGATCGAAAAATTTCCCAAGTATAGATCCAAAAATTTCCCAAGTAGAGATTCAAAAATTTCCCAAGTAGAGATTCAAAAATTTCCCAAGTAGAGAATCAAAAATTTCCCAAGTACAGATCCAAAAATTTCCCAAGTATAGATCCAAAAATTTCCCAAGTATACATCCAGAAATTTCCCAAGTAGAGATTCAAAAATTTCCCAAGTAGAGATTCAAAAATTTCCCAAGTAGAGAATCAAAAATTTCCCAAGTAGAGATTCAAAAATTTCCCAAGTAGCGATTCAAAAATTTCCCAAGTAGAGATTCAAAAATTTCCCAAGTAGAGATTCAAAAATTTCCCAAGTAGAGATTCAAAAATTTCCCAAGTAGAGATTAAAAATTTCCCAAGTAGAGATCCAAAAATTTCCCAAGTATAGATCCAAAAATTTCCCAAGTATAGATCCAAATATTTCCCAAGTATAGATCGAGAAATTTCCCAAGTATAGATCCAAAAATTTCCCAAGTATAGATCGAAAAATTTCCCAAGTATATATCCAAAAATTTCCCAAGTATAGATCCAAAAATTTCCCAAGTATAGATCCAAAAATTTCCCAAGTATGGATCCAAAAATTTCCCAAGTATAGATTCAAAAATGTCCCAAGTATAGATCGAAAAATTTTCCAAGTATAGATCGAAAAATTTCCCAAGTATAGATCCAAAAATTTCCCAAGTAGAGATTCAAAAATTTCCCAAGTAGAGATTCAAAAATTTCCCAAGTAGAGAATCAAAAATTTCCCAAGTAGAGATCCAAAAATTTCCCAAGTATAGATCCAAAAATTTCCCAAGTATAGATCCAAAAATTTCCCAACTATAGATCCAAAAATTTCCCAAGTATAGATCCAAAAATTTCCCAAGTATGGATCCGAAAATTTCCCAAGTATAGATTCAAAAATGTCCCTAGTATAGATCGAAAAATTTTCCAAGTATAGATCGAAAAATTTCCCAAGTATAGATCCAAAAATTTCCCAAGTAGAGATTCAAAAATTTCCCAAGTAGAGATTCAAAAATTTCCCAAGTAGAGAATCAAACATTTCCCAAGTACAGATCCAAAAATTTCCCAAGTATAGATCCAAAAATTTCCCAAGTATACATCCAGAAATTTCCCAAGTAGAGATTCAAAAATTTCCCAAGTAGAGATTCAAAAATTTCCCAAGTAGAGAATCAAAAATTTCCCAAGTAGAGATTCAAAAATTTCCCAAGTAGCGATTCAAAAATTTCCCAAGTAGAGATTCAAAAATTTCCCAAGTAGAGATTCAAAAATTTCCCAAGTAGAGATTCAAAAATTTCCCAAGTAGAGATTAAAAATTTCCCAAGTAGAGATCCAAAAATTTCCCAAGTATAGATCCAAAAATTTCCCAAGTATAGATCCAAATATTTCCCAAGTATAGATCGAGAAATTTCCCAAGTATAGATCCAAAAATTTCCCAAGTATAGATCGAAAAATTTCCCAAGTATATATCCAAAAATTTCCCAAGTATAGATCCAAAAATTTCCCAAGTATAGATCCAAAAATTTCCCAAGTATGGATCCAAAAATTTCCCAAGTATAGATTCAAAAATGTCCCAAGTATAGATCGAAAAATTTTCCAAGTATAGATCGAAAAATTTCCCAAGTATAGATCCAAAAATTTCCCAAGTAGAGATTCAAAAATTTCCCAAGTAGAGATTCAAAAATTTCCCAAGTAGAGAATCAAAAATTTCCCAAGTAGAGATCCAAAAATTTCCCAAGTATAGATCCAAAAATTTCCCAAGTATAGATCCAAAAATTTCCCAAGTATACATCCAGAAATTTCCCAAGTAGAGATTCAAAAATTTCCCAAGTAGAGATTCAAAAATTTCCCAAGTAGAGAATCAAAAATTTCTAAAGTAGCGATTCAAAAATTTCCCAAGTAGAGATTCAAAAATTTCCCAAGTAGAGATTCAAAAATTTCCCAAGTAGAGATTCAAAAATTTCCCAAGTAGAGAATCAAAAATTTCCCAAGTAGAGAATCAAAAATTTCCCAAGTATAGATCCAAAAATTTCCCAAGTATACATCCAAAAATTTCCCAAGTATAGATCCAAAAATTTCCCAAGTATAGATCCAAAAATTTCCCAAGTATAGATCCAAAAATTTCCCAAGTATGGATCCGAAAATTTCCCAATTATAGATCGAAAAATTTCCCAAGTATAGTACGAAAAATTTCCCAAGTATAGATCCAAAAATTTCCCAAGTATAGATCCAAAAATTTCCCAAGTAGAGATTCAAAAATTTCCCAAGTAGAGATTCAAAAATTTCCCAAGTAGAGAATCAAAAATTTCCCAAGTACAGATCCAAAAATTTCCCAAGTATAGATCCAAAAATTTCCCAAGTATACATCCAGAAATTTCCCAAGTAGAGATTCAAAAATTTCCCAAGTAGAGATTCAAAAATTTCCCAAGTAGAGATTCAAAAATTTCCCAAGTAGAGATTAAAAATTTCCCAAGTAGAGATCCAAAAATTTCCCAAGTATAGATCCAAAAATTTCCCAAGTATAGATCCAAATATTTCCCAAGTATAGATCGAGAAATTTCCCAAGTATAGATCCAAAAATTTCCCAAGTATATATCCAAAAATTTCCCAAGTATAGATCCAAAAATTTTCCAAGTATAGATCGAAAAATTTCCCAAGTATAGATCCAAAAATTTCCCAAGTAGAGATTCAAAAATTTCCCAAGTAGAGATTCAAAAATTTCCCAAGTAGAGAATCAAAAATTTCCCAAGTAGAGATCCAAAAATTTCCCAAGTATAGATCCAAAAATTTCCCAAGTATAGATCCAAAAATTTCCCAAGTATACATCCAGAAATTTCCCAAGTAGAGATTCAAAAATTTCCCAAGTAGAGATTCAAAAATTTCCCAAGTAGAGAATCAAAAATTTCTAAAGTAGCGATTCAAAAATTTCCCAAGTAGAGATTCAAAAATTTCCCAAGTAGAGATTCAAAAATTTCCCAAGTAGAGATTCAAAAATTTCCCAAGTAGAGAATCAAAAATTTCCCAAGTAGAGATTCAAAAATTTCTAAAGTAGCGATTCAAAAATTTCCCAAGTAGAGATTCAAAAATTTCCCAAGTAGAGATTCAAAAATTTCCCAAGTAGAGATTCAAAAATTTCCCAAGTAGAGAATCAAAAATTTCCCAAGTAGAGAATCAAAAATTTCCCAAGTATAGATCCAAAAATTTCCCAAGTATACATCCAAAAATTTCCCAAGTATAGATCCAAAAATTTCCCAAGTATAGGTCCAAAAATTTCCCAAGAATAGATCCAAAAATTTCCCAAGTATGGATCCGAAAATTTCCCAAGTAGAGATTCAAAAATTTCCCAAGTAGAGATTCAAAAATTTCCCAAGTAGAGATTCAAAAATTTCCCAAGTAGAGATTAAAAATTTCCCAAGTAGAGATCCAAAAATTTCCCAAGTATAGATCCAAAAATTTCCCAAGTATAGATCCAAATATTTCCCAAGTATAGATCGAGAAATTTCCCAAGTATAGATCCAAAAATTTCCCAAGTATATATCCAAAAATTTCCCAAGTATAGATCCAAAAATTTTCCAAGTATAGATCGAAAAATTTCCCAAGTATAGATCCAAAAATTTCCCAAGTAGAGATTCAAAAATTTCCCAAGTAGAGATTCAAAAATTTCCCAAGTAGAGAATCAAAAATTTCCCAAGTAGAGATCCAAAAATTTCCCAAGTATAGATCCAAAAATTTCCCAAGTATAGATCCAAAAATTTCCCAAGTATACATCCAGAAATTTCCCAAGTAGAGATTCAAAAATTTCCCAAGTAGAGATTCAAAAATTTCCCAAGTAGAGAATCAAAAATTTCTAAAGTAGCGATTCAAAAATTTCCCAAGTAGAGATTCAAAAATTTCCCAAGTAGAGATTCAAAAATTTCCCAAGTAGAGATTCAAAAATTTCCCAAGTAGAGAATCAAAAATTTCCCAAGTAGAGAATCAAAAATTTCCCAAGTATAGATCCAAAAATTTCCCAAGTATACATCCAAAAATTTCCCAAGTATAGATCCAAAAATTTCCCAAGTATAGATCCAAAAATTTCCCAAGTATAGATCCAAAAATTTCCCAAGTATGGATCCGAAAATTTCCCAATTATAGATCGAAAAATTTCCCAGGTATAGTACGAAAAATTTCCCAAGTATAGATCCAAAAATTTCCCAAGTATAGATCCAAAAATTTCCCAAGTATAGATCCAAAAATTTCCCAAGTATACATCCAAAAATTTCCCAAGTATACATCCAAAAATTTCCCAAGTATAGATCCAAAAATTTCCCAAGTATAGATCCAAAAATTTCCCAAGTATAGATCCAAAAATTTCCCAAATATGGATCCGAAAATTTCCCAAGTATAGATTCAAAAATGTCCCTAGTATAGATCGAAAAATTTTCCAAGTATAGATCGAAAAATTTCCCAAGTATAGATCCAAAAATTTCCCAAGTAGAGATTCAAAAATTTCCCAAGTAGAGATTCAAAAATTTCCCAAGTAGAGAATCAAAAATTTCCCAAGTACAGATCCAAAAATTTCCCAAGTATAGATCCAAAAATTTCCCAAGTATACATCCAGAAATTTCCCAAGTAGAGATTCAAAAATTTCCCAAGTAGAGATTCAAAAATTTCCCAAGTAGAGAATCAAAAATTTCCCAAGTAGAGATTCAAAAATTTCCCAAGTAGCGATTCAAAAATTTCCCAAGTAGAGATTCAAAAATTTCCCAAGTAGAGATTCAAAAATTTCCCAAGTAGAGATTTAAAAATTTCCCAAGTAGAGATTAAAAATTTCCCAAGTAGAGATCCAAAAATTTCCCAAGTATAGATCCAAAAATTTCCCAAGTATAGATCCAAATATTTCCCAAGTATAGATCGAGAAATTTCCCAAGTATAGATCAAAAAATTTCCCAAGTATAGATCGAAAAATTTCCCAAGTATATATCCAAAAATTTCCCAAGTATAGATCCAAAAATTTCCCAAGTATAGATCCAAAAATTTCCCAAGTATGGATCCAAAAATTTCCCAAGTATAGATTCAAAAATGTCCCAAGTATAGATCGAAAAATTTCCCAAGTATAGATCCAAAAATTTCCCAAGTAGAGATTCAAAAATTTCCCAAGTAGAGATTCAAAAATTTCCCAAGTAGAGAATCAAAAATTTCCCAAGTAGAGATCCAAAAATTTCCCAAGTATAGATCCAAAAATTTCCCAAGTATAGATCCAAAAATTTCCCAAGTATACATCCAGAAATTTCCCAAGTAGAGATTCAAAAATGTCCCTAGTATAGATCGAAAAATTTTCCAAGTATAGATCGAAAAATTTCCCAAGTATAGATCCAAAAATTTCCCAAGTAGAGATTCAAAAATTTCCCAAGTAGAGATTCAAAAATTTCCCAAGTAGAGAATCAAAAATTTCCCAAGTACAGATCCAAAAATTTCCCAAGTATAGATCCAAAAATTTCCCAAGTATACATCCAGAAATTTCCCAAGTAGAGATTCAAAAATTTCCCAAGTAGAGATTCAAAAATTTCCCAAGTAGAGAATCAAAAATTTCCCAAGTAGAGATTCAAAAATTTCCCAAGTAGCGATTCAAAAATTTCCCAAGTAGAGATTCAAAAATTTCCCAAGTAGAGATTCAAAAATTTCCCAAGTAGAGATTTAAAAATTTCCCAAGTAGAGATTAAAAATTTCCCAAGTAGAGATCCAAAAATTTCCCAAGTATAGATCCAAAAATTTCCCAAGTATAGATCCAAATATTTCCCAAGTATAGATCGAGAAATTTCCCAAGTATAGATCAAAAAATTTCCCAAGTATAGATCGAAAAATTTCCCAAGTATATATCCAAAAATTTCCCAAGTATAGATCCAAAAATTTCCCAAGTATAGATCCAAAAATTTCCCAAGTATGGATCCAAAAATTTCCCAAGTATAGATTCAAAAATGTCCCAAGTATAGATCGAAAAATTTTCCAAGTATAGATCGAAAAATTTCCCAAGTATAGATCCAAAAATTTCCCAAGTAGAGATTCAAAAATTTTCCAAGTAGAGATTCAAAAATTTCCCAAGTAGAGAATCAAAAATTTCCCAAGTAGAGATCCAAAAATTTCCCAAGTATAGATCCAAAAATTTCCCAAGTATAGATCCAAAAATTTCCCAAGTATACATCCAGAAATTTCCCAAGTAGAGATTCAAAAATTTCCCAAGTAGAGATTCAAAAATTTCCCAAGTAGAGAATCAAAAATTTCCCAAGTAGAGATTCAAAAATTTCTAAAGTAGCGATTCAAAAATTTCCCAAGTAGAGATTCAAAAATTTCCCAAGTAGAGATTCAAAAATTTCCCAAGTAGAGATTCAAAAATTTCCCAAGTAGAGAATCAAAAATTTCCCAAGTAGAGAATCAAAAATTTCCCAAGTATAGATCCAAAAATTTCCCAAGTATACATCCAAAAATTTCCCAAGTATAGATCCAAAAATTTCCCAAGTATAGGTCCAAAAATTTCCCAAGTATAGATCCAAAAATTTCCCAAGTATGGATCCGAAAATTTCCCAAGTAGAGATTCAAAAATTTCCCAAGTAGAGATTCAAAAATTTCCCAAGTAGAGATTCAAAAATTTCCCAAGTAGAGATTAAAAATTTCCCAAGTAGAGATCCAAAAATTTCCCAAGTATAGATCCAAAAATTTCCCAAGTATAGATCCAAATATTTCCCAAGTATAGATCGAGAAATTTCCCAAGTATAGATCCAAAAATTTCCCAAGTATATATCCAAAAATTTCCCAAGTATAGATCCAAAAATTTTCCAAGTATAGATCGAAAAATTTCCCAAGTATAGATCCAAAAATTTCCCAAGTAGAGATTCAAAAATTTCCCAAGTAGAGATTCAAAAATTTCCCAAGTAGAGAATCAAAAATTTCCCAAGTAGAGATCCAAAAATTTCCCAAGTATAGATCCAAAAATTTCCCAAGTATAGATCCAAAAATTTCCCAAGTATACATCCAGAAATTTCCCAAGTAGAGATTCAAAAATTTCCCAAGTAGAGATTCAAAAATTTCCCAAGTAGAGAATCAAAAATTTCTAAAGTAGCGATTCAAAAATTTCCCAAGTAGAGATTCAAAAATTTCCCAAGTAGAGATTCAAAAATTTCCCAAGTAGAGATTCAAAAATTTCAAAAGTAGAGAATCAAAAATTTCCCAAGTAGAGAATCAAAAATTTCCCAAGTATAGATCCAAAAATTTCCCAAGTATACATCCAAAAATTTCCCAAGTATAGATCCAAAAATTTCCCAAGTATAGATCCAAAAATTTCCCAAGTATAGATCCAAAAATTTCCCAAGTATGGATCCGAAAATTTCCCAATTATAGATCGAAAAATTTCCCAGGTATAGTACGAAAAATTTCCCAAGTATAGATCCAAAAATTTCCCAAGTATAGATCCAAAAATTTCCCAAGTATAGATCCAAAAATTTCCCAAGTATACATCCAAAAATTTCCCAAGTATACATCCAAAAATTTCCCAAGTATAGATCCAAAAATTTCCCAAGTATAGATCCAAAAATTTCCCAAGTATAGATCCAAAAATTTCCCAAATATGGATCCGAAAATTTCCCAAGTATAGATTCAAAAATGTCCCTAGTATAGATCGAAAAATTTTCCAAGTATAGATCGAAAAATTTCCCAAGTATAGATCCAAAAATTTCCCAAGTAGAGATTCAAAAATTTCCCAAGTAGAGATTCAAAAATTTCCCAAGTAGAGAATCAAAAATTTCCCAAGTACAGATCCAAAAATTTCCCAAGTATAGATCCAAAAATTTCCCAAGTATACATCCAGAAATTTCCCAAGTAGAGATTCAAAAATTTCCCAAGTAGAGATTCAAAAATTTCCCAAGTAGAGAATCAAAAATTTCCCAAGTAGAGATTCAAAAATTTCCCAAGTAGCGATTCAAAAATTTCCCAAGTAGAGATTCAAAAATTTCCCAAGTAGAGATTCAAAAATTTCCCAAGTAGAGATTTAAAAATTTCCCAAGTAGAGATTAAAAATTTCCCAAGTAGAGATCCAAAAATTTCCCAAGTATAGATCCAAAAATTTCCCAAGTATAGATCCAAATATTTCCCAAGTATAGATCGAGAAATTTCCCAAGTATAGATCAAAAAATTTCCCAAGTATAGATCGAAAAATTTCCCAAGTATATATCCAAAAATTTCCCAAGTATAGATCCAAAAATTTCCCAAGTATAGATCCAAAAATTTCCCAAGTATGGATCCAAAAATTTCCCAAGTATAGATTCAAAAATGTCCCAAGTATAGATCGAAAAATTTTCCAAGTATAGATCGAAAAATTTCCCAAGTATAGATCCAAAAATTTCCCAAGTAGAGATTCAAAAATTTCCCAAGTAGAGATTCAAAAATTTCCCAAGTAGAGATTCAAAAATTTCCCAAGTAGAGAATCAAAAATTTCCCAAGTAGAGATCCAAAAATTTACCAAGTATAGATCCAAAAATTTCCCAAGTATACATCCAGAAATTTCCCAAGTAGAGATTCAAAAATTTCCCAAGTAGAGATTCAAAAATTTCCCAAGTAGAGAATCAAAAATTTCCCAAGTAGAGATTTAAAAATTTCTAAAGTAGCGATTCAAAAATTTCCCAAGTAGAGATTCAAAAATTTCCCAAGTAGAGATTCAAAAATTTCCCAAGTAGAGATTCAAAAATTTCCCAAGTAGAGAATCAAAAATTTCCCAAGTAGAGAATCAAAAATTTCCCAAGTATAGATCCAAAAATTTCCCAAGTATACATCCAAAAATTTCCCAAGTATAGATCCAAAAATTTCCCAAGTATAGATCCAAAAATTTCCCAAGTATAGATCCAAAAATTTCCCAAGTATGGATCCGAAAATTTCCCAAGTATAGATTCAAAAATGTCCCTAGTATAGATCCAAAAATTTCCCAAGTATAGATCCAAAAATTTCCCAAGTATACATCCAAAAATTTCCCAAGTATAGATCCAAAAATTTCCCAAGTATAGATCCAAAAATTTCCCAAGTATAGATCCAAAAATTTCCCAAGTATGGATCCGAAAATTTCCCAAGTATAGATTCAAAAATGTTCCTAGTATAGATCGAAAAATTTTCCAAGTATAGATCGAAAAATTTCCCAAGTATAGATCCAAAAATTTCCCAAGTAGAGATTCAAAAATTTCCCAAGTAGAGATTCAAAAATTTCCCAAGTAGAGAATCAAAATTTTCCCAAGTACAGATCCAAAAATTTCCCAAGTATAGATCCAAAAATTTCCCAAGTATACATCCAGAAATTTCCCAAGTAGAGATTCAAAAATTTCCCAAGTAGAGATTCAAAAATTTTCCAAGTAGAGAATCAAAAATTTCCCAAGTAGAGATTCAAAAATTTCCCAAGTAGCGATTCAAAAATTTCCCAAGTAGAGATTCAAAAATTTCCCAAGTAGAGATTAAAAATTTCCCAAGTAGAGATCCAAAAATTTCCCAAGTA
Organism: Odiellus spinosus; assembly: GCA_963920705.1. Classification (NCBI taxonomy): domain Eukaryota; kingdom Metazoa; phylum Arthropoda; class Arachnida; order Opiliones; family Phalangiidae; genus Odiellus; species Odiellus spinosus. The sequence continues at coordinate 65,743 of CAWUCO010000219.1, read as the reverse complement.
TAGATCCAAAAATTTCCCAAGTATAGATCCAAATATTTCCCAAGTATAGATCGAAAAATTTCCCAAGCATAGATCCAAAAATTTCCCAAGTATAGATCGAAAAATTTCCCAAGAATAGATCCAAAAATTTCCCAAGTATATATCCAAAAATTTCCCAAGTATAGATCCAAAAATTTCCCAAGTATAGATCCAAAAATTTCCCAAGTATGGATCCAAAAATTTCCCAAGTATAGATTCAAAAATGTCCCAAGTATAGATCGAAAAATTTTCCAAGTATAGATCGAAAAATTTCCCAAGTATAGATCCAAAAATTTCCCAAGTAGAGATTCAAAAATTTCCCAAGTAGAGATTCAAAAATTTCCCAAGTAGAGAATCAAAAATTTCCCAAGTAGAGATCCAAAAATTTCCCAAGTATAGATAAAAAATTTCCCAAGTATAGATCCAAAAATTTCCCAAGTATACATCCAAAAATTTCCCAATTATAGATCGAAAAATTTCCCAAGTATAGTACGAAAAATTTCCCAAGTATAGATCCAAAAATTTCCCAAGTATAGATCCAAAAATTTCCCAAGTATAGATCCAAAAATTTCCCAAGTATACATCCAAAAATTTCCCAAGTATAGATCCAAAAATTTCCCAAGTATAGATCCAAAAATTTCCCAAGTATAGATCCAAAAATTTCCCAAGTATGGATCCGAAAATTTTACAAGTATAGATTCAAAAATGTCCCTAGTATAGATCGAAAAATTTTCCAAGTATAGATCGAAAAATTTCCCAAGTATAGATCCAAAAATTTCCCAAGTAGAGATTCAAAAATTTCCCAAGTAGAGATTCAAAAATTTCCCAAGTAGAGAATCAAAAATTTCCCAAGTAGAGATTCAAAAATTTCCCAAGTAGCGATTCAAAAATTTCCCAAGTAGAGATTCAAAAATTTCCCAAGTAGAGATTCAAAAATTTCCCAACTAGAGATTCAAAAATTTCCCAAGTAGAGATTAAAAATTTCCCAAGTAGAGATCCAAAAATTTCCCAAGTATAGATCCAAAAATTTCCCAAGAATAGATCCAAAAATTTCCCAAGTATATATCCAAAAATTTCCCAAGTATAGATCCAAAAATTTCCCAAGTATAGATCCAAAAATTTCCCAAGTATGGATCCAAAAATTTCCCAAGTATAGATTCAAAAATGTCCCAAGTATAGATCGAAAAATTTTCCAAGTATAGATCGAAAAATTTCCCAAGTATAGATCCAAAAATTTCCCAAGTAGAGATTCAAAAATTTCCCAAGTAGAGATTCAAAAATTTCCCAAGTAGAGAATCAAAAATTTCCCAAGTAGAGATCCAAAAATTTCCCAAGTATAGATCCAAAAATTTCCCAAGTATAGATCCAAAAATTTCCCAAGTATACATCCAAAAATTTCCCAATTATAGATCGAAAAATTTCCCAAGTATAGTACGAAATATTTCCCAAGTATAGATCCAAAAATTTCCCAAGTATAGATCCAAAAATTTCCCAAGTATAGATCCAAAAATTTCCCAAGTATACATCCAAAAATTTCCCAAGTATAGATCCAAAAATTTCCCAAGTATAGATCCAAAAATTTCCCAAGTATAGATCCAAAAATTTCCCAAGTATGGATCCGAAAATTTTACAAGTATAGATTCAAAAATGTCCCTAGTATAGATCGAAAAATTTTCCAAGTATAGATCGAAAAATTTCCCAAGTATAGATCCAAAAATTTCCCAAGTAGAGATTCAAAAATTTCCCAAGTAGAGATTCAAAAATTTCCCAAGTAGAGAATCAAAAATTTCCCAAGTAGAGATTCAAAAATTTCCCAAGTAGCGATTCAAAAATTTCCCAAGTAGAGATTCAAAAATTTCCCAAGTAGAGATTCAAAAATTTCCCAACTAGAGATTCAAAAATTTCCCAAGTAGAGATTAAAAATTTCCCAAGTAGAGAATCAAAAATTTCCCAAGTAGAGATTCAAAAATTTCCCAAGTAGAGATTCAAAAATTTCCCAAGTAGAGAATCAAAAATTTCCCAAGTAGAGAATCAAAAATTTCCCAAGTATAGATCCAAAAATTTCCCAAGTATACATCCAAAAATTTCCCAAGTATAGATCCAAAAATTTCCCAAGTATAGATCCAAAAATTTCCCAAGTATAGATCCAAAAATTTCCCAAGTATGGATCCGAAAATTTCCCAAGTATAGATTCAAAAATGTCCCTAGTATAGATCCAAAAATTTCCCAAGTATAGATCCAAAAATGTCCCAAGTATAGATCGAAAAATTTTCCAAGTATAGATCGAAAAATTTCCCAAGTATAGATCCAAAAATTTCCCAAGTAGAGATTCAAAAATTTCCCAAGTAGAGATTCAAAAATTTCCCAAGTAGAGAATCAAAAATTTCCCAAGTAGAGATCCAAAAATTTCCCAAGTATAGATCCAAAAATTTCCCAAGTATAGATCCAAAAATTTCCCAAGTATACATCCAAAAATTTCCCAATTATAGATCGAAAAATTTCCCAAGTATAGTACGAAATATTTCCCAAGTATAGATCCAAAAATTTCCCAAGTATAGATCCAAAAATTTCCCAAGTATAGATCCAAAAATTTCCCAAGTATACATCCAAAAATTTCCCAAGTATAGATCCAAAAATTTCCCAAGTATAGATCCAAAAATTTCCCAAGTATAGATCCAAAAATTTCCCAAGTATGGATCCGAAAATTTTACAAGTATAGATTCAAAAATGTCCCTAGTATAGATCGAAAAATTTTCCAAGTATAGATCGAAAAATTTCCCAAGTATAGATCCAAAAATTTCCCAAGTAGAGATTCAAAAATTTCCCAAGTAGAGATTCAAAAATTTCCCAAGTAGAGAATCAAAAATTTCCCAAGTAGAGATTCAAAAATTTCCCAAGTAGCGATTCAAAAATTTCCCAAGTAGAGATTCAAAAATTTCCCAAGTAGAGATTCAAAAATTTCCCAACTAGAGATTCAAAAATTTCCCAAGTAGAGATTAAAAATTTCCCAAGTAGAGAATCAAAAATTTCCCAAGTAGAGATTCAAAAATTTCCCAAGTAGAGATTCAAAAATTTCCCAAGTAGAGAATCAAAAATTTCCCAAGTAGAGAATCAAAAATTTCCCAAGTATAGATCCAAAAATTTCCCAAGTATACATCCAAAAATTTCCCAAGTATAGATCCAAAAATTTCCCAAGTATAGATCCAAAAATTTCCCAAGTATAGATCCAAAAATTTCCCAAGTATGGATCCGAAAATTTCCCAAGTATAGATTCAAAAATGTCCCTAGTATAGATCCAAAAATTTCCCAAGTATAGATCCAAAAATTTCCCAAGTATACATCCAAAAATTTCCCAAGTATAGATCCAAAAATTTCCCAAGTATAGATCCAAAAATTTCCCAAGTATAGATCCAAAAATTTCCCAAGTATGGATCCGAAAATTTCCCAAGTATAGATTCAAAAATGTTCCTAGTATAGATCGAAAAATTTTACAAGTATAGATCGAAAAATTTCCCAAGTATAGATCCAAAAATTTCCCAAGTAGAGATTCAAAAATTTCCCAAGTAGAGATTCAAAAATTTCCCAAGTAGAGAATCAAAATTTTCCCAAGTACAGATCCAAAAATTTCCCAAGTATAGATCCAAAAATTTCCCAAGTATACATCCAGAAATTTCCCAAGTAGAGATTCAAAAATTTCCCAAGTAGAGATTCAAAAATTTTCCAAGTAGAGAATCAAAAATTTCCCAAGTAGAGATTCAAAAATTTCCCAAGTAGCGATTCAAAAATTTCCCAAGTAGAGATTCAAAAATTTCCCAAGTAGAGATTAAAAATTTCCCAAGTAGAGATCCAAAAATTTCCCAAGTATAGATCCAAAAATTTCCCAAGTATAGATCCAAATATTTCCCAAGTATAGATCGAAAAATTTCCCAAGCATAGATCCAAAAATTTCCCAAGTATAAATCGAAAAATTTCCCAAGAATAGATCCAAAAATGTCCCAAGTATATATCCAAAAATTTCCCAAGTATAGATCCAAAAATTTCCCAAGTATAGATCCAAAAATTTCCCAAGTATGGATCCAAAAATTTCCCAAGTATAGATTCAAAAATGTCCCAAGTATAGATCGAAAAATTTTCCAAGTATAGATCGAAAAATTTCCCAAGTATAGATCCAAAAATTTCCCAAGTAGAGATTCAAAAATTTCCCAAGTAGAGATTCAAAAATTTCCCAAGTAGAGAATCAAAAATTTCCCAAGTAGAGATCCAAAAATTTCCCAAGTATAGATCCAAAAATTTCCCAAGTATAGATCCAAAAATTTCCCAAGTATACATCCAAAAATTTCCCAATTATAGATCGAAAAATTTCCCAAGTATAGTACGAAAAATTTCCCAAGTATAGATCCAAAAATTTCCCAAGTATAGATCCAAAAATTTCCCAAGTATAGATCCAAAAATTTCCCAAGTATACATCCAAAAATTTCCCAAGTATAGATCCAAAAATTTCCCAAGTATAGATCCAAAAATTTCCCAAGTATAGATCCAAAAATTTCCCAAGTATGGATCCGAAAATTTTACAAGTATAGATTCAAAAATGTCCCTAGTATAGATCGAAAAATTTTCCAAGTATAGATCGAAAAATTTCCCAAGTATAGATCCAAAAATTTCCCAAGTAGAGATTCAAAAATTTCCCAAGTAGAGATTCAAAAATTTCCCAAGTAGAGAATCAAAAATTTCCCAAGTAGAGATTCAAAAATTTCCCAAGTAGCGATTCAAAAATTTCCCAAGTAGAGATTCAAAAATTTCCCAAGTAGAGATTCAAAAATTTCCCAACTAGAGATTCAAAAATTTCCCAAGTAGAGATTAAAAATTTCCCAAGTAGAGATCCAAAAATTTCCCAAGTATAGATCCAAAAATTTCCCAAGAATAGATCCAAAAATTTCCCAAGTATATATCCAAAAATTTCCCAAGTATAGATCCAAAAATTTCCCAAGTATAGATCCAAAAATTTCCCAAGTATGGATCCAAAAATTTCCCAAGTATAGATTCAAAAATGTCCCAAGTATAGATCGAAAAATTTTCCAAGTATAGATCGAAAAATTTCCCAAGTATAGATCCAAAAATTTCCCAAGTAGAGATTCAAAAATTTCCCAAATAGAGATTCAAAAATTTCCCAAGTAGAGAATCAAAAATTTCCCAAGTAGAGATCCAAAAATTTCCCAAGTATAGATCCAAAAATTTCCCAAGTATAGATCCAAAAATTTCCCAAGTATACATCCAAAAATTTCCCAATTATAGATCGAAAAATTTCCCAAGTATAGTACGAAATATTTCCCAAGTATAGATCCAAAAATTTCCCAAGTATAGATCCAAAAATTTCCCAAGTATAGATCCAAAAATTTCCCAAGTATACATCCAAAAATTTCCCAAGTATAGATCCAAAAATTTCCCAAGTATAGATCCAAAAATTTCCCAAGTATAGATCCAAAAATTTCCCAAGTATGGATCCGAAAATTTTACAAGTATAGATTCAAAAATGTCCCTAGTATAGATCGAAAAATTTTCCAAGTATAGATCGAAAAATTTCCCAAGTATAGATCCAAAAATTTCCCAAGTAGAGATTCAAAAATTTCCCAAGTAGAGATTCAAAAATTTCCCAAGTAGAGAATCAAAAATTTCCCAAGTAGAGATTCAAAAATTTCCCAAGTAGCGATTCAAAAATTTCCCAAGTAGAGATTCAAAAATTTCCCAAGTAGAGATTCAAAAATTTCCCAACTAGAGATTCAAAAATTTCCCAAGTAGAGATTAAAAATTTCCCAAGTAGAGAATCAAAAATTTCCCAAGTAGAGATTCAAAAATTTCTAAAGTAGCGATCCAAAAATTTCCCAAGTATAGATCCAAAAATTTCCCAAGTATAGATCCAAATATTTCCCAAGTATAGATCGAGAAATTTCCCAAGTATAGATCCAAAAATTTCCCAAGTATAGATCGAAAAATTTCCCAAGTATATATCCAAAAATTTCCCAAGTATAGATCCAAAAATTTCCCAAGTATAGATCCAAAAATTTCCCAAGTATGGATCCAAAAATTTCCCAAGTATAGATTCAAAAATGTCCCAAGTATAGATCGAAAAATTTTCCAAGTATAGATCGAAAAATTTCCCAAGTATAGATCCAAAAATTTCCCAAGTAGAGATTCAAAAATTTCCCAAGTAGAGATTCAAAAATTTCCCAAGTAGAGAATCAAAAATTTCCCAAGTAGAGATCCAAAAATTTCCCAAGTATAGATCCAAAAATTTCCCAAGTATAGATCCAAAAATTTCCCAAGTATACATCCAGAAATTTCCCAAGTAGAGATTCAAAAATTTCCCAAGTAGAGATTCAAAAATTTCCCAAGTAGAGAATCAAAAATTTCCCAAGTAGAGATTCAAAAATTTCTAAAGTAGCGATTCAAAAATTTCCCAAGTAGAGATTCAAAAATTTCCCAAGTAGAGATTCAAAAATTTCCCAAGTAGAGATTCAAAAATTTCCCAAGTAGAGATTAAAAATTTCCCAAGTAGAGATTCAAAAATTTCCCAAGTAGAGATTCAAAAATTTCCCAACTAGAGATTCAAAAATTTCCCAAGTAGAGATTAAAAATTTCCCAAGTAGAGATCCAAAAATTTCCCAAGCATAGATCCAAAAATTTCCCAAGTATAGATCGAAAAATTTCCCAAGAATAGATCCAAAAATTTCCCAAGTATATATCCAAAAATTTCCCAAGTATAGATCCAAAAATTTCCCAAGTATAGATCCAAAAATTTCCCAAGTATGGATCCAAAAATTTCCCAAGTATAGATTCAAATATGTCCCAAGTATAGATCGAAAAATTTTCCAAGTATAGATCGAAAAATTTCCCAAGTATAGGTCCAAAAATTTCCCAAGTATAGATTCAAAAATTTCCCAAGTATAGATCGAAAAATTTCCCAAGTATAGATCCAAAAATTTCCCAAGTATGGATCCGAAAATTTTACAAGTATAGATTCAAAAATGTCCCTAGTATAGATCGAAAAATTTTCCAAGTATAGATCGAAAAATTTCCCAAGTATAGATCCAAAAATTTCCCAAGTAGAGATTCAAAAATTTCCCAAGTAGAGATTCAAAAATTTCCCAAGTAGAGAATCAAAAATTTCCCAAGTAGAGATTCAAAAATTTCCCAAGTAGCGATTCAAAAATTTCCCAAGTAGAGATTCAAAAATTTCCCAAGTAGAGATTCAAAAATTTCCCAACTAGAGATTCAAAAATTTCCCAAGTAGAGATTAAAAATTTCACAAGTAGAGATCCAAAAATTTCCCAAGTATAGATCCAAAAATTTCCCAAGTATAGATCCAAATATTTCCCAAGTATAGATCGAGAAATTTCCCAAGTATAGATCCAAAAATTTCCCAAGTATAGATCGAAAAATTTCCCAAGTATATATCCAAAAATTTCCCAAGTATAGATCCAAAAATTTCCCAAGTATAGATCCAAAAATTTCCCAAGTATGGATCCAAAAATTTCCCAAGTATATATCCAAAAATTTCCCAAGTATAGATCCAAAAATTTCCCAAGTATAGATCCAAAAATTTCCCAAGTAAGGATCCAAAAATTTCCCAAGTATAGATTCAAAAATGTCCCAAGTATAGATCGAAAAATTTTCCAAGTATAGATCGAAAAATTTCCCAAGTATAGATCCAAAAATTTCCCAAGTAGAGATTCAAAAATTTCCCAAGTAGAGATTCAAAAATTTCCCAAGTAGAGAATCAAAAATTTCCCAAGTAGAGATCCAAAAATTTCCCAAGTATAGATCCAAAAATTTCCCAAGTATAGATCCAAAAATTTCCCAAGTATACATCCAAAAATTTCCCAATTATAGATCGAAAAATTTCCCAAGTATAGTACGAAATATTTCCCAAGTATAGATCCAAAAATTTCCCAAGTATAGATCCAAAAATTTCCCAAGTATAGATCCAAAAATTTCCCAAGTATACATCCAAAAATTTCCCAAGTATAGATCCAAAAATTTCCCAAGTATAGATCGAAAAATTTCCCAAGAATAGATCCAAAAATTTCCCAAGTATGGATCCGAAAATTTTACAAGTATAGATTCAAAAATGTCCCTAGTATAGATCGAAAAATTTTCCAAGTATAGATCGAAAAATTTCCCAAGTATAGATCCAAAAATTTCCCAAGTAGAGATTCAAAAATTTCCCAAGTAGAGATTCAAAAATTTCCCAAGTAGAGAATCAAAAATTTCCCAAGTAGAGATTCAAAAATTTCCCAAGTAGCGATTCAAAAATTTCCCAAGTAGAGATTCAAAAATTTCCCAAGTAGAGATTCAAAAATTTCCCAACTAGAGATTCAAAAATTTCCCAAGTAGAGATTAAAAATTTCCCAAGTAGAGATTCAAAAATTTCCCAACTAGAGATTCAAAAATTTCCCAAGTAGAGATTAAAAATTTCCCAAGTAGAGATCCAAAAATTTCCCAAGTATAGATCCAAAAATTTCCCAAGTATAGATCCAAATATTTCCCAAGTATAGATCGAGAAATTTCCCAAGTATAGATCCAAAAATTTCCCAAGTATAGATCGAAAAATTTCCCAAGTATATATCCAAAAATTTCCCAAGTATAGATCCAAAAATTTCCCAAGTATAGATCCAAAAATTTCCCAAGTATGGATCCAAAAATTTCCCAAGTATAGATTCAAAAATGTCCCAAGTATAGATCGAAAAATTTTCCAAGTATAGATCGAAAAATTTCCCATGTATAGATCCAAAAATTTCCCAAGTAGAGATTCAAAAATTTCCCAAGTAGAGATTCAAAAATTTCCCAAGTAGAGAATCAAAAATTTCCCAAGTAGAGATCCAAAAATTTCCCAAGTATAGATCCAAAAATTTCCCAAGTATAGATCCAAAAATTTCCCAAGTATACATCCAGAAATTTCCCAAGTAGAGATTCAAAAATTTCCCAAGTAGAGATTCAAAAATTTCCCAAGTAGAGAATCAAAAATTTCCCAAGTAGAGATTCAAAAATTTCTAAAGTAGCGATTCAAAAATTTCCCAAGTAGAGATTCAAAAATTTCCCAAGTAGAGATTCAAAAATTTCCCAAGTAGAGATTCAAAAATTTCCCAAGTAGAGATTAAAAATTTCCCAAGTAGAGATTCAAAAATTTCCCAAGTAGAGATTCAAAAATTTCCCAACTAGAGATTCAAAAATTTCCCAAGTAGAGATTAAAAATTTCCCAAGTAGAGATCCAAAAATTTCCCAAGTATAGATCCAAAAATTTCCCAAGTATAGATCCAAATATTTCCCAAGTATAGATCGAAAAATTTCCCAAGCATAGATCCAAAAATTTCCCAAGTATAGATCGAAAAATTTCCCAAGAATAGATCCAAAAATTTCCCAAGTATATATCCAAAAATTTCCCAAGTATAGATCCAAAAATTTCCCAAGTATAGATCCAAAAATTTCCCAAGTATGGATCCAAAAATTTCCCAAGTATAGATTCAAAAATGTCCCAAGTATAGATCGAAAAATTTCCCAAGTATAGGTCCAAAAATTTCCCAAGTATAGATTCAAAAATTTCCCAAGTATAGATCGAAAAATTTCCCAAGTATAGATCGAAAAATTTCCCAAGTATAGATCCAAAAATTTCCCAAGTATACATCCAAAAATTTCCCAAGTATAGATCCAAAAATTTCCCAAGTATAGATCGAAAAATTTCCCAAGAATAGATCGAAAAATTTCCCAAGTATAGATCGAAAAATTTCCCAAGTATAGATCGAAAAATTTTCCAAGTATAGTACGAAAAATTTCCCAAGTATAGATCCAAAAATTTCCTATGAATAGATCCAAAAATTTCCCAAGTATAGATCCAAAAATTTCCCAAGTATAGATCGAAAAATTTTCCAAGTATAGTACGAAAAATTTCCCAAGTATAGATCCAAAAATTTCCAATGAATAGATCCAAAAATTTCCCAAGTATAGATCCAAAAATTTCCCAAGTATAGATCCAAAAATTTCACAAGTATACATCCAAAAATTTCCCAAGTAGCGATTCAAAAATTTCCTAAGTAGAGATTCAAAAATTTCCCAAGTAGAGATTCAAAACTTTCTCAAGTAGAGATTCAAAAATTTCCCAAGTAGAGATTAAAAATTTCCCAAGTAGAGATCCAAAAATTTCCCAAGTATAGATCCAAAAATTTCCCAAGTATAGATCGAAAAATTTTCCAAGTATAGTACGAAAAATTTCCCAAGTATAGATCCAAAAATTTCCAATGAATAGATCCAAAAATTTCCCAAGTATAGATCCAAAAATTTCCCAAGTATAGATCCAAAAATTTCACAAGTATACATCCAAAAATTTCCCAAGTAGCGATTCAAAAATTTCCTAAGTAGAGATTCAAAAATTTCCCAAGTAGAGATTCAAAACTTTCTCAAGTAGAGATTCAAAAATTTCCCAAGTAGAGATTAAAAATTTCCCAAGTATAGATCGAAAAATTTCCCAAGTATAGATCGAAAAATTTTCCAAGTATAGTACGAAAAATTTCCCAAGTATAGATCCAAAACTTTCCCATGAATAGATCCAAAAATTTCCCAAGTATAGATCCAAAAATTTCCCAAGTATAGATCCAAAAATTTCACAAGTATACATCCAAAAATTTCCCAAGTATGGATCCAAAAATTTCCCAAGCATAGATCGAAAAATTTCCCAAGTATAGATCCAAAAATTTCCCAAGTATAGATCGAAAAATTTCCCAAGTATATATCCAAAAATTTCCCAAGTATAGATCCAAAAATTTCCCAAGTATAGGTCCAAAAATTTCCCAAGTATAGATTCAAAAATTTCCCAAGTATAGATCGAAAAATATCCCAAGTATAGATCCAAAAATTTCACAAGTATAGATCCAAAAATTTCCCAAGTATAGATCCAAAAATTTTCCAAGTATAGGTCCAAAATTTTCCCAAGTATAGATTCAAAAATTTCCCAAGTATAGATCGAAAAATTTCCCAAGTATAGATCGAAAAATTTCCCAAGTATAGATCCAAAAATTTCCCAAGTATACATCCAAAAATTTCCCAAGTATAGATCCAAAAATTTCCCATGAATAGATCCAAAAATTTCCCAAGTATAGATCCAAAAATTTCCCAAGTATAGATCGAAAAATTTCCCAAGTATAGTACGAAAAATTTCCCAAGTATAGATCCAAAAATTTCCAATGAATAGATCCAAAAATTTCCCAAGTATAGATCCAAAAATTTCCCAAGTATAGATCCAAAAATTTCACAAGTATACATCCAAAAATTTCCCAAGTAGCGATTCAAAAATTTCCTAAGTAGAGATTCAAAAATTTCCCAAGTAGAGATTCAAAACTTTCTCAAGTAGAGATTCAAAAATTTCCCAAGTAGAGATTAAAAATTTCCCAAGTAGAGATCCAAAAATTTCCCAAGTAGCGATTCAAAAATTTCCCAAGTAGAGATTCAAAAATTTCCCAAGTAGAGATTCAAAAATTTCCCAAGTAGAGATTCAAAAATTTCCCAAGTAGAGATTAAAAATTTCCCAAGTAGAGATCGAAAAATTAACCAAGTATAGATCCAAAAATTTCCCAAGTATATATCCAAAAATTTCCCAAGTTTAGATCCAAAAATTTCCCAAGTATAGATCCAAAAATTTCCCAAGTATAGATCCAAAAATTTCCCAAGTATAGGTCCAAAAATTTCCCAAGTATAGATTCAAAAATTTCCCAAGTATAGATCGAAAAATTTCCCAAGTATAGATCGAAAAATTTCCCAAGTATAGATCCAAAAATTTCCCAAGTATACATCCAAAAATTTCCCAAGTATAGATCCAAAAATTTCCCAAGTATAGATCGAAAAATTTCCCAAGAATAGATCGAAAAATTTCCCAAGAATAGATCCAAAAATTTCCCAAGTATAGATCGAAAAATTTTCCAAGTATAGATCGAAAAATTTTCCAAGTATAGTACGAAAAATTTCCCAAGTATAGATCCAAAAATTTCCAATGAATAGATCCAAAAATTTCCCAAGTATAGATCCAAAAATTTCCCAAGTATAGATCCAAAAATTTCACAAGTATACATCCAAAAATTTCCCAAGTAGCGATTCAAAAATTTCCTAAGTAGAGATTCAAAAATTTCCCAAGTAGAGATTCAAAACTTTCTCAAGCAGAGATTCAAAAATTTCCCAAGTAGAGATTAAAAATTTCCCAAGTAGATATCGAAAAATTTCCCAAGAATAGATCCAAAAATTTCCCAAGTATATATCCAAAAATTTCCCAAGTATAGATCCAAAAATTTCCCAAGTATAGATCCAAAAATTTCCCAAGTATGGATCCAAAAATTTCCCAAGTATAGATTCAAAAATGTCCCAAGTATAGATCGAAAAATTTCCCAAGTATAGGTCCAAAAATTTCCCAAGTATAGATTCAAAAATTTTCCAAGTATAGATCGAAAAATTTCCCAAGTATAGATTCAAAAATGTCCCAAGTATAGATCGAAAAATTTTCCAAGTATAGATCCAAAAATTTCCAATGAATAGATCCAAAAATTTCCCAAGTATAGATCCAAAAATTTCCCAAGTATAGATCCAAAAATTTCACAAGTATACATCCAAAAATTTCCCAAGTAGCGATTCAAAAATTTCCTAAGTAGAGATTCAAAAATTTCCCAAGTAGAGATTCAAAACTTTCTCAAGTAGAGATTCAAAAATTTCCCAAGTAGAGATTAAAAATTTCCCAAGTAGATATCGAAAAATTTCCCAAGAATAGATCCAAAAATTTCCCAAGTATATATCCAAAAATTTCCCAAGTATAGATCCAAAAATTTCCCAAGTATAGATCCAAAAATTTCCCAAGTATGGATCCAAAAATTTCCCAAGTATAGATTCAAAAATGTCCCAAGTATAGATCGAAAAATTTCCCAAGTATAGGTCCAAAAATTTCCCAAGTATAGATTCAAAAATTTCCCAAGTATAGATCGAAAAATTTCCCAAGTATAGATCGAAAAATTTCCCAAGTATAGATCCAAAAATTTCCCAAGTATACATCCAAAAATTTCCCAAGTATAGATCCAAAAATTTCCCAAGTATAGATCGAAAAATTTCCCAAGAATAGATCGAAAAATTTCCCAAGTATAGATCGAAAAATTTCCCAAGTATAGATCGAAAAATTTTCCAAGTATAGTACGAAAAATTTCCCAAGTATAGATCCAAAAATTTCCTATGAATAGATCCAAAAATTTCCCAAGTATAGATCCAAAAATTTCCCAAGTATAGATCGAAAAATTTTCCAAGTATAGTACGAAAAATTTCCCAAGTATAGATCCAAAAATTTCCAATGAATAGATCCAAAAATTTCCCAAGTATAGATTCAAAAATTTCCCAAGTATAGATCCAAAAATTTCACAAGTATACATCCAAAAATTTCCCAAGTAGCGATTCAAAAATTTCCTAAGTAGAGATTCAAAAATTTCCCAAGTAGAGATTCAAAACTTTCTCAAGTAGAGATTCAAAAATTTCCCAAGTAGAGATTAAAAATTTCCCAAGTAGAGATCCAAAAATTTCCCAAGTATAGATCAAAAAATTTCAAAAGTATAGATCCAAAAATTTCCCAAGTATAGATCGAAAAATTTTCCAAGTATAGTACGAAAAATTTCCCAAGTATAGATCCAAAAATTTCCAATGAATAGATCCAAAAATTTCCCAAGTATAGATCCAAAAATTTCCCAAGTATAGATCCAAAAATTTCACAAGTATACATCCAAAAATTTCCCAAGTAGCGATTCAAAAATTTCCTAAGTAGAGATTCAAAAATTTCCCAAGTAGAGATTCAAAACTTTCTCAAGTAGAGATTCAAAAATTTCCCAAGTAGAGATTAAAAATTTCCCAAGTATAGATCGAAAAATTTCCCAAGTATAGATCGAAAAATTTTCCAAGTATAGTACGAAAAATTTCCCAAGTATAGATCCAAAACTTTCCCATGAATAGATCCAAAAATTTCCCAAGTATAGATCCAAAAATTTCCCAAGTATAGATCCAAAAATTTCACAAGTATACATCCAAAAATTTCCCAAGTATGGATCCAAAAATTTCCCAAGCATAGATCGAAAAATTTCCCAAGTATAGATCCAAAAATTTCCCAAGTATAGATCGAAAAATTTCCCAAGTATATATCCAAAAATTTCCCAAGTATAGATCCAAAAATTTCCCAAGTATAGGTCCAAAAATTTCCCAAGTATAGATTCAAAAATTTCCCAAGTATAGATCGAAAAATATCCCAAGTATAGATCGAAAAATTTCCCAAGTATAGATCCAAAAATTTCCCAAGTATATATCCAAAAATTTCCCAAGTATAGATCCAAAAATTTCACAAGTATAGATCCAAAAATTTCCCAAGTATAGATCCAAAAATTTCCCAAGTATAGGTCCAAAATTTTCCCAAGTATAGATTCAAAAATTTCCCAAGTATAGATCGAAAAATTTCCCAAGTATAGATCGAAAAATTTCCCAAGTATAGATCCAAAAATTTCCCAAGTATACATCCAAAAATTTCCCAAGTATAGATCCAAAAATTTCCCATGAATAGATCCAAAAATTTCCCAAGTATAGATCCAAAAATTTCCCATGAATAGATCCAAAATTTTCACAAGTATAGATCCAAAAATTTCCCAAGTATAGATCGAAAAATTTCCCAAGTATAGTACGAAAAATTTCCCAAGTATAGATCCAAAAATTTCCAATGAATAGATCCAAAAATTTCCCAAGTATAGATCCAAAAATTTCCCAAGTATAGATCCAAAAATTTCACAAGTATACATCCAAAAATTTCCCAAGTAGCGATTCAAAAATTTCCTAAGTAGAGATTCAAAAATTTCCCAAGTAGAGATTCAAAACTTTCTCAAGTAGAGATTCAAAAATTTCCCAAGTAGAGATTAAAAATTTCCCAAGTAGAGATCCAAAAATTTCCCAAGTAGCGATTCAAAAATTTCCCAAGTAGAGATTCAAAAATTTCCCAAGTAGAGATTCAAAAATTTCCCAAGTAGAGATTCAAAAATTTCCCAAGTAGAGATTAAAAATTTCCCAAGTAGAGATCCAAAAATTAACCAAGTATAGATCCAAAAATTTCCCAAGTATATATCCAAAAATTTCCCAAGTTTAGATCCAAAAATTTCCCAAGTATAGATCCAAAAATTTCCCAAGTATAGATCCAAAAATTTCCCAAGTATAGGTCCAAAAATTTCCCAAGTATAGATTCAAAAATTTCCCAAGTATAGATCGAAAAATTTCCCAAGTATAGATCGAAAAATTTCCCAAGTATAGATCCAAAAATTTCCCAAGTATACATCCAAAAATTTCCCAAGTATAGATCCAAAAATTTCCCAAGTATAGATCGAAAAATTTCCCAAGAATAGATCGAAAAATTTCCCAAGAATAGATCCAAAAATTTCCCAAGTATAGATCGAAAAATTTTCCAAGTATAGATCGAAAAATTTTCCAAGTATAGTACGAAAAATTTCCCAAGTATAGATCCAAAAATTTCCAATGAATAGATCCAAAAATTTCCCAAGTATAGATCCAAAAATTTCCCAAGTATAGATCCAAAAATTTCACAAGTATACATCCAAAAATTTCCCAAGTAGCGATTCAAAAATTTCCTAAGTAGAGATTCAAAAATTTCCCAAGTAGAGATTCAAAACTTTCTCAAGTAGAGATTCAAAAATTTCCCAAGTAGAGATTAAAAATTTCCCAAGTAGAGATCCAAAAATTTCCTAAGTATAGATCCAAAAATTTCCCAAGTATAGATCCAAAAATTTCCCAAGTATAGATCGAAAAATATCCCAAGTATAGATCCAAAAATTTCCCAAGTATAGATCCAAAAATTTCCCAAGAAGAGATTCAAAAATTTCCCAAGTAGAGATTCAAAAATTTCCCAAGTAGAGAATCAAAAATTTCCCAAGTAGAGATTCAAAAATTTCCCAAGTAGCGATTCAAAAATTTCCCAAGTAGAGATTCAAAAATTTCCCAAGTAGAGATTCAAAAATTTCCCAAGTAGAGATTCAAAAATTTCCCAAGTAGAGATTAAAAATTTCCCAAGTAGAGATTCAAAAATTTACCAAGTATAGATCCAAAAATTTCCCAAGTATAGATCCAAAAATTTCCCAAGTATAGATCGAAAAATTTCCCAAGTATATATCCAAAAATTTCCCAAGTATAGATCCAAAAATTTCCCAAGTATACATCCAAAAATTTCCCAAGTATAGATCCAAAAATTTCCCAAGTATAGATCGAAAAATTTCCCAAGAATAGATCGAAAAATTTCCCAAGTATAGATCGAAAAATTATCCAAGTATAGATCGAAAAATTTCCCAAGAAGAGATTCAAAAATTTCCCAAGTAGAGATTCAAAAATTATCCAAGTATAGATCGAAAAATTTCCCAAGAAGAGATTCAAAAATTTCCCAAGTAGAGATTCAAAAATTTCCCAAGTAGAGAATCAAAAATTTCCCAAGTAGAGATTCAAAAATTTCCCAAGTAGCGATTCAAAAATTTCCCAAGTAGAGATTCAAAAATTTCCCAAGTAGAGATTCAAAAATTTCCCAAGTAGAGATTCAAAAATTTCCCAAGTAGAGATTAAAAATTTCCCAAGTAGAGATCCAAAAATTTACCAAGTATAGATCCAAAAATTTCCCAAGTATAGATCCAAAAATTTCCAATGAATAGATCCAAAAATTTCCCAAGTATAGATCCAAAAATTTCCCAAGTATAGATCCAAAAATTTCACAAGTATACATCCAAAAATTTCCCAAGTAGCGATTCAATAATTTCCTAAGTAGAGATTCAAAAATTTCCCAAGTAGAGATTCAAAACTTTCTCAAGTAGAGATTCAAAAATTTCCCAAGTAGAGATTAAAAATTTCCCAAGTAGAGATCCAAAAATTTCCCAAGTAGCGATTCAAAAATTTCCCAAGTAGAGATTCAAAAATTTCCCAAGTAGAGATTCAAAAATTTCCCAAGTAGAGATTCAAAAATTTCCCAAGTAGAGATTAAAAATTTCCCAAGTAGAGATCCAAAAATTAACCAAGTATAGATCCAAAAATTTCCCAAGTATATATCCAAAAATTTCCCAAGTTTAGATCCAAAAATTTCCCAAGTATAGATCCAAAAATTTCCCAAGTATAGATCCAAAAATTTCCCAAGTATAGGTCCAAAAATTTCCCAAGTATAGATTCAAAAATTTCCCAAGTATAGATCGAAAAATTTCCCAAGTATAGATCGAAAAATTTCCCAAGTATAGATCCAAAAATTTCCCAAGTATATATCCAAAAATTTCCCAAGTATAGATCCAAAAATTTCCCAAGTATAGATCGAAAAATTTCCCAAGAATAGATCGAAAAATTTCCCAAGAATAGATCCAAAAATTTCCCAAGTATAGATCCAAAAATTTCCCAAGTATAGATCAAAAAATTTTCCAAGTATAGTACGAAAAATTTCCCTAGTATAGATCCAAAAATTTCCAATGAATAGATCCAAAAATTTCCCAAGTATAGATCCAAAAATTTCCCAAGTATAGATCCAAAAATTTCACAAGTATACATCCAAAAATTTCCCAAGTAGCGATTCAAAAATTTCCTAAGTAGAGATTCAAAAATTTCCCAAGTAGAGATTCAAAACTTTCTCAAGTAGAGATTCAAAAATTTCCCAAGTAGAGATTAAAAATTTCCCAAGTATAGATCGAAAAATTTCCCAAGAATAGATCGAAAAATTTCCCAAGTATAGATCGAAAAATTATCCAAGTATAGATCGAAAAATTTTCCAAGTATAGTACGAAAAATTTCCCAAGTATAGATCCAAAAATTTCCCAAGTATAGGTCCAAAAATTTCCCAAGTATAGATTCAAAAATTTCCCAAGTATAGATCGAAAAATTTCCCAAGTATAGATCGAAAAATTTCCCAAGTATAGATCCAAAAATTTCCCAAGTATACATCCAAAAATTTCCCAAGTATAGATCCAAAAATTTCCCAAGTATAGATCGAAAAATTTCCCAAGAATAGATCGAAAAATTTCCCAAGTATAGATCGAAAAATTTCCCAAGTATAGATCGAAAAATTTTCCAAGTATAGTACGAAAAATTTCCCAAGTATAGATCCAAAAATTTCCTATGAATAGATCCAAAAATTTCCCAAGTATAGATCCAAAAATTTCCCAAGTATAGATCGAAAAATTTTCCAAGTATAGTACGAAAAATTTCCCAAGTATAGATCCAAAAATTTCCAATGAATAGATCCAAAAATTTCCCAAGTATAGATCCAAAAATTTCCCAAGTATAGATCCAAAAATTTCACAAGTATACATCCAAAAATTTCCCAAGTAGCGATTCAAAAATTTCCTAAGTAGAGATTCAAAAATTTCCCAAGTAGAGATTCAAAACTTTCTCAAGTAGAGATTCAAAAATTTCCCAAGTAGAGATTAAAAATTTCCCAAGTAGAGATCCAAAAATTTCCCAAGTATAGATCCAAAAATTTCCCAAGTATAGATCCAAAAATTTCCCAAGTATAGATCGAAAAATATCCCAAGTATATATCCAAAAATTTCCCAAGTATAGATCCAAAAATTTCCCAAGAAGAGATTCAAAAATTTCCCAAGTATAGATCCAAAAATTTCCCAAGTATAGATCCAAAAATTTCCCAAGTATACATCCAAAAATTTCAAAAGTATAGATCCAAAAATTTCCCAAGTATAGATCGAAAAATTTCCCAAGTATAGATCGAAAAATTTTCCAAGTATATTACGAAAAATTTCCCAAGTATAGATCCAAAACTTTCCCAAGTATAGATCGAAAAATTTCCCAAGTATAGATCCAAAAATTTCCCAAGTATATATCCAAAAATTTCCCAAGTATAGATCCAAAAATTTCACAAGTATAGATCCAAAAATTTCCCAAGTATAGATCCAAAAATTTCCCAAGTATAGGTCCAAAATTTTCCCAAGTATAGATTCAAAAATTTCCCAAGTATAGATCGAAAAATTTCCCAAGTATACATCCAAAAATTTCCCAAGTATAGATCGAAAAATTTTCCAAGTATAGTACGAAAAATTTCCCAAGTATAGATCCAAAAATTTCCCATGAATAGATCCAAAAATTTCCCAAGTATAGATCCAAAAATTTCCCATGAATAGATCCAAAATTTTCACAAGTATAGATCCAAAAATTTCCCAAGTATAGATCGAAAAATTTCCCAAGTATAGTACGAAAAATTTCCCAAGTATAGATCCAAAAATTTCCAATGAATAGATCCAAAAATTTCCCAAGTATAGATCCAAAAATTTCCCAAGTATAGATCCAAAAATTTCACAAGTATACATCCAAAAATTTCCCAAGTAGCGATTCAAAAATTTCCTAAGTAGAGATTCAAAACTTTCTCAAGTAGAGATTCAAAAATTTCCCAAGTAGAGATTAAAAATTTCCCAAGTATAGATCCAAAAATTTCCCAAGTATAGATCCAAAAATTTCCCAAGTATAGATCGAAAAATATCCCAAGTATAGATCCAAAAATTTCCCAAGAAGAGATTCAAAAATTTCCCAAGTAGAGATTCAAAAATTTCCCAAGTAGAGAATCAAAAATTTCCCAAGTAGAGATTCAAAAATTTCCCAAGTAGCGATTCAAAAATTTCCCAAGTAGAGATTCAAAAATTTCCCAAGTAGAGATTCAAAAATTTCCCAAGTAGAGATTCAAAAATTTCCCAAGTAGAGATCCAAAAATTTACCAAGTATAGATCCAAAAATTTCCCAAGTATACATCCAAAAATTTCCCAAGTATAGATCCAAAAATTTCCCAAGTTTAGATCGAAAAATTTTCCAAGTATAGTACGAAAAATTTCCCAAGTATAGATCCAAAACTTTCCCATGAATAGATCCAAAAATTTCCCATGAATAGATCCAAAATTTTCACAAGTATAGATCCAAAAATTTCCCAAGTATAGATCGAAAAATTTCCCAAGTATAGATACAAAAATTTCCCAAGTAGCGATTCAAAAATTTCCCAAGTATAGATACAAAAATTTCCCAAGTAGCTATTCAAAAATTTCCCAAGTAGAGATTCAAAAATTTCCAGAGTAGAGATTCAAAAATTTCCCAAGCAGAGATCCAAAAATTTACCAAGTATAGATCCAAAAATTTCCCAAGTATACATCCAAAAATTTCCCAAGTATAGATCCAAAAATTTCCCAAGTATAGATCGAAAAATTTCCCAAGTATGGATCCAAAAATTTCCCAAGTATAGATCGAAAAATTTCCCAAGTATGGATCCAAAAATTTCCCAAGAATAGATCCAAAAATTTCCCAAGTATAGATCCAAAAATTTCCCAAGTATATATCCAAAAATTTCCCAAGTATAGATTCAAAAATTTCCCAAGTAGAGATTCAAAAATTTCCCGAGTAGAGAATCAAAAATTTCCCAAGTAGAGATTCAAAAATTTCCCGAGTAGAGAATCAAAAATTTCCCAAGTAGAGATTCAAAAATTTCCCAAGTAGAGATTCAAAAATTTCAAAAGTAGAGATTCAAAAATTTCCCAAGTAGAGATTAAAAATTTCCCAAGTAGAGATCCAAAAATTTACCAAGTATAGATCCAAAAATTTCCCAAGTATACATCCAAAAATTTCCCAAGTATAGATCCAAAAATTTCCCAAGTATAGATCGAAAAATTTCACAAGTTTAGATCGAAAAATTTTCCAAGTATAGTACGAAAAATTTCCCAAGTATAGATCCAAAACTTTCCCATGAATAGATCCAAAAATTTCCCATGAATAGATCCAAAATTTTCACAAGTATAGATCCAAAAATTTCCCAAGTATAGATCGAAAAATTTCCCAAGTATAGATACAAAAATTTCCCAAGTATACATCCAAAAATTTCCCAAGTATTGATCCAAAAATTTCCCAAGTATAGATCGAAAAATTTTCCAAGTATAGTACGAAAAATTTCCCAAGTATAGATCCAAAAATTTCCCATGAATAGATCCAAAAATTTCCCAAGTATAGATCCAAAAATTTCCCATGAATAGATCCAAAATTTTCACAAGTATAGATCCAAAAATTTCCCAAGTATAGATCGAAAAATTTCCCAAGTATAGTACGAAAAATTTCCCAAGTATAGATCCAAAAATTTCCAATGAATAGATCCAAAAATTTCCCAAGTATAGATCCAAAAATTTCCCAAGTATAGATCCAAAAATTTCACAAGTATACATCCAAAAATTTCCCAAGTAGCGATTCAAAAATTTCCTAAGTAGAGATTCAAAAATTTCCCAAGTAGAGATTCAAAACTTTCTCAAGTAGAGATTCAAAAATTTCCCAAGTAGAGATTAAAAATTTCCCAAGTAGAGATCCAAAAATTTCCAAAGTATAGATCCAAAAATTTCCCAAGTATAGATCCAAAAATTTCCCAAGTATACATCGAAAAATATCCCAAGTATAGATCCAAAAATTTCCCAAGTATAGATCCAAAAATTTCCCAAGAAGAGATTCAAAAATTTCCCAAGTAGAGATTCAAAAATTTCCCAAGTAGAGAATCAAAAATTTCCCAAGTAGAGATTCAAAAATTTCCCAAGTAGCGATTCAAAAATTTCCCAAGTAGAGATTCAAAAATTTCCCAAGTAGAGATTCAAAAATTTCCCAAGTAGAGATTCAAAAATTTCCCAAGTAGAGAATCAAAAATTTCCCAAGTAGAGATTCAAAAATTTCCCAAGTAGCGATTCAAAAATTTCCCAAGTAGAGATTCAAAAATTTCCCAAGTAGCGATTCAAAAATTTCCCAAGTAGAGATTCAAAAATTTCCCAAGTAGAGATTCAAAAATTTCCAGAGTAGAGATTCAAAAATTTCCCAAGCAGAGATCCAAAAATTTACCAAGTATAGATCCAAAAATTTCCCAAGTATACATCCAAAAATTTCCCAAGTATAGATCCAAAAATTTCCCAAGTATAGATCGAAAAATTTCCCAAGTATAGATCGAAAATTTTCCAAGTATAGATCCAAAACTTTCCCATGAATAGATCCAAAAATTTCCCAAGTATAGATCCAAAAATTTCCCAAGCATAGATCCAAAATTTCACAAGTATACATCCAAAAATTTCCCAAGTATGGATCCAAAAATTTCCCAAGCATAGATCCAAAAATTTCTAAAGTATAGATCCAAAAATTTCCCAAGAATAGATCCAAAAATTTCCCAAGTATAGATCCAAAAATTTCCCAAGTATATATCCAAAAATTTCCCAAGTATAGATTCAAAAATTTCCCAAGTAGAGATTCAAAAATTTCCCGAGTAGAGAATCAAAAATTTCCCAAGTAGAGATTCAAAAATTTCCCAAGTAGCGATTCAAAAATTTCCCAAGTAGAGATTCAAAAATTTCCCAAGTAGAGATTCAAAAATTTCAAAAGTAGAGATTCAAAAATTTCCCAAGTAGAGATTAAAAATTTCCCAAGTAGAGATCCAAAAATTTCCCAAGTATAGATCGAAAAGTTTCCCAAGTATAGATCCAAAAATTTTACAAGTATAGATCGAAAAATTTCCCAAGTATAGATCGAAAAATTTCACAAGTATAGATCCAAAAATTTCCCAAGTATAGATCGAAAAGTTTCCCAAGTATAGATCCAAAAATTTTACAAGTATAGATCGAAAAATTTCCCAAGTATAGTACGAAAAATTTCCCAAGTATAGTACGAAAAATTTCCCAAGTATAGTACGAAAAATTTCCCAAGTATAGATCCAAAAATTTCCCTTGTATAGATCAGAAAATTTCCCAAGTATAGATCGAAAAATTTCCCAAGTATAGATCCAAAAATTTCTCATGTATAGATCAGAAAATTTCCCAAGTATAGATCGAAAAATTTCCCAAGTATAGATCCAAAAATTTCCCATGAATAGATCCAAAAATTTCCCAAGTATAGATCCAAAAATTTCCCAAGTATAGATCCAAAAATTTCACAAGTATACATCCAAAAATTTCCCAAGTATGGATCCAAAAATTTCCCAAGTATAGATCCAAAAATTTCCCAAGTAAAGATCGAGAAATTTCCCAAGTATAGATCCAAAAATTTCCCAAGTATAGATCTAAATTTCCCAAGAATAGATTCAAAAATTTCCCAAGTAGAGATTCAAAAATTTCCCAAGTAGAGAATCAAAAATTTCCCAAGTAGAGATTAAAAAATTTCCCAAGTAGAGATTCAAAAATTTCCCAAGTAGAGATTCAAAAATTTCCCAAGTAGAGATTCAAAAATTTCCCAAGTAGAGATTAAAAATTTCCCAAGTAGAGATATAAAAATTTACCAAGTATAGGTCCAAAATTTCCCAAGTATAGATTCAAAAATTTCCCAAGTATAGATCGAAAAATTTCCCAAGTATAGATCGAAAAATTTCCCAAGTATAGATCCAAAAATTTCCCAAGTATACATCCAAAAATTTCTCAAGTATAGATCCAAAAATTTCCCAAGTATAGATCGAAAAATTTCCCAAGTATAGATCGAAAAATTTCCCAAGTATAGATCGAAAAATTTCCCAAGTATAGATCGAAAAATTTTCCAAGTATAGTACGAAAAATTTCCCAAGTATAGACCCAAAAATTTCCCATGAATAGATCCAAAAATTTCCCAAGTATAGATCCAAAAATTTCCCATGAATAGATCCAAAATTTTCCCAAGTATAGATCGAAAAATTTCCCAAGTATAGTACGAAAAATTTCCCAAGTATAGATCCAAAAATTTCCCAAGTATAGATCCAAAAATTTCACAAGTATACATCCAAAAATTTCCCAAGTAGCGATTCAAAAATTTCCTAAGTATAGATCCAAAAATTTTACAAGTATAGATCGAAAAATTTCCCAAGTATAGATCGAAAAATTTCACAAGTATAGATCCAAAAATTTCCCAAGTATAGATCGAAAAGTTTCCCAAGTATAGATCCAAAAATTTTACAAGTATAGATCGAAAAATTTCCCAAGTATAGTACGAAAAATTTCCCAAGTATAGTACGAAAAATTTCCCAAGTATAGTACGAAAAATTTCCCAAGTATAGATCCAAAAATTTCCCTTGTATAGATCAGAAAATTTCCCAAGTATAGATCGAAAAATTTCCCAAGTATAGATCCAAAAATTTCTCATGTATAGATCAGAAAATTTCCCAAGTATAGATCGAAAAATTTCCCAAGTATAGATCCAAAAATTTCCCATGAATAGATCCAAAAATTTCCCAAGTATAGATCCAAAAATTTCCCAAGTATAGATCCAAAAATTTCACAAGTATACATCCAAAAATTTCCCAAGTATGGATCCAAAAATTTCCCAAGTATAGATCCAAAAATTTCCCAAGTAAAGATCGAGAAATTTCCCAAGTATAGATCCAAAAATTTCCCAAGTATAGATCTAAATTTCCCAAGAATAGATTCAAAAATTTCCCAAGTAGAGATTCAAAAATTTCCCAAGTAGAGAATCAAAAATTTCCCAAGTAGAGATTAAAAAATTTCCCAAGTAGAGATTCAAAAATTTCCCAAGTAGAGATTCAAAAATTTCCCAAGTAGAGATTCAAAAATTTCCCAAGTAGAGATTAAAAATTTCCCAAGTAGAGATATAAAAATTTACCAAGTATAGGTCCAAAATTTCCCAAGTATAGATTCAAAAATTTCCCAAGTATAGATCGAAAAATTTCCCAAGTATAGATCGAAAAATTTCCCAAGTATAGATCCAAAAATTTCCCAAGTATACATCCAAAAATTTCTCAAGTATAGATCCAAAAATTTCCCAAGTATAGATCGAAAAATTTCCCAAGTATAGATCGAAAAATTTCCCAAGTATAGATCGAAAAATTTCCCAAGTATAGATCGAAAAATTTTCCAAGTATAGTACGAAAAATTTCCCAAGTATAGACCCAAAAATTTCCCATGAATAGATCCAAAAATTTCCCAAGTATAGATCCAAAAATTTCCCATGAATAGATCCAAAATTTTCCCAAGTATAGATCGAAAAATTTCCCAAGTATAGTACGAAAAATTTCCCAAGTATAGATCCAAAAATTTCCAAGTATAGATCCAAAAATTTCACAAGTATACATCCAAAAATTTCCCAAGTAGCGATTCAAAAATTTCCTAAGTAGAGATTCAAAAATTTCCCAAGTAGAGATTCAAAACTTTCTCAAGTAGAGATTCAAAAATTTCCCAAGTAGAGATTAAAAATTTCCCAAGTAGAGATCCAAAAATTTCCCAAGTATAGATCCAAAAATTTCCCAAGTATAGATCGAAAATATCCCAAGTATAGATCCAAAAATTTCCCAAGTATAGATCCAAAAATTTCCCAAGAAGAGATTCAAAAATTTCCCAAGTAGAGATTCAAAAATTTCCCAAGTAGAGAATCAAAAATTTCCCAAGTAGAGATTCAAAAATTTCCCAAGTAGCGATTCAAAAATTTCCCAAGTAGAGATTCAAAAATTTCCCAAGTAGAGATTCAAAAATTTCCCAAGTAGAGATTCAAAAATTTCCCAAGTAGAGATCCAAAAATTTACCAAGTATAGATCCAAAAATTTCCCAAGTATATATCCAAAAATTTCCCAAGTATAGATCGAAAAATTTCCCAAGTATATATCCAAAAATTTCCCAAGTATAGATCCAAAAATTTCCCAAGTATAGATCCAAAAATTTCCCAAGTATAGATCCAAAAATTTCCCAAGTATACATCCAAAAATTTCTCAAGTATAGATACAAAAATTTCCCAAGTATAGATCGAAAAATTTCCCAAGTATAGATCGAAAAATTTCCCAAGTATAGATCGAAAAATTTTCCAAGTATAGTACGAAAAATTTCCCAAGTATAGATCCAAAAATTTTACAAGTATAGATCGAAAAATTTCCCAAGTATAGATCGAAAAATTTCACAAGTATAGATCGAAAAATTTCCCAAGTATAGTACGAAAAATTTCCCAGGTATAGTACGAAAAATTTCCCAAGTATAGTACGAAAAATTTCCCAAGTATAGATCCAAAAATTTCCCATGTATAGATCAGAAAATTTCCCAAGTATAGATCGAAAAATTTCCCAAGTATAGATCCAAAAATTTCTCATGTATAGATCCAAAAATTTCCCAAGTATAGATCCAAAAATTTCCCAAGCATAGATCCAAAAATTTCACAAGTATACATCCAAAAATTTCCCAAGTATGGATCCAAAAATTTCCCAAGCATAGATCGAAAAATTTACCAAGTATAGATCCAAAAATTTCCCAAGCATAGATCGAAAAATATCCCAAGTATAGATCCAAAAATTTCCCAATTATAGATCGAAAAATTTCCCAAGTATAGATCGAAAAATTTCCCAAGTATATATCCAAAAATTTCCCAAGTATAGATCCAAAAATTTCCCAAGTATAGATCCAAAAATTTCCCAAGAAAAGATCGAGAAATTTCCCAAGTATAGATCCAAAAATTTCCCAAGTATAGATCCAAAAATTTCCCAAGTATAGATCCAAAAATTTCCCAAGAATAGATCCAAAAATATCCCAAGTATAGATCCAAAAATTTCCCAAGTATATATCCAAAAATTTCCCAAGTATAGATTCAAAAATTTCCCAAGTAGAGATTCAAAAATTTCCCGAGTAGAGAATCAAAAATTTTCCAAGTAGAGATTCAAAAATTTCCCAAGTAGCGATTCAAAAATTTCCCAAGTAGAGATTCAAAAATTTCCCAAGTAGAGATTCAAAAATTTCAAAAGTAGAGATTCAAAAATTTCCCAAGTAGAGATTAAAAATTTCCCAAGTAGAGATCCAAAAATTTCCCAAGTATAGATCGAAAAGTTTCCCAAGTATAGATCCAAAAATTTTACAAGTATAGATCGAAAAATTTCCCAAGTAGAGATTAAAAATTTCCCAAGTAGAGATCCAAAAATTTCCCAAGTATAGTACGAAAAATTTCCCAAGTATAGATCCAAAAATTTTACAAGTATAGATCGAAAAATTTCCCAAGTATAGATCGAAAAATTTCACAAGTATAGATCGAAAAATTTCCCAAGTATAGTACGAAAAATTTCCCAAGTATAGTACGAAAAATTTCCCAAGTATAGTACGAAAAATTTCCCAAGTATAGATCCAAAAATTTCCCATGTATAGATCAGAAAATTTCCCAAGTATAGATCGAAAAATTTCCCAAGTATAGATCCAAAAATTTCTCATGTATAGATCAGAAAATTTCCCAAGTATAGATCGAAAAATTTCCCAAGTATAGATCCAAAAATTTCCCATGAATAGATCCAAAAATTTCCCAAGTATAGATCCAAAAATTTCCCAAGTATAGATCCAAAAATTTCACAAGTATATATCCAAAAATTTCCCAAGTATGGATCCAAAAATTTCCCAAGCATAGATCGAAAAATTTTCCAAGTATAGAACCAAAATTTCCCAAGTATAGATCCAAAAATTTCCCAAGTATAGATCCAAAAATTTCCCAAGAAGAGATTCAAAAATTTCCCAAGTAGAGATTCAAAAATTTCCCAAGTAGAGAATCAAAAATTTCCCAAGTAGAGATTAAAAAATTTCCCAAGTAGCGATTCAAAAATTTCCCAAGTAGAGATTCAAAAATTTCCCAAGTAGAGATTCAAAAATTTCCCAAGTAGAGATTCAAAAATTTCCCAAGTAGAGATTAAAAATTTCCCTAGTAGAGATCCAAAAATTTACCAAGTATAGATCCAAAAATTTCCCAAGTATAGATCCAAAAATTTCCCAAGTATAGATCGAAAAATTTCCCAAGTATAAATCCAAAAATTTCCCAAGTATAGATCCAAAAATTTCCCAAGTATAGGTCCAAAAATTTCCCAAGTATAGATTCAAAAATTTCCCAAGTATAGATCGAAAAATTTCCCAAGTATAGAACGAAAAATTTCCCAAGTATAGATCCAAAAATTTCCCAAGTATACATCCAAAAATTTCTCAAGTATAGATCCAAAAATTTCCCAAGTATAGATCGAAAAATTTCCCAAGTATAGATCGAAAAATTTCCCAAGTATAGATCGAAAAATTTCCCAAGTATAGATCGAAAAATTTTCCAAGTATAGTACGAAAAATTTCCCAAGTATAGATCCAAAAATTTCCCATGAATAGATCCAAAAATTTCCCAAGTATAGATCCAAAAATTTCCCATGAATAGATCCAAAATTTTCCCAAGTATAGATCCAAAAATTTCCCAAGTATAGATCGAAATATTTCCCAAGTATAGTACGAAAAATTTCCCAAGTATAGATCCAAAAATTTCCAATGAATAGATCCAAAAATTTCCCAAGTATAGATCCAAAAATTTCCCAAGTATAGATCCAAAAATTTCACAAGTATACATCCAAAAATTTCCCAAGTAGCGATTCAAAAATTTCCTAAGTAGAGATTCAAAAATTTCCCAAGTAGAGATTCAAAACTTTCTCAAGTAGAGATTCAAAAATTTCCCAAGTAGAGATTAAATTTTTCCCAAGTAGAGATCCAAAAATTTCCCAAGTATAGATCCAAAAATTTCCCAAGTATAGATCGAAAAATATCCCAAGTATAGATCCAAAAATTTCCCAAGTATAGATCCAAAAATTTCCCAAGAAGAGATTCAAAAATTTCCCAAGTAGAGATTCAAAAATTTCCCAAGTAGAGAATCAAAAATTTCCCAAGTAGAGATTCAAAAATTTCCCAAGTAGCGATTCAAAAATATCCCAAGTAGAGATTCAAAAATTTCCCAAGTAGAGATTCAAAAATTTCCCAAGTAGAGATTCAAAAATTTCCCAAGTAGAGATCCAAAAATTTACCAAGTATAGATCCAAAAATTTCCCAAGTATACATCCAAAAATTTCCCAAGTATAGATCCAAAAATTTCCCAAGTATAGATCGAAAAATTTCCCAAGTATAGATCGAAACATTTTCCAAGTATAGTACGAAAAATTTCCCAAGTATAGATCCAAAACTTTCCCATGAATAGATCCAAAAATTTCCCAAGCATAGATCCAAAAATTTCACAAGTATACATCCAAAAATTTCCCAAGTATGGATCCAAAAATTTCCCAAGCATAGATCGAAAAATTTTCCAAGTATAGAACCAAAATTTTACAAGTATAGATCCAAAAATTTCCCAAGTAAAGATCGAGAAATTTCCCAAGTATAGATCCAAAAATTTCCCAAGTATAGATCCAAAAATTTCCCAAGAATAGATCCAAAAATTTCCCAAGTATAGATCCAAAAATTTCCCAAGTATATATCCAAAAATTTCCCAAGTATAGATTCAAAAATTTCCCAAGTAGAGATTCAAAAATTTCCCGAGTAGAGAATCAAAAATTTCCCAAGTAGAGATTCAAAAATTTCCCAAGTAGCGATTAAAAATTTCCCAAGTAGAGATTCAAATATTTCCCAAGTAGAGATTCAAAAATTTCAAAAGTAGAGATTCAAAAATTTCCCAAGTAGAGATTAATAATTTCCCAAGTAGAGATCCAAAAATTTCCCAAGTATAGATCGAAAAGTTTCCCAAGTATAGATCCAAAAATTTTACAAGTATAGATCGAAAAATTTCCCAAGTATAGATCGAAAAATTTCACAAGTATAGATCGAAATATTTCCCAAGTATAGTACGAAAAATTTCCCAAGTATAGATTCAAAAATTTCCCAAGTATAGATCGAAAAATTTCCCAAGTATAGATCGAAAAATTTCCCAAGTATAGATCCAAAAATTTCCCAAGTATACATCCAAAAATTTCCCAAGTATAGATGCAAAAATTTCCCAAGTAGAGATTAAAAATTTCCCAAGTAGAGATCCAAAAATTTACCAAGTATAGATCGAAAAATTTCCCAAGTATAGATCCAAAAATTTCTCATGTATAGATCAGAAAATTTCCCAAGTATAGATCGAAAAATTTCCCAAGTATAGATCCAAAAATTTCCCATGAATAGATCCAAAAATTTCCCAAGTATAGATCCAAAAATTTCCCAAGTATAGATCCAAAAATTTCACAAGTATACATCCAAAAATTTCCCAAGTATGGATCCAAAAATTTCCCAAGCATAGATCGAAAAATTTTCCAAGTATAGAACCAAAATTTCCCAAGTATAGATCCAAAAATTTCCCAAGTAAAGATCGAGAAATTTCCCAAGTATAGATCCAAAAATTTCCCAAGTATAGATCCAAAAATTTCCCAAGAATAGATTCAAAAATTTCATAAGTATAGATCCAAAAATTTCCCATGAATAGATCCAAAAATTTCCCAAGTATAGATCCAAAAATTTCCCATGAATAGATCCAAAATTTTCCCAAGTATAGATCCAAAAATTTCCCAAGTATAGATCGAAATATTTCCCAAGTATAGTACGAAAAATTTCCCAAGTATAGATCCAAAAATTTCCAATGAATAGATCCAAAAATTTCCCAAGTATAGATCCAAAAATTTCCCAAGTATAGATCCAAAAATTTCACAAGTATACATCCAAAAATTTCCCAAGTAGCGATTCAAAAATTTCCTAAGTAGAGATTCAAAAATTTCCCAAGTAGAGATTCAAAACTTTCTCAAGTAGAGATTCAAAAATTTCCCAAGTAGAGATTAAATTTTTCCCAAGTAGAGATCCAAAAATTTCCCAAGTATAGATCCAAAAATTTCCCAAGTATAGATCGAAAAATATCCCAAGTATAGATCCAAAAATTTCCCAAGTATAGATCCAAAAATTTCCCAAGAAGAGATTCAAAAATTTCCCAAGTAGAGATTCAAAAATTTCCCAAGTAGAGAATCAAAAATTTCCCAAGTAGAGATTCAAAAATTTCCCAAGTAGCGATTCAAAAATTTCCCAAGTAGAGATTCAAAAATTTCCCAAGTAGAGATTCAAAAATTTCCCAAGTAGAGATTCAAAAATTTCCCAAGTAGAGATCCAAAAATTTACCAAGTATAGATCCAAAAATTTCCCAAGTATACATCCAAAAATTTCCCAAGTATAGATCCAAAAATTTCCCAAGTATAGATCGAAAAATTTCCCAAGTATAGATCGAAAAATTTTCCAAGTATAGTACGAAAAATTTCCCAAGTATAGATCCAAAACTTTCCCATGAATAGATCCAAAAATTTCCCAAGCATAGATCCAAAAATTTCACAAGTATACATCCAAAAATTTCCCAAGTATGGATCCAAAAATTTCCCAAGCATAGATCGAAAAATTTTCCAAGTATAGAACCAAAATTTTACAAGTATAGATCCAAAAATTTCCCAAGAATAGATCCAAAAATTTCCCAAGTATAGATCCAAAAATTTCCCAAGTATATATCCAAAAATTTCCCAAGTATAGATTCAAAAATTTCCCAAGTAGAGATTCAAAAATTTCCCGAGTAGAGAATCAAAAATTTCCCTAGTAGAGATTCAAAAATTTCCCAAGTAGAGATTCAAAAATTTCCCAAGTAGCGATTCAAAAATTTCCCAAGTAGAGATTCAAAAATTTCCCAAGTAGAGATTCAAAAATTTCCCAAGTAGAGATTCAAAAATTTCCCAAGTAGAGATCCAAAAATTTACCAAGTATAGATCCAAAAATTTCCCAAGTATACATCCAAAAATTTCCCAAGTATAGATCCAAAAATTTCCCAAGTATAGATCGAAAAATTTCCCAAGTATAGATCGAAAAATTTTCCAAGTATAGTACGAAAAATTTCCCAAGTATAGATCCAAAACTTTCCCATGAATAGATCCAAAAATTTCCCAAGCATAGATCCAAAAATTTCACAAGTATACATCCAAAAATTTCCCAAGTATGGATCCAAAAATTTCCCAAGCATAGATCGAAAAATTTTCCAAGTATAGAACCAAAATTTTACAAGTATAGATCCAAAAATTTCCCAAGAATAGATCCAAAAATTTCCCAAGTATAGATCCAAAAATTTCCCAACTATATATCCAAAAATTTCCCAAGTATAGATTCAAAAATTTCCCAAGTAGAGATTCAAAAATTTCCCGAGTAGAGAATCAAAAATTTCCCTAGTAGAGATTCAAAAATTTCCCAAGTAGCGATTCAAAAATTTCCCAAGTAGAAATTCAAATATTTCCCAAGTAGAGATTCAAAAATTTCAAAAGTAGAGATTCAAAAATTTCCCAAGTAGAGATTAATAATTTCCCAAGTAGAGATCCAAAAATTTCCCAAGTATAGATCGAAAAGTTTCCCAAGAATAGATCCAAAAATTTTACAAGTATAGATCGAAAAATTTCCCAAGTATAGATCGAAAAATTTCACAAGTATAGATCGAAATATTTCCCAAGTATAGTACGAAAAATTTCCTAAGTATAGTACGAAAAATTTCCCAAGTATAGATCCAAAAATTTCACAAGTATACATCCAAAAATTTCCCAAGTAGCGATTCAAAAATTTCCAAAGTAGAGATTCAAAAATTTCCCAAGTAGAGATTCAAAACTTTCTCAAGTAGAGATTAAAAAATTTCCCAAGTATAGATCCAAAAATTTCCCAAGTATAGATCCAAAAATATCCCAAGTATAGATCCAAAAATTTCCCAAGTATAGATCCAAAAATTTCCCAAGAAGAGATTCAAAAATTTCCCAAGTAGAGATTCAAAAATTTCCCAAGTAGCGATTCAAAAATTTCCAAAGTAGAGATTCAAAAATTTCCCAAGTAGAGATTCAAAACTTTCTCAAGTAGAGATTAAAAAATTTCCCAAGTATAGATCCAAAAATTTCCCAAGTATAGATCGAAAAATATCCCAAGTATAGATCCAAAAATTTCCCAAGTATAGATCCAAAAATTTCCCAAGAAGAGATTCAAAAATTTCCCAAGTAGAGATTCAAAAATTTCCCAAGTAGAGAATCAAAAATTTCCCAAGTAGAGATTCAAAAATTTCCCAAGTAGCGATTCAAAAATATCCCAAGTAGAGATTCAAAAATTTCCCAAGTAGAGATTCAAAAATTTCCCAAGTAGAGATTCAAAAATTTCCCAAGTAGAGATCCAAAAATTTACCAAGTATAGATCCAAAAATTTCCCAAGTATACATCCAAAAATTTCCCAAGTATAGATCCAAAAATTTCCCAAGTATAGATCGAAAAATTTCCCAAGTATAGATCGAAACATTTTCCAAGTATAGTACGAAAAATTTCCCAAGTATAGATCCAAAACTTTCCCATGAATAGATCCAAAAATTTCCCAAGCATAGATCCAAAAATTTCACAAGTATACATCCAAAAATTTCCCAAGTATGGATCCAAAAATTTCCCAAGCATAGATCGAAAAATTTTCCAAGTATAGAACCAAAATTTTACAAGTATAGATCCAAAAATTTCCCAAGTAAAGATCGAGAAATTTCCCAAGTATAGATCCAAAAATTTCCCAAGTATAGATCCAAAAATTTCCCAAGAATAGATCCAAAAATTTCCCAAGTATAGATCCAAAAATTTCCCAAGTATATATCCAAAAATTTCCCAAGTATAGATTCAAAAATTTCCCAAGTAGAGATTCAAAAATTTCCCGAGTAGAGAATCAAAAATTTCCCAAGTAGAGATTCAAAAATTTCCCAAGTAGCGATTCAAAAATTTCCCAAGTAGAGATTCAAATATTTCCCAAGTAGAGATTCAAAAATTTCAAAAGTAGAGATTCAAAAATTTCCCAAGTAGAGATTAATAATTTCCCAAGTAGAGATCCAAAAATTTCCCAAGTATAGATCGAAAAGTTTCCCAAGTATAGATCCAAAAATTTTACAAGTATAGATCGAAAAATTTCCCAAGTATAGATCGAAAAATTTCACAAGTATAGATCGAAATATTTCCCAAGTATAGTACGAAAAATTTCCCAAGTATAGTACGAAAAATTTCCCAAGTATAGATCCAAAAATTTCCCAAGTATAGATTCAAAAATTTCCCAAGTATAGATCGAAAAATTTCCCAAGTATAGATCGAAAAATTTTCCAAGTATAGAACCAAAATTTTACAAGTATAGATCCAAAAATTTCCCAAGTAAAGATCGAGAAATTTCCCAAGTATAGATCCAAAAATTTCCCAAGTATAGATCCAAAAATTTCCCAAGAATAGATCCAAAAATTTCCCAAGTATAGATCCAAAAATTTCCCAAGTATATATCCAAAAATTTCCCAAGTATAGATTCAAAAATTTCCCAAGTAGAGATTCAAAAATTTCCCGAGTAGAGAATCAAAAATTTCCCAAGTAGAGATTCAAAAATTTCCCAAGTAGCGATTCAAAAATTTCCCAAGTAGAGATTCAAATATTTCCCAAGTAGAGATTCAAAAATTTCAAAAGTAGAGATTCAAAAATTTCCCAAGTAGAGATTAATAATTTCCCAAGTAGAGATCCAAAAATTTCCCAAGTATAGATCGAAAAGTTTCCCAAGTATAGATCCAAAAATTTTACAAGTATAGATCGAAAAATTTCCCAAGTATAGATCGAAAAATTTCACAAGTATAGATCGAAATATTTCCCAAGTATAGTACGAAAAATTTCCCAAGTATAGATTCAAAAATTTCCCAAGTATAGATCGAAAAATTTCCCAAGTATAGATCGAAAAATTTCCCAAGTATAGATCCAAAAATTTCCCAAGTATACATCCAAAAATTTCCCAAGTATAGATGCAAAAATTTCCCAAGTAGAGATTAAAAATTTCCCAAGTAGAGATCCAAAAATTTACCAAGTATAGATCGAAAAATTTCCCAAGTATAGATCCAAAAATTTCTCATGTATAGATCAGAAAATTTCCCAAGTATAGATCGAAAAATTTCCCAAGTATAGATCCAAAAATTTCCCATGAATAGATCCAAAAATTTCCCAAGTATAGATCCAAAAATTTCCCAAGTATAGATCCAAAAATTTCACAAGTATACATCCAAAAATTTCCCAAGTATGGATCCAAAAATTTCCCAAGTATAGATCGAAAAATTTTCCAAGTATAGAACCAAAATTTCCCAAGTATAGATCCAAAAATTTCCCAAGTAAAGATCGAGAAATTTCCCAAGTATAGATCCAAAAATTTCCCAAGTATAGATCCAAAAATTTCCCAAGAATAGATTCAAAAATTTCATAAGTATAGATCCAAAAATTTCCCATGAATAGATCCAAAAATTTCCCAAGTATAGATCCAAAAATTTACCATGAATAGATCCAAAATTTTCCCAAGTATAGATCCAAAAATTTCCCAAGTATAGATCGAAATATTTCCCAAGTATAGTACGAAAAATTTCCCAAGTATAGATCCAAAAATTTCCAATGAATAGATCCAAAAATTTCCCAAGTATAGATCCAAAAATTTCCCAAGTATAGATCCAAAAATTTCACAAGTATACATCCAAAAATTTCCCAAGTAGCGATTCAAAAATTTCCTAAGTAGAGATTCAAAAATTTCCCAAGTAGAGATTCAAAACTTTCTCAAGTAGAGATTCAAAAATTTCCCAAGTAGAGATTAAATTTTTCCCAAGTAGAGATCCAAAAATTTCCCAAGTATAGATCCAAAAATTTCCCAAGTATAGATCGAAAAATATCCCAAGTATAGATCCAAAAATTTCCCAAGTATAGATCCAAAAATTTCCCAAGAAGAGATTCAAAAATTTCCCAAGTAGAGATTCAAAAATTTCCCAAGTAGAGAATCAAAAATTTCCCAAGTAGAGATTCAAAAATTTCCCAAGTAGCGATTCAAAAATTTCCCAAGTAGAGATTCAAAAATTTCCCAAGTAGAGATTCAAAAATTTCCCAAGTAGAGATTCAAAAATTTCCCAAGTATTGATTCAAAAATTTCTAAAGTAGAGATTCACAAATTTCCCAAGTAGAGATTCAAAAATTTCCCAAGTAGAGATTAAAAATTTCCCAAGTAGAGATCCAAAAATTTACCAAGTATAGATCCAAAAATTTCCCAAGTATACATCCAAAAATTTCCCAAGTATAGATCCAAAAATTTCCCAAGTATAGATCGAAAAATTTCCCAAGTATAGATCGAAAAATTTTCCAAGTATAGTACGAAAAATTTCCCAAGTATAGATCCAAAACTTTCCCATGAATAGATCCAAAAATTTCCCAAGCATAGATCCAAAAATTTCACAAGTATACATCCAAAAATTTCCCAAGTATGGATCCAAAAATTTCCCAAGCATAGATCGAAAAATTTTCCAAGTATAGAACCAAAATTTTACAAGTATAGATCCAAAAATTTCCCAAGAATGGATCCAAAAATTTCCCAAGTATAGATCCAAAAATTTCCCAAGTATATATCCAAAAATTTCCCAAGTATAGATTCAAAAATTTCCCAAGTAGAGATTCAAAAATTTCCCGAGTAGAGAATCAAAAATTTCCCTAGTAGAGATTCAAAAATTTCCCAAGTAGCGATTCAAAAATTTCCCAAGTAGAAATTCAAATATTTCCCAAGTAGAGATTCAAAAATTTCAAAAGTAGAGATTCAAAAATTTCCCAAGTAGAGATTAATAATTTCCCAAGTAGAGATCCAAAAATTTTACAAGTATAGATCGAAAAGTTTCCCAAGAATAGATCCAAAAATTTTACAAGTATAGATCGAAAAATTTCCCAAGTATAGATCGAAAAATTTCCCAAGTATAGATCGAAAAATTTCACAAGTATAGATCGAAATATTTCCCAAGTATAGTACGAAAAATTTCCCAAGTATAGTACGAAAAATTTCCCAAGTATAGATCCAAAAATTTCCCAAGTATAGATTCAAAAATTTCCCAAGTATAGATGCAAAAATTTCCCAAGTAGAGATTAAAAATTTCCCAAGTAGAGATCCAAAAATTTACCAAGTATAGATCGAAAAATTTCCCAAGTATAGATCCAAAAATTTCTCATGTATAGATCAGAAAATTTCCCAAGTATAGATCGAAAAATTTCCCAAGTATAGATCCAAAAATTTCCCATGAATAGATCCAAAAATTTCCCAAGTATAGATCCAAAAATTTCCCAAGTATAGATCCAAAAATTTCACAAGTATACATCCAAAAATTTCCCAAGTATGGATCCAAAAATTTCCCAAGCATAGATAGAAAAATTTTCCAAGTATAGAACCAAAATTTCCCAAGTATAGATCCAAAAATTTCCCAAGTAAAGATCGAGAAATTTCCCAAGTATAGATCCAAAAATTTCCCAAGTATAGATCCAAAAATTTCCCAAGAATAGATTCAAAAATTTCATAAGTAGAGATTCAAAAATTTCCCAAGTAGAGAATCAAAAATTTCCCAAGTAGAGATTAAAAAATTTCCCAAGTATACATCCAAAAATTTCTCAAGTATAGATCCAAAAATTTCCCAAGTATAGATCGAAAAATTTCCCAAGTATAGATCGAAAAATTTCCCAAGTATAGATCGAAAAATTTTCCAAGTATAGAACGAAAAATTTCCCAAGTATAGATCCAAAAATTTCCCAAGTATAGATCCAAAAATTTCCCAAGTATAGATCCAAAAATTTCACAAGTATACATCCAAAAATTTCCCAAGTAGCGATTCAAAAATTTCCAAAGTAGAGATTCCAAAATTTCCCAAGTAGAGATTCAAAACTTTCTCAAGTAGAGATTAAAAAATTTCCCAAGTATAGATCCAAAAATTTCCCAAGTATAGATCCAAAAATTTCCCAAGTATAGGTCCAAAAATTTCCCAAGTATAGATTCAAAAATTTCCCAAGTATAGATCGAAAAATTTCCCAAGTATAGATCGAAAAATTTCCCAAGTATACATCCAAAAATTTCCCAAGTATACATCCAAAAATTTCTCAAGTATAGATTCAAAAATTTCCCAAGTATAGATCGAAAAATTTCCCAAGTATAGATCGAAAAATTTCCCAAGTATAGATCGAAAAATTTCCCAAGTATAGATCGAAAAATTTTCCAAGTATAGTACGAAAAATTTCCCAAGTATAGATCCAAAAATTTCCCATGAATAGATCCAAAAATTTCCCAAGTATAGATCCAAAAATTTCCCATGAATAGATCCAAAATTTTCCCAAGTATAGATCCAAAAATTTCATAAGTATAGATCGAAAAATTTCCCAAGTATAGTACGAAAAATTTCCCAAGTATAGATCCAAAAATTTCCAATGAATAGATCCAAAAATTTCCCAAGTATAGATCCAAAAATTTCCCAAGTATAGATCCAAAAATTTCACAAGTATACATCCAAAAATTTCCCAAGTAGCGATTCAAAAATTTCCTAAGTAGAGATTCAAAAATTTCCCAAGTAGAGATTCAAAACTTTCTCAAGTAGAGATTCAAAAATTTCCCAAGTAGAGATTAAAAATTTCCCAAGTAGAGATCCAAAAATTTACCAAGTATAGATCGAAAAATTTACCAAGTATAGATCCAAAAATTTCCCAAGTATAGATCGAAAAATTTCCCAAGTATAGATCCAAAAATTTTCCAAGTATAGATCGAAAAATTTCCCAAGTATATATCCAAAAATGTCCCAAGTATAGATCCAAAAATTTCCCAAGTATAGATCCAAAAATTTCCCAAGTATAGATCCAAAAATTTCCCAAGTATAGGTCCAAAAATTTCCCAAGTATAGATCCAAAAAATTCCCAAGTATAGATCGAAAAATTTCCCAAGTATAGATCGAAAAATTTCCCAAGTATAGATCGAAAAATTTCCCAAGTATAGATCGAAAAATTTCTCAAGTATAGATCGAAAAATTTTCCAAGTATAGTACGAAAATTTCCCAAGTATAGATCCAAAAATTTCAAATGAATAGATCCAAAAATTTCCCAAGTATAGATCCAAAAATTTCCCAAGTATAGATCCAAAAGTTTCCCAAGAATAGATCCAAAAATTTCCCAAGTATAGATCCAAAAATTTCCCAAGTATATATCCAAAAATTTCCCAAGTATAGATTCAAAAATTTCCCAAGTAGAGATTCAAAAATTTCCCGAGTAGAGAATCAAAAATTTCCCAAGAATAGATCCAAAAATTTCCCAAATATCGATCCAAAAATTTCCCAAGTATATATCCAAAAATTTCCCAAGTATAGATTCAAAAATTTCCCAAGTAGAGATTCAAAAATTTCCCAAGTAGCGATTCAAAAATTTCCCAAGTAGAGATTCAAAAATTTCCCAAGTAGAGATTCAAAAATTTCCAAAGTAGAGATTCAAAAATTTCCCAAGTAGAGATTAAAAATTTCCCAAGTAGAGATCCAAAAATTTCCCAAGTATAGATCGAAAACTTTCCCAAGTATAGATCGAAAAATTTCCCAAAGTAGAGATTCAAAAATTTCCCAAGTAGCGATTCAAAAATTTCCCAAGTAGAGATTCAAAAATTTCCCAAGTAGAGATTCAAAAATTTCCAAAGTAGAGATTCAAATATTTCCCAAGTAGAGATTCAAAAATTTCAAAAGTAGAGATTCAAAAATTTCCCAAGTAGAGATTAAAAATTTCCCAAGTAGAGATCCAAAAATTTCCCAAGTATAGATCGAAAAGTTTCCCAAGTATAGATCCAAAAATTTTACAAGTATAGTACGAAAAATTTCCCAAGTATAGTACGAAAAATTTCCCAAGTATAGTACGAAAAATTTCCCAAGTATAGATCCAAAAATTTCCCATGCATAGATCAGAAAATTTCCCAAGTATAGATCGAAAAATTTCCCAAGTATAGATCCAAAAATTTCCCAAGTATAGATCGAAAAATATCCCAAGTATAGATCCAAAAATTTCCCAAGTATAGATCCAAAAATTTCCCAAGAAGAGATTCAAAAATTTCCCAAGTAGAGATTCAAAAATTTCCCAAGTAGAGAATCAAAAATTTCCCAAGTAGAGATTCAAAAATTTCCCAAGTAGCGATTCAAAAATTTCCCAAGTAGAGATTCAAAAATTTCCCAAGTAAAGATTCAAAAATTTCCCAAGTAGAGATTCAAAAATTTCCCAAGTAGAGATCCAAAAATTTACCAAGTATAGATCCAAAAATTTCCCAAGTATACATCCAAAAATTTCCCAAGTATAGATCAAAAAATTTCCCAAGTATAGATCGAAAAATTTCCCAAGTATAGATCAAAAAATTTTCCAAGTATAGTACGAAAAATTTCCCAAGTATAGATCCAAAACTTTCCCATGAATAGATCCAAAAATTTCCCAAGTATAGATCCAAAAATTTCCCAAGCATAGATCCAAAAATTTCACAAGTATACATCCAAAAATTTCCCAAGTATGGATCCAAAAATTTCCCAAGCATAGATCGAAAAATTTTCCAAGTATAGAACCAAAATTTCCCAAGTATAGATCCAAAAATTTCCCAAGTAAAGATCGAGAAATTTCCCAAGTATAGATCCAAAAATTTCCCAAGTATAGATCCAAATATTTCCCAAGAATAGATCCAAAAATTTCCCAAGTATAGATCCAAAAATTTCCCAAGTATATATCCAAAAATTTCCCAAGTATAGATTCAAAAATTTCCAAAGTAGAGATTCAAAAATTTCCCGAGTAGAGAATCAAAAATTTCCCAAGAATAGATCCAAAAATTTCCCAAGTATCGATCCAATTTTCCAAGTATAGTACGAAAAATTTCCCAAGTATAGATCCAAAACTTTCCCATGAATAGATCCAAAAATTTCCCAAGTATAGATCCAAAAATTTCCCAAGCATAGATCCAAAAATTTCACAAGTATACATCCAAAAATTTCCCAAGTATGGATCCAAAAATTTCCCAAGCATAGATCGAAAAATTTTCCAAGTATAGAACCAAAATTTCCCAAGTATAGATCCAAAAATTTCCCAAGTAAAGATCGAGAAATTTCCCAAGTATAGATCCAAAAATTTCCCAAGTATAGATCCAAATATTTCCCAAGAATAGATCCAAAAATTTCCCAAGTATAGATCCAAAAATTTCCCAAGTATATATCCAAAAATTTCCCAAGTATAGATTCAAAAATTTCCAAAGTAGAGATTCAAAAATTTCCCGAGTAGAGAATCAAAAATTTCCCAAGAATAGATCCAAAAATTTCCCAAGTATCGATCCAAAAATTTCCCAAGTATATATCCAAAAATTTCCCAAGTATAGATTCAAAAATTTCCCAAGTAGAGATTCAAAAATTTCCCAAGTAGCGATTCAAAAATTTCCCAAGTAGAGATTCAAAAATTTCCCAAGTAGAGATTCAAAAATTTCCAAAGTAGAGATTCAAAAATTTCCCAAGTAGAGATTAAAAATTTCCCAAGTAGAGATCCAAAAATTTCCCAAGTATAGATTGAAAAATTTCCCAAGTATAGATCGAAAAATTTCCCAAGTAGAGATTCAAAAATTTCCCAAGTAGCGATTCGAAAATTTCCCAAGTAGAGATTCAAAAATTTCCCAAGTAGAGATTCAAAAATTTCCAAAGTAGAGATTCAAATATTTACCAAGTAGAGATTCAAAAATTTCAAAAGTAGAGATTCAAAAATTTCCCAAGTAGAGATTAAAAATTTCCCAAGTAGAGATCCAAAAATTTCCCAAGTATAGATCGAAAAGTTTCCCAAGTATAGATCCAAAAATTTTACAAGTATAGATCGAAAAATTTCCCAAGTATAGATCGAAAAGTTTCACAAGTATAGATCGAAAAATTTCCCAAGTAAAGATCGATAAATTTCCCAAGTATAG
Organism: Odiellus spinosus; assembly: GCA_963920705.1. NCBI lineage: Eukaryota > Metazoa > Arthropoda > Arachnida > Opiliones > Phalangiidae > Odiellus > Odiellus spinosus. The sequence continues at coordinate 24,125 of CAWUCO010000219.1, read as the reverse complement.
ATCCAAAAATTTCCCAAGTATAGATCCAAAAATTTCCCAAGAATAGATTCAAAAATTTCATAAGTATAGATCCAAAAATTTCCCATGAATAGATCCAAAAATTTCCCAAGTATAGATCCAAAAATTTCCCATGAATAGATCCAAAATTTTCCCAAGTATAGATCCAAAAATTTCCCAAGTATAGATCGAAATATTTCCCAAGTATAGTACGAAAAATTTCCCAAGTATAGATCCAAAAATTTCCAATGAATAGATCCAAAAATTTCCCAAGTATAGATCCAAAAATTTCCCAAGTATAGATCCAAAAATTTCACAAGTATACATCCAAAAATTTCCCAAGTAGCGATTCAAAAATTTCCCAAGTATAGATCCAAAACTTTCCCATGAATAGATCCAAAAATTTCCCAAGTATAGATCCAAAAATTTCCCAAGCATAGATCCAAAAATTTCACAAGTATACATCCAAAAATTTCCCAAGTATGGATCCAAAAATTTCCCAAGCATAGATCGAAAAATTTTCCAAGTATAGAACCAAAATTTCCCAAGTATAGATCCAAAAATTTCCCAAGTAAAGATCGAGAAATTTCCCAAGTATAGATCCAAAAATTTCCCAAGTATAGATCCAAATATTTCCCAAGAATAGATCCAAAAATTTCCCAAGTATAGATCCAAAAATTTCCCAAGTATATATCCAAAAATTTCCCAAGTATAGATTCAAAAATTTCCAAAGTAGAGATTCAAAAATTTCCCGAGTAGAGAATCAAAAATTTCCCAAGAATAGATCCAAAAATTTCCCAAGTATCGATCCAATTTTCCAAGTATAGTACGAAAAATTTCCCAAGTATAGATCCAAAACTTTCCCATGAATAGATCCAAAAATTTCCCAAGTATAGATCCAAAAATTTCCCAAGCATAGATCCAAAAATTTCACAAGTATACATCCAAAAATTTCCCAAGTATGGATCCAAAAATTTCCCAAGCATAGATCGAAAAATTTTCCAAGTATAGAACCAAAATTTCCCAAGTATAGATCCAAAAATTTCCCAAGTAAAGATCGAGAAATTTCCCAAGTATAGATCCAAAAATTTCCCAAGTATAGATCCAAATATTTCCCAAGAATAGATCCAAAAATTTCCCAAGTATAGATCCAAAAATTTCCCAAGTATATATCCAAAAATTTCCCAAGTATAGATTCAAAAATTTCCAAAGTAGAGATTCAAAAATTTCCCGAGTAGAGAATCAAAAATTTCCCAAGAATAGATCCAAAAATTTCCCAAGTATCGATCCAAAAATTTCCCAAGTATATATCCAAAAATTTCCCAAGTATAGATTCAAAAATTTCCCAAGTAGAGATTCAAAAATTTCCCAAGTAGCGATTCAAAAATTTCCCAAGTAGAGATTCAAAAATTTCCCAAGTAGAGATTCAAAAATTTCCAAAGTAGAGATTCAAAAATTTCCCAAGTAGAGATTAAAAATTTCCCAAGTAGAGATCCAAAAATTTCCCAAGTATAGATTGAAAAATTTCCCAAGTATAGATCGAAAAATTTCCCAAGTAGAGATTCAAAAATTTCCCAAGTAGCGATTCGAAAATTTCCCAAGTAGAGATTCAAAAATTTCCCAAGTAGAGATTCAAAAATTTCCAAAGTAGAGATTCAAATATTTACCAAGTAGAGATTCAAAAATTTCAAAAGTAGAGATTCAAAAATTTCCCAAGTAGAGATTAAAAATTTCCCAAGTAGAGATCCAAAAATTTCCCAAGTATAGATCGAAAAGTTTCCCAAGTATAGATCCAAAAATTTTACAAGTATAGATCGAAAAATTTCCCAAGTATAGATCGAAAAGTTTCACAAGTATAGATCGAAAAATTTCCCAAGTAAAGATCGATAAATTTCCCAAGTATAGATCCAAAAATTTCCCAAGTATAGATCCAAAAATTTCCCAAGAATAGATTCAAAAATTTCATAAGTATAGATCCAAAAATTTCCCATGAATAGATCCAAAAATTTCCCAAGTATAGATCCAAAAATTTCCCATGAATAGATCCAAAATTTTCCCAAGTATAGATCCAAAAATTTCCCAAGTATAGATCGAAATATTTCCCAAGTATAGTACGAAAAATTTCCCAAGTATAGATCCAAAAATTTCCAATGAATAGATCCAAAAATTTCCCAAGTATAGATCCAAAAATTTCCCAAGTATAGATCCAAAAATTTCACAAGTATACATCCAAAAATTTCCCAAGTAGCGATTCAAAAATTTCCTAAGTAGAGATTCAAAAATTTCCCAAGTAGAGATTCAAAACTTTCTCAAGTAGAGATTCAAAAATTTCCCAAGTAGAGATTAAATTTTTCCCAAGTAGAGATCCAAAAATTTCCCAAGTATAGATCCAAAAATTTCCCAAGTATAGATCGAAAAATATCCCAAGTATAGATCCAAAAATTTCCCAAGTATAGATCCAAAAATTTCCCAAGAAGAGATTCAAAAATTTCCCAAGTAGAGATTCAAAAATTTCCCAAGTAGAGAATCAAAAATTTCCCAAGTAGAGATTCAAAAATTTCCCAAGTAGAGATTCAAAAATTTCCCAAGTAGAGATTCAAAAATTTCCCAAGTAGAGATTCAAAAATTTCCCAAGTAGAGATCCAAAAATTTACCAAGTATAGATCCAAAAATTTCCCAAGTATACATCCAAAAATTTCCCAAGTATAGATCAAAAAATTTCCCAAGTATAGATCGAAAAATTTCCCAAGTATAGATCAAAAAATTTTCCAAGTATAGTACGAAAAATTTCCCAAGTATAGATCCAAAACTTTCCCATGAATAGATCCAAAAATTTCCCAAGTATAGATCCAAAAATTTCCCAAGCATAGATCCAAAAATTTCACAAGTATACATCCAAAAATTTCCCAAGTATGGATCCAAAAATTTCCCAAGCATAGATCGAAAAATTTTCCAAGTATAGAACCAAAATTTCCCAAGTATAGATCCAAAAATTTCCCAAGTAAAGATCGAGAAATTTCCCAAGTATAGATCCAAAAATTTCCCAAGTATAGATCCAAATATTTCCCAAGAATAGATCCAAAAATTTCCCAAGTATAGATCCAAAAATTTCCCAAGTATATATCCAAAAATTTCCCAAGTATAGATTCAAAAATTTCCAAAGTAGAGATTCAAAAATTTCCCGAGTAGAGAATCAAAAATTTCCCAAGAATAGATCCAAAAATTTCCCAAGTATCGATCCAATTTTCCAAGTATAGTACGAAAAATTTCCCAAGTATAGATCCAAAACTTTCCCATGAATAGATCCAAAAATTTCCCAAGTATAGATCCAAAAATTTCCCAAGCATAGATCCAAAAATTTCACAAGTATACATCCAAAAATTTCCCAAGTATGGATCCAAAAATTTCCCAAGCATAGATCGAAAAATTTTCCAAGTATAGAACCAAAATTTCCCAAGTATAGATCCAAAAATTTCCCAAGTAAAGATCGAGAAATTTCCCAAGTATAGATCCAAAAATTTCCCAAGTATAGATCCAAATATTTCCCAAGAATAGATCCAAAAATTTCCCAAGTATAGATCCAAAAATTTCCCAAGTATATATCCAAAAATTTCCCAAGTATAGATTCAAAAATTTCCAAAGTAGAGATTCAAAAATTTCCCGAGTAGAGAATCAAAAATTTCCCAAGAATAGATCCAAAAATTTCCCAAGTATCGATCCAAAAATTTCCCAAGTATATATCCAAAAATTTCCCAAGTATAGATTCAAAAATTTCCCAAGTAGAGATTCAAAAATTTCCCAAGTAGCGATTCAAAAATTTCCCAAGTAGAGATTCAAAAATTTCCCAAGTAGAGATTCAAAAATTTCCAAAGTAGAGATTCAAAAATTTCCCAAGTAGAGATTAAAAATTTCCCAAGTAGAGATCCAAAAATTTCCCAAGTATAGATTGAAAAATTTCCCAAGTATAGATCGAAAAATTTCCCAAGTAGAGATTCAAAAATTTCCCAAGTAGCGATTCGAAAATTTCCCAAGTAGAGATTCAAAAATTTCCCAAGTAGAGATTCAAAAATTTCCAAAGTAGAGATTCAAATATTTACCAAGTAGAGATTCAAAAATTTCAAAAGTAGAGATTCAAAAATTTCCCAAGTAGAGATTAAAAATTTCCCAAGTAGAGATCCAAAAATTTCCCAAGTATAGATCGAAAAGTTTCCCAAGTATAGATCCAAAAATTTTACAAGTATAGATCGAAAAATTTCCCAAGTATAGATCGAAAAGTTTCACAAGTATAGATCGAAAAATTTCCCAAGTATAGTACGAAAAATTTCCCAAGTATAGTACGAAAAATTTCCCAAGTATAGTACGAAAAATTTCCCAAGTATAGATCCAAAAATTTCCCATGTTTAGATCAGAAAATTTCCCAAGTATAGATCGAAAAATTTCCCAAGTATAGATCCAAAAATTTCTCATGTATAGATCAGAAAATTTCCCAAGTATAGATCGAAAAATTTCCCAAGTATAGATCCAAAATTTCCCATGAATAGATCCAAAAATTTCCCAAGTATAGATCCAAAAATTTCCCAAGTATAGATCCAAAAATTTCACAAGTATACATCCAAAAATTTCCCAAGTATGGATCCAAAAATTTCCCAAGCATAGATCGAAAAATTTTCCAAGTATAGAACCAAAATTTCCCAAGTATAGATCCAAAAATTTCCCAAGTAAAGATCGAGAAATTTCCCAAGTATAGATCCAAAAATTTCCCAAGTATAGATCCAAAAATTTCCCAAGAATAGATTCAAAAATTTCCCAAGTAGAGATTCAAAAATTTCCCAAGTAGCGATTCAAAAATTTCCCAAGTAGAGATTCAAAAATTTCCCAAGTAGAGATTCAAAAATTTCCAAAGTAGAGATTCAAAAATTTCCCAAGTAGAGATTAAAAATTTCCCAAGTAGAGATCCAAAAATTTCCCAAGTATAGATCGAAAAATTTCCCAAGTATAGATCGAAAAATTTCCCAAGTAGAGATTCAAAAATTTCCCAAGTAGCGATTCGAAAATTTCCCAAGTAGAGATTCAAAAATTTCCCAAGTAGAGATTCAAAAATTTCAAAAGTAGAGATTCAAAAATTTCCCAAGTAGAGATTAAAAATTTCCCAAGTAGAGATCCAAAAATTTCCCAAGTATAGATCGAAAAGTTTCCCAAGTATAGATCCAAAAATTTTACAAGTATAGATCGAAAAATTTCCCAAGTATAGATCGAAAAGTTTCACAAGTATAGATCGAAAAATTTCCCAAGTATAGTACGAAAAATTTCCCAAGTATAGTACGAAAAATTTCCCAAGTATAGTACGAAAAATTTCCCAAGTATAGATCCAAAAATTTCCCAAGTATAGATCCAAAAATTTCTCATGTATAGATCAGAAAATTTCCCAAGTATAGATCGAAAAATTTCCCAAGTATAGATCCAAAATTTCCCATGAATAGATCCAAAAATTTCCCAAGTATAGATCCAAAAATTTCCCAAGTATAGATCCAAAAATTTCACAAGTATACATCCAAAAATTTCCCAAGTATGGATCCAAAAATTTCCCAAGCATAGATCGAAAAATTTTCCAAGTATAGAACCAAAATTTCCCAAGTATAGATCCAAAAATTTCCCAAGTAAAGATCGAGAAATTTCCCAAGTATAGATCCAAAAATTTCCCAAGTATAGATCCAAAAATTTCCCAAGAATAGATTCAAAAATTTCCCAAGTAGAGATTCAAAAATTTCCCAAGTAGCGATTCAAAAATTTCCCAAGTAGAGATTCAAAAATTTCCCAAGTAGAGATTCAAAAATTTCCAAAGTAGAGATTCAAAAATTTCCCAAGTAGAGATTAAAAATTTCCCAAGTAGAGATCCAAAAATTTCCCAAGTATAGATCGAAAAATTTCCCAAGTATAGATCGAAAAATTTCCCAAGTAGAGATTCAAAAATTTCCCAAGTAGCGATTCAAAAATTTCCCAAGTAGAGATTCAAAAATTTCCCAAGAAGAGATTCAAAAATTTCCAAAGTAGAGATTCAAATATTTCCCAAGTAGAGATTCAAAAATTTCAAAAGTAGAGATTCAAAAATTTCCCAAGTAGAGATTAAAAATTTCCCAAGTAGAGATCCAAAAATTTCCCAAGTATAGATCGAAAAATTTCACAAGTATAGATCGAAAAATTTCCCAAGTATAGTACGAAAAATTTCCCAAGTATAATACGAAAAATTTCCCAAGTATAGTACGAAAAATTTCCCAAGTATAGATCCAAAAATTTCCCATGTATAGATCAGAAAATTTCCCAAGTATAGATCGAAAAATTTCCCAATTATAGATCCAAAAATTTCCCATGAATAGATCCAAAAATTTCCCAAGTAGAGATTCAAAAATTTCCCAAGTAGAGAATCAAAAATTTCCCAAGTAGAGATTAAAAAATTTCCCAAGTAGCGATTCAAAAATTTCCCAAGTAGAGATTCAAAAATTTCCCAAGTATAGATCCAAAAATTTCCCATGCATAGATCAGAAAATTTCCCAAGTATAGATCGAAAAATTTCCCAAGTATAGATCCAAAAATTTCCCAAGTATAGATCGAAAAATATCCCAAGTATAGATCCAAAAATTTCCCAAGTATAGATCCAAAAATTTCCCAAGAAGAGATTCAAAAATTTCCCAAGTAGAGATTCAAAAATTTCCCAAGTAGAGAATCAAAAATTTCCCAAGTAGAGATTCAAAAATTTCCCAAGTAGCGATTCAAAAATTTCCCAAGTAGAGATTCAAAAATTTCCCAAGTAAAGATTCAAAAATTTCCCAAGTAGAGATTCAAAAATTTCCCAAGTAGAGATCCAAAAATTTACCAAGTATAGATCCAAAAATTTCCCAAGTATACATCCAAAAATTTCCCAAGTATAGATCCAAAAATTTCCCAAGTATAGATCGAAAAATTTCTCAAGTATAGATCGAAAAATTTTCCAAGTATAGTACGAAAAATTTCCCAAGTATAGATCCAAAAATTTCAAATGAATAGATCCAAAAATTTCCCAAGTATAGATCCAAAAATTTCCCAAGTATAGATCCAAAAGTTTCCCAAGAATAGATCCAAAAATTTCCCAAGTATAGATCCAAAAATTTCCCAAGTATATATCCAAAAATTTCCCAAGTATAGATTCAAAAATTTCCCAAGTAGAGATTCAAAAATTTCCCGAGTAGAGAATCAAAAATTTCCCAAGAATAGATCCAAAAATTTCCCAAATATCGATCCAAAAATTTCCCAAGTATATATCCAAAAATTTCCCAAGTATAGATTCAAAAATTTCCCAAGTAGAGATTCAAAAATTTCCCAAGTAGCGATTCAAAAATTTCCCAAGTAGAGATTCAAAAATTTCCCAAGTAGAGATTCAAAAATTTCCAAAGTAGAGATTCAAAAATTTCCCAAGTAGAGATTAAAAATTTCCCAAGTAGAGATCCAAAAATTTCCCAAGTATAGATCGAAAAATTTCCCAAGTATAGATCGAAAAATTTCCCAAAGTAGAGATTCAAAAATTTCCCAAGTAGCGATTCAAAAATTTCCCAAGTAGAGATTCAAAAATTTCCCAAGTAGAGATTCAAAAATTTCCAAAGTAGAGATTCAAATATTTCCCAAGTAGAGATTCAAAAATTTCAAAAGTAGAGATTCAAAAATTTCCCAAGTAGAGATTAAAAATTTCCCAAGTAGAGATCCAAAAATTTCCCAAGTATAGATCGAAAAGTTTCCCAAGTATAGATCCAAAAATTTTACAAGCATAGTACGAAAAATTTCCCAAGTATAGTACGAAAAATTTCCCAAGTATAGTACGAAAAATTTCCCAAGTATAGTACGAAAAATTTCCCAAGTATAGATCCAAAAATTTCCCATGCATAGATCAGAAAATTTCCCAAGTATAGATCGAAAAATTTCCCAAGTATAGATCCAAAAATTTCCCAAGTATAGATCGAAAAATATCCCAAGTATAGATCCAAAAATTTCCCAAGTATAGATCCAAAAATTTCCCAAGAAGAGATTCAAAAATTTCCCAAGTAGAGATTCAAAAATTTCCCAAGTAGAGAATCAAAAATTTCCCAAGTAGAGATTCAAAAATTTCCCAAGTAGCGATTCAAAAATTTCCCAAGTAGAGATTCAAAAATTTCCCAAGTAAAGATTCAAAAATTTCCCAAGTAGAGATTCAAAAATTTCCCAAGTAGAGATCCAAAAATTTACCAAGTATAGATCCAAAAATTTCCCAAGTATACATCCAAAAATTTCCCAAGTATAGATCAAAAAATTTCCCAAGTATAGATCGAAAAATTTCCCAAGTATAGATCAAAAAATTTTCCAAGTATAGTACGAAAAATTTCCCAAGTATAGATCCAAAACTTTCCCATGAATAGATCCAAAAATTTCCCAAGTATAGATCCAAAAATTTCCCAAGCATAGATCCAAAAATTTCACAAGTATACATCCAAAAATTTCCCAAGTATGGATCCAAAAATTTCCCAAGCATAGATCGAAAAATTTTCCAAGTATAGAACCAAAATTTCCCAAGTATAGATCCAAAAATTTCCCAAGTAAAGATCGAGAAATTTCCCAAGTATAGATCCAAAAATTTCCCAAGTATAGATCCAAATATTTCCCAAGAATAGATCCAAAAATTTCCCAAGTATAGATCCAAAAATTTCCCAAGTATATATCCAAAAATTTCCCAAGTATAGATTCAAAAATTTCCAAAGTAGAGATTCAAAAATTTCCCGAGTAGAGAATCAAAAATTTCCCAAGAATAGATCCAAAAATTTCCCAAGTATCGATCCAATTTTCCAAGTATAGTACGAAAAATTTCCCAAGTATAGATCCAAAACTTTCCCATGAATAGATCCAAAAATTTCCCAAGTATAGATCCAAAAATTTCCCAAGCATAGATCCAAAAATTTCACAAGTATACATCCAAAAATTTCCCAAGTATGGATCCAAAAATTTCCCAAGCATAGATCGAAAAATTTTCCAAGTATAGAACCAAAATTTCCCAAGTATAGATCCAAAAATTTCCCAAGTAAAGATCGAGAAATTTCCCAAGTATAGATCCAAAAATTTCCCAAGTATAGATCCAAATATTTCCCAAGAATAGATCCAAAAATTTCCCAAGTATAGATCCAAAAATTTCCCAAGTATATATCCAAAAATTTCCCAAGTATAGATTCAAAAATTTCCAAAGTAGAGATTCAAAAATTTCCCGAGTAGAGAATCAAAAATTTCCCAAGAATAGATCCAAAAATTTCCCAAGTATCGATCCAAAAATTTCCCAAGTATATATCCAAAAATTTCCCAAGTATAGATTCAAAAATTTCCCAAGTAGAGATTCAAAAATTTCCCAAGTAGCGATTCAAAAATTTCCCAAGTAGAGATTCAAAAATTTCCCAAGTAGAGATTCAAAAATTTCCAAAGTAGAGATTCAAAAATTTCCCAAGTAGAGATTAAAAATTTCCCAAGTAGAGATCCAAAAATTTCCCAAGTATAGATTGAAAAATTTCCCAAGTATAGATCGAAAAATTTCCCAAGTAGAGATTCAAAAATTTCCCAAGTAGCGATTCGAAAATTTCCCAAGTAGAGATTCAAAAATTTCCCAAGTAGAGATTCAAAAATTTCCAAAGTAGAGATTCAAATATTTACCAAGTAGAGATTCAAAAATTTCAAAAGTAGAGATTCAAAAATTTCCCAAGTAGAGATTAAAAATTTCCCAAGTAGAGATCCAAAAATTTCCCAAGTATAGATCGAAAAGTTTCCCAAGTATAGATCCAAAAATTTTACAAGTATAGATCGAAAAATTTCCCAAGTATAGATCGAAAAGTTTCACAAGTATAGATCGAAAAATTTCCCAAGTATAGTACGAAAAATTTCCCAAGTATAGTACGAAAAATTTCCCAAGTATAGTACGAAAAATTTCCCAAGTATAGATCCAAAAATTTCCCATGTTTAGATCAGAAAATTTCCCAAGTATAGATCGAAAAATTTCCCAAGTATAGATCCAAAAATTTCTCATGTATAGATCAGAAAATTTCCCAAGTATAGATCGAAAAATTTCCCAAGTATAGATCCAAAATTTCCCATGAATAGATCCAAAAATTTCCCAAGTATAGATCCAAAAATTTCCCAAGTATAGATCCAAAAATTTCACAAGTATACATCCAAAAATTTCCCAAGTATGGATCCAAAAATTTCCCAAGCATAGATCGAAAAATTTTCCAAGTATAGATCCAAAATTTCCCAAGTATAGATCCAAAAATTTCCCAAGTAAAGATCGAGAAATTTCCCAAGTATAGATCCAAAAATTTCCCAAGTATAGATCCAAAAATTTCCCAAGAATAGATTCAAAAATTTCCCAAGTAGAGATTCAAAAATTTCCCAAGTAGCGATTCAAAAATTTCCCAAGTAGAGATTCAAAAATTTCCCAAGTAGAGATTCAAAAATTTCCAAAGTAGAGATTCAAAAATTTCCCAAGTAGAGATTAAAAATTTCCCAAGTAGAGATCCAAAAATTTCCCAAGTATAGATCGAAAAATTTCCCAAGTATAGATCGAAAAATTTCCCAAGTAGAGATTCAAAAATTTCCCAAGTAGCGATTCGAAAATTTCCCAAGTAGAGATTCAAAAATTTCCCAAGTAGAGATTCAAAAATTTCCAAAGTAGAGATTCAAATATTTCCCAAGTAGAGATTCAAAAATTTCAAAAGTAGAGATTCAAAAATTTCCCAAGTAGAGATTAAAAATTTCCCAAGTAGAGATCCAAAAATTTCCCAAGTATAGATCGAAAAGTTTCCCAAGTATAGATCCAAAAATTTTACAAGTATAGATCGAAAAATTTCCCAAGTATAGATCGAAAAGTTTCACAAGTATAGATCGAAAAATTTCCCAAGTATAGTACGAAAAATTTCCCAAGTATAGTACGAAAAATTTCCCAAGTATAGTACGAAAAATTTCCCAAGTATAGATCCAAAAATTTCCCATGTATAGATCAGAAAATTTCCCAAGTATAGATCGAAAAATTTCCCAAGTATAGATCCAAAAATTTCTCATGTATAGATCAGAAAATTTCCCAAGTATAGATCGAAAAATTTCCCAAGTATAGATCCAAAATTTCCCATGAATAGATCCAAAAATTTCCCAAGTATAGATCCAAAAATTTCCCAAGTATAGATCCAAAAATTTCACAAGTATACATCCAAAAATTTCCCAAGTATGGATCCAAAAATTTCCCAAGCATAGATCGAAAAATTTTCCAAGTATAGAACCAAAATTTCCCAAGTATAGATCCAAAAATTTCCCAAGTAAAGATCGAGAAATTTCCCAAGTATAGATCCAAAAATTTCCCAAGTATAGATCCAAAAATTTCCCAAGAATAGATTCAAAAATTTCCCAAGTAGAGATTCAAAAATTTCCCAAGTAGCGATTCAAAAATTTCCCAAGTAGAGATTCAAAAATTTCCCAAGTAGAGATTCAAAAATTTCCAAAGTAGAGATTCAAAAATTTCCCAAGTAGAGATTAAAAATTTCCCAAGTAGAGATCCAAAAATTTCCCAAGTATAGATCGAAAAATTTCCCAAGTATAGATCGAAAAATTTCCCAAGTAGAGATTCAAAAATTTCCCAAGTAGCGATTCAAAAATTTCCCAAGTAGAGATTCAAAAATTTCCCAAGAAGAGATTCAAAAATTTCCAAAGTAGAGATTCAAATATTTCCCAAGTAGAGATTCAAAAATTTCAAAAGTAGAGATTCAAAAATTTCCCAAGTAGAGATTAAAAATTTCCCAAGTAGAGATCCAAAAATTTCCCAAGTATAGATCGAAAAGTTTCCCAAGTATAGATCCAAAAATTTTACAAGTATAGATCGAAAAATTTCCCAAGTATAGATCGAAAAATTTCACAAGTATAGATCGAAAAATTTCCCAAGTATAGTACGAAAAATTTCCCAAGTATAGTACGAAAAATTTCCCAAGTATAGTACGAAAAATTTCCCAAGTATAGATCCAAAAATTTCCCATGTATAGATCAGAAAATTTCCCAAGTATAGATCGAAAAATTTCCCAATTATAGATCCAAAAATTTCCCATGAATAGATCCAAAAATTTCCCAAGTAGAGATTCAAAAATTTCCCAAGTAGAGAATCAAAAATTTCCCAAGTAGAGATTAAAAAATTTCCCAAGTAGCGATTCAAAAATTTCCCAAGTAGAGATTCAAAAATTTCCCAAGTATAGATCCAAAAATTTCCCATGCATAGATCAGAAAATTTCCCAAGTATAGATCGAAAAATTTCCCAAGTATAGATCCAAAAATTTCCCAAGTATAGATCGAAAAATATCCCAAGTATAGATCCAAAAATTTCCCAAGTATAGATCCAAAAATTTCCCAAGAAGAGATTCAAAAATTTCCCAAGTAGAGATTCAAAAATTTCCCAAGTAGAGAATCAAAAATTTCCCAAGTAGAGATTCAAAAATTTCCCAAGTAGCGATTCAAAAATTTCCCAAGTAGAGATTCAAAAATTTCCCAAGTAAAGATTCAAAAATTTCCCAAGTAGAGATTCAAAAATTTCCCAAGTAGAGATCCAAAAATTTACCAAGTATAGATCCAAAAATTTCCCAAGTATACATCCAAAAATTTCCCAAGTATAGATCCAAAAATTTCCCAAGTATAGATCGAAAAATTTCCCAAGTATAGATCAAAAAATTTTCCAAGTATAGTACGAAAAATTTCCCAAGTATAGATCCAAAACTTTCCCATGAATAGATCCAAAAATTTCCCAAGTATAGATCCAAAACTTTCCCAAGCATAGATCCAAAAATTTCACAAGTATACATCCAAAAATTTCCCAAGTATGGATCCAAAAATTTCCCAAGCATAGATCGAAAAATTTTCCAAGTATAGAACCAAAATTTCCCAAGTATAGATCCAAAAATTTCCCAAGTAAAGATCGAGAAATTTCCCAAGTATAGATCCAAAAATTTCCCAAGTATAGATCCAAATATTTCCCAAGAATAGATCCAAAAATTTCCCAAGTATAGATCCAAAAATTTCCCAAGTATATATCCAAAAATTTCCCAAGTATAGATTCAAAAATTTCCAAAGTAGAGATTCAAAAATTTCCCGAGTAGAGAATCAAAAATTTCCCAAGAATAGATCCAAAAATTTCCCAAGTATCGATCCAAAAATTTCCCAAGTATAGATTCAAAAATTTCCCAAGTAGAGATTCAAAAATTTCCCAAGTAGCGATTCAAAAATTTCCCAAGTAGAGATTCAAAAATTTCCCAAGTAGAGATTCAAAAATTTCCAAAGTAGAGATTCAAAAATTTCCCAAGTAGAGATTAAAAATTTCCCAAGTAGAGATCCAAAAATTTCCCAAGTATAGATTGAAAAATTTCCCAAGTATAGATCGAAAAATTTCCCAAGTAGAGATTCAAAAATTTCCCAAGTAGCGATTCGAAAATTTCCCAAGTAGAGATTCAAAAATTTCCCAAGTAGAGATTCAAAAATTTCCAAAGTAGAGATTCAAATATTTCCCAAGTAGAGATTCAAAAATTTCAAAAGTAGAGATTCAAAAATTTCCCAAGTAGAGATTAAAAATTTCCCAAGTAGAGATCCAAAAATTTCCCAAGTATAGATCGAAAAGTTTCCCAAGTATAGATCCAAAAATTTTACAAGTATAGATCGAAAAATTTCCCAAGTATAGATCGAAAAGTTTCACAAGTATAGATCGAAAAATTTCCCAAGTATAGTACGAAAAATTTCCCAAGTATAGTACGAAAAATTTCCCAAGTATAGTACGAAAAATTTCCCAAGTATAGATAAAAAAATTTCCCATGTATAGATCAGAAAATTTCCCAAGTATAGATCGAAAAATTTCCCAAGTGTAGATCCAAAAATTTCTCATGTATAGATCAGAAAATTTCCCAAGTATAGATCGAAAAATTTCCCAAGTATAGATCCAAAATTTCCCATGAATAGATCCAAAAATTTCCCAAGTATAGATCCAAAAATTTCCCAAGTATAGATCCAAAAATTTCACAAGTATACATCCAAAAATTTCCCAAGTATGGATCCAAAAATTTCCCAAGCATAGATCGAAAAATTTTCCAAGTATAGAACCAAAATTTCCCAAGTATAGATCCAAAAATTTCCCAAGTAAAGATCGAGAAATTTCCCAAGTATAGATCCAAAAATTTCCCAAGTATAGATCCAAAAATTTCCCAAGAATAGATTCAAAAATTTCCCAAGTAGAGATTCAAAAATTTCCCAAGTAGCGATTAAAAAATTTCCCAAGTAGAGATTCAAAAATTTCCCAAGTAGAGATTCAAAAATTTCCAAAGTAGAGATTCAAAAATTTCCCAAGTAGAGATTAAAAATTTCCCACGTAGAGATCCAAAAATTTCCCAAGTATAGATCGAAAAATTTCCCAAGTATAGATCGAAAAATTTCCCAAGTAGAGATTCAAAAATTTCCCAAGTAGCGATTCAAAAATTTCCCAAGTAGAGATTCAAAAATTTCCCAAGAAGAGATTCAAAAATTTCCAAAGTAGAGATTCAAATATTTCCCAAGTAGAGATTCAAAAATTTCAAAAGTAGAGATTCAAAAATTTCCCAAGTAGAGATTAAAAATTTCCCAAGTAGAGATCCAAAAATTTCCCAAGTATAGATCGAAAAGTTTCCCAAGTATAGATCCAAAAATTTTACAAATATAGATCGAAAAATTTCCCAAGTATAGATCGAAAAATTTCACAAGTATAGATCGAAAAATTTCCCAAGTATAGTACGAAAAATTTCCCAAGTATAGTACGAAAAATTTCCCAAGTATAGTACGAAAAATTTCCCAAGTATAGATCCAAAAATTTCTCATGTATAGATCAGAAAATTTCCCAAGTATAGATCGAAAAATTTCCCAAGTATAGATCCAAAAATTTCCCATGAATAGATCCAAAAATTTCCCAAGTAGAGATTCAAAAATTTCCCAAGTAGAGAATCAAAAATTTCCCAAGTAGAGATTAAAAAATTTCCCAAGTAGCGATTCAAAAATTTCCCAAGTAGAGATTCAAAATTTCCCAAGTAGAGATTCAAAAATTTCCCAAGTAGAGATTCAAAAATTTCCCAAGTAGAGATTAAAAATTTTCCAAGTAGAGATCCAAAAATTTACCAAGTATAGATCCAAAAATTTCCCAAGTATAGATCCAAAAATTTCCCAAGTATAGATCCAAAAATTTTACAAGTATAGATCGAAAAATTTCCCAAGTATAGATCGAAAAATTTCACAAGTATAGATCGAAAAATTTCCCAAGTATAGTACGAAAAATTTCCCAAGTAGAGATTCAAAAATTTCCCAAGTAGAGATTCAAAAATTTCCCAAGTAGAGATTCAAAAATTTCCCAAGTAGAGATTAAAAATTTTCCAAGTAGAGATCCAAAAATTTACCAAGTATAGATCCAAAAATTTCCCAAGTATAGATCCAAAAATTTCCCAAGTATAGATCCAAAAATTTCCCAAGTATAGATCGAAAAATTTCCCAAGTATATATCCAAAAATTTCCCAAGTATAGATCCAAAAATTTCCCAAGTATAGATCCAAAAATTTCCCAAGTATAGATCCAAAAATTTCCCAAGTATACATCCAAAAATTTCTCAAGTATAGATCCAAAAATTTCCCAAGTATAGATCGAAAAATTTCCCAAGTATAGATCGAAAAATTTCCCAAGTATAGATCGAAAAATTTTCCAAGTATAGTACGAAAAATTTCCCAAGTATAGATCCAAAAATTTCCAATGAATAGATCCAAAAATTTCCCAAGTATAGATCCAAAAATTTCCCAAGTATAGATCCAAAAATTTCACAAGTATACATCCAAAAATTTCCCAAGTAGCGATTCAAAAATTTCCTAAGTAGAGATTCAAAAATTTCCCAAGTAGAGATTCAAAACTTTCTCAAGTAGAGATTAAAAAATTTCCCAAGTAGCGATTCAAAAATTTCCCAAGTAGAGATTCAAAAATTTCCCAAGTAGAGATTCAAAAATTTCCCAAGTAGAGATTCAAAAATTTCCCAAGTAGAGATTCAAAAATTTCCCAAGTAGAGATTAAAAATTTCCCAAGTAGAGATCCAAAAATTTACCAAGTATAGATCCAAAAATTTCCCAAGTATAGATCGAAAAATTTCCCAAGCATAGATCCAAAAATTTCACAAGTATACATCCAAAAATTTCCCAAGTATGGATCCAAAAATTTCCCAAGCATAGATCGAAAAATTTTCCAAGTATAGAACCAAAATTTCCCAAGTATAGATCCAAAAATTTCCCAAGTAAAGATCGAGAAATTTCCCAAGTATAGATCCAAAAATTTCCCAAGTATAGATCCAAATATTTCTAAAGAATAGATCCAAAAATTTCCCAAGTATAGATCCAAAAATTTCCCAAGTATATATCCAAAAATTTCCCAAGTATAGATTCAAAAATTTCCAAAGTAGAGATTCAAAAATTTCCCGAGTAGAGAATCAAAAATTTCCCAAGAATAGATCCAAAAATTTCCCAAGTATCGATCCAAAAATTTCCCAAGTATAGATTCAAAAATTTCCCAAGTAGAGATTCAAAAATTTCCCAAGTAGCGATTCAAAAATTTCCCAAGTAGAGATTCAAAAATTTCCCAAGTAGAGATTCAAAAATTTCCAAAGTAGAGATTCAAAAATTTCCCAAGTAGAGATTAAAAATTTCCCAAGTAGAGATCCAAAAATTTCCCAAGTATAGATTGAAAAATTTCCCAAGTATAGATCGAAAAATTTCCCAAGTAGAGATTCAAAAATTTCCCAAGTAGCGATTCGAAAATTTCCCAAGTAGAGATTCAAAAATTTCCCAAGTAGAGATTCAAAAATTTCCAAAGTAGAGATTCAAATATTTCCCAAGTAGAGATTCAAAAATTTCAAAAGTAGAGATTCAAAAATTTCCCAAGTAGAGATTAAAAATTTCCCAAGTAGAGATCCAAAAATTTCCCAAGTATAGATCGAAAAGTTTCCCAAGTATAGATCCAAAAATTTTACAAGTATAGATCGAAAAATTTCACAAGTATAGATCGAAAAATTTCCCAAGTATAGTACGAAAAATTTCCCAAGTATAGTACGAAAAATTTCCCAAGTATAGTACGAAAAATTTCCCAAGTATAGATAAAAAAATTTCCCATGTATAGATCAGAAAATTTCCCAAGTATAGATCGAAAAATTTCCCAAGTGTAGATCCAAAAATTTCTCATGTATAGATCAGAAAATTTCCCAAGTATAGATCGAAAAATTTCCCAAGTATAGATCCAAAATTTCCCATGAATAGATCCAAAAATTTCCCAAGTATAGATCCAAAAATTTCCCAAGTATAGATCCAAAAATTTCACAAGTATACATCCAAAAATTTCCCAAGTATGGATCCAAAAATTTCCCAAGCATAGATCGAAAAATTTTCCAAGTATAGAACCAAAATTTCCCAAGTATAGATCCAAAAATTTCCCAAGTAAAGATCGAGAAATTTCCCAAGTATAGATCCAAAAATTTCCCAAGTATAGATCCAAAAATTTCCCAAGAATAGATTCAAAAATTTCCCAAGTAGAGATTCAAAAATTTCCCAAGTAGCGATTCAAAAATTTCCCAAGTAGAGATTCAAAAATTTCCCAAGTAGAGATTCAAAAATTTCCAAAGTAGAGATTCAAAAATTTCCCAAGTAGAGATTAAAAATTTCCCACGTAGAGATCCAAAAATTTCCCAAGTATAGATCGAAAAATTTCCCAAGTATAGATCGAAAAATTTCCCAAGTAGAGATTCAAAAATTTCCCAAGTAGCGATTCAAAAATTTCCCAAGTAGAGATTCAAAAATTTCCCAAGAAGAGATTCAAAAATTTCCAAAGTAGAGATTCAAATATTTCCCAAGTAGAGATTCAAAAATTTCAAAAGTAGAGATTCAAAAATTTCCCAAGTAGAGATTAAAAATTTCCCAAGTAGAGATCCAAAAATTTCCCAAGTATAGATCGAAAAGTTTCCCAAGTATAGATCCAAAAATTTTACAAATATAGATCGAAAAATTTCCCAAGTATAGATCGAAAAATTTCACAAGTATAGATCGAAAAATTTCCCAAGTATAGTACGAAAAATTTCCCAAGTATAGTACGAAAAATTTCCCAAGTATAGTACGAAAAATTTCCCAAGTATAGATCCAAAAATTTCTCATGTATAGATCAGAAAATTTCCCAAGTATAGATCGAAAAATTTCCCAAGTATAGATCCAAAAATTTCCCATGAATAGATCCAAAAATTTCCCAAGTAGAGATTCAAAAATTTCCCAAGTAGAGAATCAAAAATTTCCCAAGTAGAGATTAAAAAATTTCCCAAGTAGCGATTCAAAAATTTCCCAAGTAGAGATTCAAAAATTTCCCAAGTAGAGATTCAAAAATTTCCCAAGTAGAGATTCAAAAATTTCCCAAGTAGAGATTAAAAATTTTCCAAGTAGAGATCCAAAAATTTACCAAGTATAGAAAAAATCACTTAATCATTGGTTTCTAGACGAGATAACCTAATTTTCATTTTTAGCCAAAATATCGTCATTTTTCGTTTTTAGCTATAATAACCATATTTTTCATTTTTAGCTAAAATAACCTACTTTTTAGTTTTAAGCCAAAGTAGCCTCTTTTATTATTTTCAGCCCAGAAGACATATTTTTCATTTTTAGCAAAAATGACTTAATTTTTGGTTTCTAGATGAGATAACCTAATTTTCATTTTCAGCCAAAATATCGACATTTTTCGTTTTTAGCTGTAATAACCACATTTTTCATTTTTAGCTCAAATAACCTACTTTTTCGTTTTAAGCCAAAGTAGCCTCGTTTATTATTTTTAGCCCAGAAGACATATTTTTCATTTTTAGCAAAAATTACTTAATTTTTGGTTTCTAGACGAGATAACCTAATTTTCACTTTCAGCCAAAATATCGTCATTTTTCGTTTTTAGCTATAATAACCATATTTTTCATTTTTAGCTCAAATAACCTACTTTTTCGTTTTAAGCCAAAGTATTATTAATTTTAACGCAGAAAACATATTTTTCATTTTTAGCAAAAATCACTTAATTTTTGGTTTCTAGAAGAGATAACCTAATTTTCATTTTAAGCCAAAATTTCGTCATTTTTCGTTTTTAGCTATAATAACCATATTTTTCTTTTTTAGCTCAAATAACCTACTTTTTAGATTTAAGCCAAAGTAGCCTCATTTATTATTTTTAGCCCAGAAGACATATTTTTCATTTTTAGCAAAAATTACTTAATTTTTGGTTTTTAGACGAGATAACCTAATTTTCATTTTAAGCCAAAATATCGTCATTTTTCGTTTTAAGCAATAATAACCACATTTTTCATTTTTAGCTCAAATAACCTACTTTTTCGTTTTAAGCCAAAATAGCCGCATTGATTAGTTTTAGCCCAGAAGACATATTTTTCTTTTTTAGCAAAAATCACTTAATTTTTGGTCTCTAGACGAGTTAACCTAATTTTCCTTTTAAGGCAAAATATCGTCATTTTTCATTTTTAGCTATAATAACCATATTTTTCTTTTTTTAGCTCAAATAACTTACTTTTTCGTTTTAAGCCAAAGTAGCCTCATTTATTATTTTTAGCCCAGAAGTTCTCTTTTTCATTTTTAGCAAAAATCACTTAATTTTTGGTTTCTAGACGAGTTAACCTAATTTTCCTTTTAAGGTAAAATATCGTCATTTTTCCTTTTTAGCTATAATAACCATATTTTTCTTTTTTAGCTCAAATAACCAACTTTTTCGTTTTGAGCCAAAGTAGCCTCATTTATTATTTTTAGCCCAGAACATAGATTTTTCATTTTTAGAAAAAATCACTTAATCATTGGTTTCTAGACGAGATAACCTAATTTTCATTTTTAGCCAAAATATCGTCATTTTTCGTTTTTAGCTATAATAACCGTATTTTTCATTTTTAGCTAAAATAACCTACTTTTTAGTTTTAAGCCAAAGTAGCCTCTTTTATTATTTTCAGCCCAGAAGACATATTTTTCATTTTTAGCAAAAATGACTTAATTTTTGGTTTCTAGATGAGATAACCTAATTTTCATTTTCAGCCAAAATATCGACATTTTTCGTTTTTAGCTATAATAACCACATTTTTCATTTTTAGCTCAAATAACCTACTTTTTCGTTTTAAGCCAAAGTAGCCTCGTTTATTATTTTTAGCCCAGAAGACATATTTTTCATTTTTAGCAAAAATTACTTAATTTTTGGTTTTTAGACGAGATAACCTAATTTTCATTTTAAGCCAAAATATCGTCATTTTTCGTTTTAAGCAATAATAACCACATTTTTCATTTTTAGCTCAAATAACCTACTTTTTAGATTTAAGCCAAAGTAGCCTCATTTATTATTTTTAGCCCAGAAGACATATTTTTCATTTTTAGCAAAAATTACTTAATTTTTGGTTTTTAGACGAGATAACCTAATTTTCATTTTAAGCCAAAATATCGTCATTTTTCGTTTTAAGCAATAATAACCACATTTTTCATTTTTAGCTCAAATAACCTACTTTTTCGTTTTAAGCCAAAATAGCCGCATTGATTAGTTTTAGCCCAGAAGACATATTTTTCTTTTTTAGCAAAAATCACTTAATTTTTGGTCTCTAGACGAGTTAACCTAATTTTCCTTTTAAGGCAAAATATCGTCATTTTTCGTTTTTAGCTATAATAACCATATTTTTCTTTTTTTAGCTCAAATAACTTACTTTTTCGTTTTAAGCCAAAGTAGCCTCATTTATTATTTTTAGCCCAGAAGTTCTCTTTTTCATTTTTAGCAAAAATCACTTAATTTTTGGTTTCTAGACGAGTTAACCTAATTTTCCTTTTAAGGTAAAATATCGTCATTTTTCGTTTTTAGCTATAATAACCATATTTTTCTTTTTTAGCTCAAATAACCAACTTTTTCGTTTTGAGCCAAAGTAGCCTCATTTATTATTTTTAGCCCAGAACATAGATTTTTCATTTTTAGAAAAAATCACTTAATCATTGGTTTCTAGACGAGATAACCTAATTTTCATTTTTAGCCAAAATATCGTCATTTTTCGTTTTTAGCTATAATAACCATATTTTTCATTTTTAGCTAAAATAACCTACTTTTTAGTTTTAAGCCAAAGTAGCCTCTTTTATTATTTTCAGCCCAGAAGACATATTTTTCATTTTTAGCAAAAATGACTTAATTTTTGGTTTCTAGATGAGATAACCTAATTTTCATTTTCAGCCAAAATATCGACATTTTTCGTTTTTAGCTGTAATAACCACATTTTTCATTTTTAGCTCAAATAACCTACTTTTTCGTTTTAAGCCAAAGTAGCCTCGTTTATTATTTTTAGCCCAGAAGACATATTTTTCATTTTTAGCAAAAATTACTTAATTTTTGGTTTCTAGACGAGTTAACCTAATGTTCTTTTTAAGGCAAAATATCGTCATTTTTCGTTTTTAGCTATAATAACCACATTTTTCATTTTTAGTTCAAATAACCTACTTTTTAGAATTAAGCCAAAGTTGCCTCTTTTATTATTTTTAGCCCAGAAGGCATATTTTTCATTTTTAGCAAAAATTACTTAATTTTTGGTTTCTAGACGAGATAACCTAATTTTCATTTTCAGCCAAAATATCGACATTTTTCGTTTTTAGCTATAATAACCACATTTTTCATTTTTAGCTCAAATAACCAACTTTTTCGTTTTAAGCCAAAGTAGCCTCATTTATTATTTTTAGCCCAGAATATAAATTTTTAATTTTTAGAAAAAATACTTAATCATTGGTTTCTAGACGAGAAAACGTAATATTCATTTTCAGCCCAAATATCGTCATTTTTCGTTTTTAGCTATAATAACCATATTTTTCTTTTTTAGCTCAAATAACCTACTTTTTAGTTTTAAGCCAAAGTAGCCTCTTTTATTATTTTCAGCCCAGAAGACATATTTTTCATTTTTAGCAAAAATGACTTAATTTTTGGTTTCTAGATGAGATAACCTAATTTTCATTTTCAGCCAAAATATCGACATTTTTCGTTTTTAGCTGTAATAACCACATTTTTCATTTTTAGCTCAAATAACCTACTTTTTCGTTTTAAGCCAAAGTAGCCTCGTTTATTATTTTTAGCCCAGAAGACATATTTTTCATTTTTAGCAAAAATTACTTAATTTTTGGTTTTTAGACGAGATAACCTAATTTTCATTTTAAGCCAAAATATCGTCATTTTTCGTTTTAAGCAATAATAACCTAATTTTTCATTTTTAGCTCAAATAACCTACTTTTTCGTTTTAAGCCAAAATAGCCGCATTGATTAGTTTTAGCCCAGAAGACATATTTTTCTTTTTTAGCAAAAATCACTTAATTTTTGGTCTCTAGACGAGTTAACCTAATTTTCCTTTTAAGGCAAAATATCGTCATTTTTCGTTTTTAGCTATAATAACCATATTTTTCTTTTTTTAGCTCAAATAACTTACTTTTTCGTTTTAAGCCAAAGTAGCCTCATTTATTATTTTTAGCCCAGAAGTTCTCTTTTTCATTTTTAGCAAAAATCACTTAATTTTTGGTTTCTAGACGAGTTAACCTAATTTTCCTTTTAAGGTAAAATATCGTCATTTTTCGTTTTTAGCTATAATAACCATATTTTTCTTTTTTAGCTCAAATAACCAACTTTTTCGTTTTGAGCCAAAGTAGCCTCATTTATTATTTTTAGCCCAGAACATAGATTTTTCATTTTTAGAAAAAATCACTTAATCATTGGTTTCTAGACGAGATAACCTAATTTTCATTTTTAGCCAAAATATCGTCATTTTTCGTTTTTAGCTATAATAACCATATTTTTCATTTTTAGCTAAAATAACCTACTTTTTAGTTTTAAGCCAAAGTAGCCTCTTTTATTATTTTCAGCCCAGAAGACATATTTTTCATTTTTAGCAAAAATGACTTAATTTTTGGTTTCTAGAAGAGATAACCTAATTTTCATTTTCAGCCAAAATATCGACATTTTTCGTTTTTAGCTATAATAACCACATTTTTCATTTTTAGCTCAAATAACCTACTTTTTCGTTTTAAGCCAAAGTAGCCTCGTTTATTATTTTTAGCCCAGAAGACATATTTTTCTTTTTTAGCAAAAATCACTTAATTTTTGGTTTCTAGACGAGTTAACCTAATGTTCTTTTTAAGGCAAAATATCGTCATTTTTCGTTTTTAGCTATAATAACCACATTTTTCATTTTTAGTTCAAATAACCTACTTTTTAGAATTAAGCCAAAGTTGCCTCTTTTATTATTTTTAGCCCAGAAGGCATATTTTTCATTTTTAGCAAAAATTACTTAATTTTTGGTTTCTAGACGAGATAACCTAATTTTCATTTTCAGCCAAAATATCGACATTTTTCGTTTTTAGCTATAATAACCACATTTTTCATTTTTAGCTCAAATAACCAACTTTTTCGTTTTAAGCCAAAGTAGCCTCATTTATTATTTTTAGCCCAGAATATAAATTTTTAATTTTTAGAAAAAATACTTAATCATTGGTTTCTAGACGAGAAAACGTAATATTCATTTTCAGCCCAAATATCGTCATTTTTCGTTTTTAGCTATAATAACCATATTTTTCTTTTTTAGCTCAAATAACCTACTTTTTAGATTTAAGCCAAAGTAGCCTCATTTATAATTTTTAGCCCAGAAGACATAGTTTTCATTTTT
Organism: Odiellus spinosus; assembly: GCA_963920705.1. Taxonomy (NCBI): domain Eukaryota; kingdom Metazoa; phylum Arthropoda; class Arachnida; order Opiliones; family Phalangiidae; genus Odiellus; species Odiellus spinosus. Next base: position 346 of record CAWUCO010000219.1, on the reverse strand, counting down.
AGCAAAAATTTCTTAATTTTTGGTTTCTAGACGAGATCACCTAATTTTCATTTTCAGCCAAAATATCTTCATTTTTCGTTTTTAGCTATAATAACCACATTTTTAATTTTCAGCTCAAATAACCTACTTTTTCGTTTTAAGCCAAAGTAGCCTCATTTATTATTTTTAGTTCAGAAGACAAATTTTTCATTTATAGCAAAAATCACTTAATTTTTGGTTTCTAGACGAGATAACATAATTTTCATTTTACGGCAAAATATCATTTTTCGTTTTTAGCAATAACAACCATATTTTTCATTCTTAGCTCAAATAACCTACTTTTTCGTTTGAAGCATAAGTAGCCTCA